>CM021100.1:629843365-630570601 GCA_007115665.2 Sequoiadendron giganteum
GGGAGAGGAAAGGAGGAGGTAGAGGTGAGTGTGTGTGAGAGGGAGAGAGAGTGAGAGGAGAGAAAATGAGGGGGGAGAGGAAGGGGGAGAGATAAAGAGAGTAGAGAGGGAAGGGGGAGAGATAGAGAGTAGAGAGGGAAGGAGAGAGTAAGAGAGAAAGAGGGGTGAGGGAGAGAGTGGTAGGTAGTGGAGGGAGAGGTAGGTAGAGAGGGAAGGAGAGAGGGATGGATAGGAGGGAGAGAGGGAAGGAGGGAGAGTGAGATGGAGAGAGTGGTGAGATAGAGGTTAGAGAGGGAAGGAGAGAATGAGAAATAGAGATAAAGAGAGAGAGGGAGGTTGGGGGGAGGGAGAGGTAGAAAGGGATAAGTGAGACATAGAGAGGGAAGGAGGGAAAGTGGGATAGAGAGAGAATTGTGATTTAGAGAGGAGGGAGTGAGAGGGAAGGAGGGAAAGTGGGAGAGAGGGAATGGTGATTTAGAGAGGAGGGGGTGATAGGTAGGGATAGAGATAATGGTGAGATAGAGAGGAGAGAGTGAGAGAGAAAGGGAGGGATAGAGAGACAAAGAGAGAGGTAGGTAGAGGAAGGGAGAGGAGAGATAGAGAGTAGAGAGGGAAAGAGGTAGGGAAGGAGGCATAAGTGAGATAGAGAGGGATGGAGAGAGAGAGCGATGGAGGGAGAGGTATGTATAGAGAGGGAAAGTGAGAGGAGAGATAAGGAGTATAGAGGGGAGGGATAGGTACTGAGATAGAGGTGTGTGTGTGAGTGAGAGAGAGAGAATGGTGAGATAGAGAAAAAGATCAATTGAGAGAGAAAGAGGGGGAGGGAGGGAGGGACAATAGTATTGGGAGGAGAGACAAAAATAAGGGGAGGGAGGGAGAGGAGAGATAGAGAGAAGTAGAGAGGGAAGGAGGGAGGGAGGGAGTGTTAGCGAGGGAGATAGAGGTTTTTGTGTGAGAGAGAGAGATAGAGAGTGGTGAGATAGAGAGGGGAGAGTGAGAGGGAGGGAGAGAGAATTATGAGATAGAGAGGAGAGAGTTAGAGAGAAAGCGGGGGAAGAGAGGGATAAAGAGTGAGAGACAGATGTAGGTAGAGGGAGGGAGAGGAGAGATAGAGAGTAGAGAGGGAAAGAGGTAGGGAGTGAGACATAAGTGAGATACAAAGTGATGGAGGGAGAGGTAGGTAAAGAGAGATAAAGGGGAGATAAATATAAGTAGAGAGGGAAAGAGATGTAGAGAGAGAAGAGATAGAGAGAAGTAGAGAGGGGAGGGAGGATGTAGATGTAGGGAGGAGATAGAGGGGTGTGTGTGAGAGAGAGAGAGGGGAGAGAGAGAGAGGAAGGGAGAGAGAGAGAGAGAGGGAGTGGAGAGATAGAGAGTAGAGAGAAGGCAAGAGAAAGATGATACAACTTGTTTACTACTAAAATTTGACCTCCTGATTATTGAAATTTGAATTGCTGATTACTGAAATTTGACTAAGTTTGAAATTTTTAAGATCTTCCAAAAACTAGAATTTGCATTATAATTCCTAGAGATCTGAAACCACTCTCAAACATCCTATCTATATACATGAAATATAACTTAAAGTATAAGAAAGTAAATTTCCATATGTAAATGTCAACTTATACTTAAATGTTTATTTCATGTATATAGTTTCCCTGGAAGAGAACGCAAAAATAAAAGAGTTTAGAAAAATGCATTCCAAAATTCATTGCAAAAAGAAAGAGAACTCGCACTTGTTCACTCATTGCAAAATTCAAGCCATTTGGTGCTCACCAAATTTGGTGCTCGCCAAATGGTAAAGCCATTTGGAGAGCACAATATGGCCTATTATGGGTTTTTTTTACAATTTGGCACCAAAATTGTGTCACAGATTGGTGCACTTACCCATGTGTTTTAAAGTTGTTTTAAACATGTGTTTTAAATTTGTTTTGAACTTTAGTGGTGCTAGGATACACAATCCTAATGGAGTCATCGAGATGAGTCCACGTGTCCATTCCATGGTTCCACAATTCACATATAGATCTAATTGAAGCATCATGCGAACTTTGAATCCCTTTAAAATCAAGACATTGATTGACATGAAGGCCAAGGGGCCGGTAACTTAACATTGTAAATGAATTAATAAAATGACTAATGATACCGAGAATCAGGGGAGTAAGTCAACGAAAAATGTAGAAATCAATAACATTTCAAAAAACCCTGGCAAGAGTGACAACTTTTAGTGTTTTTTGTCAATTTGATGGACACTTTATTTTTTCATTTGTATTGATTTATTTTTAAAATCTACATGTGAAAATATTTCATAAATAGATAATACTTAATCTCTTAAAGGAAAAAATCTTATTTTTCGAAGTTTATTAGATATTTCATTCCATTAGTTTATTCCATTTACATTACTTTTATAATTACTTGTATAATTTGAATAGAAACTAAACACACAAAACAATTCTTTACTATAAATGAATATAAAAGAATAACACAACCATTTATTTTATTAGAACTTGAAATGAAGAAAATTGTGGGTCCTCTCTTTTCACCTCAAGAGTTTTGGACCTAGAAGGGAAAGGGGCAATCTTCACACACTTCACTCAAGAACAAACCCTTGAGATCTCTTTGCAAAGGAGAAAGAGATCTTACAAGAGGGTTGTCCTAAAGGTTGAATGAGATCTAATAAGGGATTCACCACCAATTTTAGACTTCCAAAAGACAAAGATATGCAAGATGAAATGAAAAACCTTAGTTGAATGCAAACTAACTCTAAATGACCTAAAAAGATGAATGAAATGCAACAAAAAACTATAAAATAGAAAGTGTGCGCCAGGGAAATCGGAGATGCCTAAATAGAGGTCTGAATCATTAAAAAATATACTATCAAGGTTGATTGGGAATCATTCATCAAGTTGGGTGAATCATTCCTATTTTTGGAAAAATGTGTTAGAATAGGTTTCTGCTAAAAGGGTATCCAAATTTGTAAAAATATTTGTCAAGCCTATACAGTGGGACTCATTTGCCACTAGTGGCGAATCAATCCACTTTTTCTTTTCTAGAAGTTCAAGACCTGATTTTGTTCTTCTCAACCTGCTCTACTCTTCTTGACTGATTTTCAGATCTGAAACTACAAATTACCACCTGTAGGTCTTCTCCAAGTTTCTCCAAGGGTTGATGACAACTTTGACAACTTTGATTGCTTGACAACTTTTCTGCAATCTTTCTCGTTGTGAAAAATATAACCTAAACCTACAAATCACACACAAACAAGAGGAATTTTTTTTTGTTGGGTTAGTGGATAGGGGTTTGCCTTGGTCAAACCCCTTGTTGGTAATTAAACCTTGAAATGAAAGAAAATAATAATGGAGAATGATGAATGAATAAAAGACAATGTTGCAACTCACGAAACCCTAGCAATAAGGTGCTGCAAATATGCTTGAAATGGTTGCAATGGATGTGGTTCTTGAATCTTTCTTGAAACACTTGCTTGAATCATAAACTCTACATCATAATTGTTAGCACAATAACAAACATGATATGTGAAATCCTTGACATGATGATTGGCACTTGAATGCTGCTCTAAAATACTTGATAATCTACCCTTGAATGCTCTTGAATTCTCTTATGAATGTTCAAATGCTCTTGTGAACTCTCTTGGATGGTAGGTATGAAATGAGAGAAATAACTTTGTATTTATACTCAATTATGCAAGAATTTCCAAAATTACAACACTACAAGTTGACATCAGATCTAGGAGAATAAAATCTAGCTAGAAATTTGAATTAAATTTGAATTTTGGTCACACGGGACTCATTTTCCCAAGGTGGTGAATGAGTCCCATCATACATAATGTATGGGACCAAAATCCAAAAGTGCTTAGAAATATGTGAAAACCAGCTCATGCCAAAAAGATCCAAGTGGGACTTGTTGACGCAGAATTTTGCATGTAGCAGTAGTCTTATGGGAAACTTAGTTATTGGGGGACATAGTGCACTAGCTAAGTGACCTCTGGGTTTTTATCGAAGTCGGCTCTTCATTCAGTGGGGGGAGGTAAAATGTTAGAAAAATAGAAAAACATACAAGCTAAGCTACAGGCGATGTGCCAAAATCATAAACGAATTTACCGGAGCACAGTACTAGATGCAAAGGCTCGAACCACCAAATGTTGTTTGTTAAGTAATTTTCTTAGAAGCACTTTAGAACATAGCAAACACCTTCACATTGCATAGCATAATCTAACATAACCCTAGCCAACACAGAGGAGTTTGAGAAAACATGATCTACATTTATCTAGCTATGAAAGATTACAAAAGCTGAAGAACAAGCATTCATACATTATAGGAAAAATAACATCACAAACTAATAGTCTTACTAAATACATGAAAAGCAGAAAGGCTGAATAATTGGCACAGTGTACAGTCTTCAAGTTTAATAAAAAATTACAAAGGGCTTTTTCCAAGTGCTCGGGAGTTTTTAGCAACTTAACAACAACCTAAAAAAGAGGAAAAGGGTCGCATAAATAGGCCAGTTCACTGCCTGAATGACCACAAAACAAGAAGGCTATGAGCCAACATCGACGCCCCAAATCACCTCGAGCCATCGTTGAAAATAAACAATCACTCAGAAGCATGCCAACAATGCCGTCTCAAGGAACAAAAAACCATGCAACAACAAAAACGAACACCCGGCACTGAAAAAAAAATGCGGCAGCAAGCGAGCACAAACGATGTAGCAACAACTCCCAGATAACCAGCTCACAAAGAACTGCCACACATCAAGCAAACGGGGCCTGGAAAAAAGACAAAGGTACGCCCATCGAAAAGCTCTGAGGGGGAGCCACGTGGCACATGCTGACGATAGAAACTGAATGGTGGGCCTAGTTCAGAAAGCAGCTAGAGCAAGCCACGCGTCGTGCAGACGGAGACCGAAAAAAGCGAAGCGATATGAAAAAATCAAAAGCCTCGAGAGGAAGCCACGTGGCACACGTCGAAGATTTGTGAGCGATTTAAATGTAAGGTGTAGTTGCGAAGATAAAAAGATAAAAATCATGAAGGATTGCGGTTTTTTGTTGAATATTTTGGCGACTCACAGCGACATTTCGTTCGCGATATGAAGAACCCCAGAAACCTTGGTTCAACATCCCATAATTGCTCACAACTTCGAAAGGGCAGTCTGCAGTCCAGTCCAAACTTCATTTGAGGGCACAGAGAGAGCTCACACATTTTCATGTGCCAACCTAAGATCGATAATTGCTTTGAAAGGCAATCCACCTGATATTTTCGTCTCTAATTCCAACTGGAAGAAGATTTGCACCAACTGATGCACGATCTCCTCAATCTTCTCGGCGATCGGAGACTGATCAAAAGATTGGAAAACAGAAAGGTCCTGCTTCTTTTTTTCGATCCTTGCAACAATATGTTCAACACCAGCAACCACCTAATCTACGATGAAGGGGGAAGGAAGGCCTCTCTAAGTTAAGTGAGAAAATTTTGCCCGCATGTCACTGGTAACCTGGTTCAATCTGGCCTTGCACTCTGCCACTTGTTGGACTGCCTCATGCATAGAAATGAGGATGCTTACAACCATGGTTGTTGTTGTTTGGTCCTCGATACCCACGCCGCTGAGAGCCTCATCGAAAGATGTATATAATTTTCCCAACAAAATCCTGGCCTCCGAAACTTTATCAGAAGTTACCTCCTGTATCTGCTGAATTGTTTCACCTACTGTTCTGCATAGGTTGGCCGTTTGCGCCATAAATTTGAGGGTGGGATGTAGAGTCAGGCACAACACCTTGACCTTATCCTAGTATGACACATATAGATCCTTGGAGATCTCCAATGAGCTCATCTGTGGCGCAAGGGGTTGGGCCCTCAAAAGATCCAACTCCGCTACTCTGTTGCTCAGGTCCACCTTTAGCTCTGATAAGCTTCCGCTCAAAGCGGACACTTGCTCCCTTAGAGCAAAAATCTCTTTTTCTTTCTCTTCTATGGTCAATTTGGCCACCTTCCTCATTTGGATTTCTGACTCTAAGGTGGCATTCATTTCATTTACCTCATCACTTATGTCTTGTCGGAGCCGCTTCATACCTTCATTCAACTAGAGTATATCAACGCAGAGTTTTTCTTCATTCGCCCGACTCTGCTTGACCTCACTTTGGAGGGTTGGGACAATTTTCGTGCTCATTAGCTGGAGCTCCTTGATTTGGCTTTCAAAAGCACTTCTCTCCCTTTCCAGGTGACCTATCTCATTTTCTTGGGCCTTAAATTTGTTCACCCAGAGATCAACCTTTCCCTTTAGCTCCGCTAGTTGCTTCTCCTTTTTGCTTATTTGGCATTTGAGCTTGAGTTAATTAGTGGTTACTATTTTTTGAGTTTCCTCCATCAGCTTGACCTTGTCCTGTGAATGAGCTTACTGAAAATCCAGTCCAATGGCGTTGACAGAATAATGACTCGACAACATTTCTCCTAGTGGTTTAATCACATTAGGAGTGATCTTTGCAAACATCAATGAATTTTGGCCCTCATTGAACACGGTTTGCAAGAGGGGCTCTGTCGGCCTGCCTGCATCCTTTTGTCTTCTCTTTTGAATTTGGCTGGCTCGGGCACTCTTATTTGCTTCCACCTATGAGAAATATTCCTGGGAAGGGATTCCCATCCCACCAACAAAAGGAAACTCCCAAGGGACTGCTAATGGAAAAGAAAGTGTGTTGGGCACATAAGTGGATTTGCTAGGCCTTGTGATAATGGCCGGGGAAAAAGTTGGGATGAATTGATCGCTCAGAGGTGACAAAAACATGATGGGGGAAAAAGCAAAGGGAGCACCAACCGATAAACTGGTACTCAAAGATGAAAATTTTTGGTTCATTGGGTCAAAACTAGTGACCATTTGAGTCCCAGGGGTGGAATGGAAAGTGGAGGATGAAAATGGAAAAAAAGGAGGGAAAAGACTGGGCTACCTGGGATACCCAATGAAGGACAAAGTTGGTGTAGAGGAAAAAGCTGGGGCAGACGAAGAGGAAACCAGAGACATAGTGGAGAGAGAAGAGGGAGGAAATAATACCTAAGGCTCGTGAGGAGCTACAGACGATATGACTGCTTCTTCCTACAACTGCCCTTCCTCTCTGTCGGATTGTCTCATTCACAGTCGCTTCTCCTTCAGAGAGTCCTCAAGGTCAACAATGGCCCACCGACTACAACTGGTAGTCCATGGCCTCTTCTGAGTTGATTTAGAGGAGCTGGATGGCTCCAACGTTTGTGTGCCTAATGAATCCTCCCGTTGTGCAGACTTCTCCCCGACATCTTCATACATTAGATCCCCTCTAGCAATAGGGGCATTTTGAGTTACCTCCTCTCTAGGTTCTGTAGCAGTCGTCCCCTTGTGATATTGTTGCTCTGACGTTGAAGGGTTCGAAGACCTTTCTATTTCTGGATGCTCCCTCTCCTAGACATCATCAAATTTTTCATCAAGAGCCACCTCTTCATAAAGCTTGGTGGTTGCTAGAGTCTCCTGCCGGTATATCCAGAAGTCTCGAATTTTCTCAGGCCTCCATTAGAGCTTATTCAATTGGGTGTACAGAGACTAGTTGAGCTTCTAGTTTGGGTTGGCCTTCCCCGCTATGTAGTAAAAGTTTAGTCAGGGTGGTCGCTTGTCCTTAGTAGGAAAATATTCAAGACCTACATATAACCTCAAATTCCCCTCCTCAACATTTCTTTGAGGGTCCCAGAATGGCCGAGGCTGATGTGGGATTCTTGTGCCAACCTCTGATAAATTATTTTTGGGGTTGTATTGTCAGGTGTCATTGATAACCACCAACCCAAGATGTCCCAATTTTCAGTACAAAATCTCTGAAGTATCAACCTTCAAAGTCTTTTTCTTAACTAGCGACATAGAGCCAAACATGACTGACAGTATCAAATAGCACTCTGTCAGATAGAAAATGTGGGAGCCGGAAAGGTTCCCTGGTGAAGCCTCGCATATGGAGCATAGTGAAATTTGTGCCAAAGAACCAATCGCAGGGTGGCACGAGTTTTCCCAACCAGGATTTATGTCTTGGCGATAGGCACACGAACATGTTGATTCCAACTCTATCCAAAGCCTATAGTGCTGGGGCTAAGAACGCATCAAAAAATGCATAGTAATCAAAAAAATTTAACAGGACAAGAGTCCATGTCGAAACTAGCTTCCTTTGGCCGCTTTCCTCGAAAATAGTCAGAGACATAAATGTCATGAAATAGTCCAGGTTCTGATGCAATATTAAGTAGGCCAGGAAAGATAGATACCTGAACCTAGAACCGACCTGGAATTCTTGTAGTTGCTACTTCATCCCATCACTAATAACTTTTGTAAAGTCAAAAAGCGGAGCTACATTGTTCTTTCTCAACATAAAACTGAGACACATCTGAAATTCGAGGACCTGCTTGTTTGTATCCAGATCACACACCAGCGCCAACATAGAACAAATGGATGAAGACCCAGGTTTTAAAGCAACCAGACCAAATGGAAACTTGGGTGGCATTGAAACATGTGTCGGCGTAGCAATTTCAGCATGGTAAAACCGTGGCACCATCCTAAGAGCCCTACTTTTCATGCATATTTTTTATATCAAAAATTCCAACCTCCTTAGTCAAGGGGAGCAGGATGCATAACATATCATGAATAGCTTCGAGGCTAATTATTACCCTGAAATTAGTGCCATTGATCACTTCGGTCTCTAGGTCGAAGCCTGTCGTGCATGCTACTACAATCTCTAGGCAATAATGCACTAGAGGAACCATATACTGGGGAAGCCCACAATCCCATAGACATTGGTAGAAAGCATCTTTCACATTCTCCATTCTCTCACATGTAGATTCTCTAAGGTTCTTAGGATTCTAGGATAATTTAGGATCAAAGACATTATTCCAATCCTCCGCTACTAAAGCCCGGTTTCTATGAGGAACCCTGCTCAGTTTTCCCTGATTCACTTGACTGGTGAAGGGCCAACATGGCTTTGTTGGGATGCTTGGGGTAGTGTAAGACTCCTGATTGTAGATATTCACACAAGGTGCCTTTAATATTTGTTCGTTAATACTCACTGGAGCCAAGGCTGGTGTTGAACCATCTGCAATCTCAGCCATTTCTCTGTATTCACAAGAACTTTTCACAGACCTTCATAAATGCCTTAGCTTCTGAAAAAATCTTTCTCTCTTGCGAATGACCTAGCCGTTTTTATCTTTTGATAAATCCTCACAATAAATGTGCCCCTTTGCATGCCAAACCTTCCTTTTTTATTTTCGTGAAAAACGACAGAGTGAGTATACGTGCCAGCCTTTCACATTTAGCTACCATATGCGTCACCAACTTTTCATGCATGTGAAAAGATCGCCAACTTGCCAAATTGCTCTCCATATTTAAGAGACATGACTTTACGTGAGGTGGTGCCTGATTTTTCTTGAACAATGGACCAAGACAACCTTGCCATATCTTTCGCAAGCTCTTTTGTATTTACTAATCTTCTCGATTGTACTTGGGCGCATAACCCAATAGCCTGCTTAAAGGATTTGCCTTGATTTAGATGGGATGACGGCTCCTTATGCTGACATCTAGCCAATATTTATTGAATTCGACAACTTGAACAGAACAAGTTACGACTGTACCTGATTATTCCCTTCACTTCACATGCCACAACACTAAAAATCAAGGCTCGGCAACACACTTTGCCTCTGTCATAATTATGACTTGCCTCATCAGGTGAACCTCAACCAATCTATAAATAGGGCCATAAGCAAAATTGCAAACCACAATTAGTTCTAGCTTTCTTTGCTTAGCAAGCCTTAGTTTTTAGCAATTTTTATTTTCTAGCTAGAGTATTGAGCAGTATGGAGACGCCTATTAGAATAGTCTATAAAAAGACCCAAGCCACTTTCTTAGGAAAAATTAGGTGCAGGCATTTGAAGCGCATGATAGGTGTAAAGAACCTGCTTTACGTGAAAGCGATTAAATGGGTTCTTGGCAAGGACTATGTGGAGTATGAGGAGCAATACCAGGTCAACACTAGCATTTGTTCCCACTTTGTCGCCTTGCTGCTGGATATCAGTGTCTCCAAACGCAAGATCTTGAAGCTAACGAAATGAGTGTTCCCCCAATGTTTCCTCAAAGGATTGGAGCAAATAGTGTGTGCTGCCAAATTTGATCGTGGGGTCCCCTCAGTTCGCAACCTGTGTCTGTTGCAGGTACATGGAGGACCTGTGCCAACTAGGCCCTTCCTGTTCAGTTTTGAGTTGGAGACTCATGAGGAGCATTGCGCCAAGGTCTGTGCCAGCTTCTTTTTCCTCATGTGGGTACATTACATCGAACCATTATGAAACCTCCAATGGTACGAGGACTTTGAAAGAATGGTGTTCCCGATCTCGCGCTGTGGGTTGTTGTCATTGTTGGTCCATCTAATGCTTGATAATCTGAGAACCAAGATAGTCGCCAATTTTCCTTTTTTCCTTTTTCGAGCCTCTGCTCCATAGTAGATTTATGTATATATTTCGATACAAGGCCAATGGACCCTATCTTTTATAATGTAATTGTTCTGGCCATAATATATGATACTTACATTTTTTCACAAATTTTGGCTCATTTACAAAGTTCTTTCTATTTCTTGCACTATTGTTGTTATTTCAAAAGCACCGAGAAAACCCAAAACTTAAAGCAGGAAAGGTAATTACATATTTACAATTTACAAAGCCATCACATAGGAAAAATTAATTAATTTTTTTAAGATGTATTCCATTAACTGGAATACTTAAGGCATTACCTTCCATGTCTTCCAACTCAAAAGAGTTAAACTGTTTACACTGGACAATTTTGAAAGGCCCTTTCCAGAGACTGTTGAATTTCCCGTGTTGGTCAAGCTTTGCTCCACGCTCATTGAACTTGAGCACCAAGTCCTTGCGTTGTAGCTCTTGATCTGATGCCTTTTTATCGAACCACTTCTTTACCACCTATTGGCGACTGTTCATCATCTCAAGGGCGTGCTCTCTCTTTTTTTGAACCTCGAATAGCTCAGAAAAATGTACCTCCTTTGCTCCATTCTATTCAATTTCTAATGATTTAAGCAATTGGAGGGCAAGGATTTCCATGGCGATAGGCAATAATGCCTCCTTCCCGTACACCATCTCATATGGAGATGTCTTTAGTATCTATTTGGGCATGATTTGGTCTGCCCACAATGTTGTCTGGAGGTTCTTATGCCACTCCCTCTGGTGTTCCGATCCTATCCTCTTAATTAACCTGATGAGGTTTTTATTTGTAGACTCCATAAGGCCATTTCCCTGGGGATAATAGTTGGAAGAGGTTTTGAGGAAAACCCCATACTTTAACGCAAATTGGCTCATCTTCAAGTCGAGGAAAGCTTTGGCATTGTCGGAGATGATTGTCTTTGGTGGGCCAAATCTGGCTACCAATTCCTCCAAGAAATTAACAATCTCTAATTCCATTGCATTCTTCAATGGTACTACCTCTGTCCATTTGGTGAAGTAGTCCATTGCTATCAATATCCACCTGTGTCCAGCTGAGGAGAAAGGGTTAATCATTCCAATGAAGTCTAGACCCCATTGAGAAAAGGGTTCCTCTACTACTATGGGCCTCAAAGGAATAACAACATTCTTTCTCTTTCCAACATAAAACTGATATTCATTGCAAGACTTTATTAATGAAAATTCATCATTGAAAAGTGTTGGCCAAAAATAACCAGCACATATAATTTTAAGTGTTGTAGTCCTTGCAGAAAAATGTCCTCCAGCAGGGCCATTGTGGTACTGATCCAATATTCTCTTGGCCTGTTATTTATTTACACACCTTAGTAGGACACCATTAAAATTTATTTTGAATAGGACACCCTCCAAGAGAACATAATTGTTATTTTGTAAATGATAGAAACACCTCTTAAAAGAAGGTAGATTGATTAGATACCTTCCCGTTTGCATGAAGTTCATTCTATCCTCCAACCAGTCACCTTGAGAGATTTCTTCATTCAGTAACACAGGTTCCAGAGCCTCAAACTCTGTCACTGGTTCGCTGTTTTGAGCGAGATATTCGCATAGTCCCTTTCCTTTGATAGTCTTGACAAGCCTGACTTCAATATCATACTCTAGGATCTTGGTGATCCAATTGGCTCTTTTCACTATGATTTCTCCTTCCATGATATATTCCCGCACACTAGGATGTGGTACACAAACAATCACCTTGTTATATGATACCAGGTGCCGAAACTTCGTAAGCCCTTTCACAATGGCAAATACCTACTTTTCTACAAAATTATACTTTACCTTTTACTCTTTTAAGGTTCTTGAGTAGAAAGCAACAGGAGACTCCCTTTTATCTTCATCATCTTTTTCCATAAGTACGGTGGCAATACTATTTTCACCACCAAAAACATACATAATAAAATATTTTGATAGGTCTAGGTTTACTAATACAGGGGTGGAAGAAATAGCCTCCTTTGTGAGCTCAAAAGTTGTTCTGGCCTTCGTTGTCCATTTTAAATTCTGGTCTTTTTTAAGCATCAAGGTAATAGGTCGAACGATCCTTGCAAAATCTGGAATGAATCAGCTAATGAAGTTGACCTTACCTAGAAATGATTGCACTCCCTTCTTGTTTACGAGTAACGAAAGTTCCCATATTGCATCGACTCTTTCAGGGTCAATAGCAATGCCCTCCTTTGAGACAACATACCCCAATAGCTTCCCCTGGGGAACTCCGAACACACATTTCTTTGGGTTTAAAGAAATCTCGAATTGCTGGCACTTCTGGAAGACAAGCTCTAAATGATCAAAGTGATCATTGACTCATTTTGAAAATACTATCAAATCATCCAGATAGATAATTAGAATTTTATGGATTAAATCCTTGAAGGAAATATCCATGGCTCTTTGAAAGGTGGCTCTGGAATTTGAGAGTCCAAAAGGCATCTTGGCATATGCATATGTTCCCCACTTTGTGGTGAACGTTGTTTTGTGTTTGTCTTCTTCTTTTACCCAAATTTGATTGTAGTTCGAAAATCCATCCAACATTGAAAACATTTCGGACCCAACTACGGTTTGCAGAATTACCTCCATTGAAGGCAGGGGGTAATGATCCTTTAAGGACACTCTATTCAGGTCTCAAAAATCTACGTAGAGTCGTATGTCTCCATTATTTTTCTGGACCGGTACCAAGTTTGACACCCAAGTGTTGTGTTTGATCGGAAACACTATTCGGGATGCAATCAATTTGTTCAATTCATGTGACATGAGAGATTCTATCTTTGGGTTCATAGGCCTCTATCTTTGACGAATCGGCTGCGCCCCTTCTGATAGCTCAATTGTATCCTCAATAATCTCAGGATCATATCCCTTAAGATCATCATATGACTAGGCTACTACACTCAGATATTCTTCACATAAATGCCTTAGTCTGTCCTTATTCTTCTAAGAAACTTCCTTTCGGACCTTGAGATTTTTGTCTTCTCTGATATACAAATCGGTATAGTCACCTTTGTCATCTATGAGCCTTCTTTTGTCTCTTGTCACATCATCGAAATAAAACAAGCTCTTTAGAGTGACTAGGCCTCTCAAAAGCTTATTGGATTTCAGTTGGATGACTTTATCCCCATAATCTTTGGCAATATTTGGTTACAGCTGATCAGCGAATTCCCTAGATGACTGGAGAAATGATGCAATATGAGCATCGCTATCAAACACTTGCCAATATTGTTTTCTTTTTGGAACAGCGGGTCTTACAATCACTCTAATTGCATGCTTATTTTTTAATAACTCGGAGGCTGTCTCAAACTAAGCTTCGATAGTTGCCATGCGGTCAGCTTCAGAGTTCTTCTCCCCCAGTATAGCTTGAATATTAAATGCCTCAAAGTTGTCAATCAGATCCCAGACTCTATGTCGGTAGGATCACATATGAATATTCTTTGCAACAAAAATTCCACGGATTTGGTTGACCACCAACTCCGAATCTTTGGACACAGATATCTACTTTGCACTCATTTATTCTGCAAGACTCAAACCATGGACAAGACCTTCGTACTCTACTTCGTTGTTTGAGCAGGAAAACTAGAAGCAATATGACCTCAAGGTCTTTTCCTCAGACGACGATGTGAAAAAAATTCCCTCTCCAGCTCCTACTCTACATCTTTCCCCATCAAAGTACAAAGTCCATAGTTTCAAGGATTTTTTGCCTCTAGGTTCCGAGGCCAGTTGCATGATAATTCCTGAAAGGGTCTGTATCAATAAACTCTTTCAACAAATTTTCTTCATCCTTCGTTTGGGAGCTAGTAGCCTCTTCTTCTTCTAGAAATTCCACATTGAACCTCTCTTCCTGAGTAATTGAAGTATGTGTTGCCTCAAAGTTAAGCAGGGCCTCGTCAGCAACATGTTTAGAATGCAAAGTTTTTGACAGTAGTTTCATCTTGGCCCCATGTTTGGTCCTAAAAATCAGGTGTGACTAGTCCAATGCTAGATATCCTCCAATATTTTGTGAATTATCAAGACAAAAAAATCCCAAATAGAAGAGAAATATCAATGAGTACGATATCTTGATTTATAGTGATACTGGGGCAGGCAAACAATGTAATAGGTAGTCCCTTGATTACCCCGACGGTATCAACTTTATTCTCATCTAGCTGCATGAATCCCTTGTTAAGAGGCTCATATTTTAAACCCAAAGCATTAGCTACTTGCTTAGGCATGACAGTGATGCTAGCACCAGAGTCGATCATACAATTATGTAATAGCTTGTCGCCAACGATAAGTGTTAGAAAGAAAGGCTTGGGTTTAGGTTTACTCTCTTTTCCAGACTCGAGCTTTTCTTCCGGTTGAATTGTCAACACTTTATCTAGGTCCGACCTGAATATCTTTTCTTCATTGGGCTGACTAAGAACCTTCGCATCTTCCTCTCTTGACAATGCCTTCTGCAATAGCACTTTCTGCTCCGGAATAGCCAGGACATCCCAAAAAGAAGCGTTGGTAGATGATTTCTTCAGTTGTTCCACCACATTGAACTGTGCTCGCGACTGATGAGCCACAATTGCTTGCTCCTTAGGTTTCACAGTTGGTGTAGGCCTCGCAGCTGGTATATCTGGCTCTTTGGCAACAACAGGGGTGATTGTAGGAGCCTTCGCCTTCAGAAGAAGTGGATTCAAAGAGCCAGGAATAGCCACCTTTGACTGTGGTGGGATTGACAATAGGCCTGCTAATGGGCTAGGTGTCAGCTGAGATGAATAATTGGTAGGCAAGGTTGTGAACTCTCTAGTGAATCTATGCTTTGAACATGTGTTGTAGTCAGATTGCACTCAGGGCACTTTATCCATAGGGATGTCGTTCAGATATGCAGACTCCTCTCCCTCCATATATGAAAAGAGGGTCCGGTCTGGAACTATTTTTGACTCTTGTTGAATGGACATCCCTTGCATTTAAGCAGTGAGGACAACATTCTCCATCTGTTGAGAAGCATAGGATTGATTGGCGGGATCAGGTACATTACCTTGGCTGTGCTGTTTCGCAATATTTTGTGGCAAATTTCCTCGTAGACAATTTTGGGGCATGTTTGCATCATTGCAAGGAAAACACCATGAATTGGCATCTTCAACTAAGTTATTTTGTCCTGCAACTAACTCTTTACTTGAACTAGGGTGTACAGTCTATATCGGCAGGGTCACCAGAACAACTTGGTTATTCGGCTATGCCTGAGCATTTCCATGCGATCTATCTTGCCACTGGTTTGATTGGTAGGGAGCTTTCCCACTTTGATAATTTTGATAAACTGGCTTCTGATAGTTATATTGTTGCTGCTTCATGGTAGTTAATTCATTAGTCATGGCCCGCATCTGTTCTCTCATCTCATTCATCTTGGCCATCAGGGGGTTAGGCACTGGAGCTACATTCGGAGCTGCACTCAGAGCTGTTTCGAGATACACGTACATAGACTGGGGTGGAGTTGTAGATGCGCTAGTCGAAGGAACTTTGGATTCCGTGACATTGCACTCGGGGAACAATGACATGATAGGTCTTGGTGCCAACTTCCCAGCAACAAACAAGTTATTTTCCATAGTGACAGCCAAAGCATAAGCATTGGGTAGAGTTGCTCCACCAAGAGCCAGCAGCATCATGGAGATATTAGCATTAATTGACTTTAAGTAGAACATGAACGCCAAATCTGAAGGCGGTCAACTGCGAACAGGCACTCTCTGCTAGGTTGAATGAAAATGTGCGTTGAAATCAGGTAGACCTTCATGGGGAGCTCACTTGATACTGGCCAGCTGATGATATAATGATGATCTATCACCAACATTTGAAAAAAATTCATAGAATGAAGTTCTGAGCTGGTCCCAAGTAGCAATAGTATTAGCCTCAAGAGTTCTATACCAGCTCAGCGCCTTTCCTCGAAAGGATGCGGCAAGCAATCTGAGAGCTACATTTTCATTTGATACACCATGTACCAGACATACATCTGCCACATCTTGCAGGTGTTCCGTCCATGTTTTTGACTCATCCCCATAATACTTAGGAATAGCTTTTAAAGTGGAAGTAGGGATTGGGGCCCATACTATGGGAGGCATAGGTGCTACCAAAGGGTTGCCAACGTTCCAGGCTACATAATTTCTAGCAGTCATAGGTGCAGGAAAAACAGGTGATTACGGAGGAGGAGACGGAGGAGGTGAAAGACTACCTTGGCAACCTCTTAGATGCACAATCACTAAGGGTGGTACGAGTTGGCCAAGAAGTCTAGTAGTTTGTGACCTAGTTACAGGCCAATGGCTCATACACACCTATATATCGATCAAATGTGTTAGTTCGTGTTCCATCGGGCGTGCCAGAAAAAGAACTATTGACAAAAGATTTTGCATGTAGTAGCAGTCTTATGGGAAACTTAGCTATTGGGGGGCATAGTGCACTAGCTAAGTGACCTTTGGGGTTTTATCAAAGTCGACTCTTCATTCAGTCGGGGGAGGTAAAATGTTAGAAAGATAACAAAAAGTACAAGCTAAGCTACATGCGATGCGCCAAAATCATAAACGAATTTACCAAAGCATAGTGCTAGATGAAAAGGCCCAAACCACCAGATGTTGTTTATTAAGTAATTTTCTCAGAAGCACTTTACAACATAGAAAACACCTTCACATTGCATAGCATAATCTAACATAACCCTAGCCAACACAAAGGAGTTTAAGTAAAAATGGTATGCATTTATCTAGCTATGAAAGATTACAAAAGCTGAAGAACAAGCATTCATACATTATAGGAAAAATAACAGCGCAGACTAACAATCTTACTAAATACATGAAAAGCAGAAAGGCCAAATGATTGGCACAGTCTACAGTCTTCAAGTTTAATAAAAATATTACAAAGGGTTTTTTCTCAGTGCTCGAGAGTTTTTAGCAACAACAACCTTAAAAAGAGGAAAAGGGTTGCATAAATAGGCCAGTCCACTGCTTGAATGACCACAAAGAAAGAAAGCCATGAGCCAACATCGACGCCCCAGATCACCTTGAGCCACCATTGAAAAAAAATGATCGCTCAAGAACACGCCAACAATGTCATCACAAGGAACATAAAACCATGCAGCAATAGAAATGAACATGCGGCACCAAAAAAGAAAATGTGGTAGCAAGCGAGCACAAATGACACAACAACAACTTCCAGATAACTGGCACACAAAGAATTGCCATGAGTCGAGCAGATAGGGCCTGGAAAAAAGACAAAGGGATGCCCAGTGAAAAGCTCTGAGGGGGAGCCACATGGCACACGACGAACGATAGAAACTGCATGGTGGGCCTAGTTCGAAAAGCGGCCAGAGGAAGCCACGCATCATGCAGATGGAGACTGGAAAACTGAAGTGATATGAAAAAACCAAAAGCCTCGAGAGGAAGCCATGTGGCACATGCCGAAGATTTGTGAGTGATTTAAATGTAAGACGCAACCGCAAAGATAAAAAGATAAAAACCGCGAAGGCTTGTGATTTTTTGTGAAATAGGACCCATTTGCCCAAGGTGGTGAATGAGTCCTAGATCCCTAAATCTGGGCCACATAAGAAAGAAACACCTGAATTATGATTGGTTACTGATTGGTGTTGGGATTATCCTTGAAAAGATGCAATGATTGAGGCTTGTGGATGCAAAATAGGGCCAATTAAAGCATAAGAAAGCCTAATTATAAATGGCAAGCCTAGAGAAGTGTGAAAGTGTGTTACAACACTTTACAACACTTCAAATAAGGCAAGATTAAAGTTGAATTTGATTCGAATTATGTTTATTATGCTTAGTTATTTGATAAAACCCTAGAAGAGTGTGAAAGTGTGTTACAAAATTTCAAAACACTTTAGCAAGGTTTCATTAAAATCCATTAGTTCACAAGGGCCCAAGGCCTAATGTGAATATTTCATCCACATTACAACACTAAATCAAGGAAACACTAAGCCAAAATCCACAAGGAGAGACCAAACGAGTGTGAAAATGTCAAGGGATCCATTTTTCTACACTACACAACTGAATTACAATGTTACATTATTACATAGATTTTTAAAGATGAGTAGAGCATGCAAGCTCTTGTTTTGTATAAATGACACATGTCACTTGACATCAGACACAATTTTAGGGAATCGTATTATGTGAGGGAGAGAAAGGACATTAGATTAATGATCCAAGAAGAGCATGAAAGCAATCTGACAAAGAAATCTAATCTATAGCCAAAATGCTTAAAATCTAAAATCTAAAAACTCCTACACATACAAGATTGAACTATAATATTGAAAACATGATGAGGAACCTATTGATTATGAAATTGAAAACAAAATATAGCTTTTACCATCCCGTAGCTAAGTGTATTCACTTGATGTTGGATTGCTTTTATCACAACGAATCCTCCAAAGTTTGTGTGCAAAGTGTGGATGAATGCTTGTTATTTTTGGTTGATTGAAGCCAATGGTGAAGATTTGTCAATGGTGTTCTCGACAACACTTCATTGCTCAATGTATGTTGATTCTTCAATCCTTATTTGTGAGGAGAGAGGTTTGTTATATAGAAAATGAGATTTGAAATGGAAGATCAAGATCATTTTGAAGAATATCCATATCAACGGTTGAAGTGTGTTGAGAGGATTTGGACATGAGATAATTATGCAAATTTGATTGCACAATTTGTGTGATTGGGAAATAGATCGGCTAGTCAAGGATGTGATTGATCAATTAATAGAATAGATTGATCAGTCAGGATTGTGATGGCTTAGTTAGGAATGTGATGTCTTAGTTAACATAATAGATTGTTTAGTTAACAAAATAGATTGATTAGTTAACATATGGATTGCTTAGTCAACAATCATAATTTTCTCAATCAAAAAGTGGGTGAGGAATATGAATTAATTGATTTAATTAATTCATTCATTTTTGGAGTTGAATGTGCACATGAAGTTTGACTTTTGTAAACAAAGTTGCATTAGTTTGATTTGATTTTTGGTAATTGATTTGAATAGTTTGATTTAATTATTCAAATTTTTGGAGAAAAAGTGTTGTAATTAAATTATTATTTAATAATTTAATTGAGTTAGAGGAATATGATGATTTAGCAACGTAATTAAATAATTAGCATTTATTTAATCAATCAAGACGAAATAAAGTGGGATTAGGACTTTATTAAATAAATGTGCTTTATTTAATTGGTTGAAATGATGAAATGTGAATTAATAAAATAATGTTGTTTTATTTAATTAATAGTAGAATTAGGGTTTTTCAGGAGTTTATTAAATAAATGAAATTTATTTAATTTGTTTGAAATGATGAAAAAGTGAATTAATTAAATAATGTTGTATTATTCAATTAATAGAGGAATTAGGGTTTTTGATGTTTTGATGTGATGTGATGTGGTGTAATTTTGTGTGATGTGGTATGATTTTGAGATGATCCGAGACATTATGGGATAATTTCAAGATGGTTCGGGGTGATTTCGAGATGTTCCGAGACATTATGGGATGATTATGAATTGTTCTAAGATGTTACGAGATGTTTTGAGATGTTGTTCAATGTTGTTCGATGTTGTTCGACGTTGTTCAATGTTGTTCAATGTCGTTCAATGTTGTTTGATGTCATTCGATGTTGTTTGATGTCGCTCAATGTCGTTTGATGTCGTTTGATGTCGTTCGATGTCATTTGATGTTGTTTGAGGTTGTTTGATGTTTTTTGATGTCATTTGATGTTGTTCAATGTCATTCAATATCGTTCGATGCTATTTGATGTCGTTCGATGTCGTTCGATGTTTTTCGATGTTGTTTGATGATGAATTAATTAAATGATGTTAAATCACTTAATTATTAGATGAATATGAATGCCAAAATGCTAGTTCACAAGCTAGGACATTTTTAGGTGTCTACATTTTACCCCTCTTTGATACAAAGTACTAGTTGCTTTGTTTCAAATAATTTTCCCCCAATATGCCCCAGGTGCAAGAGTTTCCCTAGTATGCCCCAAAAAGGATAACATTATAGCCTCGATATGCCCTAGGTGTAAGAGTTGCCCCATTATGCCCCAGAAAGGATAGAATTATTGCTCTAGTATGTACCAAGTGTAAGAGTTTCTCTAGTATGCCCCATAAATGATAGCATGGATGGTGCCCCCTCGAGAAATTTGGTGAAAATTTTGTATAGTGAACCAAATTTTCCGATAAGCTGATGTGATGCGTTAAGTGTAAGGACTGATAGAAGAAATGTTGAAGAGAAGAAAATGTTAGAAAAATTGAGAAGATAGAAGAAATTAGATGATATTAAAAGAAAATGTTAGTAAGAATGTGATGTCATTGATGAGTTGCTTTTTCTTTACTTGGAGGCTTCGTCGTTTGAACAATCTTGTTTGATGTAGTAAACAGGTACGATGCACCGGGATATTAATGACCAAGGTTACTTTGTATCCATTGTGTGGAATTTGACTCTACAAACAAGGAGTATTCTTGTTCATACCAGACATATGAAAAATTTCTTTAAAGTATATAGTTGGGTTGTGTTAAAAACTTTTTGGACCAACCACACAAAGAGGTATAGGACACCTAACATGAAAATGCTACATGAGTTTTAGACTATTTACATAGAGAGGTATGAAATACCTAACATGTAACTACTACATGAATTTCAGACCATTTACACAAAGAGGTATGAAATACCTAACATGCAACTGCTACACAAATTGTTTCAACATAACTTTCATACACTCAATAAAGCAAGTATTCGCCCTGGTAGTATAACAAAAATATTTAACAAAAAACAAACTAAAATGATGCTCAATTTCCCTCATTCCTTCTTCTCTTAATCCTTATGGACATCCTTGAGAGATCTTGGGTATGAGTCAATAATGTAAATCAAAAAGATAAGACTAATAAAAAGATAAAAACAATGCTTTTGTATCACTTGCTCTATCTGTTATGGGAATATTATCCAGTGTTGATCATGTCTATCGTAGGAACGGATCCGTTAAGACATATCTCATGATGTTGTTGGGAATTTTCAATAAATAGGAAGTTATACTTGGCTTTGTTTTTGTCTTCTTGTGTTCAAATCCTTGTGATTGTTTGCTTGAAAGTTCTAGCTTTTGATGTTGCTTTGTTTGTTTGTCTATTTTGTCAAATGGTCAGTGTGATGATCTGTTTATTATGGATGAACCTTTATTGTGGATACATGATGGCGGAAATAGGCTTTTTGATATTTTTCAAATTTTTTTATGCTTTTTTATGTTTATCTAATGTTGTTTTTGTTGTGTTTCGAAGTTATCTGAATGTTTTTGTTTTGGGTTTTATCGATTTTCGAGGAGCTATGGCGAAGATTTGAGGAGCCTCATATCATGTGGATGCATTTTGAGAGTTTGGATTTCCTTTAGGCATTAGTTTCAGCATGCACCTTGTTGCTTCTCGTTATGTTTTGTTATGTTCTCGTTATGCTTATACACAATTTATTGAGTCAATAGAAAAGTTCTAGTGATTTTTGAGCATTTACATTGGTTTTGGCATTTTTGTACTGTGCAAAATAGTGCTTTGTCTGAAATTTCTTCTATTGTCATAAACTAGTGCTTTTGTTTCATGCACTTGTCCAGAAACTGTGTAGTTGTTCTAAACTAGCACTTTTGTTTCATGTAGTTGTCCTGAAACTGTGCAGTTGTCCTAAATTGGCGCGTGTTTCATGCAGTTGTCCTAAACTGACTCTTTTGTTTCATGTAGTTTTCCTGAAACTGTGCAGTTGTCCTAAACTGGCACTTTTGTTTCATGTAGTTGTCCTAAAACTATGCAGTTGTACTAAACAGGCACTTTTGTTTCATGCAGTTGTCTTAAAATCATGCTTTTGTTTCATGCAGTTGTCTTAAAATCTCGCTTTTGTTTGCTTTGTGATTTGTATTTTTACCCTATCTTCAAATGACCATATCTTGGTCATACAAAATTATTTTTTTAGTGTTTTTTTTTAAATGGGGTAGAATTTCATGATCTTTGCAATGGTGTAGGTGGTTTTTAGTTTTTGTGCAGTTAAATTTTCCATTGGTGTCATGAGCTTGCATTTTCCTTTGTTTCATTTAAACCCTATTAGCATTTTCTTTTTGTCATCCTAAATGTCAATTTTCATCATGTTTTGTGCCATTTTGTGTTGCTTGACATGTTTAGAATGAAACTCTAGCTTGTGTTTATTTACCGTTAAATATGTCATTTGTCATGATGCTTGTGTTAAAAACCCTAGCTTATCTTTGTTTACCGTCATAAATGTCATTTTGTTACCATGCTCGTGTTCTA
This sequence comes from Sequoiadendron giganteum, assembly GCA_007115665.2. NCBI lineage: Eukaryota > Viridiplantae > Streptophyta > Pinopsida > Cupressales > Cupressaceae > Sequoiadendron > Sequoiadendron giganteum. Next base: position 629,866,122 of record CM021100.1, read on the forward strand.
AACCCTAGCTCATGTTTGTTTAGCATCTCAACTGTCGTTTGTCACCTAGCATGTGTCATTTTGTGTTTCTTTGCTTGTTTAGAGTGAAACACTAACATCTTGATTTATATCATTTGCAGGTCAATCTCTAACCGCTTATGTCAAGAGAGAGAGACATCCTCATCACTTATTTGACCTGATTTCCCAATTTGGTGCATTGGAGTGGGACTTTCTTGATGTAGTGGGATTGCATCATATCTGTTACATGCCTCATATCAGGACCCATATGACAATGTTGACCATTCTCGTGGAGACGTGGCACTCTAAGACGTCCTCTTTTGTTTTTCCTACAAGGGAGGAAACCATTACTCTAGAGGACATGTGGATGATTCTTCATCTTCCTATTCATGGAAAGCTTGTTATGTACTAGATTCAATGAGGTGCCCGTGCTATGCAACGATTGTTAGGTGCGACACATAAGGATGTTCATGATGTAGAGATTGATTTATCTCATTTTGTAGACAACACAAACCCTATCGTTCTTGTCCTTTGTGGCTTGGTATCAGGATTAGTTATTCCTGATACATGAGGTCGACAGTTTGTAGTGGGTTGGGATGTATGTATTGAGAGTATGCTAGAGCATGGTACAAGATATGCTTGGGGTGCTTGTTTGCTTGCCTATATTTACTGAGATATGCATGAGGTGGCATATCGGGGTGGGAGGTCATTGTTTGTAGGTGTATCCCTTTTGCATGTTTGGGCATGGGAGCATATTGCAGTGACTCGTCCTAATGAGATTCAAGATCGTTCTCTGGGTGATCCATATTGTTATCGTTATGGGGATTTTTTGTACTACACTTTGCTTGGCGACCTGTATTATTGGCGCTATGTGTTTGATGAGATGCCTGGTTTTGTATGGAGACCTTACTTGAGTTGTGAGGTTTGGCCTGAGAATACGGATCAGCTTGTGTACTGCCAAAAAGACTCGTTGGTTGCTTGGTCATTCATCATCTGTGATAGAGTGTTATCTACCTCATTGATTCTATCACTATTTTGGTGAGCGACAAGGGCAGATTCTTGATGCATATGAGGCTCGGTTTGGTCAGACTTGTCGTGAGGTCTATGTATGGGGTATCTAGGTTGATGCATATATAGTTACTGTTGAGTTTGCAACACTTGCCCTAGTTGGTTGGGGTTGGTCAGTTGGAGTGGTAGATCTAAGTACTACTCATGATTATGAGGAGTGGTGGACATGACATAGGGCTTTGAGGCTTACTGATCCTAGAGGTGATCATATTGTGGGCAGATCTAGCATCATAGGTCGTCGTAGGGAGTGATAACATGTTGAGATTGTTACAGAGTAGATGGGTCAAGCTCAACATGATAAGGTAGAGGATATTCAGGATGAGTAGGTGCCTCGTGCACAGGGTCAAAGACAGGGTCCAGATCCTCCTCCACTAGCTAGGGATTTTGATTTGTTGCTAGCTCAGATGACTTTGGATAGAGATGCAAAGATTACACACGAACTTTGGAGGCTTCACTGTGATAAGAGCAATCCAACATCAAGCGAATACACTCTTCTACAGGATGATAAAAACTATCTTTTGTTCTCATTTGGTAATCAGTAGATTCCTCATCATGCATACAATAGTTAAATTTCATATGTGTAGGAGTTTCTATATTTTAGATTTTAAGCATTTTGGTTGTAGATTAGATTTCTTTGCTAGATTTCTTTCATGTCCTTCTTGGATCTGAATCTAACGTCACTAAATCACCTTATTCCTCTAAGTGGATTAAATTATTAAATTATAATTTAATTACAACACTTTCCCTCCAAAAAATTGAATAATTAAATCAAAATATTCAAATCAATTATCAAAAAATCAAATCAAACTAATGCAACTTTTTTTGCAAAATTCAAACTCCATTTGCACGTTCAACTCCAAAAAGGAACTAATTAATTAAATCAATTAATTCGTATTCCTCACCCACTTTCTAATTGAGAAAATTATGATTGTTGACTGAGCAATCTAATTTATTAACTAATCAATCTAATTTGTTAACTAATCAATCTATTATGTTAACAAAGACATCACATTCCTAACTAGACCATCACTATGTTTTTCTAGATGGTATGTTGTGGGAAAGCTTACTTGAACTAGCTGTGGGGTTCAAGCAACTATTAATATCTTAGAATTTTCAAGTGAAGGAATACTCCATGTTGTCATCATCTTTGAAGGTTACCTTGGTAGTGTGTTGGTGACACACCTTGTTGATGGGACAAATTGCTTTGAAGATTACCCTGGTGGTGTGTTGGTAGGTATAACTTGTTGTTGGGATAAATTCCTAGGTCATAATGTGAGCTAGAAGACATAGATCAAGATTTATTCTAAAACAAGATGAAAGCATTTTCCCCCAGTGTCTAGCAATGTAGGTGATGGATTATCTTGTGATAGGATAACATGTTTGGATAGAGTATGCCATTTGGAAAATGTCTTTATTGCTCATATAATGCTAGATAGGATAGGATCAATGAGAATGAACCATGTCAAGATGTCCATGAGAAACTATACAATGTATATCAAACATTTGTCAAGATCAAGATAAGTTGGATTTTGCAAAAAATGGCTTGGGTTCATTATGGATAAGCTGAGATGCTTCCACCTGAAATGGTGCATGTCGATGATCAATAATACACATGACCCCTATTTTCCAGGTTTTCATCATTGTATTTGTCCAAAGTTCCACCATAGTGGTTTTCATTGGAGGATGATTTTTCTCTTGACTTTTTTCTTAATTTTTTCATATTTTGATGTCACACAAGACACCCGTTTACCAGGTTTTGAACATGGTGACAATTTTTTTGCTCATGTTTGAGCACCTGGTGGTGCTGATGTAGATGTTGCTGTCATGACATGTCAATGGTATCCTACTTGGAGGATTTTTTTTACTAGGATACAAGCACTTGAATGTAACCCCTAGAAATTCTTGTCTTCTTTGTTGATATTGGAGTTAACCTTACCTTGATGTGCACATCACAATAGAGTTCCCTTAAAGTCTCTAGGATAAAGAGTTGCTACCAACACATGGTCAATGTGAGATTTGGATATCATGGATGGTAAGATGCATTGATGGATATGATATTTAGATGGATTGGTCGAGAGTTTGGAACCTTTGACTCTCCAAACTTGGGATGATGAGCAATGATGGGTGGATATGGAGATTCCATTGGGACCAACATCTTGATATACTTTGTAAGTCACTCTTGAAGCTTTCTTTTGTATTGTTGGACATCTTTGATGGATGAACTTCCCTTTTTTATTTTTCCCCATAGTTTCTTTGACTAATAGAGTTTGATAGGGATGATTTTCTTGAATTTTCCTTTGTATCCATTTAAAATTCTCTTGTCCATTTCGTTTTGCTGATTCTTTTGCTTCAGTGACTTGTCCCTTTCTTTGATATATCTTTTTCTCTTTTTTTTGGTCCCAATCATAGGATGGAAATATATACGGATGATGATTCATGACATGGCTAGTTGTAATGTTGGTAGCAATTTTATCATAAGGGCCCTTCGTGCTCCCTATGTTGATGCTTGCATTAGATAAAGTTTCCCCCAGTATGATGGAGGTATCCTTGATATGTTTAGCTCGCTTAGTTGCTAAATAATCAAGACCTTGATGTTTAGGATTTCCCATAATTTTCTCTAGTTGTAGGATACCTTGTTCATGTAGGCCTAACGCTCTATCTTGATATCAAATCTATTGAGAGAGTTTATCAACAATGTGATATGTCTCACTTTGGAAATAAGGTGCTAATATTTATTTTCTCTATTGTGGATATTTAAATGTGGTAGCTTCCTCACTAATAGGCTCCTTCAAATGTGGGATACCTTCTTGATTGATATCTTCGGCCTGATCTTGTAAAATATCAGATTTTAATGCTTCTTCAAGAGGTGTTTTTGATTTACTATCCACACAAAAGTCTTCGTCATGATTCATTTTTGATATGTCTTCATAGGATGTTTCTGATTCACAACTTATATATAAGTCTTCTTTATGATCCCTTTCTAATAAGGCTCCATAGGATGTTTCTAATTCACAACTTATGTATAAGTCTTCTTTATGATCCCTTTCTGATATGTCTCTAGATTTTTCTGTCTTGATCTTGTGTATAGATGTTAAGAGTAGGAGACTCTTGTTCCTTGGTAATGATTTCAAGAGTATGAGACTCTTGTATTGGATGAAGATCATCTACATGTCCATTAGGATTAAGTATCTCATGGGAAGATGTATGTGTGCTCGGTATATGGATTTGTTTTTCTTTTGGAAAACATGGGATGTCTTGGAATATATCTACCAAGTCATTATAGTATCTTGATGATAGGGATTCTTGATCTTGACTTTGTGTGGTATTATTGTTGACATTCTTTAGATCAAATTCTTGACATGGATTAATTTCAAAGAAGGGATTACTTGTAAGGGATCCTTGGATTTCCTTGAAATGTCGACATATGGGTGATAGCTCTTGACTTAGATTTTTTGTATTGGGTATAAGTGTTGGATCAAGAGTGTCTTGATCATCAATATGTATTGCCATGAGGTTGGATGATGCCAATATATCTTGGACTAAATAATTGCTAGACTTGGGTGATTGATTTTAATCATGCTTGGGATTAAGTTCTTGATGTATGTCCTCTTGTTCACTCGATGATGTAGAGACATTGTCAATATGACCGGTGATAGATAGCTCTTGATAATTATTTTCAAATTTTTGAGTTTGAGACATTATCATTGTTGTCATTAGTAGATGGCCCTTGAACGCCATTTCTAATAACTATTTCTCCCTAATCAATGAGGTCTTGGATGAGATTTTTAAGTATAGCACATTTGTTCGTTGGGTGAACCTTGATTTTGTGGAACTCACATCATTCGTACTGATTATACCAAAGGATTTTAAAGCTTGGTTCACCATAAGTTGGACTATCATTTATTTTCATAAGTTCCTGTTGTACTAGTTCATGCATGATTACCTCTAAAGTTTCTCCCAAAGGGGTGAATTTCCTTCCTGGTTGGTAACCTTTCCTTTGTGGATTTTCCTGATTGTTTTACTCTTGATTTTGTGGAACTCCTTGATACTCTATTTCAGGTACATTTTGATATTTCACATGAGGTACACCTTGGAATTACAAATCTTCTTGATACTGTGATTGAGATACATTTTGATATTGCACTTGAGGTACACCTTGGTGTTGTGGGACTCCTTGATAGTGCTGATTTTGGAAGTGTTGTTGATGTGGAGATTGAGGTGTTTGAGGATTGTCAAGATGTTGATATGTAATGTTCTAACTTTGCACATTACATTGATGACAGGTCGGATTTCATCTTTGTTTAACTTCCCCAAGATCTCTCTCAATTTTATTTAGGGTGATTTGTTCTAGACTTATTCCTTGATAGGGGTTTTGAAACCCTTGGTGTTGTTGCCCTACTTGATGTTGCAACCCTTGATAAGAGTAATTTGGGTAATAGATCAACATGTTTTGGGGATGTTTTAATACTCAATACCCTATCGTAAGGTCACTTAGTTTATATCCTCATGGATATTTTTTGTTGTTTATGGCATTTGTTGGTGGAATACTGGTGTTGTTCTTGCTTGCTTCCATTTTCTTCCTATGTTGTGATCTCGTGGTTGTCATAAATAATTTGGGTTCCCTGTAGGAGAGTGGTGTACTCTCTAGGTGACTCAAATCATAAAGACCCGATGTTTTCCTATGGATTATGTAAGATATTGGAACTGTTGCAACAAACCCAGATTCTAAAAATAGTAGAAGGAATACAAGTTTGAATTGTTCCTAGAAGCCCGTTTGTAAAATTTATATACCAACATAGTTCTAGTTTTGTGAAGTGCCCAAAGGTGTTTCTTGAGAGCTTTTGGACTAAGATTCCTAAGTCTGAAATGAAGACTTGTGGACTTTACCTTAGGGATCTTGACCTTGCATGAGATCATGAAGTGGATATTTATTGCCACACGAGTGGTGGTAATATGGGTCTCTCTGCTGCTATGTCGATATTTTCTTCCTCTTCATCTAGGACAATTGATGTGGTAAGAAACTAGTGGGGTGTTTCGTTGTTCTAAAAAATGAAGCTTCTCAAGCTACTTATGATGTCAGTTAATTCACCTTCGATATATGTTAGACTAGGTTGAAGGATCAGTGCTACAAGATCTAGTTGTTGAACTGGGGCAGTTGGTCGCCAAATGGTCATAAAGTTTGGTGGTGTTATGGGATGGTTGCTGTGAAGCTCAAGACCCATGGGTTTGAGTGCTATTTTGGAATGATACTACTTCTTTGGGAATCAAAATGTTGAAGAACTAAGGTCTATATTCCACTTCCTTATCCAGAGGATATGTTGCGGGAAAGTCTACTTGTACTATCTGTGAATCCTAAGTAACTGTTGATATCATGGATGTCTGAGTGGAGGAATGACCTTAATGGTTTGTTTTATTTTGAATTCAAATAGGTAGGATGGAAATAATGAATGTGGGACTATTTGACGTTCTATCTTTCCAATTGTTTTGGTTCATACAATGATCTTGTGAACAACTTTTTTTCAACTTTTTCTCCATGTTTTGAAGTATGGCAAGTGATAAGACAACACTTGGAATGACTCAACAAGCATGGGCTTATGTGACCTTCATGTCTATAACTTAGGTTGTGAAATTACAACACACAAGCCATAGTTCCCAAATGTTTACTTTGATTAATGTACCCTGAAATCAAAGCCATAATGTTCGGAAACCTTTAAGGAAAGATCCTTTCAAAGATGTGCAAACATAAGGCTTCTCTCACAAGTGTGCGCTAAATCAAAGGGTTTGTGGTTTAACCATCTCATTCAATGTTTGTTTTGAATGTGTTCTTTTTCTTTAAATCAAACACAAAATTTGATGTCAAATTGTTTTGAATGTAATGGGCCAAGTTTAACATAAACTAGCAATTACAACCCTAGGGGATAGACACCATTCTCCTAAGTAAGCTTGCCTCATGCTTCAAAGAGACGATTTTACATGCAACTTATGGTGTGGGCCTATAGTCGAACATGGAAAATAATTTCTTGGAAGTAAATTCCAATGCACCACTTCCAGAGAATGTTTTTGGATAATAGGGTGGCTTCTAAAACAATTTGGTTCTTAGTGATAACTGTGAACGCAGAAATCTGAAACTCACCCACTGGCCACTTAAGGCTCTTTAACCATTCTCCTTCCACTTAAGATATTGGATTAGGTGCATTTTGTTGTCAGATTGAAGCTACTTTCTTATGAGTTCACAACCTTTAATATAGCCCACAAGTAAACATGCTTCAAGACCTTCCAATGAGTTCTCTAGCGTGAGACATATCTCAAGGCAAGCCCCCTCTTTAAGGTAAAATTTAAAAGTAAAGTGCAATGCTCAAAAATATTCTTTCGCTCACCCAAGATCACCAAAAGGTGTGAGAGGAGAAGATAAAACACTTTATCTTTTCAAATCAATGAATGCACATTGAACAATCCATAGCAATTTGATTCATTTTAAACACCTCGAGCGATGTGTCATTTTGAACAATCCCTAAAAATTTGTGAGTAAACAAAACAAAGTTCTTTTTAACTTGCACCAATATGAAATGTTCAAGACATCATGCAATTCAGATAGCAATGGTGAAATATCATATAGAAATATTTGTTCATTTTTATGAGCTCCAATAGAGGTGTTTCTAAGAAAGGCAGTCCTTGTCCTATCTTGGTCAACAAATGTAAAACGTGCATGTGTCAACAAAATGAAAAATGTTTTCGCTCTTTTTATGCACCAAAATTAAAGGTTCCTACTTATGAAAACATTAAATGTGTTCATTTTTAGAGCCCAAAACTGAAGTGTTTTTATTCCTTTTATGAGCACCAAATGAAAATTCCTAAGTTAAAAAAAGCTTAAAATTTGTTTATTTTAACAACACCAAAATCAAGTGTGAGTTTGTTGTTTTTCATTTTTAGAGCACCAAATGAAAGTTCCTAAGTTAAAAAGCTTAAAATTTGTTTATTTTAACAACACCGAAATCAAAATGTGAGTTTGTTGTTGTTCATTTTTAGAGCACTAAAATGAAATTTCCTAAGTTAATTAAAAGCAACTCAAAAAACTAAGACTGATCATCTTCCCTACAACAAACATGTTAAAGTCATTGGAATCCCGCATCAGATCTATCAATTCCTACCTACACATCCAAAAAAAAAAACCATTAGTGAAAAAACCTATTACAAGAGTGCATGATATGTGCATTTTTCTATCAAAACAACTACTCAGAACATAAAATAAAAAATGCGCAGGTTTTAGACAACTGCACAGTTTTAGAAACAAATGCTAACTTATGAAAATACAGATGCACCAGTTTCAGACAAAAGTGCCATTCCCATGACAAATGCACAATTCTTCTGACAAAAGAATAGTTATATAAAAAATGTGCAGTTTTCTTGACTGACAAGCACTCAGACTTTTTCGACAAATGCTCAGGTCTTCTAACAAGCATGTGAAAACTCTGTCCAAAGCATTTCCGAGACCTGCAACTTCAAAAGTGACTCTTGAACAAATGTTAGAGGAGGGGACAAGGGTTCCACTTGGCATGCTAGAATGTGTGAGGGTGAGAAAGGACATTAGATTAATGATCCAAGAAGGACATGAAAGAAATTTGACAAAGAAATATAATCTACAGCCAAAATACTTAAAATCTAAAATCTAGAAACTCCTACACATACGAGATTGAACTATACTATTGCAAACATGATGAGGAACCTATCAATTACCAAATTGAAAAAAAAAGGAGCTTTTACCATCCCATAGCAGAGTGTATTCATTTGATGTTGGGTTGCTCTTATCACAATGAAGGCTCCAAAGTTCATGTGCAAAGTGTGGATGAATGCTTGTTGTTTTTGGTTGATCGAAGTCAATGGTGAAGCTTTGTCAATGATATTCTTGACAACATTTTTTTCTCAATGTATGTTGATTCTTCGATCCTTATTTATGAAGAGAGAGGTTTGTTATATAGAAAATGAGATTTGAAATGGATGATCAAGATCGTTCTAAAGAATATCCAAATCAATGGTTGGAGTGTGTTGAGAGGATTTAGACATGAGAGAATTATGAAAAGTTGATTGCACAATCTGTGTGATTGGGAAATAGATTGGTCAGTCAGGGATGTGATTGATCAGTTAACAAAATAGATTGATCAGTCAAGATTGTGATGGCTTAGTTAGGAATGTGATGTCTTAGTTAACAAAATAGATTGATTAGTTAAGAAATTAGATTACTTAGTCAGTAATCGTAATTTGCTCAATCAGAAAGTGGGTGATGAATATGAATTAATTGATTTAATTAATTAATTCCTTTTTGGAGTTGAATGTGCAAATGAAGTTTGACTTTTGCAAACAAAGTTGCATTAGTTTGATTTGATTTTTGATAATTTATTTGAATAGTTTGATTTAATTATTCAAATTTTTGGAGAAAAACTGTCGTAATTAAATTATTATTTAATAATTTAATCCACTTAGGAGAATATGGTGATTTAGTGATGTAATTAAATAATTAGCATTTATTTAATCAATCAGGATTAAATAAAGTGGGATTAGGACTTGATTAAATAAATGTGATTTATTTAATTGGTTGAAATGATGAAATATGAATTAATAAAATAATGTTGTTTTATTTAATTAATAGTAGAATTAGGGTTTTCAAGAGTTTATTAAATAAATGAAATTTATTTAATTTGTCTGAAATGATGAAAAATTGAATTAATTAAATAATGTTGTATTATTCAATTAATAGAGGAATTAGGGTTTTTGGTGTCCTTTTGATGTGATGCGATGTGGTGTGATGTGGTATGATTTCAAGATGATATGAGACATTATGGGATAATTCTAAGATGTTCCAGGGTGATTCTGAGATGTTCCGAGACATTATGGGATGATTCCGAGTTGTTCTGAGAGGTTATAGGATGTTCTAGGATGTTGTTCGATCTTGTTCGATGTTGTTCGATGTTGTTCAATGGATTTCAACATTATTCGATGTTGGTTGATGTTGTTTGATGTCGTTCAATTCCATTCGATGTTGTTTGATGTTGTTCGATGTTGTTCAATGTCGTTCCATGTCGTTCAATGTTGTTTGATGTCGTTCGATGTCGTTCGATGTTGTTCGATGTCGTTCAATGTTGTTCGAGGTTGTTCAATGTCATTTGAGGTTGTTTGATGTTTTTTGGTGTCATTTGATGTTGTACGATGTCGTTCAATGTTGTTCGATGTTGTTCGATGTTGTTTGATGTCATTCGATGTTGTTTGATGTCGTTCGATGTTCGATTTTGATTGATGATGATTTAAATGATGTTAAATCACTTAATTATTAGATGAATATGAATGTCAAAATTCTAGTTCACAAGCTTGGACATTTTTAGGTGTCTACATGTATACCATATTATCAAACCACGGGGCTTTTCGACCATGGTTTGGTTCTTGGGATCTCGAATATGGTTCTACATTTATAATATGCTCAATCTGATGCACCGGAACACCCCAAACTAAAACAATTAATTTCAAGCTAGTAGTGGTGGCTATGGGATCTAGATCATATTATAAAACAAGTGACTTTGAAAATCCATAGGGCTTGCCTACCATATTGTGGAAATGTGAGCTGTGAAGATACAAAATGTGCCTATATTGTTTTAGAATGAGAGTCATGTAGAGGTTGAGGGGTAGTAGATCGACTACCACCTTCTGCATGCACCCTCCATGCATCTAGATAACACACAATGAGTCTGAAAGTCCAAAGATCCTCTTTGAGGTCCTCTATCAAAATGGAGTATGAGAAGTCACTGAATTTAAATGCCAACAAGAATAAAATAATTATGTGGGTGTACTCTCTATGAAAGCACTTACCTCCATCAGAGCTACTCATCTTGGTTCAAAACTTGTCTTAGAAGTTAGGTGAACCAAATCAACTTCTTTCCAATTCCACCCATTCTAAACTTGAAGGAAATTGGTCTTTTACTCTATAACTACATGAGATAGGAGAGTTTAGAGTATCCCCAATAATACCACATCATCATCTTCTTTATTAACCTTGCAAAATGAAAACCCTTATGACAATTCAAAATATTGTAGTCAATAGTAAATACTTTAGCCTTCAATGAAATTACTAATGATTTCAGTTGTGCTCACAGTCACTATCCCTATTTATGGGCAACCACTACTAGCTTGATCCATGTTTATTCATGAGTCATGTGAGGTATAATCTCGCAAACCAAATAAATAACTTAATTGTGTAACTTAAGTAAGTTATATTTTCAATTTTTGTATTGATTGACATTTGGCTCCATGCAAACTGTACCTCAAGCTAACAAGTTATCAAAATCACCACTCAAACGATATGAAATTTCATTACAAATCTTATTTTAATTGATCACTAGATTAATGACATCATCATCTACAATACATTGTGCAATTTTCAATATCAAGCAATCCAATCACTCGCTTCATATGTAAATATGGGATTAATTTGTGCTACCACAACCACACTTTCTTCAAAGAAAGACAATCTAACAAATATGTGGAAATTGATAAAAATAAAGTACGTGCCATGTGCCATAGTTTTTTCCATTTTTAGTATCATATTATCAAATCAAACATTTCGCTTACTTTGGATTAGAAAAATGTTGATCATCAAAGCTTGCACCTCTCCGACAGCCTTATTGGAAATTCAACGAGTAGGGGACCAATTTGTGTCTCACTGAATACCTTTGGTATTTTATAGAAAGTCGAATCTTCTTTGTGTCTGGAGAAAAGGTAGAAGGAAATGTAAATATAAAACATAAAAAATGGTGATGCACCAAATATTTTACAACATTTCAAACTCAACTATTCTCTTATGAATGATATAATAGAAACATAATGCCACAATACTTCATTATTGGGAAGGGAACAAACGATAAAGGCTAAGTACAAGCATAGTACAGTCTTTCAAATCTCCCAGCGGGAAGTGTTCATTAAGGTCTTATCAAGCATAAAAGTCCAAAAATTCAATAGAAAAACATTCATAAATCACAAAAAACCCTTCCTCTTTTTACAACATAATATGAAAAACAACAACCTTTAAAGAAAAATGGAGAAGTTGAATAGACATAATCTAATTTCCACAAGTTATTATTATATCATAGAATCCTACAACATGGAAATTAACTACTCAAAATATTGAATTAAGCTTAACACAGTATTTTATTGTGAACAAAAACATAAAGAAGAAACTTGACAAAGGCCATAACATGCATAGTTTTAAAGATTTCTTCCAAAAATATCATACTTAAATATCAAATGAACTTAAAAACAAAGGTCGGATGCCAATCTGATAATAGTTTGAGTTAAAAAAATATAACATGACAAAGAAAAGTAGTGTTTTGCCAACTTTAAACTTCTAAAAATATCTCTATAACTAAGGAAAACTAAAAGAACTTTCGAAGAATTTTTTTTTTCTTTCTACTATCATCTCCTATTTATAGCTGAAAAAGGAGAGAACCACTGCCAACATCCCAAAAGAAAATACTACCAGATGTCTGCATCTGATAGCTCGTGATCTGATAGTAGATCTTTGATTAGATTGTGACAATCCTTGCTCATTAATTCCCAACTACCACATTAATGTCCTTTAGATATTTAGAAAAGACTACCATTTGAAAACAACCAAATCCTAGAAAATAGCCTAGCAAAATCTGATTGATCAATCACATAGATTGATGACACTGAATCGAAGGTTCCAACCCAAAACAAGAAGACCCAACATGCTCTGACAAACTCCATAAAGCTATCAATCCTTAAAAGCACGACCTACCTGAAGCGAAGAGATGATGTGTCGAGCGGGCGAGGAATCTCAGATTTGTTAAAATAGCCTTAGAGATAATTCTCGCCGAGCTGACACATGTTTTGGCTTGCTTCAAAAATAAGATGATAAACAAAATCCATGCAACCACCATGTGGCACATTGTGTGCATTTCCAAACAAATTTTTCTTTAAGTGTGGATCATCCTGAAGCCAAAAACGTATACAAGCTGAAAATCAAAAAGAAGATTAATGAAAAATTACTTCACAGTTTTGGTGACTCATAGGGGGCCTTCACTTGCGAAGGCACAAACCTAGAGCTCTGGAAATTCTTGGAGTTTGAGGAAGGCAAAATGTTGTACCTCCCAGTCCAAATCAGTTAGTTGGATGAGAGTGCAAAGGATCATGTACACTTGATCTAACTCAAAAACTTCCTTAAAAGAAATGTCTCCCCATCTTACTGAAACAACTCCAAGTTAATAATAGAGATGAGAAAGGGGAAAGATCGTGTGCTCGATTTCATCAATGGTGGGCGTTAGGCTTAAACATGGGAGCTCTGTAGAAGTCCATACCTTCTGTATGATTGCATCTATGATCTGCTCAACTGATATCACATCTCCATCCAGTGAGAAAAGGGGAGGTAAATTGAAGTTAAGTAGAACACCAAAATCCTTCTTGATTTTGTCAACCCTTTTGTTTAACACTACCTAGCATTCCTTGTTGCTTACTGTGACTTTGTGGTAGTTGACGAATTCGTTTACTTTGATTGAGGCAAACCTTTGATCCTAAATCCCTGCACCTCTTAGGGCCTCATCAGTGGTCACACAGAATCTGGAAATTGAATTTGTGATTTCACTACTCGAGGAGCATATATCTGTAGAATTTGGTCAGCCACCGGGCCAACCTTTCCATTTAATTCCTGACCATCCCTCACAAATTGTAGAGCTGGCCTGAGAAAGGAAACTACAACTATGATCCTTTCCTAGTGTGTGGATATCAATTTCTTCAATATTGGGAGGGTCCCAGACCCTTACGCAACAATTAAATTTTTGATGGAACTGAGCCTCTTTTTCTCTTATGTTCTCCATATGATTCTTCTCTCAGAGGGTGTTTGTTAGTTCAGAGCTCAACCTTTCGACCTATTGGTCATGAGCCTACAAAGTAGACACGATCTCCTCTTTCTCTTGTCTTGACTTTTCTACTTCCCCCTAGGCCTTTTGTAGATTGTCAGAAGCCTGAGATCAAACATCGTCCAACTTTATTTGTATGTTTTCTTGAGTACGTCGGAACTCTACATTTTTCTAGCACTTAGTAGCAAGCTCAACTCTTAAGTTTTCAATTTTAGCATACAGCTGAATCTGTTCACTTTGGGCCTCCTTAAGCAACTTAGTTGCTTCTCCTTGCTGATATTGTATTTGTCTTATGCAAGACATTTTGACATATTTTTCCCTGATCTCTATCTACAGCCTGCTCATTGTATCCCTTACATTTACCAACTCTGCCTCATGCTTTCTCAATTTCATGCCCAACCTCTCATAATCAGTATATACTACTTTCTGGGTGGCCTTAGCTAGAACTACCTTGTCACGTGGGCGAGTTTCACTTAAATCTAGACCCATGGCTTTGATGTCATAATCTTCCATCTAAATTTTTCCCTCGAGATTGGACACGAGTAGCTTCATGGTAGTGATCAACAAAGAATTATGCTCTTCATTGAAGCAAACTTCAATCTTCTTAGTAGCTAGCTACCTAGCAGATTTTATCTGTCGCTTTTTTTTCCTTTCCCTTCAAGCCTACTTGGTTGCATTGAAATGGCCTTGGAGAGTCTATAGGGTGTCAATGCTTTGTACAATAATGGAAGCACCTAGAGGGAGGCCAAAAAGGGTGACGGAAGGAGAAACCTCAAATGTATGAGACTACGAAGAGGCAACTAGGAGCATTATCATAGAAAATGGAGGGATACCAAATTGAGATTGAGCAAGGGGGAAACCAGTAAGGGTGAAAAGATAAATGAGCGGAAGGAGAGATGTTTACTCAAAAGAAGATGGACCTAGAGTAATGGGAAACATGGATGTTTTAGCTCTTTCAATGGTGGCCCTTGACAGGGCGATTAAAGAATCAATAGCAGCCGAAGAAAATGACACTCGTTCGGTGCATGGGGTTACTTCACAAGGTTCATTGTTGAAAATGATTGGGGGTTCATTAAGAACCAAAAGACGGGGGTCCACAGAAGCAGAAAGAAGAGAGGGAGAAAAACTTACTTGGGTCAGGACAACCGAAAAACCTTACAGAGAAGACTCCATTTCTTCTTCTCCTCTAACTGATGCACTGGCTCTGCTTAGATCTTGGACTCACCTTCTTTTTGTATGGTTGAAACTAGTACATTTTGATCCTTTGGTAGCGGATCCCACTGAAACTTGGCCTTCAATAACCAAAACAGACTTTCTTAGGGATCGCCAGGTTCTTTTCCCTTTGCTTTAGGCACTAGCGATGGATGTGACTTGCAAGTATTTTTGCCTCAATCCTTTTCTTTTGTCTGATTCTTGAGGTTAGGAAGCATGACACATAATATCCTCATGTTCAATCTCATGACTAGTCTTCGTGTTACTATTTTTTGTATCGACCTCTTCATCGTAAACCTCGTCAAACCTTTTATCATGCGAGATCTCTGAATAGGGCATTTGGGCATCTCATTTCTTGTTGAAATATCTAAAAATCTTCTTTCTTCCTTTATGTTCACCCTAGGTGTTTCAATTGCATGCTAAGGGGTTTACCCATTGGGAGGTTCTTCTACTACTCTGCCCACTGAACATAGAATTTCAGCCATGGTGGTCATTTGAATGGTATGTGAGCCAAATCGATGTATACTTCTGGCCTTTCTTGAGTTGGATTCTTCCTCAACTCAAAATACCCTCAAATTTCATGTTTCAAAGTTGGGAGGTGCTTCGTCGGATTGAAGTGGACCATGTCTCACAAATAAGAACCAAGCCTAAGAGCACCAATTTATTTGTGAGCTCACCCTCCACTTTCTAGCTCACCAACGTTATCCGATTGTTGGAAATGTTAAGGGGAGTCAAGTAAAGCCTTGTCTTATGCCTTTTGGTTCCATATACATTGTCAGAAAGGGTTGCCTAATGACATGCCTCCAAATAAAAAACTCTATCCATTACAAATTTGGGGAGTCTGAAAGGATCCCAGAAGAAACCATGGAATCTTCAATAAAAATGAAATATTCACCTAGGAAATAATCCATCAGGGTCTGTAAAGTTTTCATCCATTGCAGGACCTTAGGAGAGAAGTGGCCCATAGGGCATGGGAACAAATCTTGAATTACTGGCATCATAAAATAATCCACAAACTAGTAGTAATCCCATGTTCTTGAAAGTATATAAGTCCATACCGAAACTAGCTGGTGTAAACCTCTTACATCAAACCTAAATAATGACACACTTCTCTCCAGAGACTTAAAATTTTGATGTAGAATCAGGTGAACTAAGAAAGAAGAATACTTGAATTTATACTCAATATCATAGGTTCTCAACTACTCGAGCATGCTTTCAGCTATTGCATCATAAAAATCATAATACTTCTGGGTCTTCTCGCTTTTAAGCATGAAAGCCAAGCCCATCTGAAAAGGATGGATCTCTTTGTCATCATCAAGACCATCAGTCCAGGCCAACATTAAGAAAATAGACAGTGTATCCTTCTTGAATTTTTTGTGTGCAAGAGGAAAAGAAAACTGATATCTCTCGAGCCTTTCCTTTGTTTCATCCTCATAAAATTGCCCCTTCTTAGTTTTGGCTTCCCAAAAACTTTCCATCTCTTCCTTGTCAAAGCGGTCGACACCCCAAGTTGTAGGGATATACAACATATCTTGTATGGCCACTACAGTAATTATAACCTTGATCTTGTTGCTAACAATAGCCCGTGTCTCCTTGTTGAATCTTTTAGCACATACGTCTACCAGCTCTGGGCAGGGGTGTATGGTACGCAACATGAACTGTGGTAAACCATAATTCCAAAGTTAAGACACAAAACCTTCAACCGAACCATGCTAAATCATTCTTTGCAATGCCCCTTCCCTAAGGATTTTAGGGTTAGTTGTAAACTTTCGATTAAAAATGTTGTCTACAAAGTCCTGCACCGCCTCTCTTCTGACATGATTATTAGGTTGCACTGATTTGGTATACTCAAACTATCATTCTTCCAGTTTTGGGGCATTGGCGAATGAATCCCTCCCAAAAATATTTATGTAACCCAACCTTTCAGATAAGGCTCCAACTTTTCTACCAAATGTTGATGTTTTCGTTGTTGTTGTGCTAAGAAGTTGTAGAGAGTTTCTTCAATGAAACAGTCACTTGTTGTTTTTCTACTTAGCAAAAATTTTCTTTTGGGTGTAGTTAATTCTTTTGCACGTACATGCAGTTAAGGCTTTTTCGTTATTGCTAGTCCACTAAATGCTGCCACCAAGGTGATACATGTGGATGTATCCCTTAGGAATGGAAAAAATTCCATGAGAATGGAATTAGTACATTCTTTTTGCTGCCTCTTTCACAAATAAGCTAAATACATTGGAAAGTGTGCTTTTAGCTATGAGAAGTGTGCTTTTGCGGTGCAAGGTACTTTGAAAAGATGTGCCTATTTAATTTGTCAGAACTTAACACATTAATGAACATCTTTTCATATAAGCAATCTAGCTGGTGCTGATGATGGCAAAGGACACATGGTGACAATCGGCCTACACGAGCATTTACTCCCAATGCCCAAATTTATTTCTCAAGGCCTCCTGCCAAATTTCTTGTATGATTCATCTCTTGCCATCTGAATGATTTGATCTTTTCTCAATTTCCTTCTAGATAGAAATAGATTTTTTGTTGGTTGGGTTTGCTAGTGCATCTTTTCTATAAATAGCTATGCCACCTTATTACAATATTCATTCAAAAAATAGATTTTAAAGTTTAGAAAGCTTTTCTTGCTATCTCCCATTTCGCTAGCCTTAGATTTTATTGCCATCATGTCATCTAGTCTAGGAACTTCCATTTGGCTCCTTCCACAAAGGCCATAATACTCTTTTGCAGGTGAAATTACCTGTGACAGAATTAAGTGCCTAGTGAAGAAGAATGACCGCCTCATTTTCGTTGCATGCAAGTGGGTCCTCGACAAGGACTACTTGATAGATGAAAACTAGGCACAATACAACTCCAGTGTTGTCTCTCACTTTGTGGCCTCCCTTCTCGGCCTGGACTTAGCCAAGCCTTGGATAATTGTGTTGTTCCATGCTATGTTCGACTCCATGTACTTGGATGGGCTTGATGAAATTATGCAAGTGGCCATCCCCAGTGTCGGTATTCTAAATGCCATGGACCTTTGTAGGCACTTTGATTATAGGGAGGATGTGGTTTGGATATCCTTCCTTACCGACTTTCAAACAATGGACGTTGAGAGGAATCGCTCACTGTCCCATCCTGTGGCCACCTTCCTTCTGAGGGAGTTTAGTGTGGAGCGTGTTGGTGGGATTGAGTCGAAGAAGCACTTCGAGTTCTTGGCATACAATCGAGGGAATGAGGAATGAGGTCATTGGTGTGCTATGCCTGCATGTGTTGTTTTGACCCTCTTTTCACCCTGTTAAAGAAGAAGAATAAACTGATGAAGAGCCGCTTTTGATTGCTTTTTACTCGTTGCCTCACTTTTTTCCCTTTAGTACTATGGCTCATTTTGGGTTTTCAAAACTAGCTTTGGCTTCTCTTAGAGCCTTAGGCTCGTACTATAATGTAAGTTTCTCAATGAATATAATATAGTACCTTTTCTATTTCTTCCAACATTATTCTCATGGCTTTATTCTCAAAACAAAATTGTATTTTACAAAAAAAAACTACATATGGTACATAACTGTGAAAATTCTTAAAGAACTTGCATATTTTAATGGAACAATTTTAGATACATACCATTCACTGGTATATCTAGAATGTTACCTTTCATATCTTTAGCTCATATGTATTTTTTTCCTTGAATGTGTTGATACAAAAGGGTCCCTTCCATAGCGTTTCAAATTTTGTATATTGTCCTGGTTTCGCAGTGTGCTCATCATACTTTAGTACCAGGCTTCCTTCCTTGAAATTTGGGTAGGAGTTTTTTTAATAGAACCATCGTTTCATTTTTTTTGGTGACCGATCATGGCTCCATAAGCCTTTTCTCTATCTTCCTCAATTTTGAGGAGTTCTGCCAACCTTACTTCCATTCCGCCGCTTTCTTCAATCTTTAGGGCCTTTAACAGTTGCAAGATAGGGAACTCTATGGAAACAGGTAAAACTACCTCTTTTCCATATACTAGTTCATAAGGGGAGGCCTTCAAGATATGCTTGGTCGTAATCCTATTTTCCCATAGGGAAGCTCATAAGTGCTTGTTCCAATCCCTTTGTCACTCTGACCCGATGCACTTGATTAACCTAATTAGGTTTTTTTTGGTCGACTCTGCTAACCCATTTCCTTGTGGGTAGTAATTTGATGAATTTTTAAGGTAAACCCCATGTTTGATAGTGAAATTCGACATCCATGAACTCATAAAAGCTCATTCATTATTAGATGTGATGGTTTTTGGTGAACCAAATCTTGTTACCAACTCTGTAAGTAAATTAATGATCTCACCTTTTGTAGCATTTTTTAGGGTGACGACCTCCATCCACCTTGTGAAGCAGTCAATCACCGTAAGGATCCACTTATGACCAACACTAGAAATAGGATTTATCATCCCAACAAAACCCAAACCCCATTGAGAAAAGGGTTCCTTAGTTACAATTGGGCTCAAAGGCAAGGGAATTTTTTTCTTTTGCCAACAAAATATTTGCACTGAGTACACTTTTGCACCAAATGGTGTGCTTCAAAAAACATAGAAGGCCAATAGTATATTTTTTGCATTAAATCTTCAAAGAAGTAGTCTTGGTGGAGAAATTCCCACCTTCAGGACTGCATGAAATTCATTAAGAACCCTTTCTGCCTATGGTTTATTCAAGCATTAGATCAAGACATTGTCATGATTTATTTTAAACAAGATACCTTCAATTAGTACATATTTGGTGCCTTGTAGTCGGTAGTATCACCTTTTGTGAGATGAAAGGTTGGTCAGGTATTGCCTCTTTTGCATATATTGTGTTCGATCCATCACCCAAGACTCGTCAGACTCAAATTGGTTTGTGTAGACCTAATCGGTCTCTTTCTCAGCTAGGGAACTTGATTCCTACACAAGATATTCGCATAAACCTCTTTCCTAAACTAGCTTGGTTGGTTTAATATCCACATCGTATTCCAAGATCTTAGTGATCTATTTGGCCCTCTTTTTAGTTATTTCGCCCTTAGTGATATGCTCCCACACACTAGGATGTGTGATGAGAATGGTGATTTTATTAGCTGATACCAAGTGTTGAAACTTCTTTAGGATTTTAACAATAGAAAAATCATGCTTTTCAACAAATTTATACATGGTTTCATATCCTTTAAAATTTCTTGAGTGAAATGCAATGGGATGCTCTCCATTATTTCCTTCATCCTTCTGAGTGAGTACCGAAGCTATGCTATGTTATCCGTTGTATACATAGAGTAGAAAATCCTTGGAAAAGTTTGAGTTAGTGAACACTGAGGCGACATAGATAGCTACCTTTATCTGCTTGAAAGCTTCTTTGCCTTTGGGGGTCCATTTGAACATTAGGTTCTTTTTTAGCATCAACGTGATTGGTCTTGTGATGCCTACGAAGTCTGAAATGAACCAACTGATAAAGTTGATCTTCCCTAGGAAAGACTACAACCCTTTATGATTTACTTGTAGGGGTAACTCCATTA
Source organism: Sequoiadendron giganteum (assembly GCA_007115665.2). Lineage (NCBI taxonomy): Eukaryota > Viridiplantae > Streptophyta > Pinopsida > Cupressales > Cupressaceae > Sequoiadendron > Sequoiadendron giganteum. Next base: position 629,886,807 of record CM021100.1, read on the forward strand.
TAGATCTAGCCCTTTTGGGGTCTATCACTATTCCCTCCTTCGATACCACAAAACCGAGTAGCTTGCCTTGGGGCACTCCAAAAACACATTTCTTAAGATTTAAGGGAATCCCAAACTATTGAAATTTTTAGAAAACATTTTCTAGATGATCAAAGTGATCATCCTTTGACTTTGAAAAGACCGTAGGTCATCTAGATATATCAAAATAATCTAATTAATTAATCCTCTGAAAGCAATATCCATTGCTCGTTGAAAAGTCGCACTAGCATTTGAAAGTCCAAATGAAATTTTTGAGTATGTGAATGTTCCCCACTTAGTAGTAAACGTCATTTTATGTTGGTCACCTTCCTTTACATATACATGGTTATAACCTGAGAAACCATCGAGCAATGAAAACATCTCTAATCCGGCCATAGTCTGTAGGATCTTCTCCATTGATGGCAAAGGGTAGTGGTTTTTGAGCAAGGCTTTACTCAAATATCTAAAATCCACACAAAGCCTAATATTGACATTCTTTTTCCAAATTGGTATCAGATTTGACACCCAGGTGGAATGCTTAATCAGATATATGATCCTTGATTCAATTAATTTGGTGAGATCTTGTGCCATCAATGCTTTGACCTTTATTTTTGTCAGGTGAGCTTTGATCCTTCGGCCAAGTCAATAGTATGTTGAATTATGCTTGGATCATACCCTCTAAGATCATCATAGGTCCAGGCTACAACCCCATTGTATCTAAAATATAGATCCTTTAATCTTTCCTTATCCTTCTGTGGAATGTCCCTTTCGACCTTTAACTTTATGCCACTTCTGACATCAAGCTCTTCATAACCCCTCTCATTTGTAGTGAACCTTTGTTTTGTATTTCTTGCATCCTTGTAGTTAAAATGATTTTCAAGAGAGATTAAACCTCGAGGAAGCTTATTTCCTTTTAATTGGATAACTTTCCCTACAAGAGATTTTGTTTTTGGCTATGAATGGTCGAAAGCTTTTCCCAATTTTTGTAAAAAGGCGGTGATCTATATAACTTCCTTGAATAATTGATAGTGTGATCATTGTCAAGAATTGTCAGTCAAACTATGATTTGCACTGCATTCTACTTCATTATTGAATCAGAAACTGGTTCAAATTGTGAACCAATTGAAGTCATCCGATTGACGACACTGTTTTGAGATCGGGGAATGACTTATATATTGAAATCTTCAAAACTTTCAATCAGATCCCATATCCAATGTTTGTATGAATTCATTCTTATATTCTTGATAGCCGCTTGCCCACAAACTTGGCTCACAACTAACTCTGAATCTCTAAATGCTTGCATTCTCTTTACTCCCATTTGTTTTGCAAGAATCAGACCATGAACCAAGGCTTCATATTCTACATCATTGTTCAAGCATGGGAACTGAAAATGAAAAGCCTTAAGGGTCTTTGATCCTATTAGTGACACTAATCGAACACCCCCTCCAGATTCGGCTTTAAATTTAGCGTCATCAAAATATAAGGTCCATAGACGATAGTCACTTGGATCATCATGTTCTTCCTAATCCTTTATCAATTTTGGAAAGACTTGATCATCATCAAATATCACATAGGTGCGTAGTCTCGTCACATGAATTTTTTTGAATGGGTCAGAGTCGATGAATTGGTTGAAAAGGAACTCTTCTTTGGGGTTTCGATTACTTGTGTCTTCTTCATCTTCTTGCATCTCTACATAGTACCTTTCCCTTTGTAAGAAGGAGGTATGTATTACTTCAAAGCATATGACTGCATTGTTTGCTAAATGTTCTAGATGCAAAGATTCAGATAGGATTTTCATCTTCGCCCCTTGCTTGGTTATTAATATTAGGTGATACCAATCGAGCGCTAAATATCCGCCAAGCTTTGCTATGAAATCTCTTGAAAGACACATTCTGAATATCAGGGGAATTTTTATCACCACAACTTCTTGTGTGACTGTTTGGCTTGGATATGAGAAGAGGGTTAAAGGTAGATCTTTAATACGGCCAACGGTCAGAACCTTCTTCCCATCTAATTACATGATTCCCTATTCAAGGGGCTCATACATAAGCTTCAAGGCATTGGCCACTTGTTTTGGCATGACTGTTGTACTAGCATCCAAATCAATCATGTTATTATGCAAAAGCTTATCCCCCACAATAAGTGTTAAAAAGAAAGATGTGGGATTTGACTTTCTTACCTCTTTCTCTTTTGCATCTCCCACATCGTTCACATAAGCTACAACTTTCAAATATTGAGGGTTCGACGCGAGATCTTTACCTTTATCTTGATCACATGATGAAGCTGCATCCATCTCTAGTATTTGTTCCTCCTTTAATGCTTCTTGGAGCAATGTTTTTTTGTTCAGAAATAGATATGGCATCCCACAAAGATACATTAGTAGGCACCTTCTTCAATTGCTCCACCACATTGAGTGTTTTGATTAGCGAGACCTTGGGTTTAAATGGTGGTATCTCTCTTGTCTTTGGGGGAAAATGATCCATCATGAATGGGCTTGCCATCTTATCCAACTCCTCTAGCAACAATGGGTTTGCAACTGATAAATAGGTCGACCAGTGGCCTATAAGGCCTACTTTTATTGTAGCTATCGTTGATGTGGCTATGGATGCAGAAGAGCTTGTTGCACATATTCTCATGTGAGCTTCTTTTGGATCTTGTGTTGTAGTCTAATTGTACTTTTGGAGCACTAGTCATCAGAACTTCATTCATGAATAATGCATCTTCTTCCTCCATCCATGAAAATAGAACTTGGTCCAATGCAATATCCAACTCTTGTTCTACAGACATTCCTTGCATTTGTGCTCTAAAGCAGACATTTCTCATTTTAGGAAACTGATATTCTTCGATATTCGGTAGCACGCCCTTGTTTCTTTGCTTTGTTATCTTCTGTTGCATATTTCCCCTTGGACAATTTTGGCGCATGTGGCTATCACTACATGGGAAGCACCATACATTCTTGTCTTCGGCCAGGTTGTTCTAGCCTAGGATTAATTCTTTACTCTAGTTGTCCTTGACTGCCTGTACTGGCATAGTGACCAGAACTATCTAGTTTGCAGATGCCATTTATTGATCTCCTCCCTTGGAGGGTCCTTGGTATGTGTCATGTTGAGAGGATGTCCTTCCTCCCTGATAGGTCTGAGTGGAATGCTTCAGAGGTGCTTCTTGCTATCATTTTATCAGGACTGACTCATAGCAATAGACTACATGAGACTCTTCATATCATTGATGTCCACTTCTATAAAGGAAGATCCCAACGTGCTTGGTTGCACAGTGGGGTACACATACATGGATTGCGGCATAGATGATGTCGCCCCTTTGTGGAGTGGAAGTGCTCGGAGTAGCTTCCTCCTGAGGACTGCCAGAGATTTCTATAAATATGGGCATCAAAGGTCATAGTGGAAGCTTCCCAGCATTGACCAAACAATTCTCTACATACACATCCAAATTGTATGTGTTGGGTAAGATATCCCCTCCCATAGAGGTTATCATAACCGTGATGTTCGAATTGAAAGACTTCAAGTAGAACATGAATGCCATCGTGGCTGGAGGTCAAGCAGTCACAGGGATTCTTTGCTAGGTTTTGTGAAGCCTGGCATTGAAGTTGCTCATGCTCTCTTGTGGGGATCTTTTGATGGTGATTAATTGATGTAATAATGAAGAGCGATCTCCCTTCTCTAAGAAGCGTTTGAAAAACCTCTCTCTGAGTTTATCCCAAGAGCGGATAGAACTAGAAGTTAGGGATCGATACCAATCCTGAGCTTTTCCTTTGAATGAAGTGGCCAACATCCTAAGAGAGATATTTTCCTCCATTATGTTATGTACCCTACATACCTTTGCTATATCTTGCAGGTGTTTGGAGGGGGTTTTGAAGTCTTCTCTAGAAAATTTTGGAATAGCCTTGAGGGTGTTAGTAGGTATGGCAGGCCATATGTCTAAGGGCATAGGTGGTTGTAGCACACTACCACTATACCAAGTTATAGAATTTGTAGGAGTAGGGGAAACTATGTGAGCCATGAAGAAAAAAATCCTATGAATCGAGTATACTAGTATTCTGATTTGAAATGTTTTCCCCCCTTGGTGGAGTAGATAAGGCTCTGGATTTTGGGATTTTACTTCTTGCCCTACTACTTCTTATAGGTGAAACATAACCTATAAGTCTTCTTCTCCTAGATACCAAGGCAGGTAATTGGGAGTACTGGAAATGTCCTCTTGAGGATGCTCTTATTTGGATTCGGGGCATGAAATTTCCAACCTACTTTCCTAGTCTGATTCAAGAAATATTTCTTACTTCTAATATGATGTTCGGAAAAATTCGGGTCTCACCAAGCATGCCAAAAAAAGAACTGTTGATCATCAAAGCTTGTGCCTCTCTGACATCCTTATGGGAAATTCAACGAGTGGGAGACCAATTTGCGCCTCACTGAATACCTCTGGGATTTTTATAGAAAGCCAACTCTTCTTTGAGTTTGGAGAAAAGGTAGAAGAAAATGTAAATATAAAACATAAAAATGGTGATGCGCCAAAGCTTTTACAACATTTCAAACTCAATTCTTCTCCTATGAATGATATAATAGACATAAAATGCCGCAACCCTTCATTGTTGGGAAGAGAATGAGCAACAAAGGCTAAGTACAAGCACAGTGCAATATTTCAAATCTCCCCATGAGAAGTGTTCATTAAGTTTGATCAAGCATAAAAGTCCCAAAATTCAATAGAAAAACATTCATAAATTGGAGAAAACACTTCCTCTTTTTATAGCATAATATGAAAAAACAACAACCTTTAAAGAAAATGGAGAAGTTGAACAGATATAATCCAATTTCTGCAAGTTATTATTATACCATAGAATCCTACAACATGGAAAATAACTACTCAAACTATTGAAATAAGCTTAACACAGTGTTTTATTCTGAACGAAAACATAAAGAAGAAACTTGACAAAGGCTATAACATGCATAGTTTCAAAGATTTCTTCAAAACAGATTGTAATTAAATATCAAATGAACTTAAAAAAAAGGTTGGATACCAATCCAATAATAGTTTGAGTTAAAACAGTATAACATGCCAGAGAAAAGTAGTGTTCTACCAACTATAAACTTCTGAAAATATCTCTATAACTAAGGAAAACTAAAAGAACTTTAGGAGAGAACCGCCACCAACATCCCAGAAGAAAATAGTACCAGATTCCTGCATCTAATAGCTTACAATCTAATCATAGATATTTGATTAGATCATGACAATCCTTTCCCATTAATTCCCAACTGCCACATTAATGTCCTTTAGATATTTTGCAAAGACTACCATCTAAAAATAATCAGGTCCTAGAAAACACCTTGGTGAAATCTAATTGACTAGTCACATAGATTGAAAACGTTGTCTCGAAGGTTCCAACCCAAGACAAGAAGATCCATCATGCTCTGAAAAACTCCATAAAGATATCACTCCTTAAAAGTGCAACCTGCTCGAAGCGAAGAGATGATGTGTCGAGCGGGCAAGGAATCTCAGATTTGTGAAAATAGCCTTAGAGATAATTCCTGCCGAGCTGACATGTGTTTTGGCTTGATTTAAAAATAAGATGGTAAAAAAAATCCATGCAACCACCATGTGGTGCATTGCATGCCTTTCATAACAAATTTTTCTTTAAGTGCGGATCATCCCGAAGCCAAAAACGTATAAAAGCCGAAAATCAAAAAGAAGATTAAGGCAAAATTGCTTCACAAAAATCAACTTAATTTTGAATCTTTTAAAGATTTCCCTGGTACATATGACATTAATCCATAGTACCACAACTATATTTTCTTCAATGAAAGACTATCCGACAGATATGCCAAAATCGATAAAAATATTGAGAATTAAATGAAAGGTACAATACTTTGAGGTATTGAAAAGAGAGAATTAAATGTCTTTTTGTAGCTTAATCATTATCAATTTCCACTAATAATTCACAATAAAATTCATTCACCTATGATAAAATCAAACATTTTGTTCGCTTCAAATGTACATATGATGTTATTCCGTGGTACCACAACCACATTTTCTTCAATGAAAGACAATCTGGTGGATATACAAAATTCAATAAAAAAGATTGAGAATTAAATGGCAAGTAGAGTACTTCAAAGCATTAAAAAGAGATAATTAAATGGCTTGTTGTAGCTTAATCATTATTGATATCCACTAATAAGTCACAATAAGTTTCACTCACTTATGGTCAGAACTATATGTTGATAATTACTATTAGTTTTAAAAGCCACATTTTTATATTGAACAAAACAAAAAGGATTTACAAGAATAGAGCGAGGAAAAGTATTTTAATTTAAGTAGTTTAAGATTGAAGTACATACTACATAGCCAACCTATCCAAAAATCCACTAACCATGACAAAAAACCAATCACAAAATACATATTACAAGAGTTGTACAATAAAATATAGACGTGCAATTCATTACTAAAAAAATATGTAACAATAGAAGAGGCCCCTCAACTAGGTGTTTGGGTGGAAGGTGAGTCAAATTTAATAAAGTAACAATAGAGAAGAAAAGGGAATCACCCAAATCCTTCCTCCAAAACTCCAGACTCTTTAATGATTCATTTTTTTGTATCACATAGTAGACCACACTTCATATTAACTAGGGCAAGAGACTATGTTGTAGAAGCATGCAATTCCACTTTGCAGATGATTCCACCAATAGGTGTTAACCCACTTTCAAAATTGTAATTCTCTAGTGCCAACTCCATTGAAGAAATAGAGTAAATGAAAGGTTACAAATAATGCATTGCCAACGTCTTCACCAAATCTTTATTGAGCAAAATGTCCATGCAATTGGATGTAAGAAAGTCGAAGCTACCTCTGAAAATAGAGCATGGGGTTTGTTTTAAATCCATTCCCTACCCACAATTATTCTTATAGCATCCTCAACCTACAAACAAGGAATTGTAAAAACCTTACCCAACTTTTGTCTATCGTATGCATCATCGCTTCTTTTCTCGCAAAAATATTTGGGTAGCATGACACGCCATGAAGAATCCATATCATAGTTAAACTGAGAATAGACAAGAAAGAAAGCAAATCCAAATATAACATAAATTACATGAAGAACATCAAGTTGGTGAAGTATATATAGAACGAAGACATCAAATGCTCAACACTTGAACATTTAATTCATCACTTGATGTGACAATATTATTTCAAAAAAATTGAGTCATGACTTTAAGTGATTTAATAAATAATAAAAATTCAATGATTGATTTTTTAAAATCTAATGGTTCTGGAATTATTCTAGAGGTTTGAATTCACAAGTCTAGTGCTTCATACATTTGCTTCTAGAATGCAACTACAGTCGTCCATCTTGTGATAACCATTGATCTTTGATGAACTTAGTGTTGACTGTTGATTCCTTTAAGACCATTAACCACGAGTTGAATCTCGGTCTCACTAAGGATAGATGTCACAATCTTGCATCACTATGGAAAACTGATGAAATCACCTTCTTAGTAATGCAGGCACGTGGGAGCCGCTCGATCGTTAATCACTAATCTCAACCGTTGATTTTCATGATAAAATATTTGTCACCTGAATTAGGAGATATAATATTATAGCCTTTGATACTTAGATATTAAAGTCTTTGATACTCCATGGAATTGGTAATCACCTAGGTCAAGGGGCCAGTCACCACGATGACTCCAAAGGCTTAAGTCATAACTTAAGCAACTTTCAACTACCGGTAGCCAGTCAATGATAAAATATTATTTTGGGTGTCATGACTTTAAGTGATTTAATAAGTAATAAAATGTCAACCATTGATTTTGGAAATCTAACAGTTCTAGTGTTATTTTGGAGGTTTGAATTTCCAATTCTAGTGCTTTAGACATTTTCTTCCGAAATGCAACTATAACCATCCATCGAAAATTCATCCAACAATTGAGGGTTATATTAATTTGAGCTGACATCTGGCTTCAGACATAATAAATATGTTGACACTTGTCCCCATTCTGGACACTTTATGAAGGAATTTGAATGTGTGGAAAATTTATCCTGGAATAGAACAATATGTAATTGTAGCATTTGATATTTTTGCCAATCACGCTATGATTTTTATTGGCACACCATTATATTTCGCCAATGAATTTTTTATTGGTTTGAGATTATATTTAATTCGCCAATGTCTTTTTTATTCATTTGAAAATAGGTTTAATTCACCAATGCAAATATATTTTTGGTTTGAAAATAGGTTTTAATTGCCAACAATTTTTTTGTTCTGTTTTGAAAACAGGTTTAATTTTCCCACAAAAATATTTTATTGGTTTGAAAACAGGTTTAATTCGCCAACAAAAATATTTTATTGGTTTTAAAATAGGTTTTAATTGCCAATGAAAATATTTTGTTGGTTTAAAAAAAATTGCAATTCGTCGGGATTTTCCACATACTTCTAGTGATTACAAAAGATTCACCAATTGAGTTTTTTTTCCCAAAAATTGAAAAAAAATCGCCAATTAAATTAATATTTTTTTGGGGAAGTATACAAGATTTGCCAAGATTTTACACCTTCATTGAGGAGGGATTTTTAAAGTTATACCTGCTTCAATGTGCCCATGTGTGCCAACTTTTCTTGTTACCTTGTGAGTTGAGCTGCAAATTCATCAAGAGAAGGCATTTTTATGTATTTACAAGGGTATCCATTGTAGCATAGAATATAGAAACAAACATTGAATAATCAGGACTGGAAGCTTAGCAAAAATAGAAAGAATCAAATGTTCATTTTCTTTAGTGACCCCACAATTAAATAACTATAGTATAAGAGAATTGAGCTTAGGAAGAAGTCTTGGATATTGCCAAAATCTAATGGATTGAGACTCATTAGTTCATTCTCCAACATAAATTTCCTCATTTTATCTGGCTTACGAAAGAGACCCTCTAAAGTAGTCCAAATTGCTACGCCCTTAATATTAGAGTACATCGAGTTATGAATAGTCATCTTGTGGCTATCTTAACTCCTAATTAAGTCATATTTTTATTATTATATTTTTATTTAGTTAATTAGGTTGGCCTAGGGCTTATATAGGGTTATATAAGTCGGTATGGGTGATATCCTAGGCATAAATAGGTATATATAGGACGTTGTGAGTCTTATTTTGTCATCATATTGTGAATTGTGTTCTCATTGGAGATATTTGGAGGTTTTCCCCCTCGAAGTGGCTTCTTATTCTTAGTTATTATCAAGCATTTGCAACATATTTTCTATCATATTCATCTATTGTGCAAGTTATTTCATTACAAGTGGTATCAAAGCTCATGATCTTGGCATGGTTATGACAAGGCATTTTTCAATTTTGAAGGTCATTTTGTAAAACCCATATCTCTCAGATTTTGGTGAATGTTTCTCTAAATTTTAAAGGGTTTTTGAAGGACATATTACATCATTATTATAGAATTAGGGTTATTGCCCAAATTATTTGGAAGGTCCATATCTCCTAAATCCTGTAGATTTGGTTCTTGATTTTTAGTGGGATTTTTGAAGATATACTAGAGAATAATACAAACCAAAATTTAAATAATTTGAAGCAAAAATAAGTGATTTATTGGGAAATAAGGGTTTTCCAAAAAAATTCTCTCAAGTCTACAAATCACCTTTTTTTGGGAGATTTTTCTATTGAAGTGCCACATAGGCCCTAGTAAGTCACAATGAATATTTTATATTATTTTGAATTTATTTGTGTGATTTATTGTAAAATTATTTTTTGCCATCATGACGGGGCTTGCAACAAGAGGCAAAAGGAATGCCACACTGAGTCCAAATATTCAAATAATGATGGGTTAGAAACTAATGATTTTAATCCTAAGGATGAAAACAAAGTCAAGGGTGATATTTCATCATTAGAGAAGAAGATTATGGAAGAAATGGGTGAATTGAAATCACTTATTCAGGGTATGAGGTGTAAGGTTGAAGATTCACCTCATAAGGTGAAAGATAATGATTTTGTTGGACATGAATTCCTTGGACTTGACTTTGATTTCAAGAAGGATCCTTCCTTTAATAATAATTTTCCAAGGAAATTGATACCCAAGTTGGATATGATAAAGTTTGATGGCAAGGATCAAACCAATTGGCTATGCCAAATGGAGCGGTTCTTTGATATTCATCATGTTCCTAGTCAACAAAAGGTGGCCATGGAATCATTATACCTACAACTAGATCAATTTATTTGGTATCATTGGTTATGTGATGAGAAAAAAGGGGTTGTGTGGTCACTTGGTCAATTTTTCAAGAGGAATTTCTTACCCATTATGGAGATAACTTTATGGATAGCTACTTCTATCAACTCACTAAATTAAAGAAAACAAGCATGGTCAAGGATCATATTCAGCAATTTCAAACCCTTTCTTTAATAGTCGATAATGTGGCAAAATAAAATATGATGGAACTATTTCTAGGCGGTTTAAAGGATCACATAAAATATGAAGTATGATTGTTCCAACCACAATCCTTATTGCAAGAAATTGTAATGGTAAGACAAGTGGAGGATAATTTTTTGGCTAGTAGGAGACAAGGGAATTTAAATTTCAATGAAAGGAGATTTCCTATACATTCACTACCACAACTCACTAGGTTGACTCCACAATAAATCAAAGAGAAGAGAGAAAAAGAGTTATGTTTAAATTGTGACAACAAATATAGTCGAGGGCATAGATGTAGTGAAAATAAATTATTTTGTATTGAAGGACAGAGAGAGGAAGAAGAGGATGAACAAATATTAGGGGGTGAGAGGGAGTTAAATGATGAATCACGTGATTCCTAACCAATGATTTCTTTTCATGCACCCTTTGTTTATAATGCCCCACAAAATCTCAAGGTAGCAAGGTTCTTAAAGAAGAAAAAAGTAACCATGTTGATCAACTCGGGTAGTACTCATAATTTCATCAACAAAAAATTGGCTACTCATCTAGATTTATTTATATGTCCAGCTCCATAATTTCATGTCTTGATTGAAGATGATGGTACTATGAGTTATTCTGGAAACTTCCATGCATTAAATTATCTATGGGAGATTATCACCTTGAGAGCCCAATGTATGCTATCTCCATGGGTGCAATAGATATTGTTTTGGGAGTACAATGGATTACTAGTTTGGGAAAAATTGAGATGAAATTCCAAGAATTTTTCATCAGATTTTAGTCAGAAGGAAAGATAATAGAGATGAGAGGGTTGAATGCAAAGTCCCCACAAATGGTTATCTCTCATCAAATATAAAAGTTTCTTAAGAAATTATTTGATGGATTTGTGGCCAGTTATGTTTGTTAGAATTCTCTCAATCTAAGGCTCCCACCCATCCAGATTTACAAGCAATAATTGAGCATTATTCAATGGTTTTTGGAGATATGCCTAAAGGACTTCCTCCTAAGAGGGACCATGATCATGCCATACAACTAGTTCCAAGGATCCAACTTCCCAACATTATGGCTTACTGGTACCCACATATATAAAAAAGTGAGATAAGAAAGATTGTTGAGGAGATGTTAGAGGAAAGAATTATCAAGCATATCCAAAGTTCTTAATCCTTGCTTGTAGTGATGGTGTGGAAGAAGGATGAAACTTGGCACATGTTTATGTACTATAGAGTGCTCAACATGTACACCATAAAATATAAGTTTCCTATTCTAGTAATTGATGATTGCTAGATAAATTGAATGGAGCTATGTATTTTATAAATTTAGATCTTAGATCCGGTTATCACCAAATTTGAAATAAGGAAGAAGATATTTGTAAGACAACATTTAGGACTCATGAGGGTCATTATGAGTTTTTGGTGATGCCATTTGGTCAAGTACCAATGTTGTATCTATATTTCAAAGTTTGATTCATTTCATCTTTAAAATTTTCTTGAGGAAGTTTTTATTAGTGTTTTTTTATGATATTATGATTTATAGCAATACATGGGAAGAAAACTTGCAACATGTAAATAAATTATTACAAGTTCTCAAAGAGCATCAGCTCTATGCTAAGCCATCCAAGTGTTCTTTTGGTCTTAAAGAGGTGGAGTACTTGGAACACATAGTTTCACATGAAGGAGTAAAGGTGGATCCTAACAAAATTAAGGCTATCATGGAATGGCCTATTTCCAAGATCATTAATAAATTGAAGGGTTTCTTGGAATTGATTGGATACTATAGAATATTTTTGAATAATTATGGTCATATAGAAACACCCCTCATAGATTTATTGAAGAAGGATTATTTTCATTGGAATGAATCTACTATATCAGTATTTGAAATGTTAAAGGAGGCTATGCGCACAACTCCAATTCTTTCCACTCTTGATTTCACAAAGGATTTTATTGTGGAATGTGATGCTTCAGGAAATGGTATAGGCATAATTCTCATGTAGGAGGGTCATCCCATTGCTTTTGAGACCCGTCAATTAAAGGTTAAGAATCAACTCAAACCTATTTATGAGAAGGAAATGCTAGCTATTCTTCATGCAGTAAAACAATGAAGGCCTTATCTAATGGTTAGACACTTCAAGGTTAAGACAAATCATGATAGCCTAAAATATTTTTTGGAAAAAATATTATCTTCTGAAAAATAACAAAAATGGGTTACTAAGATGTTGGGATATGATTTTAAGATTGTATATAAGAAAGGGAAGGAAAATTTTGTGGCAAATGCACTATCTAGGAAGGATGAAAATTTATTGTGTGCCCTTTCAATATTGCAAGAAGATTGGGTAGTAGAAGCCAAAGACGAATGGAAAAATGATGTGGTTACTAGTAATCTCATTCAACAATTACAGTGTGATCCTAGTAGTTTAGATAAGTTTTGTTGGAAAAGAGATACTTTGTGGAATAAAGAGTGCTTGTATATTTGCAAGAATTCCTCTCTCAACAAAGGATTCTCACAAAGCTACATGAGTCTCTAGTGGGTGGTCATTCAGGATTTTTTAAGATATACCATCAAGTCAAGTAAAACTTCTTTTGGGAAGATCTAAAAGGGGATGCTCAAAAATTTATGACAAAATGTTGACTTTGTCAAAGAGATAAAGGGGAAAAAATTAAGTTACCCGGTCTCTTACAACCCTTAGTTATTCCTAGCTAGCATTGGGAAGAGGTATCCATGGACTTCATCATAGGGCTTTCAAGCTCTAATGGTAAGAATTTCATCATGGTAGTAGTGGATCGCCTCACTAAATATGCACATTTTATTGCATTATCACATCCTTTTAGAGTAAGTACAGTGGAAAAATATTTTTTGGAGAATATTCAAAAGCTATGTGGTATACCTAAGGTTATTGTTAGTGCTCATGATCCTATCTTTACTAGTAACTTTTGGATAGATTTATTCAAATGTTTGGGTACTCAATTGGCTCATAGTTCTTCATACCATCCACAATCTAATGGGAAAATAGAGGTTGATAATAAGTGTTTAGAAGGATATATATGTTATTTCACTTCAGATAAAAATTCTCAATGCATAGATTGGCTACCACTAGTAGAATGGTGGCATAACACTTCCTTCCATAGTTCATAAAAAATGTCTCAATTTATGGCATTGTATGGATATCATCCTCCTTCCATCACATCATCATTGAAGGTGTCACCAAGAGTTCACATTGTGGAGAACCACATGATTCATCAACAACAAGTAATTTCAAGGCTTAAAGAGAATCTATCCATGGACTAAAACTAAATGAAGAAACATATAGACCAACATCATAGTGAAAGAAGTTTTGAAATCGGGGATTGGGTTTTCTTGAGATTGCAACCTTACAAGCAAATGTCACTAAAGCAATAGTCAAAGAATAACAAGTTGTCTCCAAAATATTATGGCCCATATCAAATCATGTAGAAAATAGGTAGTATTTCCTACAAGCTTGAATTGCCACCAACAACAAAGTTACATCCTGTAATGCCCCTCATGTTGCTCTCTGTTAGACTGATAGTTGTTCTATTAGGACAAACATTATGACACTTTTTTGATGTTAGATTTGCTGCTTTGATGATACTGGATGACACTTTGATGTTCTTGCTATTACTTGAGTTTATGCACATGCTATGATGGTTATATGGACTCATTAGTTTATGTGGATTAATTTAATTTTGAGCATTATGTGTTTATTTGATCATGGTTACTATGCGATTATCTGGTGATTGTTCTATGTTGTTTATTATGTAACTATTTGTTATACATTGATGTGGTTATTTATTTGAAGTGTCTTGGTGAAAAAGACAGTGTCACATTACTCATTCATGAGTACCTTGCTACGCTACGATTTCTTTTCACAGTGTGTCTGACTATATGATTATATATGTTTGACCATTTTGTTTGTTGCAGGTTGCAGGTACTAGGCATCGACTCCACCTGAATTGACAGGTCTGAGTGTGCCTTAAACCCAATGGAAATTTTTGAACAAAGATAACGTGTGGTCATCTACCCTTACCATGGTCCTCAAAGAGGATGATTATTCAATCGGTCACCCCATCAGTCTTGTTGTTGTTTGTGGTTAGTTGTTCTTGCTTTCAACCTTGTTTATGCTTAGGTGATTATTATTGATATTTAGTTGTTAAATTAAATTGGTTTAATAATGTTGTTTAATTAGTTGGTGAATTAAATTAATTATTAAATAAACCATGTTGATAACAATATTTGAGTTGTCTTGGCTAATTAATTTATTAAATTAAATTATTAAGTTATAAAGTATTTCAATAATTAAATATAAAGATATTATTATTAATGTTGAGATTTTAATAAATTAAAAGGTGGGAAAATATTATAATATGAAATAAAATATTAAAAATGGAATGTGATCATGGATAAGCAGTAAAGATAATTAAAAAGATAGAAAAAGATGGTCTTGGAGCACATGCATGACTTCAAACTGTTTGTAGAATAGAAACTTGTTGTTTTGTGAGATTTTTATTTGGTTTTTGTTTCCAAAAATTGGACAGCTTTCCTTGGTAAATAATTTTCTTGGGAGATTTTTAAGATAATTAATTTTGGTTTATGGGAACAGAGTCTTGTTTTTTGGTTCCCGTGAATATTTTTTGGTTTGGGGACTTTTATCTTGTTTGGGGATTTTGAATGGGAATTCTAAAAATTGTTTGGGAGTTTTGAAGAAGTTGGAACTGTAAGTTGAGAAGCTCGAACTCAACATCAAATCTACAGTTGTGCCAATCATCTTAAACCAGGTTCCATTATTTTTTTTGAATTTCTATCTCTGTTTGGTTTTGAAGCAAAATCTTGAATGTTATGTTGTAAAGAAAATAAAATATTTCCTTGTTGAAACAATTAGAAAAAAAATGTATTTTATGAAGATTACCAAGCCTCTTTTTGAAAATTGTTTTGTGAGTGTTATGTGAAATTATTTATGCCCTTGAATCCACCTTTCTTCTAAAAATTTTGTTTAAATCATTTACTTCATTTTTACTTCTTCAATTTGTTTGCTTTCCTAAAAGTTTTGATAACTCAATCTGTATATATCTTGCAACCATTGTATTCGATATGATAAAAATTTCCTCCACTGTTAAATGTATTTGCTTGAAATTTTCTTATTTCTTCCAATAAATCCTTTCTATGAGCTGAACCTATTGTTTTGCTTTCCCCTCTATCAAAAATTTTTGTTGGGGAAATTTCTGAAATCCTCTTAATATTTGGTTGGGCACACTATACTCTATCTTCAAGAGGCAACAATTTCTTTTGAGGCCAATACCCAAACCTATTGTGTCCCTTATGCTTGTCTTTGGCGTCGGCCGAGCCATGGCCAAACGCCATCTCTCCTCCCTCCGTGCATTTTCACCGCTTTAGATTCAAAATAGCGTAGAGATAGCCATATTTGTTGAGTTTGGAATTTGATATTGACTATATCGTTTTGTGCAAATTTTTTGGTTATCTTGGCAATGTGAATTAAAAATGGTATGCGTTTATTTTGATATAGTTAGGGGAGCGATTATAGTGAGTTATGTTTTATTGTTTTTCCCTTGTACTATAGTTGAAATATAATGCGCGCATTAGACATAGGGTGTTGTGTTGTGTGCTTAATAAATGAAGATGAATTAGCATGGCTATCATTGTTTATGACTTTTGCTGATTTTGATTTATAAGTAGCATACTTATATGGCCTTCATTGTTTTAAATGATATCATCATGGTAAGTCTACCATTCGGATATATGGGTTCGATCCATGCAGAAATAATGGTATTTAATTTTATATAAACATAAATTTATATGTGTGTGTTTTTGTATATTTACATGATTACTCTTATACAATTCTACATTATATTGTTTTTGAAAACAACAATTTTAAAAAAAAATTATATAATTACTTATATATATATATATATATATATATATATATATATATATATATATATATATATATATATATATATATATTAGGTTGTAACAAAGTATAATTCCGTCTAAGTAATCAATTTACTATGTTAAATAAGTGGATTAGGGAAATTAAAATAGAGAAAATTGATTGGCTTATAGTTAGATAATTGAAGGACTTAATTAAATAAATGAAGTAGAATATATTTTTTTGGATGATTATTTTCTCAATTATTTAATAAATGGATTTGTAAGATCAGTAGTAATTTAGTATTGAGAAGATTTTTTATTATAGTTTATATTAAATCGTTGCAATGGATGACCCTGTTAAGTGAATCAAGTGATCAAGTTATGAGTAAATTAAATGTGGGAATAGTGTATATTGTATGGTTGCATTATTGGAATTGTTTGTGTTTATGATGTATTATGTTTGTCTATTGGAAATTGGGATATTTTTTTTATTGCTCAAAAGTAGAAGTCTTTTGTGTGAAGTGGTTAATTGTAGTCTTCCAGGGGTTTAGGGGAATATCCTATTGGTTGGATTTTATAATCGTTTATTTCGAAGTGGTCGGCAATGTACTTGTGATGCATGTAGGAGGGTTTGTGCCATGCACTGCTTATTCATTATTATGGTTGTGATTTGTGAGCGAGATAGTCCATGCCTTGCTCTGTGTGTGTTTCTTGTGGTTTCATTTAGAGTGCAAGATGGCTTTACCCTATGGTTGTATTGGGTCTTCTAGTTGCAAGTAGGGGGAGTGGCTCTCAATGGGCGCTAAAACCCAAAGTGGTGTTCAGTGTAACCCATTTGAGAGTTCCTTAATTCAATGATAACCTAAACCTAATTAATGAATTAGGGGGTTGGGTAGATTTCACACTAAGTAAGATAATTGGATGTCTCACCCATGCTTGTAGGCTAAAGATGGATTGAGAAGGCCCGGTTGGCAAGATCAACTTCCTTATCCCCACAAAAGGAATGTTGGTTCCGCATGTGTCACCCTATGGGGTCGGGACCTAGTGAGAGGTTTCCAAGACAACCATAGATGGGGTTCGGGGTCTAGTGAGAGACCGCCAGGACAACCCATGTCAGGACCATGTGATGACACTCCTCCCTATTGCAATCTAGCATTCCCTAGTCTTGTGTTCCCCTTTTTTGTGTGTGTGCCTCTAGAAGATGTCTTTGTTATGTGATGTCATGTTGTACTTTGTTATGTTGGAGCCCTATTTTATACTTTGTGTTAGCCTTTTGTCTTATTGACTATTTGATGTAGTGGGACCTTATTATTATCTCCTAGCATGGGGGTGGACCTTAGGGTTCCACATGGTCGGGTGGATAGTGATTTTTCCCCCATTGGGTTCCTTGTTGTTTGTGTGCGTGGAGGATGTACCTTATGTTGTAGATTCTGGATCTTGTACCAGTTTGAAGAGAGTTGCTTGTGTTATGTATTGAACTTGTATCTCATTTGTATCATGTAATGTAATCTTGATGTATTCTTCTTGTTTTATTCAAGGAAGCATTGATGTAAGATTGTAACAATGTAATGATGCACCCTCATGGAAAGGGAATTTGTATATGTACTTGTAGATTTATATATGTGATCTTTGATAATTACTTATCTAATGTTTTTGATTAAGGTAAAAATAGGTTTTGAAGGGACCCGGAACACTTTACAAAGAACATGGGTTTTTAAAAGTTTTGAAGGCTCCCACAACCTAAGACAAAGCTGCAAAAGGGACAACCTGCAACCAGCCAAAAACCAGCCCCCAACCAAGAACCATCAAGATTTACATTTAGAGCTACTCTTGTGGATTGCTTATCTGATGTTATAATATGGAAATGTATGATGTTTATTTATTTAATGCAATGGATTTAGAATGATCTCTCCTTGTTAGTCAATTCACAATGTATGTTTAGATCTTGTTCAGTAGGTATGTGAATCGTAATGCAGTCATTGGACCTTGGAGGACTTAGTCTAGTTTATATGTTATGTTCAGTTATACATATCTTTGTTATTTTATTTTATTTATAAAAATTGTGCCATTATTGTAGTTTAGATGTGTTGTCCTCTAGGGTTCTTTGGTGAGGCGTTACACATCCAGTTTTTCATGTTTCTTGTTTGAAGAAAGGTAACTGGGAATAATATCCCTACTTAGATAATATTAATGGAGCTTGATGAAGAAGATAGAAACATATTGAAACTATATTTTATTCTTCAGACACGCAGAAGGAAGCTAAGGACCAGAACACTCACTCAATATCTCATCTAATGGAAGAATTTACCAATTGAAGATACCACATGGGAGGATGAGGAGTTCATTCAAAATAATCCAAAATTTCCTAGCATTGAGAACAATTCTTCTTTGAAGAAGGGGGGCATGCTACGCCGTTAATATTAGAGTACAATAGGTTATGAATAGTCGACTTGTGGCTATCTTAACTCCTAATTAAGTCATATTATCATTATTATATTGCTATTTAGTTAATTAGGTTAGCCTATGGGTTATATAAGGTTATCTAAGTTGGATTGGATGATATCCTAGGCATAAATAGGTATATATAGGAGGTTATAAGCCTTATTTCATCTTCATATTATGAGTTGTGTTCTCATTGGAGATATTTGGAGGTTTTCCCCCTTGAAGTGGCTCATTTTTTATAAGGTAAGCAAGGTTTTGAAAGGACCAAAAACCTCTTACAAGACTAAGAGAAGGACATTTCCAAGCAACAAGGACACAAAATTGTCAACGACACAGTACAATGGAGACACTGCAATAACACAATAAAGAGATGGACAACACTTGGTCAGTAGTGACCAGGGGCAACAGAACACTCAGAACCAACAGTAGTCCTGAGTCAAAGACCGACTAGTGACCCAAACTTGGTGCCACAACCAGAAGTAACCAACCACTTAGGACCAAACCCAGTCCTATTGAACCAATAGACAACCCACAATATTGCATGCCCAAGAGACTGCTTAAAAATATCAGGCCACATAACACTTGCAGTTGCTTGACTACAATAGACCTTCCTCTCAATTTAGATAAAAAAGAGCCTAACAGTTTCTTACCAAAAGAGTGGTAAGAATCACACAAACTTACAAAGATACAAACAGAGCCAAAGAGAAACCCACTACTTAGTAAACCCTGAAGATTGCCAAAATTCACCAGGCCACCAACCATCTGCAATGGCTAGACAACAACATACCTTTCACTCAAGTTATCCAAAACTGAGCCTACCAGCTTCCCACCAATAGAGGGGTAAGAATATCCCTTACCAACAAAGAAATAAACTTCCAAACGTACCACCCAACTAGGCACCACCTCAAAAGGAGAGGACTTCACCATAATAGGAGCACTGACATCAACAACTAAACCAAAGTAGACCAACCTACCACTAGTCACCCAACCGCAGGAAGAAGGCAAACCAAAGACAAAGATCAAAGATGAACAAAGAAAAGCATTAGCCAGCTTACAACATCCAACCACCAGATTAGCCAACCCCAACTCCACCTCAAGAGGAGAGGGCTCCCCTCTAGAGGAGAGGGCTCCCCTCTAGAGGAGCGGATAAAACAAAAACCTTCCAATCCAGAGCCACCACTCACCAACACAAACAAGATCCACCTCAATAGGAACCCATAAGAGAGGAAAGAGCACTATGCCATCAAAACAACCATCAAATCCACCTCAATAGGAGTGGGATCCCCCTCAATAAAAGCAAACTCCACCTCAAAGTAAGTTAGTTGAAAAACATGGCAGAGACCAGTGACAGTAGAAAGGGAAGGAATCATATCCAAAGGAAAACCCGGCACAGGGAACATGATACAAGGAAGAAAAATCCACCCCACAAACAACTTAAAAAGACCCCTTGTCTGGACCAACCAGACAAGGCCCAAGACACACACCGTTGAGACACCAATAGGCTTCCACTAGTGGACAACCATTGTACCACCATACCCCACAAAGGGAGAAGAGAAAATGGTCAGCAACATGACCCCGAGAGCATCCACACACCGAGCAGAGCACACGAAAAAAAGAGCCCTTCCACTGCCACCCACAGGGAGGGGAGCAACAAAAGTATACCCTCCCCACAACATAGTCGCAACTCCCACCAAGAAGAGAAACATTGTTCTTCTACAAAGACCCCACACCAAAACCACAGGTCAAAGAAGCACCACCAGCCTCCAACAGAATAAAGCAAACAATGTCACACCCAATCCAACCACCAAGCACCACACAAAGCAGAAGTTAGAGTAGAGCCAGGGGTAGGAACCATCAACCCAAAATTGTCTACCACCAACAAATAGCAAACACACCCTCAACCACAAAACCCAAACAGGGCTAGAAGTGGAGACACCTTGCCCAATAATGACAGGAGCCCTAGAAAAAGAGCAAAGGGGAGGTCTACAACCCCATCCCCAACCATACAACAACAACACACCCGCACCCAGATCCATGAATAGAATGGACCCACCAAAGCCATCGACCCCAGCAACCAGACCCTCCAAACAAGCCGAAGGTCTGCCAATGCCCACGGAGGATAGAAGAAGTGTGCCTTTAAAGGACCCCTCTAGCCAAATACAACACCCGAAAAAGGAGCCATAAAGCGAACCAAAAAAATGCCAAGAGTGAAAGAAGAGTTTAGCGCATGCCTGAGAAACCTGCACGGAGGAAAATAGCCTAACCATAGGAAACAACCAGGGAACCTCCTCATTATCGTCTGAATCAAATCCTTCACCATAATTGACACCATCATCGATGCCAAGATATTTTAAATTTGGAGCCCCGCTCGACCGTTGTAGAGCCATCATCTATTTAAAAATATGTTATGTCTCTCAAAGTGGCTTGTTATTCTTAGTTATTATCAAGTATTTGCAACATATTTTCTATCATATTCTTCTATTGTGCAAGTTATTTCATTAAAATTTGATTAGGATGTGTACAAGATGCAACATGATATGTAAGATATGAAGAAATGGACAAAAGAAGAGTACCAAGTGCTTCATCCCTTCTATCAAGTCATTTTCTTCTTTCTTAAGCTCCTGTGGGTTTTGGATCTGTGTCAAATGTGATTCTTTGCAACTTCAATTTTAACAATAATATCTTCATTTGTGATTTCGATTTATGTTATTTATATGGAGTTAGAGACAATAGAGGATTAAAAAAAATTCTCTCACAATATAAGTAATTAACCCCTTTGTCACAAAGAAATTGACAATTTTTTTTACAAATTTACAATAATGTATCTAAAAGTACCAAATCAATTTCAAACCAAAATTATAAATTTCTAGAAACAAATCTATAAAAAGTGCATATATAAAACTTAAGTGCTCCTAAATACCTTCCTGATGCAACAAGAATCAAGAAATATGGACTCCGTAGGAAAAAATTATGAGCTTGGAGGTCCAAAAATAAGATGTGACTTCAAGCTATAAAAAAAGATATCAAACAGTAAAAATCTAAAAAATAATCTGCACCATTAAAAAGTGCTCAAAAATTACAATAGAGGATTACCAAATTTTCCATCACAATACAAGTAATTAACCCCTTTGTCACAAAGAAATTGACACTTTTTTGCAAATTTACAACAATGTATCGAAAAGTACCAAATCAATTTCAAACTAAAATTCTAAATTTTTAGAAACAAATCTGCAAAAAGTGCATATATAAAACTTAAGTGCTCCTCAATACCTTCTTGATGCCACAAGAATCAAGAAATATGGAGTCTGCAACAAAAATTTATGAGCTTGGAGGTCAAAAAATAAGATTTGACTTCAAGCTATAAAAACATATCAAATAGAAAATATTTGAAAAATAACCCACACCATTAAAAAGTGCTTAGAACCAGCTTTCAAATGATATATTGTTTATCAAAATCTGATTTTTGGATCAAAAGTTATGAATTTTAAAAAAAATGTTGAATTTGCTTGTAGTGACAACCCTCCTAGCAAAATAAAAATTTGCCAAAAATCAAATTCATAAAAAATGGATAAATTTTATATGAAAATAGGGGTTTTTGGGCCATTTAAATCTAATGAAAGCATCCATTTGGGCTATACATGATCTAATAAAAGTTGTTCACCAGATCTAAGCTTCAAACCCCATTTTGCAACTCTATCATACAATACCCAAATTGAGTGAAATAAAAGCTAGATCTGAATTTTTTGGATATTCCAAATTCAATAGTGAGCTTAGATTTTCACAACCATGGTCCAAAATGAACCTGCAATACAAATCCACAAAGGAAAAACCCTAAATCTAGTATTTCTATCAAGTTTTTTCGATTCTCTAGGTCATCATTTGATGTAAGAGAAGAGCATACTCAATTTTTCAAGATCCACCAAGATTTGCACCATAGCAAAAAACTCAAGCATAATTATCTCCCAAATTTGAGAAGGGGCTTGGAAATCAAGCCTTGATACCATGTTAGAGTCACTCAAGGACTCAAGCTTCCAGGATCACCTACAAAAACAAAAACAACCTTCTACAGAGGAGAAAAGCAAGAGCATAAATTTGCAATAATAGATGCAATATTACAAGACTGAATATATGATTGAATACATTTATGTACATGTGAGAGACCTTGTTTATAAAGGAAAGGTGAGAGATAGGATTAGACAAGATCATAACAAGTGTCTTAATCCTATAACATGAGACAACTAGCTCATAACTACCTAAGATAAGATAAAGTCAACATATGACAACTAAAACTTTTATAAAGAATCTTCTAATCCTAAATAAACTTAACATGTGAATATGTCCCTAATCACCTAGTAAGTGAATTAATTGTGAACAAGACATTTATTCACACCAACAATAGATGAGTGAGGGAAGGTCAACATAAGTACTAACAAGATTTTAGAGATATAATAGTTAATTTGGTTGGCTAGTTACATGAAAAAATGCTATCTCCCAATTATTAAAAAAGACAAGAGTGATCTAATATATGAATATCAACAATTATTGTTAATTTTATAAATCATATATAGGACATGAAAATACTCCCCAACACCTTGAATCAATAGATGGGTGAGGGAAGGTGTACATAAGTATTAACAAGATTTTAGAGAGAGAATAGTTAATTTGGCTGGCTAGATACATCAAAAAATGATATCTCCTAATTATTGAAGAAGACAAGAATGATCTAATATATGAATATCAGCAATTATTGTCAATTTTATAAATCATATATATGAATTATAACTTATTATTTTTGTTAGCTTTTTATATACTTATAATTGACTATTTATTAAAAAAAGGGTAGGAGTGGTAATGTTCTCATAGGATTTGAAATCATTGCAAATATTGTTATGTAATAGTACTATTATTGTCTCCAACTCAATTGGGCAATCTAAGTATCACTTTTTTTTGGTTGGGACCATAATGATGTTTCTATAGGCTTATGAGGATCTTCTTTTTTTAAAGATGCTCAAGTTTATGTTTTGCCAAAATCTAAGTCGACCCACCAAACTGGACCTCATGCCATCATTAAACCTTGGCTAGTTGCCCAAACACAAAGTCAAAACAAAAGTCAGTTTCACCTGTTAACAATCATCACTTATTTTCACCTAAGAAACAGCAGAATAATGTGCATTCATCTAAGCAATCAATAAATGCATATTCTTCTCCAACTTGGTTTGAACAGCCAAATAGCTTTCATTCATCTTAGTAATCAATGGATGCAAATTCTTCTCAAACTTGGTTTCAACATCAGGTGTGTTCAGATGATTAAAAAGCTCATTTCCATATGAATTTTCTGGTTCATTTCAATAAAAATAACAAGAAAAGTGAGGAGACCTGGGTCAGTTCAACTGGGCTTCAAATAGTTTGTGTAGTCATTGCTGGTTCACGTGAAACCAAGCTTAGGATTATTCGCCCAAGACAAAGCTAAATCCAAATCAACAGAAATTTGCACAGCATTTCACAAATGAAAATTTTGAGGCAATTATTATTTTGTAATGAACGATAATGATGCCTTGGAGTCAATTTAAAATGAAGATAATAAAGCTTTGGTGGTACGATAGAATAGCCTCGATAGAATAGAAAGATAGGAGGCTAAGATGCATGGATAAAGTATAAGACGCTAATCATTTCACCCACTAGGGAACAGTACATTCCACAAGCTTTCACTGTAAACCTTCTCAATCTCTACGCTATGCAGGCACCACTCGCAGCCTTTTACTGCAAAAGTTTTCAAGATAAGTGTACCTCAATACATAAGCGTGCCTCTCCGGATTCTCGCAGTACAGATGTTCACTGTGCAATATCTAGCTTGGATTGAGTGCCTGTTGCTCACAAGACTACGCTTGTTAATGATTTCATACATGTGAGATCATCTCTACATCATGCATTTATCTTATGTGGGCTTTCAACCCAAACATCATTGCTTTGTCATTTCAAAGAAATATACAGTGAGAAGGAAAAAACAAACAGAATTCCATATACACTGAGAAAAAGACCAAAATTAAAAATAAATGTCTTATTTTTTTTAAGTTTTAAAAAATGTCAGTTCTTTAAGGGTAGACAGTATGATTAAGCAGTTCAAAAATGTGATGATTGCTACAGGTTTGAAACATCCTGTTGTAGGTAAGGAGTCATGGGGTCTACTCTCCCCCCTCTCCGTGGTACCAGAGAGTGTGTCATGCCAGTGTCACCAGTCAAGTGAAAAACGTTTACCACGCACACTGCAGTTTATAGTGGGGGCTACCCAATTCCTCCAGTCTGAAAAAAAATTAAAAAAATTAAAGTTTTAAAACATGTCAGCCCTTAAGGATAGACCGTATGATTAAGCTGTTCAGAAATGCAATGATCGTTACAGATTTGACTCTTTTAGATTCATCTCAGATAGGTGGAGGACAACTCATGTGAACAGAGGTTATAGTGGTGTGTGTTGGGAGTTTGATTCACCAATCCCACTAGATATTGATTTTTCCATTGAAGAAAAAGACAAATTTAATCATTCCATAGGTGGACGGCAACTCATGTGTACAGAGGCTATACAGGTGTATGTTGGGACTTTGTTTCATTGATCCCACCAGATATTGATTCTTCCATTGAAGAAAAAATTAAAATTAAAATATATTTTTCTTAGAATGTGATTTTATTGTATTTAAAATATATCTTACTAATAATATATTGCTGAAAGTATCACTCTGAACAAAATATTTCAGATTCAAATCATGATAAGATATTTTACTCTTTTTTTATTTTTTTAACACATGCAAATCGGGTATAATCTTTTGTTATTTTCACCTAAGTTGGAAGCTTGACTCACACACAATACCATCATTATTTCATCCAAGAACATTGCAGCCTACTAGATTTTTTTATTTTTATTAACAGACATTATAAACCTAATTCTTCTGGATAAAATCCATTGCCATTCAAAAAAATTGAAAAAAAGAAAAGATAAATACTTAACTGAATTGTGTAAAACGAACATGCTGCATAAAACTATGTCGTATAAAGAAAACATAATCTCTTGTTAAAGCTTCTAATGACGTTCAAAATAAAAAACGAAACTGACAAATATGTAAACAGAGCTCAACAAAAGCGGGTAACACAATACATAAAGAAGGAAAGAGCAATTATGAGTGATGCAGAGGATGTTAATGGTAATTGTTGTTAATGATCTGTTCCCAATGCTCGTTGACTTATAAGCTTGTGCAATCAAAGGGGCTATCAATCCATGCTGGATTGCTTTGCATAACACCATTCCCATCATGGCAGTTTAAGTTAGTTTTGTTCTTTATACATTGGTTATATAAAATTACAATATGAAAAAATATATATATATATATATTTATTTTGTCGTGTAAACATTCAAGTCCAGAGGAACCATAACTTCCTTTAAGATTATAGAGGAGAAAAGTGGCAAAGTTTTTTATCTTTTTAAAATATTTTAGTTACTTTTTTACGGTATAGAATTTAATTATTTTGGTAGGTTATTTTATCTGAACATTATATTTTAAAATATGTAAAATTTCAATGTTTAAGATTTATATAACTTAGTTTTCTATATAAGATTATTGTAAGAATTTAAGTCAAAAAATTGTTGTTTCTATTTTTTATATTGTCTCTTACTCTTACCTTTTTAGATAGGGAAAGAGAATCAAATTCAAATTTGAATTATTTTTCTCTCAAAATGATTCTCTAGATAGATGATCAAGAAGAATTTTGCATTTCATTTTGTTTAAGTGTTATATGATCAATTGTTAGAGTATGTGAGTCATGTTTGAGTTTTGCATGTCAAATTTGACTCATCTTCCAAGGAGGCTGGAAACAATCATGACTTGTTGGAGTTCAACTCCTAAATTAAGTCTTGGAATTGAAAACTGAATACCACATTGAGGGATGAGCTCCTACTTTCTCCTCCGAATTCTCTCTCTTTCTTGGTAACTTCTTGGAAGCTTCCCATTGTTGGCACCATATTAAAGATGTTATAAAGGGAAGAAGAGAACTTATGAAAGAGAACTTATTAAAGATGTTATGAAAGTTCAATTTGTAGGTTGAAGAGACCAAGGAGAAGGATAGGTTGGGATTGTCATTTATAGCATATAGTGTGCCAATAATTATGTGGTTTTGGACTTAGTCATTTATATTTTAGTTTGGGAATGTTGTAAGGGAGTTGGGATCTACCAAATATCAATTTTTTATGATGTCCAATTCTCTTCAATAAACTCCAATGTAATATTGTAAGTGCATATTGCTAAAGAAATCAACAATTTCCCCATACTTTGATGTGTGGAGGTTCTCTAAAAGTGTACTATATTGTGACAATAGTTTATCTATTATATTTTATTGTTGAAAATAAATCCCATGATGTGTCTCAAAAGTGTCTAACTTCTATAGTAATACAAAATGATGATTAAATAAGACTCTTCAGAAAAATGGTGCAAGAAATCCACTTGTTTGAAACCTAGATTTGTTCTCTAAGGTTTGGTATAAGTTTGGAGTCACATATTTTAGTTTTTGAAGTATTATCATTTAGAACCATTGTAAACCCTATAGAAGTTTGTTTTGAATTTTTTCTACAAGGTTAAATTATGTCATTTAGTTGGTTCCCCACCTTAGATTATATCAAAATTGTATTAGAACATGTTAGATTACGTGAATCAAAGTGTGCATATTGTATAACTAGATAGGTTAGGTATTGGATTGTGGGTGAGTGGTTAGTTGTGTCAAGATGTATTCTAAAAGAAGAAATAAAATCTTCTTGAAGAGGTTTGCGGGTCTAGTTCTTCTATAGGTTTGTGAGACTTACATTTATAGGGAGGATAGAGAGGGATTATTTGGAAAAATATCTTGAGAAGATGGGCATACTAGGATATTTAGGTTGAATTTTATTAACTATCAGAGAGTTGTAAAATCAATGGTACAATGTATAGGATGTTATAATCTATCCAAATAAGTCATTTTCCAATGAAATCCAAAGGTGTCACAATATATTGATGGTGCAATATCAAGTAAAGTCGGCGCCTAGCATATCTTACCTCTCTAGAAGAGATGAGTGTGATGGAAAATTTTCTAGATGGACTTGAGGAGAAGGGAGAAGGTGAAAAAATTATGAAATAATAGATACTCATGATGGAGGATATGTATAAAAATAATTTGGTGGAGAAAATGAACCAACGGTGTGTCTTTTTTAGGACAATGAGGTCAAATTGGTCCATATTGGTACTTATGAGAAATTGATAGTATAGTATGGGAATGGATATAAAGAGAAGTACCATGATATGGTACAAAGTGTAGAATATATATAGTTAAGATTTGGTGTTGTACACCATTGCATAAATTGATTTATTCTAATGTTGTAATTAAATAATTATTTAATTGTGGTGCATCTAGGAGATGTGTTTGGCCACACTAGGTAATTATTTAGGGCCACTTGTAAGTTGTATTGTAATATTAGGTTGATTATTTTATGTGTGGGAGACATAAGATAATCATTAATATTTGGAGAAAGTATAATTTGATAGTCTACAAACTTAGTACCCAATATTAAATGAGAGTTTAATGGTTTTGTTTTCTCATGATTTTGTGGCACATGGTTTTATCTTACCACTCGGTCGTATCTATGTGAGCTTATTTCTATAAAAGAAAACACATGTTTAGTAGTTAAGGTTGGTTGGGTGAGTGAATTGTCATATTATTGAGTATTTCTGAGGAGTGCATATGTGAAGCATAGCATGGGATGTGTGGATTCATGCTTGGACACATGTAGGATGCATTGAAGAGGCTTGATGTTTTAGAAGTATTCATTGTAACTCTATAAGTGCATATATTGTTTTATTGCTGAATAATAGATATAGTATGGATACTTTTGGAGGATGGGTTTTTCCCTCTTGAGGATTTTCCTAGGGTATATCTTATGTTATGTTATGGTTTTTTTATTTTATCTATGCATTATGGTTATTTTGTAAGCTTGTATTCATGATTTTCTCTCATGGGGTTATGCAAGAAATGGATACATACATACATACATACATACATGCATGCATACATGCATACATGCATGCATATGTACATGTACATACATGCATATATACATATGTGCATACATACATACATATAACCTAAAGATGGTTATTGATAAGGAAGAGGTAATCTTGGTTAAGGGTGGACATAAAAGTGAAGAACTAATGGATGAATTGTTTGATTGCATTATACAAAATGATTTGAGCCTAAAGGAATTATTTTCACATGATGGTGAATCTCTAAAAAATATAAAATGGGTTTGATGAATAGATATTGTTTTAAAGAGTGGATCTAGGGTTATTATGGTTATGGACATAAGAGTGTATACTTTATTTAAAATAATTATATATGTGTAGATACACATTAATAGAGGTAAAGTAATTTAGGTAATATGATGAGTTCTATAATAAGGGGAAGAAAAGTAGAATTATTTGGAGGAGGAAGCTACGCTGTGGTAGATATATATGTATATGAAAACTAGAACTAGAGAGTGTAACTTAGCAAAAAAGAATAAGTCATGGCCTAGCTAAAATTTGGAAGAGGCAAAAAAAGTATGAGTAATAAATTACAAACCACT
The DNA here is from genome assembly GCA_007115665.2 of Sequoiadendron giganteum. Lineage (NCBI taxonomy): Eukaryota > Viridiplantae > Streptophyta > Pinopsida > Cupressales > Cupressaceae > Sequoiadendron > Sequoiadendron giganteum. The sequence continues at coordinate 629,916,188 of CM021100.1, forward strand.
GTTTGAGTAGTGAGAAGGGTGAAAAAAAAATCTTGAAACTAAGAAATTAATGTGCACAAATAAAGAGGAGAAGCCATAGTCTAGAGGTGATCATGCAAGAAAAACATGAGGATGAAAAGGAAGGAAACATAAGTGAGTGTGCAAGAAAAAAATCAAGAATATCCAAGCATTGCACATTGTAGGAAGACTATGCAATGGGTAGAAATGAAGAGGTCACACATACAAAGATTTTATCATAAGGACAGGGTAGAGAAGAGTGCAAATTTGTACACAAGGGGTTTTATAAGGAGATGACACATGTATAAATGAGTTTGAGGTATTAGTGTAGTGACATACAATATACATAGAGTAATGGACATGGCAAAAAATTGGGGGCCTCAATCCATAAGAAAATTATATGAGCTAGAAACTATTAGAATTTGTAGATCAACTTTGAAATTATTATGCCAATGAAAGGGGGAAAAAATTGATAGCCACGTCAAGTATACTAGAGATTAAAGGTATTTTTGTAGACTACAAAATGGTGAATTGACACCAAGGGTATTTAAGAGGTAGATGGTATAATTTTGAAATTCCCATTGGCTATTTAACACAAGTGAGGTAGTGAAGAGAGGAATTTTTGGGAGAAAAATTTATAGGGAACAATTTTAGCCCGAGAGTCTAGAAAGTGAGATTTTATTCTCCTAGTAGGTCATAGGAAGGTAGAATATAAAAGGAAAAGAGGTTCAAGGTTACCTAAACACGGATCTATATATAGGCCAAGCTAAGTGTTGGTTATATTATAGGTCTTAGCTTAACATTACAACTTTTAAAATTAAAATATAATGAATTGAAATGTTTTTTTTTTCATATTATTATATTACTTTTTTGTGTGCATGTGTGTGAGTGTGTAGGGATACATCATTAAGAAACTCTTAGTTGGGACCCCTAGTGGTAGTTATGTTGATTGGTATCAATGATTAAATTATTGTTCTATGTCAAGATAATTCAAGGAAGGTGGATGACATAGGATTACAAGTGAAGGTCTTATATAAGTTGTTTCATTGCAAAGGCACTTGCATAGGAATGAAATGAGGTATTTGCAGTATAGTTAGGGGCCTAAGGTTTTAGGAATAAAAGGGTCCTACAAGTAGTGAATCATTGAAGGAAGATGCATGTGGAGACATAGGATAAGTACACAAAAAACTGAAGGATGTTGTAGGATGAGAAAAGTTTAATCTTGAATTGTTGTTTGAAGGGTGGATTCATAGGATGGGTGCACTAATGCCATCATAGAATTGAGTTATTATTCCCATACTATTCTACCTTCCATATTCTAGTAAGGTTAAACACTTATGTCATGATTAACCTTAATATTTACATTTATTATCTTTAGTTATTTTCTTAGGTTGAAAATCAATTAGGATGAAGGGGTGTGCCCCTACATAGTTATGCTTGTAAATAAGGAAGATAAAGGATCTCCAAAAGCACCATAATTTGTAATAGTGAATTCATATCATTTTCTATATTTTTTAGGTTGTCCCCTTGAAGTGGTTTAATATTTTATTATTTTTTATATTTATTCCCAAGAAATGTCCTAACAAATGGTATTAGAGCTATAATTTGGGCCAAGAATTTTGTTTTCATCATTACCTACACACCATTGTGAATTTCAACATATTTTTGTAAATTTTTAAGTATTATAATTAAGAACCAAGAAAATCATTAGCTTTCTATGATTATTTTTTAGTGAGTTATTAGAATTACATTAATTTTCTCTACAAGCTATAATTTTTAGAATGTTTATGATATTTTTTTCATTTTTTGAAAGATCATGAAAAATTAGGTAGGTTATTTATTTATAATTTCTTATAGGAGGACAAATTAATGTCATAATTTAGAGGTAAAATCTTTTTCAAAAGATGAGAATCAAATTTAATTATAGATCATATTGTAAGAATTTATAGTTACAACTCACACTCTAGATACTTTCCTTCATTATCTAATTAAAAATATAGAATTTAAAAATAAACACAACAAAATGCATGTAATATTTAGGATTAGAGGAATTTTATACTTGAATTTACTAAATATGATGACTCTTTATTGTCCATCACCAAAAATTAAGAAAAAAAATCAACTAGGATGTGAAACACTAGTACATTTTATGAATGATAATTTTCCGCCCCTATTTGTAACATATTTAAATATGGGCTTGAATAATTTTAAACAAGTGACTATTATCTAAACTAAAGCCCTATCTAAATCACTTAGGTAGATAAAGCCTTGAAAAACAAAGTCAAGGGATAGGGTAGTCTTTTCAAGGTCCAAATTAAACCAACCCAAAATAGGCATTAATAAGTTGGATGGTACATATGGAACTTCATGGATAAGTCTCTCTATAAAAATGTTTCAAGATTCATAGTATATTGGATGAAAGAAAGGAAATGAATGACACTAATATAAATTGTTAACTTAAAGTGACATAAATATTTTAAAGTTTGAAAAGATGTAAATTAATGAAATGTATATATTTTTAGTGTATTTTATGTTTATATATTTTTAAAATTAAAAAGTTCATTTGAATGTATTTTTTAATAAAATTGAGAGTATAATTCAATTGTTGATAAAATGCTTTAAAATGACATTAAGGGGGCTTCCTTTTTTATAGTAAATTTTATTTTATCTCCTTGAAAAAATTTATAACTTGAAACTTTAATGCATGGATTATTATTTTTTTCGATAAAAAAATCAAATAAATCTTGAATGTCTCATGTGTTGAAAATAAAACTCTTTTGAGGGGCATCCACTTTTTTCCTTAAAACTATAAATTTGAGATAGAAAATGATTATATTATCTCAATATGAAATCTACCCACTAATGCATCATATGTTTTTTGGAGATTTGCTAGTGTTTTCATTAGTGCCCTAGTGTGGATGTGCTGTGGTTTGATGTCACATTGATATCAACCTCCATTATGGTCAAGGAGATTATTGTGTCAACCTCCAATATGGTCAAGGAGATTGTTGGTGATTGTTGCACTATGTTGTCGTTAGTGTTGTGATTTGATGTCAACCTCTAGTATAGCCATCTTGAGAAGTGTTTGTGGTAATGAGAAAGTGTTGCAAATAATGTAGATATGTTGAGCAGGTGTTTGTGGTGTTGCTGATGTAGTTGGTTCACTTGGTTTCCAAGTGCTTTTGAGAAAATTTGAATAAAGAGTGTGTAGTATGACAAAGGTGTGTTCAGTTTTATGCTTCGCATTTCTTCATGGTTGAAGATATGCTTGTGCAGTTTGGATGTGTTGATCAAAGGTGGTTAGAGGTACTATATCTAGAGTTTTAGGTTTTGGATTGTGCGGAAGTGGAATTTGTCTTTGACAGTGTGTTGTTGTTTGTGAAGAAGGTTTTCAGGGAGAAATGAGATTACTCCACATTTCTCCGCATTAAGTTTTCCTATCTTGCGGATTTGGGAACATGTTAATATTATTTGTATCTAACTTTCTATAGATTATCTGGTGTTTAGTTGTTCTGCAAGCTTGGATTCATAAATTGTGTTCTGTGGCAATATGTTTGGTTCCACAAAATGAATGTGTTCTTCAATTTCAGGTGGTTGTGTCAGTGGTATTGGATATTATGATAAAATTGAATATTCCTGGATGTTGTGAAATGTTTCTATGTGGTTCACGTGGTGTTTTTGGACCTGGAGAAGTGTGTATATTGTCACTTGTTAGTTTTAATGTAGGTTTCACCGACTTGTCATGCTAGCGCTAATTGTGAAGGTTGTTTGTTGTTTGTGGAAGTGTGGTGAATCGTGTCAGTGTAGATTTGAGTCCTAGTTAACCCTTGGTGTGGTCTACCTTCACTTCTTTGCACTGTGGAAGTGTTTGGTGCTGACCTATTTAGTGGTTGCATGTTTGAGGTGCATACGTTTCATTGAGGCCAACATGGAGAAAGTTTTTGAGGTTGTGGAGGATATATAAGAAAGGTTAATTGTTACAGATGTATGTGGAAGATGTGTGAGTGTTGTATGATGTGAATGTGATCAAGTGTGGTGATCTAAGTGTGAGCTTAAATGTCTAAGGCTACCTTATGTAGTGAGTGGAAGGTGTCTACATTTTCAATGTGCTTGAAGTTGCTAGAGGTAGTGAGCTTAAGTTTGTAGATGGTGCAACATTATCATGGTGGATTTTCCTATTGCTTTGAGATAGTGAATCTCTTTGTAGCAGTCTTCTTCTATTCTTCTTCCTTCCGAACAATGAGTTCTTTGGGAAGTGAGCCCTTGGTAGTGAGTCATTCTTCTCTTTTGGGTAGTGATCCCTTTTGGTAGTGAGCCTATTGTATTTGATATTTCTATTCATATATATGTGATCTAATCCTCATTATAGTTTTCCTTGATTAGGGTTTTCGACATAAATTTTGTATTCTCTTGTGTTTAGTGTTGAATGTGTTTGTGTTTCATGTGTATATTTTTTTATGATAATAAGGGTTTGATGGTTAATGAGGATTTAATATTTTAATGTACAATTGATTCACCCCCCGCTCTTAGTTTTTCTATGTGTCAAACAATTAGTATCAAATATATGGTTCCCTGGAAGAAGCTTAACCGCTTGAGGTAGATCCGAATGGTGCACAAGAAGGGTGTCAAAGATCCTATGTTTTATGGAATGAATTATGCTTACTAAAAAGCTAGGATGGGATCCTTTCTTGTCTCTCTAGGGTTTGGAGTTTGGAAATTAGTTGAAACTGGATATACTATGTCTGCTAATGATTCAAAAAGTGATGATGAGGTCAAGGATTATGAGAATAATGGCAAAGAAAGGAATGCTATCTTGAGTGGTCTTTCTGATTCTGAACTTGGAAAGGTGATAAGTCTCAAAACTACTAAAGATTTCTTGGTGAAGTTACAAAGCATTTATGAAGGAGATGATAATGTCAAGCAAGAAAAGATGCAAAATTTCAAAGCCAAATTTGAAAACCTAAGGATGAAAAAAGATGAATATATTACATCCTACATTATTAGAGTGGATGAAGTTTTTAATTCCATCAATGGTCTTGGTGGTAAGCTAGAAGAAAGTGAAGTTGTAAAAAAGGTATTGAGAACTCTTCCTAAATCTTACAGTTCTAAAGTTTTTTCTATTGAGGAAGCTCGGAATTTAGATCAATATTCTAGAGATTGGATGTTTGGTTCTTTAATTTCTTTTGAATTGAGAGATTTTGGTCAATATGCTATAAATAAAGAAACTGCCTTTAAATTCAACAAGGAAGAGAAGGTTGATGAATCAAATCTTGATGATCTTGATGAGATGGAAGTAAATTTTGTAAGGAGATTGAAAAAGGGTATAGGCAAATACAGAGGTAAGTTACTATTTAAGTGTTTCAATTGTGGAAAGATAGGTCATTATGCTTCTAAATGTCTAGTCAAAGTTGTAAATGAAAAACAAAAGGATCATAAAGGTAAATCTGTTAAGATGATTTATTATGTTGAAAAAGAAAATGTTGTATCTTTATGAGTCCAAATAATGACTCATTTTTGTTAGGATTTATCATATGTTTTTTGTTTTTACTATGGGATTTTAGCACTTGGTTACTAATACTTTCTATGTTATTTCCATAAACTTCTGAACTTTGGACATAAACTTATCCCTATAGCTTTTGATGGTATTAACCTACTATGTGATATATCTATATTAATTTTACATATGATTGAATGAATGCTATTCTAAGGTGATTATGGATATACAATTGTCTTGTGCATGCTAATGTCATAATGCAGGTTTAGATTAAGATACAAATATAAATGTAGCTTGCAAGGTGGTAGAAGTTCATTCCAGCAGCCCAGTTGCTAAAGGAGTCAAAAAGAGATGGACATTGAAGAATTCAATGGTTGGAAACTTCCAACTCGTGTGCAACTGATAAATTAACTTTAAATGACCATGTCCATTAGTTGAGTAGATTTAGGAGGTGTTGTTATGCTGGATCCTCATTAAGGCAAGACTGGTTTGACTAAATCTTATGCATGCATAACCTCCTTCCTCTTTTTCATGCTTTCAATAAAAGGCATCCTCCTAGTCTGTTGGAGTTGATTGCCCAGTTAGTTAGAGTTAGTTAGAATCTTTCCTTCTATAAATAATGATCAGATGTTCCTCTTCAGAAGGTTGGATGTTCTGATATCGTACTTTCATCTTCAATTTCAAGATATACAGTCATGTTGTTATTATGGTGTAACAATGTTTTCAATGAATAAAATGACATTTTATTTTTTTGCATCTGAGTTAGTCTTGGGGAGACTCATTCAAGGGGGACCACTTGGTGAGAATTCCATCCATTCAGTTTAGTACTTACTTTTCTATTCAACAATTAGTTACAGTCTTGCAATTGTTTGTTCCTGAAGCCATTGGAACTGTGTTCTATGTTTGTTCCTACAAACAAGGTAGATAGCGTAACTTCTTGTCTGTTTGCTGAGACTTTTTCTTTTGTCATTCATTTCAATTCAGTTTATTTTTTGATTTATTCTTAGTACTTATGATAATTACTTTCAATCATTTTACTTTTAGTAATATTTCCTTTCTAGTCATAAGATAAGGATGACTATAATTGAGTCCTAGTGCACAGACAATGCTGACCCATTTCAAGTTCACATCCCTAGGTTGATAATGAAATGAACCTTCATGATGAGAAAGATAACTACTTGGTGCAAATGTCTAATATCTAAATTATAGCTTTAAGGGCTTAGTTATTGAACCATTAGAAGAGGCCAACATTTTTGGTGTTGTTGCCAAGGATGGTGTCAAACTAGGAAGTTCTTCAAAGTCATTTCTAGTTTCTTTCTCATTTTGGTATCTCTAAATTTTTTTTTTAGCATACCCTTCATTAGAATAAAGTAATGATCCACTATTCTTTCACCAATTCTTTGTGTGAGTTGGTTGATACTAAGTTAATAGTGCATGCATAGGGGTAGGAGAAGAGATGCTCTAGGGAGATTCCTTTCTAATGACCCTAATCCTGATGACCAGCTAGTTGAGTTTCAAAACAATTCAAGAGATGAAGAAGAAGAAGAGGCAAATCCTTTCATTGATGCATTTGCCAATTTGACTAGTTTTGAAACTTCTTCTGAAGAGCAAGCTTCCCAAAATCTGATTGAGAATCCATTTGCTTTGATAATCCATAAAGCAATTATGGCTGGCCAAAATAGACCTAATCATCCAATTTTTCCATTCCCTACCACTCACCAAAATGAAGTTGATAACCTCAAGAACATCCCTACTTTAGTTCTTCCTAAATTCTATGGGCTTGTAACAGAGGACACACACACTTTCTTGTTTGAATTTGATATCATTTGTAGAAGCTATGATTATACTATTGATACTCATAGGCTTAATGTTTTTCCTACCACCTTGATGGAAGATTCATTAAGATGGTTTATGGGCTTAGGTAGGAATACTGTAGATACTTGGGATGCTATGAAAGAAAATTTTCTTGAGAAGTATAAAGAATATTGTAGAGGTAGTGATATGAGAGGAGATGATATCTTCAGGATGCAACAAAAGGAGGATGAAATTTTGGAGGATTGTATTTCAAGGTTCATGTTTTTTCTGTAAAAATCCCCACATCATACACTTAATGAAGAGTCTCAAAAGTTGCTCTTCCTTAGAGGGATCAATGAAAATTGTATTGATGCTTTGAACTTGATAGGAGGAGGAGATATCACCCAAGTTCCCTGGGATGATATTAAGAAGATATGTCAGAATTACTCCAGAGTTGCTATAAAGAAATTAAGAGGTTACAAATCTTTTGTGGGTAAATCCTCCATTAATGGAGTTTCAAGGATGGAAATCACTCATTTACTGTCATATTTCAAGCAGGATATAATAAAAAATATGGCCAATAAACTAGATACACTTCAAGAAAAGTAGAAACATGAGGAGGCACAGGCAATGTTGGAAAAATATTATCCTCATTGCAGGCAAAAGAAGAACTGCAGATGTAAAATGGTAGACAACATTGACAGTAAGAAAATTCCACCAAAATTCAAGCCAATTGAGGGTGATGATGATCAAGTTTTCTATATTGCACAAAGAAGGCCATGGGCTCCAAGACAAGGTATGCCACCAGACCCATTATCTTTTAGTGGACCTTATTTGAATTCTTATGCACTTGGTAACCAATGGAAACCCCCATACCCATCAAAATTTGGAGGCTATCCACCTTAGCCTTGGAACAACCCTCCAAATACTTGGACCAATTATCAAAACACTCCACCTCAGTGGCAACAACCCCAGGGGAATTGGCAACAACCTCAAGGAAACTAACAACATACATCCCAATGGAGGGGAGGATAGCAATGGCCAAACCAAGAAATTGGTTGCATGCATCTGCCTCCACAACCTCAATAGCCTACCATAATACCTCCTAACTCAAATTCTAGCACACCTAGACCTACTCAGTTACCAACTCAACCCACACCTAACCCAAATAATAAACCACAACAACAACCAATTTACTCTGCAGATCCCAACAAATTTCCTACATATGTTGTGAGTGTGAGTGATATTCATCTACGTTCAGGAACCACTTTGTCATCTCTTTGCACTCTTGTTATAACAGATCTTCCTATGGAAGAAGAGGAGCATCTAAATTTATCTGATATCCCTACTCAGTCAAGTGTGCCCAAGAATCCTGAACCAGATTGTCAGTCTGATCCAGACCCACCATTTCCTCAAAGGTTAGAAGTTGTTAAACAAAAGGAAGAACCAACCTTTGATATTCCGGATCAGTTAAAACACATATGTGTCAAGATACCTTTGTTCTAGGCCATAAAATATGTCCCCATATATAGTAAGGCAATTAAGGAAGCATGTCTCAAAAATCCAGGGAGGAAAAAGAAGGACCTCACCACCATTCATGTGGTGGGGCAGTTGGTAGGTATCATGCTTGGGAAAGTGATTGTTCCTAAGTATACTGAACTAGGTAGTCTTGTAGTTGGAGTCATTATAAATGGAATCCAAGTAAAGAATTCTCTAATAGACTTGGGAGAAGCTATGAATGTGATGACTAAGGATATCCTATAGCAATTGAATATTATGAATCTGAGACCTACACATACTGTCTTACAGCTTGCTGACAGTTCCAATGTTAAACCAAATGGTATAGTAGAAGACCTTGTTGTTACTCTAGAATCTTGGGAATATCTAGTAGACTTCATGATCCTTTCCCTTAAAGCTACATTAGGATGGTATCCCATTATTCTGGAAAGGCTGTGGTTAGCTACAACAAATGCTTATATTGGATGTCGGTCAGGGGACATGACTATTTATGATGGGAGAAGCACTAAAATGTTTGTCCTTTATCCTCCTTCTCAACCGTCCCATGATATGGACCACCCCATCTGGCCACATGTTGGAGAAGAGGTCGAGGAGATCAATTTAGTGGCACAAATCATGATGATAGGCAAAAGTCCTTTTGTGCAACTTTAGGAAGAGGATGAAATATTATCCATATAATTTAGAACCATTGTGAAGTGCATGAAGAACCAGCCACTCATGAATCTAGTTTTGCATGTCCATTGCAGATACTTCTGCCAGCTTCTCCTGCATCTGAATTCCCTATAGAAATAGATATGCTCCATACATTGTTACCACATGAATTAAAATGTCAAGCATTAGTGAAACAACCATGATTGAGCTGATCACACAAGTACAAGTTTCAAAGGGGAACCATTTGAATATTAATAACAAGCTTAGTTAAGAGCAGCAGTTGTCCCTGACAAAATTTTTAAAGTTGCATCAACATGCATTTGCATGGGATTGCCATGACATGAAAGGATTAGATCCCAAACTTTGTACTCATAGAATCTACATTAGAGATGATTGCACACTAGTAAGGCAACCACAAAGGAGAATCAACCCTGCATTGAGGGAGATTATGAAAGGAGAAATACATAAGTTATTGGATGCAGGATTTATCTACCCTATCTTAGATAGCCAATGGGTGTCCCCTTTGGTAATTGTTCCTAAAAAGGGAGGTAAATGGAGAGTTTTTGTTGACTATAGAGAACTAAAATCTGCCACCAAAGAGGATCACTTTCCCCTTTTATTGACCAAGTATTGAATTCACTTGCAGGTAAGTAGTATTTTTCCTTCTTAGATGGATTCAGTGGTTATAATCAGATACAAATTGCACCTGAATATCAGGACAAGACAACTTTCACCTATCCTTGGGGCACTTTATACCTATTTAGTACTCCCATTTGGTCAATGCAATGCACCTATAACCTTCCAAAGATAATTTATTAGTATATTCTCAGATATTTCACATGATTGTATGGAAATCTACATGGATGATTTCACTACTTACGGTACTGATTTTGCAGAAGCATTGGAAAACCTGAGAAATGTTTTGCAAAGATGTGAGGACCATAATCTATCCATGAACAATGATAAATGCTTTATGATGATGCAAGAAAGAGTGGTCCTTGGCCATTACATCTCTCAGAAAAGAATTTGAGTGGACCAAACCAAAATTGAGGTAATTACCAATATTTCTATTCCTATCAAGTAAAAAGATGTTAGAAGTTTCCTGGGACATGCAGGATACTATAGGCACTTCATAAAATACTTTAGTAATATGACATCACCACTTTATAATCTTTTAACTAAATATGTTGAGTTCCAATGGATAGCGGATTGTGATACAACATTCTCTGATTTAAAAGCAACATTAACCCATGCTCCTGGGCTCAAAGGCCCTAATTGGGAAATCCCTTTCCATATTCACACAGATGCATCTAATTATCCTATAGGGGTTGTCTTAGGACAAAAAGAGGGAGCAATAGAGAATGCAATCTACTTTTTCAGCAAGAACCTGCAAGGGGCTGATTTTAACTACACAATGACATAGAAGGAGATGTTGGCAATCAATTATGCTCTCAACAAATTCAAGCATTATATCACAGGATACCAAATCTTTGTCCATACATACCACATGCAGTTGTAAAATACCTTATGAACAAGCCATTGATTATAGGAAGGTTAGCAAGGTGGTAGTTGTTAATGCATGAATTTGATATCACCATTATAGACAAGCTAGGTAAGGAAAATTTTGTGGCAGATTTTCTCTCTAGATTGACCACATCAAAGGACACTCAAGTCATTGATGACTCTTTTCCTGATGAAAATTTGTTCTCCATCAGTGTGTGCACACCTTGGTATGCAAATATAGCCAATTATTTGGTTACAGGAAGAGTTCCCCCTCATTTCTCTCTAAAAGAGTGAAGGATTTTTATTGAAAAAACTTTTCCATTCTCATGGATGACAGGTTGTTTATTCTATACTGGGCCAGATCATGTGATGAGAAGATGTGTAAGAGAGGATGAAACTTATGATATAATACATGCATGCCATGATGAACCATGTGGGGGACACTTTGCAGCTAAGAGAATAGCCATGAAGATTCTCAATACAATGTATTACTAGCCTACACTTCACAAGGATGCAAGCAAGTACACTAGGAAATGTAATATGTTTCAAAGGCAGGGTCAACTGACTAAATTAGATGAGATTCGTCTATATCCTCAAGTAGCTATCACACCATTTGATAAATGGGGACTTGATTTTGTAGGCCCAATTGATCCACCATCAAATGGAGAATCTTACATCTTGGTTTGTACTGATTATGTGACTAAATGGGTTGAGGTCAAAGCCATGAAACATGCTAGGGACAATAAAGTTGCAAAATTCCTCTATGAAGAAATCTTCACATGCTAAGGAGTTCCTAGAGAAATAGTCACAGATCAAGGGGCTCAGTTCACATCCACTCTTGTCAAAGCATTGGTGAATGAGTATAATGTCAGGCATAGAAAATCTACACCCTATCACCCTCAAGCCAATGGCTAGTCTAAGGTAACACATAGGGAAATAGAATCTATTCTGACCAAAACAATAGCAATCCATAGAAAACATTGGGCAAATAGGTTGCCAGAAGCTGTCTGGGCCTATAGAGCAACTTGGAAAACCACCACTGGTTTTACTCCCTTTGAACTATTATATGGAAAAACAACAATGATTCGTATAGATTTTTAACGCAAAACTCTTCGAATATCACTAGACCTTGGAATAGATATATCTGAGGCACATAAGGATAGTTTTATGCAACTAAATACCTTAGATGAGATGAGGAAATCAGCTCTCCACCATACTGAAATGGTGCAAAACCAGAGAGTTAGATGGCATGATAAATACATCAAATAAAATAATTTCCAGCTAGGTGACTGAGCACTTCTTTATGATTCTAGGTATAAAGACTACTTAGGCAAAATTCAAACCCAGTGGTTGGGACCATATGAGATTGCAGAGGTATTTTAAAATGGTGTTGTTCGTCTTACAACAATTGATCATGTCAGATTCAAACTCCTGGTCAATGGTCATCGTCTCAGGCTATACCATAAGCTTGCCTCAAAACAAGATTTCATGCAACAATTCATTGAATACCTGAACTTTGAAGTTCCTACAGCTAAAAGAAGCAGACCTAGTGTTCACCCTTCTGGCTATTCAAAGGTACACATGCAATCATAATAAAAAATTCCACTTTTTTGTGGGAATCAATTTTTCCATCAATAAAACTATCCACCCATTCATCTGCAACCTCTCTCTCTCTTCCACATCACTCCACCATCACTTAATTTACAGCTCAACCATATTTTTCTAATGATTGGTACTTCCTTCCATAATTTTCAAAAAAGACATTCCAACTTTTCAGGTACGTGCATAACATTTATTGTATATTAATTTCCTTACATGCATTTGTTTGATTACTATACTTTAATATTGATGTTTCACATAGAAAATCCTGTTAGTATGCCCTATTATATAATACTTCCATTCTAACTTGTGCGGACACATGCTTTTATTTAGGTTGGGGGGGAGTGTGAACCTACGTGTCATACATGTCATTATTCATATTTCGTGCGCCAACATGGCAGTAAATTTGAAATGATGAAGTTGAATGACATTTTGCATGCATGATATGAGATTAAGCTGCCACCTTTTTTTTTTTGATAATACCCCTCCTCTATGTCTTCTCTACTGGCTTAGTCAGGATCATAATGCCACTAAAAAGGTAAAATTGAGAGGTCATGTGATATTGGTGTTAGTATTGGTGAGAATTGTAGGAAGCAGAAGAGAAATTGGGTTTTCAAATAAAGGATTGCAAAAAAGAAGTCTTTATAGAGGTGTTTGCTGGAGTGTGAGTGGTGGCAATGGGAGGTCAGTTAATCAGAAGTGAACCAACAGGTCACCAGGTAAATCCTATAGGATGCACTCTGTGAGCTTGAATTCAGGAATTGTGGTTGGCTAGATTATTTATTGAAGCTAAATAGTTTCAATAATGACATTGCCTTAGAATTTGCATAAAATTTTTCCAATGGTGAGGAAATGGTGAAAGGATTAAAAGGTATAGCCACCGAAGAAATGATTGCTGAAGTGTCAAGTTTTCCTATTAGAGGATGATGTAAAGAGAAACTCTCCATTTCAAATATAATCACAAACACACATACACCACTATGCAAAAAGGCTGCAAATAAACATTAACAACAAAATATGAAAGAGAAATTTGCAACATATATTCATTTCAAAATCTAAAATTGATTTACATAATCATGGAGCTCACATGCTCTCATACATCATGGGCTTTACACATACAAAAATCTGCAACTCAACATTTGAGTATGGAAAACTCCTCTTCTCTAAAGCCCCCCCTAAAAATGAGCATCATCAATATATAAAAATTGTGCAAGAAGAAACCACTATTGGTTTCTCAAAACAACCTCCATTAAACCATTAAGAAAACCCGTCACTTTCAGCCTATCAATGCTTTGTCATTTGTCATAATTTCTTCAAACGCTTTCTGGGTTTGGTGTGCCTTGTTTTCAGTTTTTTGAATCATTTTGAAATTTATAATTTTGTTTCCGTATGAGAAAATTATGGCTGTTTTACTGAGACTAGGTCTCATAATCACGACTTAGACATGCAACAACATGCAAAGCTTGTGGCCAACATGCAAATACATGCAAATAACATGCAAGATTCCATTGCAGCCCACTTAAGATTTTTCATGACACATGTACATGCATGCAAGATCTTTTCCCCATTGGATTTACATTCACCTCTTCTCAGAAAAAGGAAAAATACATTGTTGCAAAAGAAATTATTATTTTCTATTAGCTAAGCCCTTATTGAAAATGAAGAAAATAAAATAAAAATATTTTTGGTGATGCAAGATTGCCCGATAGCCATGGATGCTCCTACATAAGACACCCATGGTAGAAAAGAAATGTTTCATGAGTGAAACTCATAAACATTTATAGATCACATGCTTGTTCTTCATCCATATTTCTTCCTTATCCACCTGTTTCTTCTTGACCCTACTCTAAAACATCCTATCTCTTCCTTCCTTCATCTTTCCTCTCTTTCTTCCCCTCATGAAATTTTCCTTATTATACCATGGTTCATATTTTCATCCCACTTTATCATTCTCAACACCTGCACACAAATCAACATTAACTAATTCATGAAAATCAATTAATTCTATCTGCACATCTTTCTCACTTATTTCTCCTTCACCCTCTTCTTCTTCTATGTCCACAAAATTCATCATACCTTGTTGTATTTCAGCTTGTAACATGTTATTGCTGCACCTTACCATCTCTCTTTCTTCACTTCCTTTTACCATTTCACCCTCACAAAAATTAGCTTCATTAGCAACATAGACAAAATTTGATAAATCAACAATTACCTCTATTTTCTTCCCCTTGCTCATTGTTCAACTTTTTCTCCTTCAAAGAGGCATGTATCATCTGCAACCTCTTTCTTTTCATCATTTTCTTCTATAATTCCTCCTTGAAATAATTTTTCTATTTTTCTTATCTCCTCTTTCAACAGGAGGCTATCTTCTTCTTCATCATTCCCTTTGTCAAATCTAGGACTATCAAAATCCATTCTTTGAATTGCTACAACATCATCCAAAAATTCATCTACCTCTTTTGCATGTAAATTTTTACCAACATAATTAAATGATACCTCTTATTCTGCTGCAATATCCTTCTTCTTGTCACCATTTTCCTCGTCCTTGCTAAATCCTACAAGCAAAACATTTTTAGATAAAACCAAATCTTTAAAATTACCATTAGATTTATGATTTGTAGTGATCATTTTCTCTTCTTTATTTCTCCATCTTTCCCTTATGCTCATTTTATTTTCACTGTCCTCTTTCAAGAGAACATTCTTCTTCCCATATCTCTCTTCCCACATTCTCATTTCCTCTTTAAACTTCTTTTCTAATATATTCACTTCAACCTAGAGCTTTTCAAACTCTTCACGCTGCTTCCCATTTTCCACATCTTCCCAATATTGTTCCTAGAACAAAATTCATACAAGCCTTCTCATGACCCATCCCATCCTTTCAAGTATAGACTGTCTCACGTCCAGAGATCTGTCTACACAAAAATCACACACACCACCACAAGTCCTGGTGCAAACTGCCTCACATCGGCGCTTTGCCTGCACACTCACGACCTGTTGCTTTGATACCACTGATGTAAAGAGAAACTCTCCCTTTCAAATATAATCACAAACACACAAACACCGCTATGCAAAAAGGCTACAAATAAACATTAACAACAAAATATGAAAGAGAAA
The DNA here is from genome assembly GCA_007115665.2 of Sequoiadendron giganteum. Lineage (NCBI taxonomy): Eukaryota > Viridiplantae > Streptophyta > Pinopsida > Cupressales > Cupressaceae > Sequoiadendron > Sequoiadendron giganteum. The sequence continues at coordinate 629,931,858 of CM021100.1, forward strand.
TTTGCAACATATATTCATTTCAAAATCTAAAATTGATTTACATAATCATGGAGCTCACATGCTCTCATACATCATGGGCTTTACATATACAAAATTCTGCAACTCAACATTCTAGTTTCATTCCAACAACATTTGAGTATGGAAAAATCCTCTTCTCTAAAGCCCCCCCTCCAAATGAGCATCATCAATATATAAACATTGTGCAAGAAGAAACCACTATTGGTTTCTCAAAATAACCTCCATTAAACCATTAAGAAAACTTGTCACTTTCATCCTATCGATGCTCTGTCATTTGTCATAATTTCTTCAAACTCTTTTTGAGTTTGGTGCGCCTTGTTTTCAGCTTTCTGAATCATTTTGAAATTTGTAATTTTGTTTCCATATGAGAAAGTTATGGCTGTTTTACTGAGAATGGGTCTCATAATCACGGCTTAGACATGCAACAACATTCAAAGCTTGTGGTCGGCATGCAAATACATGCAAACAACATGCAAGATTCCATTGCAACCCACTTAAGACTTTTCATGACACATGTACATGCATGCAAGACCTTTTCCCCATTGGATTTACATTCACCTTTTTTCAGAAAAAGGGAAAATACTTGTTGCAAAAGAAATTATTATTTTCTATTAGCTAAGCCCTTATTGAAAATGAACAAAATAAAATAAAAATATTTTTGGTGATGCAAGATTGCCTGATAGCCATGGATGCTCCTGCATCAGAGGAGAACCCTACCCTACTTCTAAGAATACTAGATCAGCTAGAGCAGAATTCACTGAGCCTAGTGATCCTCCACTTGTTATAGACAAACAAGGAATAAGAAGACTTTCTTTTCCATAAACATGGAAGCAATTTGTTGTTTATATTGTAAAATACATTACCTACGAGGGCTGCCAATCCTATCTTCATTATGTGCATTTCAAGATTTTGAATCATATGAGACATGGTAGGAGGATGAATGGGCCAAATGTCTCGTACAATCTTCTTGAAAACATGGTTGTTGAGACACAAAAAGGTAGGGAAAACTTTGTTTCCCATCATTGTTTGATTAAATTGCTAGTAGAAAAGTCTTTGCAAGATGTGTCCAATATGTCATCGGATGAATATTTGAACATTAAGAAGTTCATATTAAAATATGTGGGTCCTAGAGGTCAACCCCTAACTCATAGGGTTAGTAGGGATGAGGGGGTTATTAAATTCACTCCTGGAGCTTCAACTTCTGGGAAAATTCCTAGCACAAACCCTCTTGTAGCAGTATCTATTGCAGAAAATAGTTCCTCTGGATCCGAGCATGCAGATGAAGATAGTTCATCTTTGGACCCCAATGTAGATGTTTCCCCTAAAACCACAGTTCACACTAGGGCTACTATTTGAAAGGAGGAAGCAAAATTGAGAAAAGCATAAATTAGAAAAGGGAAGGCTAAGAAGAAAAAACTGAAAAAGGTAAATCCTAGCCTTAGGAAGCGGAAAACTAAAGAAACTGAGTATCTTGCAGTCATTGGGAAAAATAAAAGTCCTCCAAGGAAATCAAAATTGACTAAGTCTGCTACTGGTGTGATTCCAAGAAGGAGTCATAGACTCAGAGGGAAACCTGAAAAGAAGGTGGAAGCTCCTAGAGAGAAATCAATTATAGGATTGGCAGAACTCACTGTTGTTGTAGAGCGAGTTGAACATGTTGTTGCAGAGTGAGTTGGACATCAAGAGCTAGTGTAGGGGAAGATCATAGTAGGAAAGCACATCCCTCCTACTTTTTCATGTGAATCAATAGCCCTGGATTTATGGAAAGAAATGTAGGAGAATGAAGAAGAATAGAATAGAGAAAAACTCAAGCTATAGGAAGAGATCAATAAGAAAAATGAAGAAATTGAGGAGAAGAATGCAAAGATTACTGCATTAAAAGATGAGGTAAACAATGTGGTGACTCTAGTACCACAAATTATGGAATATAGAACTCCCCCAAGGGTATATGCATTACATTTAAGGGAGCGCAATCTCACTTTTAAGTTGTCAAGGGTTATTTTCGGTCTAAACTCTTTCATTGAAACCCCATAAGAATTTTTCTAAGCTTACCAATCCTCTCCTCCTAAAATTAAGAATTTACTGTGTGAGTTGTATTTGCACAACTATGTTGTTCCCAATGACCATGAATGGAATCCATTTCTATATATTAGGGATGCTCACTTGAGGGAATTAATGTCATGGATTCAAAATGAAATCAGTTGGGGGCAACAATTCAAAATGTATAGAGAAAAATATCTCCATACCCCTATCTCTAAGAGCTTAATCAAGCAATCCTACAAATATCTACTACACATGGCATAGACTTCTTTACAATCTAGAGTACAAAGAGAGGATCATGCCTTTTAGGGAGGAAGCATACCTAGAATATGAATAGGTAGTTGCCACTGCAGGAAAGACAATAGTGGGATATTTATCACAGATATGCAATGACTTGTCAAATCAGTTAAAACAAGTTGAACCCCCTTCCATACAAAATTATTATGCATCTTGCAAATGAAGCATCAGGTATATACATCTTGGGGAAAAAAAGCAACAATATTGGCTCTCGTTAATATTTCAGCCACCTATTCTATTGTATCTAGTACTAGACCACAAAACCTATCAGTATGATATAGATGCAGAGAGGCCAAGGTGGGGCAGACTGGAAATAAAGCAAGGGTTCTATTGGGATCCAAATTCAGAAACTACAAGGACTGATCAACGGCAAAAGAAAATTGGTGATTTTAGGGCTTTGGTAAGACAGAGGAATCAAGTTCCCTCTGCTGGAGTGCCAACATATCATTAGGTTGGGGGGAGATGATGAGTCCAAATAATGACTCATTTTTGTTAGGATTTGTCATATGTTTTTTGTTTTTACTATGGGGTTTTAGCACCTGGTTACTAATACTTTCTATGTTATTTCCCTAAAATTATGAACTTTGGACATGAACTTATCCCTATAACTTTTGATGGTATTAACCTGCTATGTGATTATCTATATTAATTTTACATATGATTGAATGAACTTTATTCTAAGGTGATTATGGATAGCAATTTTTGTGTGCATGCTAATTTCATACTGCAGGTTCAGATTAAGATGCATATATAAATGAAGCTTACAAGGTGGAAGAAGTTCATGTCAGCTGCCCAGTTGCTAAAGGAGTCAAAAAGAGATGGGCATTCAAGAAGTCAATGGTTGGAAATTTCCAACTCATGTGGAAGTGATAAATTAACTTTAAATGACCATGTCCATTCGTTGAGTATATTTAGGAGGTGTTGTTATGCTGGATCCTCGTTGAGGCAAGATTGGTTTGACTAAATCTTATGCATGCATAACCTCCTTCCTCTTTTTCATGCTTTCAATAGAATTCATCCTAGTCTATTAGAGTCAACTGCCTAGTTAGTTTGAGTTAGTTAGAAGCTTTCCCTCTAGAAATAATGATTAGATGTTCCTCTTCAGGAGGTTGGATGTTCTAATATTGTACTTTCATCTTCAGTTTCAAGATATATAGGCATGTTGATGTTATGGTGTAATAATGTTTTCAATGAATAAAATGATACTTTAATTTTTGCATCTGAGTTAGTCTTGGGGAGACTCATTCAAGGGGGCCCACTTGGTGATAATTCCATCCATTCAGTTCAGTAGTTACTTTTATGTTCAGTAATTAGTTACAGTCTTGCAGTTGTCTGTTCCTGCAACCATTGGAACTTCGTTCTATGTCTATTCTTGCAGCCAAGGCAGATAGAGTAACTTCCTATCTGTTTGCTGAGACTTTTGTTTTTTTCATTCATTTCAATTCAGTTTAGTTGTTGATTTATGCTTAGTACTTATGCTAATTCCTTTCAAGAATTTTACTTTCAATACTATTTCCTTTCTTTTCATAGGATAAGGATGACTACAATTGAGTCCTCTGGCATAGATAGTGTTGACCCATTTCAATTTCACATCCCTGGGTTGATAAGAAAATGAACCTTCATGATGAGCAAGATAACTACTTGGTGCATATGTCTAATCTCTAAGTTATAGATTTAAGGGCTTATTTATTGAACCATTAGAGGAGGCCAACATATCTGATGATGATGAATCAAACTATCCTAATGAGGATAGTGATGAATGATTGTACATGGATCTAAATATGGGAGCTAATTCTACTAATCCTAAAAGATGTGTGAAGGAAAGTGCTCCAGAAATAGGTCACAATATTGAAGGAACTATGTTGACTACTTTTCATGCAAGAGAGGAGAGAAACTATTGGATAATTGATAGTGGATGCTCAAATCATATGAAAGGTGACATGAGTAAGTTTTTTAAACTTCAAAAGTATGATGGTGGTCTTGTTAAGTTTAGTGATGATACATCTAATAAGATTTGTGGAAAAGGGTCAATTAGGTTTGATGGCAAGCATAAAATAGATGGTGTTCTTTATATCAAGGGTCTCTGGTATAATCTTCTCAATGTAGGAAAAATGTGCAACAAATGATACAATTTGGTGTTTCAGGATTATGGTTGTGAAATTAGAAAAGGAAGCTCCAAAAATTTGGTTGTTGCAGGAACAAGGACAAAAGGAAATGTTTATCAACTCAAAGGTGGTGGTGTTAAGTGCTTTATGCCACAAACCAATGAAATCTGGCCATGAAATAGAAGAATGGGTCACATTAACTTTGATAGCCTAGTGGAGATCAGTTCTACTGATGTTGTGAGAGATCTGCCAAGGATTACAAATCCTATAAATGTAATCTACAAAGAGTGTCAGATTGGAAAGCAAAAAAAGAAGAGGTTCAAAACTAAAGAATATTCTACCACTGGACCTTTGGAGTTGGTGCATAAAGACCTATGTGGACCTACCAGAATAAGAAGATCTCAAGGTGACAGGTATTTCATGTTATTAATAGATTATTATTCTAGAATGACTTGGGTGACATTTCTCAAAGAAAAATTAGAAGCTCTAGATAAGGTTAAAGCATTTAAATCTACGATTGAAAATGAAATGGATTTGAAAATAAAGTGCTTGAGGTCTGAAAAAGGTGGTAAGTTCACCTCCAATGAGATTAATAATTTATGTGAAGATAATTGAATAAACAGGTAGTTGTCAACTCCTAGGACTCCTTAGTAGAATGAAGTTGTGGAGAGGAAGAACATGATAGTTCAGGAAGTAGAAGAACCATGATGAAGGAATCAAATCTACTAGATATCTATTGGAGAGAATAAATTAATACTACAATATACATTCTTAACAGAGGACAGACAAAAGTGAACAGTTCAAAGACTCCTTATGAGCTATGGTATGGAAACATCCTACTGTGAAATATTTTAGTGTGTTTGGAAGCAAATGTTATATTAGGAGATATGAAGAAAACTTGGGAAATTTTGATGCAAGATCTAATGAAGAAATCTTCCTTGGATACTCTACAAAGAGCAAGTAATACAGATGCTACAACAAAAGGTTGGAGAATATTGTTGAAAGTGCAAGTGTCAAAGTTGATAAAATAACCACATCAAATTTTTGTGTTGATAGAAGGATATGAATATGATGAACCCCCTTGCAATGAAGAAGAAAAAGAGGAAGAGAAAGAAAAAGAGATGACAGTTGAAGAAAAAGAAGCTACAGAAAGGATCCCTAAAACTCCTAAGTATGTGTAGAAGAATCATTTTGAAGATCAAATCATTGAAGATAATAGCAAAGCTGTGTTGACAAGAAGAAAAGCTGGTATGACAGAGGAATAGGTAAAATTTTGTTCACTTTCAGTAGTACCTAAAACTATAAATGATGCAAGTAAGGATGAGAACCGGATCAAAGCTATGGAAGAAGAGTTGAGATAGATTGAGAAGAGTCAAACTTGGGAATTGGTCCCAAGACCAACAAACAAGAATGTGATAGGAACTAAATGGGTTTTTCAGGAACAAACTGAATGAGAATGGAAAGGTTGTTAGAAATAAGGCTATACTTGTGTGTAAGGGCTACTCACAAGTGGAAGGAATATATTTTGAAGATATTTTTTCTCTAGTGGAAATAATGGAAGCCATTAGAATGTTTTTAGCTTTTTCATCACATAAAGACTTCAAGATGTATCATATGGATGTCAAGTCTACCTTCTTGAATGGTGAGTTAGAAGAAGAGGTACACATTGAACAACCAGAAGGTTTTTCATTGTCAGAAGATGTTGATATGGTATGTAGATCAAAAAAAGGTACCATATGAACTCAAACAAAATCCTAGAGCTTGGTATGCAAGATTGGATAGATACTTGTTGCAACAAGGATTCAAAAAGGGTACTGCAAATAGCAATATTTACTTTAAGGTTGAGGGAGATCAAACATTGATTGTGGTTGTGTATGTTGATGACATAATCTTTGGAGGAAATGTTATTTGTAAGAGCTTTGTAGAGCAGGTGTAAAAAGAGTTTGAGATGTCAATGTTTTGGGAGATGAATTTATTCCTTGGGTTACAAATCTGTCAATCAGAAAAAGGCATTTCCATTTCATAGTCAAAGCATGTCAAGGAAATGTTGTAGAAGTTTGGAATGGATGATTCTAAACTAGTGTGTACTCCCATGGTTACTGGTTGCAATTTGAGCAAAAATGATGAATCTCCTAAGACATATCAAAGCAAGTATAGATCAATGGTTGGTGGACTGATAAATCTTACTACTACTAGATCGGATATCATACATGTAGTTTGTCTTGTAGAAATATTTCAAGAAGATCCTAGAGAATCACATGTGGCAAAAGTTAAAATGATATTTAGATACTTGAAGGGAACTCTTGATTTTTGTCTATGGTATCCCAAGGATACTTATTTCTCCTTGAGTGCTTATAGAGATGCAGAATGGGGAGTTTATGTAGATGATAGGAGAAGTACAAGTGGAGGTTCTTTCTTTCTTGGAAATAGGTTGGTTTCTTGGTTAAGTAAGAAGCAGGATTTAGTGTCATTATCTATTGTAGAGTTAAAATATATTGCAGCAACATCATGTTGTGCATAGGTGTTATGTATGAAGCAGACATTGAAGGATATCAAAGTGTCATATGATGAACCTATTTCTATCTCGTGTGATAATACAAGTGATCAATATTTAAAAAATCCCGGTAATGCATTCAAGGAAAAATATATCTCTATCTGGTATCACTTTATAAGAGAGAAATTTGTAGAGAATTAGGTGAAGCTGGAGTATTTTTCTACAAAGGATTAAGTTGCAAATATTTTCACAAAGGCTCTTCCAAAAGATACATTTGAGTATCTCCAATACAAGTTATGTGTTATTACCCCTCTTTTCAATTAGATGTATAAGGGTGTGCATATGTCCAAGAGAGCATTTCAAGATACATTCTTGGTCCTGGACGGATGAAGGCTACCTCTCAAGGGGAGCAAGTAGTGGTGTGTTTTAATTGGTGAAGTCAAGGGGATCATATGCTATACTCCTAAGGAGAAGTGGAGGGAGTGAGAAGTAGAGAAAAAGTGAAAGAGTGTTGCTTGCTAATGTTGCCTAAAGGGAAGTATGTAGTTGTTGCCCTTTGCCATTGATGTCAAAGGGGGAGAGAATGTAGTCTAAAAAACATGGAAAGAGTGAATTCTAAGAAAGTGGTAGAAGTATAAGGAATGTCCCAATTAGGGGGAGAGATTGAAGTAAGGGGAGAGCTATTTAAGTGTTGGAGTTTGTTGATTGATGGTTTTTAGAGTTGGTATTGCCATCAATGACAAAGGGGGAGATAGTTGGAGATTTTGTGGTGTTTTCATTAGTGTTGTCATTTATGTCAATCCCTAATGTGGATGTATTGTGGTTTGATGTCACATTGATGTCAACCTCCAATATGGTTAGAGATATTGTTATGTCAACCTCCAGTATGGTTAGGGATATTGTTGTGTCAACCTCCAGTATGGTTAGGGAGATTGTTGGTGATTGTTGCACTATGTTATCATTAGTGTTGTGATTTAATGTCAACCTCTAGTGTGTTCATGTTGAGAGTTATTTGTGGTATTGAGTAAGTGTTGGATATGCTATAGATATGTTGATCAGGTTTTTTTTGGTGTTGTTGATGCAACTGGTCCACTTGGTTTCCAAGTGCTTTTGAGAAAATTTGAATAAAAGAGTGTTGTGTGATAGAGACATGTTTGGTGTTGAGCTCCATATTTCTTCATGGTTGAATATATTCTTGTGTGGTTTGGATGTGTTGAATAGAGGTGTTTAGAGGTGCTATATTCATATTTTAAGGTTTTGGATTGTGTGGCAATGGAAGTTGTGTTTGAAAGTGTGTTGCATGTGAAGAGGGTTGTCTAGGAGAAATGAGATTGCTTCACATTTCTCCGCATTGAGGTTTCCTATCTTGCAGATTTGGGAACATGCTAATATTATTTGTATCTACCTTTTCTTGGAGTATCTAGTGTTTAGTTGTTTTGTAAGCTTGGATTTATAAGTTGTGTTTTGTGGTAGTATGTCTAGTTGCACAGAATGAATGTGTTCTTTAGTTTCAGATAGTTGTGTCTGTGGTGTTGGATATTCTAATGAAGTTCAATATTTTTAGATGTTGAAAAAAATTTCTATGTGGTCCACATGGTGTTTCTTGACCTAGAGAAGTGTGTATGTGGTCACTTGTTAGTGTTAGTGCAGGTTTGGCTAACTTGGTGTGTTAGTGCTAATTATGGAGGTTTTTTATTGTTTGTGGAAGCATGGTGAAGCGAGTCAGTGTAGATTTGGGTCCTAGTTAACCATTGGTGTGGTCTACCTTCACTTATTTCCACCATGTAAGGTTTTGGTTTTGTAGTGTAGGAAAATGCATACCCTTGCATTTTCACACTTATCTAGGCATGCCTTTCTTTATTTATCTTTATTTATGTCTTAATTGGTCCTATTTTGTATCTACATGCCCAATGAATGATATCTTTTTATGGCTAATCCTGACAAACTCCAAAGGATAAATGATAATTTAATGATTCTGGTTGTGTGCCTAATTTTTGGGTTGGGACTAAGACACCACCTAGGGCGTCTTTGTCCCACAAAGGTCTTGGGACCCTAATTTCAAGTGGACCTTAAATGGGCCCCTTTTTGGAGTTCGTACCCCAAATTTCATGCCTCAGGACTAAGACACCACCTAGGGAATCTTAGTCCCCCTTAAGGTATTTTCAAGATTTAATTTCAAATCTTGGCGGGATTTAGCCTCCTTTAATTAAGGAATTCATGTGTCGTCTTGTTGTGGTCTAATTTTGGGATATTAAGCATGGATAAGTATAAATACAAGGTTCATTCTCTCATTTTCATCCCAAGAGTTCAAGTGTTCATTCCTAAGGCAAGTTTATGAGATCAAGAGAAATTCAACAAGCATTTGGACCCATCATCAAGATTCAAGCATTATATCAAGGAGATTGTTGCATCATGTGTGTTTTTGAGCTAACATTTATGATGTAGGGTTTTGATTCAAGCAAGTGATTCAATTCCATATCTATGAAGCATTCATTGGATTCAAGATCTATATCCAAGCTAGCCATTTCACACAAGTTTTTAGATTTCATAGCAAGGGTTTGGTGAGTTGTAACATTGCATGTTGTTTTCATTCATCATTTCCCTCCATTTCATTCCATTTCAAGGTTTAATTACCAACAAAGGGTTTGACCAAGGCAAACCCCCATTTACTAACAATCAACATGTTTTTCTTCTCTTGTGTGTTTGTGATTGTAGATTTAGGTTGAAGACTTGAAGATCATTTGGAGTGCAAAGTTGCAAATTTGCATTGCAAAGTTGTCATCTTCACAAAAACTCACCTATAGGCCAAATTCGGAGGATTCAAGACCTGAGATCAGAGAAGAAGGAACTACAGACCCTGAACCTCGAGATCACATTTAGAAAATCTAAAAATTCAAGATGGGACTAAGTCACCACCTAGGGCATCTTAGTCCTCCTGAAGATATTTTTCAGATATTCTTTCAGATTCGGTTCCGGCATTCGAAGATTCTACATTTTCCTTGAAAAACAACAATGAGACTAAGTCAACAATAAGGGTGTCTTAGTCCTCCATAAAACTTTTTGACAACTTATTTGCATTTCCAGAATCCTCATTACATTTCCAGACCTCCCAAGTACATATATCCTAACTTGTTATTGTATAATTTCATCATTTGCATCATTCATTTAGCTTGCATTGTTAGGTTCTGTAAGTTGAATGTTAATTTGTCTTTTCCAATATTTTTCTTAGTGGTGAACCCCTCAAAGCTTAAATAACCCCCTTCCTAGGCCTTCCTTGTTGAGAATTAACTCATCCTTGAGGTTGATAGTCAATCCAATTAGGATTCCTAGGACCATCCTTAAATGAAAATAGGAGAAGAGTGGTGTTCTATGACCTACATTATAAAGCACCCATTCCCCCTATTGTTTAGGTGCTGACCTATTTAGTGGTTGCATGTTTGAGGTGCATATGTTTCATTGAGGCTAACATGGAGAAATTTTTTGAGGTTGTGGAGGATCTATAAGCAAGGTTAATTATTAGATATGTGTGTGGAAGATGTGTGAGTTTTGTATGATACAAATGTGATCAAATGTCATGATCTAAGCGTAAGATTAAATGCCTAAGGATACCAAATGTAGTGAGAAAAAAGTGTCTACATGTTTAATGTGCTTGAAGTTGTTGGAGGCAATGGGCTGAAGGCTGTAGATGGTGCAAAGTTGCAGTGGTGGATTTTCATCTTGCTTTGAGATACTAAATTTTTCTATAACATTCTTCTTCTATTCTTCTTCCTTCTAGATAGTGAGTACTTTGGGAAGTGAGCCCTTGGTAGTAAGTCATTATTTTCTTTTGGGCAGTGAGTGCTTTTGGCAGTGAGCCTATTGTATTTAGTGAACTGTTATTCATATATGTGTTAGCTAATCCTCACCATTTTTTTTCCCTAATTAGGGTTTTCCATGTAAATCTAGTGTTCTCTTGTGTTTGGTGTCGAATGTGTTTATGTTTCATATGTTTACACTCAGTTGATGATAATAAGGATTTAAGATTTTAATGTACAACTGATCCACCCCCCATCAGTTATCTTGTGTGTTTAACACTGTTTTCATTATTTTAAAATAAATTTTAGTATTTTTGTTGAGAAGGCAATCAAATCCTGTATATCAATGATGAGTCACTTTTTCTATTGATTAAAGCCAAAAATTTGGATCAATTTTGGTCAAAGCCTTTATAAAAGTGTGACACAACTTTGTGTTTTTACCCATTTAGAATCTAAACCTTATCAATGATGTGTTTGGATTATTAGTTACAATCAAGAGAAAGTGCTTAATTGGAATGAATTTACTAATGACATTGGATTCCACTATGAGAAACCATGGAAAAGAATCTATTTTACCCAACTAATAAATTTAAAATAAATAATATCTATAGATGAATATAATGTTGAGAATATGATATTTGTAATTAAAGACTAGGGATGTGATACCCTATTAGAGACTAAAAATCTATATCAATTAACTTAATAACTAAATTAAGCATTATATTGATTTGTTGGTACCTTATACAATAGGAAAGCTATGCAATAGACATTCCATATTGAATAGTGAAACTCTACCACTAGAATTTAAACAAAAGGTTAAACCATAAGATGGAAAGAAATGTGGCTAATGTTATTGATAGAAATGGATCCAAATTTTCTAACCTAAGAAAAAATACTAAGCTCTCTCCTTAATGGGAGGTATACAAAAAGATAAAAAGGTCTATATTTTTATTATGATATAAGATGATATAGATTTCATGAGTGTTCTAATAGTGATAAAAAATAATGATTATTGAGATTGAGTCTGAATAAGAGGGAGACGTAGCTATTGAAGATCCAAATCTAGAACTTGAGCATGACAATTTAGAGAAAGTAAGTGCTAATATCTCCCTACATGTAACAAATGCCACAAGAACACCAAAAAAACTCAAAGTGATTTGTCCTATAAAATGTAAAAATTGAACAAGTGTTGATTGATATAGGTAATACACACTAATTTATTGGTAGGAGATTGAATAATAAGCTCAAATGTCTTTTGGTATCTAGTCTATAATTTTTAGGTCACAATAACTAACTGAAACAACAACATTATGGTGGTAAATTCTATCATATAGAATCTTAATGAGAGATTATTATCTAGGTTAAGACATGTTTTATATCCCAATTGGGGGAGCATATGTAGTTTTTAGCATATTATTTCTTAAATATTTTGGAATAACGTCTTTCAATTTTTAGGAATTATTCATGAACTTTAGTAAAAATGGATAAAAATATTTTATAGGGATAAAATCACCACAAAGTAAAATTATCACCCCCATAGGATAGATAAATTACTTAATAAAAAATTTAATTTCAAAGTGAAACAACTACATTTATAAAAACACAAGACATGAAAAATCAAGATCCACTAGAGCTTCAAGATATCTATTAACACCATTCATAGGCTTTTCAAGAGCCCAAGGGTTCAAATCTAGTCAAAGGAAATGATAATGTAATTGAATCGATACCAAGAAGTATTCCTCCTCATATTATATATCATCACTATCCATATTTAAATAAGCAAAAAAAATTAAAAATGGTTAAGAAAATGTTGGATTAAGAAATTGTTTATCTCAATATTTAATTTCATTTTCATTTACATAGGTTATGGTTAAAGAAAAGGATAATTCATGGAGAATGTTCTTACATAAAAAGGAGATTAACAACCTCACTCTTAAATAGAAGTTTCATGTTCTTGTCATTGATGAATTATTAGATGAAGAGAATGGTGTAGTTTTCTTTGATAAATAGCTTTATGTTCATGTTATCATTGAGTTATACTAAAGCAAGAGGATGTACATAAGACTATCTTGAGTATACTTCATTATGAATTATTAATTATATCATTTGGTCTCACTAATTCCCCATCAAATTTTTAAAAGTCTCATGAATTCATTGTTCCAACTATTTTTTTGAGAAATTATGTCAGTATTCTTTGATGATATCCTCATCTATAGTAAAATATAGGAAAAGGAAAAATTCATACAAAAGTATCAAAAATTATTCACCATTGAGGGAAACATTTTTATGAAGGGGATGGGCATGTTATAATCCTAATATATTATCTTCCTAAGTGTAATAAGGCTAAGCATTTGTGGCATGCTTAACTCAATATTTTTTTTAATTAGTTCTAGTTATTTACTTAGGCCAATTTAATTAGGATGAAGAGGTGTGTCCCTACATAGGTATTCCTATAAATAAGGAAGAGAAAGGTTCTCATAAATCATCATAAGTTATAATATTGGATCCATATCATCATATTCTATATTTTTAATTCTTACCATTCAAATGATATGATATTTTATTTATTTTTACCTCTATTCCCAAGAAATATTCTAACATTCTAACATGAGTTAGTATTGAGTGCAAATCCATTTGAAAGTGTATCTTCTAGAAAAGTGTTCATTGGGTAGAAGGTGTTTAGATGGATTCCTACATACCATTTTCTACATATATGGGTGTGAGTAAAATAGTAGCGATGATGTCTTCTAGTAAGTGGTGTGTAAGTAGTTCTTTTTCTCCATAATGGGAAGATGGGTAGAGAATAATAAGTGAAGAAGGTAGTTCTATAGAGGGACAAGCTAGAGAATGATTTGGAGATACATATTGAGGAAAGTATCATATATTTTAAGGAAATTATAGATTAAATATAGAGGATAGTTCAATATATGAGGGGGATGGAATGGTGCTAGAAGAGGAAGTCATAGAGAAACCAACATTCTCTAGAAGGGAGAACCTAGAGGAGTTAATGCATTGGGTGCTAGTGATAGAGTGCAAGTTTATGTAGAATGGGCTTAAGATCCATAAAGGGTAAATATTATATAGATGAGGTTGGGAAATTACATAGTAGAAGATGGTGTGTCCTCTAAAAATTGATATATTTCAAAGGTATTCCATAGGTACAAGAGTTGGATATATGGTAGTTAAACTCCTAGATGAGGTGGTGTACCCAATAGTGCAATCAATTTTTTTATGAAGTAAGAACATGCCAATGTAAAGAATGATGATTTTATTAGTATTGGGTAGGAATTTGTGAGGGGGTAAAAGAATAATGTACTTAATAGATACAGTGGAAGGAGAGAAGAAAGGCCAAGTGGCATTGATAAAACTACTAAGAAAAGACAATAATATAAAAAAAAAGAGATTAAAAAAAAAGGGAATCAATAGGAATAAGAGACCACAAGAGGATCACACACCTTGGGAGAGTAGATTGAGTGAATGTGGCTTAGGCCCACATGATAAGATGTGAAGAAGGGAAAAGGGTCCAAAAGAAGATGAACTATAATAACTTGGTTATAAGTTAAATCCAATCAAGATAAGACAATCCTAGAAAAAAATTAGGATAGTATATGAACCAATAAAGGATAATAGGAATAATAAGGATAAAATTAAAGAGATCATGTTAAAATGTAAAAAATACCAAGCAGGAAGGTTATGTCCATGAGATTGAATGGTCATAAGGGTGGTATTACCACCTATTCCAAGCAATCAATAGGGGATCACTTATTTTGTACTTAGGGATTTTGATGTAGGGGAATCCAAGGTAAATAAAAAAATTATTGTTGTAGCTATAAACTAAGGTGAGAATTTATGGGTTCTAGTTTCCCAAATTTCAATTTTCTCCATTTTACATGTGTTTTTTGCATGTGTTCTTAAGAGTGGTCAATTATATGTCTACATGGATTTTGTGGCCTAATATTTTAGATATGGGTGATTATTTGTGTTTTTTTGTGTTTAAGGTGGTCTTTGGTTATGGATTCAAGTTCTTATTATCATGTTATGTGTGTATTATACCATTGGTTTCTCTACTTGTATCCCTACTTTAGGTAAATTTGTATGTTTATTACACCAAATTTTAATTTTTCAAGCCTATGAATGACCTATCAACTTTATTCAATTTCATTGTTAAATTATTCTTGTCGGTTTCTTGGTAACTTAAATCACATGCATAAAATATTTGTCACTATCATCACAATTTTTCCTATTTTTATTATTATATGATCCTACTTACTAATTATTGCCTACTTCTTGCTAGGCCCTTGCTCTCAAGCCTCTATTTCTTACTTCTCCATTTTCTACCTCATATATTCCACTATTAAGTATTGACCTAGGAAAAATTTAAATTATTTTTCATTTGGATTCTTGAGTCCATGTTTAAAAAAAAAAAAAAAGTTTCCTTATTAATTGGAGCCTAAGCATTCTTATTGATCCAAACCAAGTAGTGATATAAAATCCATGTTTTAATGCCTTTTTTGGGCTCACTTAAATGTTTCCATGTGTCATCCTCTATGTGGTTCATTTATCTCTTCCTTATGATCCTTGAGTTTCTCATGTTTTTTTCTAGAGTTCAAACACTTGGTCAACCACCTTTTTCTCAAATTCTGTCCATGATTTTAGTTTTTGAATTTGAGATTCATCTATGAATATTATCTCACAATAAATTAAAACTTATAATTTCCTTAAGTTCAACCTTTAACTAGCCTATTTTTTTCTTTTTTCCTAGTCTCCTCTTGTAATACCATATAGCCTTATTATCTTGTTATCATAATGACATAGGATCTAAAATTCTTATTTTCTCCTCTAGAATTTAGCTAACGAATCAATTGTTTTTATCTCTCTTGTCTACCCAATTCACTATTGAAATATAAGAAACTTCTAGACAAAAATAAAATTTCTACTTGAGTATTAGCACAAAGTTTGTGGCCCTTCCATCTTATTCATAAAAATATATTTTAGTTATGGGCATACTCCCTTCTAACACAGTCTTTATGATAAATGAATTCTCACCATGAATCACCTTTGGTAGTGTTGCTCCCATTTTGATATTGGTTGCATCTATATCATCCTATGTGGAAAATAATACACCTCCATGTGGCTCTGAGACATGGTGCCCATTATAGTGAAGCACTTTCACTAGCTCTTTCCTTTTAATAATGTTTAATGATAACTTATTAAAATAAGAGTACATGTAATTTCTAGCACTATCCACCTTATCATGCAATTCTTAAGGCATCCATAAGATGATTCAAATTTAAAAACTTCAACTATGATATATATTCACTATAAACTATTCATTCAACATTAAAATATTATTCCTTAGGTTTAAAACTATTTGACTATTACAAATTTCTATGTGACTATGTAAGTGGATGGTTGTCCTACTTTTTTTATTGATAAAACCCTAGTCCTTGATATTGTAAATGTTCCTTGTTATGTCTTTGCAAAGATTTTCTAATTTGATGTTGAATGATTATCCCTATTAATTCACTTAAGTGTACTACTTGATCCCCATAATTGGTTGTAACTTTATATGCCTACTTTCATTCACTAACTATCAATTGTCCATGCTTGTATATATCAAGTTATGGTAATATTGTGTCTAGAGGGATCTCTTTTGCATTGCATGCCTTATTATTATTACACTATGCATGTTTTTGATAAAGTAAGCTACATTTATAGGGTGCAATACCCTTTACACTATGAGCTCAGAGGGCCAAAAAGTATCAAAAGACAAAAACCATCATCAAATAGTCCAATAGCATAAACCATAGTAAAACACCAAAAACTTACAGTAACAACAAACTGATAGCAAACATAAAACCCACCCACATGCCCAACCCATTACTTTGTTAAGCCATCCCATTCCTGAAAACGGAGATCCAGAATCTCATCACCCACCCATTTGTTGCTAGGTCCTTCATCAACATTATTTTTTTCCACCTCCTCACGCAACACGTTTGACAAAGTAACAATAGACCCATGGATAATCCAAACTATGAAACACATGAGCCTAGTGAATTTCCTTTCCAAATTTTCCACATGGAACAACGGATTTTTGAGTTCCACCTTCTTCTCATTTTTTTCCTTTCCCTCATCCTTGTTCCCATCTAGGTGTTTAGAAGATTTCAGAGTGGAATCTTCATGGAATATTTTTTTAGCTCTGAAAAATGGCTCGACCCTTCAACATAGTATGCGGTCTCTTCAATGGTATCATATTTCTTATCCTCCTTGCCCTCCTTCTACTCAGACTCATTGGACATCTCATCAAAATGGTCCTCATTTTTTATTTTTTTCCAATCTGTTAGAACATCTGACACTAGTCGGCTCTGCCCCTATGTCCACATAGGCAGCAACAATAGTGTCCCCCTAGTAAGCTATGTCAACAAAGTCCCCCTCCTTAGTGTTTATGTCTGGCTCCACCACATGGCATAGGGTGCCTTTTCTTCTCTTTTTAGGTTTAGGTTTGTTATTTTCAGTTGTCTTACCCTCCTTTTTAGTGGAGGGTTCTTCAATTCATAAAGTCCAATAGCCCTACTTTTGACTGGGATAGACCCACTCCCCCTTTTTCTTCTTAGCCAAGGTTTTAGGTTTAGGTTCATCATGGGTTTCACAAGGCATAAGGGGGATTATTTATTTTGGGTCCAATTGAAGCGATCGAGGACAGTTTATCAGGGGAATGGTCAAGGGTATCCTACTCCATAATTCTGATAGCCGAAATAGGCTTAGGGGGACAAAGGGTTAGATGAAAGTGATACAGATGAAAGATTAG
The DNA here is from genome assembly GCA_007115665.2 of Sequoiadendron giganteum. Taxonomy (NCBI): domain Eukaryota; kingdom Viridiplantae; phylum Streptophyta; class Pinopsida; order Cupressales; family Cupressaceae; genus Sequoiadendron; species Sequoiadendron giganteum. The sequence goes on from CM021100.1 coordinate 629,949,414, forward strand.
GCCTTGGTGTATGGGAAAAGATGGAATTTTTTCAAGGTTCTTGGTGGCCAATTCAAAGGTTTCCTTCACAAAAATTTCTAGAGATGAAAGTAGGAAGAAGGGGAAGCTTATAAGGATTTTGTGTCGAAGATGGTTTAGCAAGAGAAGATGATATAAATAGAACACTTTGAATCTCCCCTACAATATAATGTACTTCATAAAATTAATTCCAAGGCTTCGGTAGAGACTCCCTTTCAAACCCCACGTGCAATTTCGTTGGTTTCTCATTCCCTCGGTAGAGATTATGGAGGCTATCTCAATCTTTCACTTTAGTGTGCCTTTTGAGCTTCTTCCATGTGCATGATAAGCCCATGGCCTTGGATATGAAATATTTTGTGTGGTCTCATAACATGCCCCAAGACTTCAAGGCTTGGGGACCCCAAGTAAAACCTAATGCTTATGGCAGGTGTTGGCTAGTTTGGAAGATCACCGAAAGTGAAAAGTAAACATAAATATTTTGTAAAGAGTACTTCATAATTCAAGTGTTTCTAGTACCGAGTACCGAGAACCAAGAATGTTAGAGGTGTAAAAGGTAATGCAAGTATTAAGCAGAGTGTTTCGGTCTAATAGTTGAGGTCCGATAAAGATGGAAGTTCTGGTAAAACCGAAGTCTAGGAAAATCATGTGTAAAGCTTAATACTGAGTACGAGGTAACAACGCAAAACAAAGCTTTAAATTTTAAGCTTATCTAAAAGGTCTGATGGTCTGGTGATCTGGTATAAGAGGATGTTTATGCAAGAATTTGATTTTTCTTGAAAGCATGTTATTTATGGTGCACTTGCATGATAACAAATGAATAATGGTTTTATTTACATGAGATTTATTTTTATAAATGTTTTTTTAAAAGGGATTTAATAGTTGGAATTTGTTATTGTAGGAGAAGCAGGCTGCAATACAAAGTTCGGGTATGGACGGTTAGGAAAATTAAATTTGCAGGAAGATCCAATGATGTTACCAGGTTCAAAAATATGCTTTGGAACCTCATGCAAGAGTAAAGTGTGTTGCAAAGGGATGCCAGATACTGGGAAGCTGGAACTCTGGAAATTAAGCATGAGGTGAAGGATTATAAAAAATCTGGGGGTTACTTATTCCTGGGAATGTTCAAACCGAGTTTGAACTTGAATGTAGGAATTGAAGTTCCACTTAATCATTCTAAATATATGGGAATTTCCTACATTATTTTAGGTGGATTTGTTCGGTTCCAAGAAGGAACCCTAATAATAAAAGATAAAACCCAAAGGACTTCAACGTGCAGATGGAGGTTGACCTTCGTTGACTTCATTTGCAATTCTCTTGCCAATCACTATATTCCATGTGCCTTCATCCCTTGGATTTCCTCTCATGTATTTGTCTTATCCTACATGTGTCTTATTTCTATAAAAGGCCATAGGATATCTTTTTTTAAGTTAAATTCAAAATTTGTGGATGTCGGAAGAGCCAAAACTTCTCTAAGTTTTTTTTTTCCCCTATTTTTTGAATCATTTCGGACTAAAAACTTGTATGCACATAGACTTTAATCAATATCAAAGCCAATTTGATAGCTACCTATCTCATGAATCTTTGTAGCTGGTTTTGTTAGTTCAGCCAAACAAGAATGCATGTTGTGTCATTTAAGGTTGCATACAGAACCTACTCGGTGTCCAAACTAAAACCCCCTTCTTTAAAAGCTTGCACCATTTTATGCCTAGCTGTGAAGCAATCCGGTGAAGTATAAAGAGGTTTACTTTGATTTGGTTATATCTTGGGGCATGCATGGAGAATAACATAGAGAAATTTTAATTTTCAGTATTTTGATGCTTTATTTTAGATTAGATGTTTAAATTTATTTAAATGTTTCGAAAAATAGATGAATGGATGGAAATTTATTGAAAATATTTTGTTTTAACTATCAATTTGTTGAATGCTTAAAGCTAAATTCACTTAAGTGATAGAAAAATTATCTGATGTTCATGAAATTTTATTGCAAATCTTTTGATTTCATGATATTATTTTATGATCAAACTAGAAATCTTATGCTTAATGTTCATGATTCTTAATGAAACTAGAAATAATAGTGAAACTGAAGATAATCATAGATCCCTTGAGATTAATAGCATTATCACATAATACCTTGAAGTAAACCTAGTATGGTCAAGACCTAACTACTAGAGACTTGGGATTGAGATAAGTCAACCTTTTTCCAATTACACGAAAACACCCTAGGTTGCCCTGGTTAAGTCTTTCAAGAAGATAGGTTCTTTGAGGTTTTCCTATGAAGACTTTATCTACATTGTTGTTGCAAGTGGCATCGTCATCAAAAAGAATTGGTGCTATAAGGAGGGTGCGTTCTATTTTTCTTCGCGTTTTATTGTTCTTCATGTCATTATTTTCATGTTTTGTTTAAGAATCTATACTAGTTCTGAATATAAAGGTAGCTTGTAAGGAAAATGTCTAAGGCAAGCTGGTGTTTCAAAAATGAAAGTTAAAAAACTAGAAAATTATTACTCAGAGATTATATCCTTTGAGTTTGTTCATCTTTGGTAGAGTCACCGACTGTCGAATTCATGATACAACTGATCACGGTGAGCTCGATTGTGAATTTTTTTTAACTAGGGTAAGTTTGGCTACACATAAGGTGATTTTGTTAATGGAATAAGCTTTAGCTACTAAAAGAAAGGGATTGTTAAAAAGAAATGTGTTGAATTCTGAAAAAGATTGTAACCCTAGTGGAAGTGAAAAATGTAAAAAAATTTATTGATATATCAAAACGGTTTGATAACTGTAATTTTTATGAAAAAAATCTTAAGGTTTTGTAGGAAGGTAGGTGAGAATGCCAAGACTCGAAAATAATGCACCAAAAACAAGAAAGATACATTAATGAGTCATCATTATTTTCATATGTGGAAAATGTAAGTGAAGAGAAGGAGTGGGAAAATCAAGCGGGAGACGCATGTTTTTTGTTCCAAACCGAATGTTCATGAGATAAAAATAGAAATTTTCTTTGATTTTATGCAAGATACAGAGTATCAAGTTTTTAATTTTTCTCTCTCTGATAACAATATAAATTGTATATCGTTTGTGCTAACAAAGTTCAAAGTGAAAACAGGACCAATGACATGAAAATTTTTGAAGGAGAAGAAAATCAAGAAATGGACACAACTGTTCATGGAACCGAGCCAAATGAAGAGGAAACCCATGAACCAAGGCTGGAAGAAGGTAGAATATCAATGAACTAGAGGTGTGTGAGATCGACCTTTAATGAGGTCATTTTCATACATATGAGCCAAGTTATTGGTAAGTACGCCTTTGAATTTATGTTTGTTAAATGTAGTAAATATGAAGAAAATCATTTTTACAGTAGGACATTTGAGGTTTATTTTAGTGAATTTAAGGACAAACCTACTGCAATTCGTACCAAAAGAACAATGGAAATCGTCATTGAACTTAAAATAATTTTTTTTGTTAGGGTTAGTAGCTTGTTCGACTAGAATTTTGGTTAGTTAGGGTTTGTTTGTTTTTTGTTTCTTTTCTTTTCTTTCCTTTTTCTATTTGGCCCTTCTACATTGGAAAATTTTTCTTAATGTATTATACACATGAGAGTTAATTCAAACATTTGTAACATTGTGTTGTGAAATGAAAATGATAAACTCACACAGAGTAAATAAATGCTTTAAAAGGTATGACAAAGCTATATATATGTGTGTGTATCATGTATATACATGGAAGTATCAAAATTCTTGTTATAAATGATCAAAAAGAAAAAAAAGAGGGAGTTGAGTTGTAGACAAAAGTAGCCATTTAGTTGATTTGGGATGCCTCATCCATCAGAGCTAAGTATCCTATGTAGGTATTTTATCGGTGAAATTCAAAGTTAGGAGTATGGAGATCAATAAAGAACGACCGAAGTGGAACCACTTCTCCATATTCTAGGAACCGAGGAATATCATCCATGGAGGGAATTCCAATGGTTGGATGTGCGACAGAAAGAATAGTGTCCAAATTCTCCAAATATTTAGGCCGTACTATCATATTTGCAGTTGAGCGAACATCTTCAACAAGAAGCCCAATATCCAGGAGTGAGGCTACAAAGTGAGAATCTAAATCAGAGTGAAACCGGTAGTAAGCTTTGGATTCCACATATTGTTCCCCAAGGACTAAGCACAAGTTTTTCACTGTAAAACTGGTATTCCAAATGAAGAAAACCTTTTCAAGCCTCTGAGCCATGAAGTGACTCGAGAAGACATTCTGGAGGCAAGAGCAGGTCAAGCAAACTGGAGTATCTATGACCTGGAAGCAAGCAAGCACTAGCAGAACAGAGAAATGAAAAAGTAAAAAGAAAGGCAAAGTAGAAGTGTGAAAATTTTGAGAGAAATACTGAATTTATAGAAAACCATGAGGAAGTTACGGTACATAGTTGCCAAGATCTAAATCTTGAAAATCGTAATCAAGGTGGCAACCGAATGAGTTTCTCCAAAGTGGAATGTTAAATCAAATTAATTTTTGCACACAATTGGTGACAATTTGCTTCACTTCACCCTGTAAGAAGATTGCAAATCAAGCAAGCTAAATATTTTGAAATTAATGGTAGTCATTTCATTTTGTTCTTATTAAGCCATATTAATCATGAAGGTGCATATGTGTCCAAAGCGGAAATTAAAATGAATTTGGTAAGACAACACATGTCATCACGTGGGAATTTTGAAAGAAATGATACGGGCGCATTGAGGCGTGTGAATTTAATGGAGAATAGTTTGATCATTTTTAAATGTCATCATGACATTTTTGATCCATTAATGTGGTATAGCATCGTAAGATCGAAAGTGCCAACTAAGTATTTAGTAGTTGCCATAAAATTCTATAGGAAGGGTTTTTAACTAATGGTTCTAAATTTAGATTTAAATTTGGTGATTAAGTTGTTTGCTGCTAAATTTTAATTTATGCATATTTTATGACATATGGCAAGTTGTAGTTAGCTAGGATTTGGCATAAAAGTGGTAAAGTTTAGCTGGAAATACACACCAACAGGGAATTATTTAATGATTTTTTGGGAAGTAGTGAAATGATGAATGGATTTACATTGAATGAAAAATCAAAAGCTAACCTTTTCTACCACTGCAATTCCCAACCTAATAGTGAACTTCATTACTTGCAAGTTTAAAATGAGCTATCAATGAAATATCAAAAAAAAATGAGCTATCAATGAAATATATATATAGATCAACTCTTTAGGCTATCCAAATATCTCTACTGGGGCTATAGATGCATGGTTGGCAGTAGAGCTATGTTTGGGGGAATTATAGAGATAACCTTGTCAGGGCTATGGACTCTTGACTAATAGTAAGGCTCTATCCCCAATTGGCTTTGGAGGATTACCAAATTATGTAGTTCAATGTTAATGAACTGATTTTTTTTACTGAGTTTCAAAAATTGGAATTAATCAGAGCACACACAAATGTTTTCGAAGGAATTTTTACTATTTTTATGTCAAAATCTAAGTAAAGGTAAAGTGTTACTGTTTTAAAATATGTATAAATTATAATTTACAACTGGTGATTTAATCCCAAGTTTTTATTTAAATTTGGTTTTATTGGTTGCAAGTTGTTGTGTGGTCTCACAACACACCCCAAGACTTCAAGGGTTGGGGACCCCAAGTAAAAATTAATGCTTATGGCAAGTGCTGGCTAGTTTGGAAGATCACTAGAAGTGAAAAGTAAAGAGAAATATTTTTAAAAGAGTACTTCGTAATTCAAGTGTTTCTGGTACTAGGTACCAGGAACTAGGAATGTTAGAGGTGTAAAAGGTAATGCAAGTTTTAAGTAGAGTGTTCTAGTCCGAGAGTTGAGGTTTGGTAAAGATGGAAGTTTCGGAGAAAATGAAGTCTGGGAAAATCATGGGTAAAGCTAAATATTGGGAACCGGGTAACAACTCAAAACAAAGATTTAAATTTTAAGCTTATCTAAAAGGTCTAATGGTCCAGTGATCCGGTATAAGAGGATGTTTATGCAAGAATTTGTTTTTTCTTGAAAGAGTTTTATTTATGCCGCACTTGCATGATAACGAATGAATAATGGTTTTATTTACATGAGATTTATTTTTATAAATATTTTTTAAAAGGGATTTAATAGTTGGAATTTGTGATTGTAGAAGAAGCAGGTTGTGATGCAAAGTTTGGGTATGGATGGTCAGGGAAACTAAAGTTGCAGGATGATCCGATGATGTTACCATGTTCAAAAATATGCTTTGGAACCTCATACAAGAGTAAAATGCGTTGCAAAGGGATGATGGATACCAAGAAACTGAAACTCTAGAATTTAAGCATGAGGCGAAGGAGTATAAACATTTTGGGGATTACTTATTCCTGTGAATGTTCAAACCGAGTTTGAACCTAAATGTAGAAATTGAAGTTCCACTTAATCATTCTAAATATATGGGAATTCCCTTCATTCTTTTGGGTGGATTTATTTGGTTCCAAGAAGGAACCCTGATAATAAAAGATAAAACTCAAAGGACTTCAACGTGCAGATGGAGGTTGACCTTTGTTGACTTCATTTTCAATTCTCTTCCCAATCATTATATTCCACGTGCTTTGATGTAATTCATCCCTTGGATTTCCTCTCATGTATTTGTCTTATCCTACTCGTGTCTTATTTTTATAAAAGGCCAAGGGATATATTTTTTTTAAGTTAAGTTTAGAATTTGTGGATGTCGGAAGAGCCAAAACTTCTCTAAGTTTTATTCTTTTTTCCTATTTTTTGAATCATTTCAGACTAAAAACTTGTATGCACATAGACTTCAATCAATATCAAAGCCAATTTGATAGCTACCTATCTCATGAATCTTTGTAGCTAGTTTTGTTAGTTCAGCCAAACAAGATTGTATGTTGTGTCCTTTAAGGGTGCATACAGAAGCTACTCGATGTCCAAACTAAAACCCCCTTCTTTAAAATCTTGCACCATTTTATGCCTAGTTGTGAAGCAATATGGTGAAGTATAAAGTGGTTTTCTATGAGTTGGTTATATCTTGGGGCATGCATGGAGAATAACCATGAGAAATTTTAATTTTCAATATTTTGATGCTTTATTTTAGATTAGATGTTTAAATTTTTGAAAAATGTTCCAAAACATAGATGAATGGATGGAAATTTATTGAAAATATTCTATTTTCTATGAATTTTTTGAATACTTAAAGCTAAATTTACTTAGGTGATAGAAAAATTGTCTAATGTTCATGAAATTTTATTGCAAATATTTTGATTTCATGATATTATTTTATGATCGAACTAGAAATCTTATGCTTAATGTTCATTATTCTTAATGAAACTAGAAATAATAGTGAAACCAAAGATAACCATAGACCCCTTGAGATTAACAACATTATCACATCATGCCCTAAAGTAAAACTAGTATGATCAAGATCTGACTATTAGAGACTTGGGATTGAGCTAAGTCAACCTTTTTCCAATTACATGGACACACCTAAAGGTTTCCTTGGTTAAGTCTTTCAAGAAGATAGGTTCTTTTCAGTTTTCCTGTGAAGAATTTATCTACACTGTTGCTACAAGTGACATTGTCATCAATAACATCCTCATTAATTTCAAAGGGTATGCCTCCAACAATGACTCTCCTCTCATTCTATGAGCTCACAAACTACATAGATACCCTCTCATCATGTCCCAAAAGGCATTCCATTAGAGGCATAATGCCTCCCTCAATGCAAATACTCCAAACAAGGGGGTCTCTGTGAAACTCATCACAAGAACTTGGCTTCATTCGAACTCTGTCACCATCCATTTTCTCTCCCAACTCATGATTTTTCAGATGAAATAGCAAAGCTAGAGGTAATTTAAATTTCCAATGGGAAGAACACATGCTAATTATAAAAAATTCCATACCATTAATCATATCAAGTTTCCACAATCCATAATGTTCTTTACAATGATTTTTGGCTTTGATTGTGTGAGAATTTTTGCATCTCCTTTAGCTCTTCTCTCATCCTAATGATGGATCATGGAGTGTGATCTGAAACGTTGATACAAAAATTCTCACACAATCAAAGCCAGAAATCATTGCAAAGAATGTCATACCATAATAGAAAATATTGCCTAATTAAGGAAATCATATTTTCACATGTACCAGTGGTCATTCCCAAAAAGATTAGGGCCACAAGGATGAAAAAAAACTTGCTTAAGTACCACCAAGATAATCCAAAATCCATCATGATATTAATCGGGTCATTAATAGCCAAAAAATTGAAGATATTTTTGACCTTACGCACGTTTTCATAAACATGATTACGAGATTGGTACATTTGACAAGATAGCTCATGAATACTTTAAAAAGACCATTTATTCCTCGTAATTTTTCCTAGCCCCCCTCCAAACATCCCCTCACACCCCTCCACCTCATCATGCCAATGCCACATCACCATGAGCCCAAGTGGGCAGTACCAAATTCCTAACTCTCAACCAAACTTCTACCCACACCCCTCCAACTCATCATGAACTAGCCCCATCATCATGAGCACAAGGGAGTAGTACTAAAATTAACCTGCAACAAGAGAAATGTTAGATTTCATCATTCATGGTAGTGATTTTTGTTTTTTTGCAAGGATAGTTCCTTGTATATTCATGGGGAGGACTCCCAATCTTCTAACATTTAGTTAGCGTCCATGAAGAGCCTAAGTTAGCTAAAAAATTAGTTGCCTGGTTGCCCTCACGGAAAATATGAGTCAACTTCTTTCTATCAAGTTTGGTGAGCATAAAGATAATAGCCAACAGAATGTATCTAATATTCCAACCATGGCAATGATTAAGATTGATGGAATCAATTACCGCCTTAGAGTCTCCTTCAATGTAATTTTTTTTATGCCAAGACTGACAGTAATGTTGACACCCTTGAGCAGTGCACTGGCCTTAGCTATCATGTAAGTCTTTGTTCTGATGCCACTAGCATACCCTACCACCAAGTTTCCCTATGGATCTCTGATAATTCCTCTTGTGCTTGCCAACCTAGGGTTCCCCACTAGTAGAATTTGGCAAATAAATGACTACGTAACTAAAAATTTTAGTCACGACTACTAAAAATGACTAAATTCTAGTCATTTTTTGCAACACAGTTATAAATGACTAAATAAATGACTAATTTGATCATGGGTAAAAAATGCAACTATAAATGACTAAATAAATGATTAAATAATTAGTCACACAAATAAAAACTAGACAATATGATATTAAAATGGGTAATTTAAAAAATATTTTGAATTGGAGGGAAAAAAAATTCAAAGGGAAATTTTTTCGATGAAAAATAATTCAAAAAAAAGAACCCCTGTATCATCCTAAACTGATCAAGAATTGACAGAGAAGAGTCATGGCTCTTCAGTTTGTAATTCTTGATACTCTCAAAGACTTGGAAGATGTGTTAGACAAAGAAGACCACCTCTACGCTCAAGAAATTGTTGAATTGGACGTGTTTTCGCCTTCAAAAATAGATAAGCTCGTCAAGAGTTGGATTCCTATACTTTTCACTTTCTCCAATATTTTTTGGAAAATTTCAAGTTCTCTTGACAAATGAGGATTATTGAATAAGCATCCAAATCCTACTCCTTTCCAATATTTTTAATATGTAAATTCACTTTGTTGGATGATCTTTGAAAGCATACAGATGGTGATAAATAAACTGTTGTTATTTAATGCTCTTTTTGGTTGCACCATGTAATCATTTTTAGTTTATTAGCTCCACTGTATACTAGTTTTTAGTTAGGTTTTGATTTATATAGTGTGCTCGACATTTTCTAGGGGTGGCATTTGACCTAGCTGATAAGGATCTATTTTATGTGAAGGAGCAGCAACTATTTGATCAGACGTACTCTCTTGTGTGACTAGATAATTAGTCACATAAATAAAAATTAGACAATATGATATTAAAGTGGGTAATTTAAAAAAATATTTCAAATTGGAGGGAAAAAATTTCAAAGAGGGAATTTTTTCAATGAAAAATAATTCAAACAAAAGAAACCCCTATATCATCTTGAACTAATCAAGAATTGACAGAGAAGAGTCATGGCTCCTTGCTTTGTAATTCTTGATACTCTCAAAGACTTAACAGATGTGTTGGACAAAGAAGACCACCTCTATACTCAAGACATTGTTGAATTGGACGTGTTGTTGCTTTCAAAATAGGTGAGCTCATGAAGGGTTGGATTCCTATACTTTTTCACTGTCTCCAATAATTTTTGAAAAATTTCAAGTTCTCTTAACAAATGAGGGTTGTTGAATAAGCATTCAAACCCTACTTCTTTCCAACATTTTTAATATGTAAATTCACTTTGTTGGATGATCTTTGAAAACATACAATCTATGATGATAAATAAACTGCCATTATTTAATGCTTTTTTTGGTTGCACCATGTAATCATCTTTAGTTTATTAGCCAGTATATAGTGGTTTTCAGTTAGGTTTTGGTTTATATAGTGTGCTCTACATTTTCTAGGGGTGGCATTTGACCTGGATGATAAGGATTTGTTTTGTGTGGAGGATCAACATCTATTTGATCAAACATACTCTCTTGTTAAGGGATTCCAATTTATCTAACCCTCGACCAAAGGATACTTTATCAAAATCTTAAGATCCAATTTTAGCATTCTGCTTTTGAATATAACAATGCTTTCCTCTCATTATACTTTTGATAATCCATCTTTGTAGGATCAGATAAGCTCTTGTCGAATATGCTTAAAATCTATAATTATTTTCTTCAAACAATTGTTTTTATTGAAGAAGCACAACTTGAGTAGCCCGTGTCGCATAGAAACAATGGAAAGGTAAGCGTATTTTATTTAATATTAAAGAAATTTTGTGTGCTTTATATGAAGTGAGTGAAATTTTGAGCTTGAGTATTCCTATCACTAGCCACTATTGTTAGGAATTCTTTATCCTGGTCTATTGTTTACATTTGGCTAAGCATAGCTTTCTAGAGATTTACACAAAAACTTGATAAATACTTATGCAAAAAAAAATGTTTAAAAACTTATTTCTATACACAGATCTTTCAAAAATTCAACTCAAATTTGGTAAGAAGTTTTACTGGTGTAGGTTGCACGATCCATAGTGTTCTATTAAATAGTTTTTTCAAGCCTCTCTGAAACATTTTGCACTATTCTAGCATTGTTTTTTTCCGATCATAGGTTTCTTGAACATGCTACTCATTTTTTCTCAATATTGTGTCTAAGATGCATGCTTTCGAAAATAAATTTATCTTCAAAAGTTTGACTCTCAACATTCAGGGAAATATTTTGTCCCAATAATTCACAATCAATATAAATTGGAACTGAAACTTGAAGTTTAATAAATGATTCTGCTATTGATTTGATAGAGAATCTTTACTCCATTTAGAGATTTACTAAATTTATTGCTAGTGCTTAACATTAACAAAATATGGCATTCGTGGCATGGTGCAATGGTATTGGGTTGGGCTTTTATTGCAGCCACCCAGGATGAAATATTGGGCTAGTGTGTATGCAGGTTTTGACTTCACATTTGTTAGGGATTGGAGTCATTTTTTTGTGCTCCAAGGAGCCTGAGGAACTATTAACTTCCTCAATTAACCATTCAAAAACATAGGATGGAACAAACAAGTCATTTTGTGTCTGAGTTGAAGCAAATAAAAGTAACTTAACTCCAATTTCAAAAAAATCATAGTTAACATGGAAAATAATGAAACATTCGATACCTTGACTTGTTTTTTGAAATCCTTTTTATAGAAAATATGAAACATTTTTCAGAAAGTAAATGTAGTTCTAACACATTCCTTTTCCAACTGTCTCATTTTTCATACTTCCACAACAACTTTCTAGTATAATTTGCATCATTATGCTTTTGATATGATGATTATGAGTAGATCTTGACTGAATTTCATGATGTCTATTTTGGTAACTAAAGAATCCTTAAATTTGCAAGTGCCTTGCCTATTGGAATCTGGTTTCACATTCACAACATCCAACCGGTATCTCTATCATTTTATTTTATGTTCTCTATAACCAATTCCCATGGAATTTTACGTGTGCTCTTTGGTCTTGATAACTATAAGGTATAAGAACCCTAGTACATATTGACACCATTTACATAGTCCATTATTTGTAAGGAGTTTGCTATTTTCATTATCCTACACCTTTCTTTGTATTCTTTAATGGTCACACCATGATGACAAATATGGAAATGAGGTCACAACTAATAAATATTGTGTTTGCACCCTATTACCTCTCATCTAGTTTATTTCTTCATATAATCTACTACAACCATTTAAAAAAGAACAAAATACATCTCTAAAGAACCTTTGGTTGCCCTGAAAAGAGTTCATCAAGCTTTAAACCCTTCCACTAAAGGACTGCACCATGCATGATTGCCACAGTGACATGCTCAATGTGTAATTTTTGATAGCATAAAACCCTTAGGGTTACTCCTCACTACTCCCTAGATTACCCAATCCTGACAATATGACACGGTCCTCTACCTTGTGAATGACAATATCAAGTGACTACATTCCTACCTTTAAGGAAGTGAAGGTTCATTCAAGATATGGATAGCAACCCATACCTTGAATGAACCTTCACTTCCTTGAAGGAAAGAATGTATTCACTTGATATTGTCATATTTTCAAGCTTGGGTAATCTAGGAAGTAGTAAGGAGTAACCCTAGGGGTTTTATGCTATCAAACATTACATAGTGAGCAGGTCACTGTGGCAATCATGCATGGTGTAGTCCTTTAGTTGAAGGGTTTAAAGCTTGATGAACTCTTTTCAGGGCAACCAAAGGTTCTTTAGAGATGGATCTTGTTCTATTTTAGATGGCTATAGTAGAGCATATGAATAAATAAACTATATGATAGGTAATAGGTTGAAGACACAGTGTTTATGAGTTATGACCTCATTTCCATATTTGTCATCATGGTGTGACCATTAAAGAATACAAAGAAAGGTGCAGGATAATGAAAATAGTGACCTCCTTACAAATAATGGACTATGAAAATGGTGGCAACATGTACTAGGGTTCTTAGACCTTCTAGTTCTCAAGACCAAAGAGCACACATAAAATTCCATTGACACTGGTTATAGAGAACATAAAATCAAATGATAGAGATACCAGTTGAATGTTGTGAATGTGAAACTAGATTCCAATAGGAAAGGCACTTTCAAATTTAAGGATTCTTAGGTTACCAAAATAAACATCATGAAATTCAATCATTATCTAATCATAATCATCATATCAAAGGCAGAATGATGCAGATCCTACCAAAAAAAATTTGTGGGAGTATGAAAAATGAGACAGTTGGAAAAGGAAAGTGTTAGAACTGCATTTACTTTCTAAAAAACATTTTATATTTTCTATAAAAAAGGATTTCAAAAACAAGTTAAGGTATCGAATGTTTCATTTCTTTCCATGTTAACTACGATTTTTTTGAAATTGGAGTTAAGTTTCTTTTATTTGCTTCAACTCAAACACAAAATAACTTGTTTTTTCCATCCTCTATTTTTGATTGGTTAATTGAGGAAGTTAATAGTTCCTCAGGCTCCTTGAAGCAAAAAACAATGGCTCCAATCCCTAAAAACTATGAAGTCAAAAACTACATACACACTAGCCCAGCGTTTCATCCTGGGTGGCTACTGTAAAAGCCCAACCCAATACCATTGCACCATGCCACAAATGTCATATTTTTTTAATGTTAAGCACTAGCAATAAATTCAATAAATCTCTTAATGGAGTAAAGCTTCTCTATCAAATAAATAGAAAAATCATTTATTAAACTTCAAGTTTCGGTTCCAATTTATATTAACTGTGAAATTGTTGGAATAGAAAATTTCCTTAAATGTTGGGAGTAAAACTTTTGAGGCAAAATTTATTTTCAGCAATTTGTAGCTTAGACACAATATTGAACAGAATTGAGTAGAATGTTCAAGAAACCTATGCTTGGAAAAAATTAGTGCTAGAATAGTGTTGAATGTTTTAGAGAGGCTTGGAAAAATCATTTAATAGAACACTGTGGATCGTGCAACCTACACCAGTAATATTTCTTACCAAATTTGAGTTGAATGTTCCAAAGATCTATGCATAGAAATTTGAGTTGATTACATATTTTACATTAAATCCCATTCTTAGGGGATTTATTTTTTGCTATAGTTGCTATAGTTCATTTTTTGTTGTAGATTTCTAAGATGTTCATGTTTTAATGACTCTAAGAGGCACTCTTAGCCTTTGTGATTTTCTATTCTTCATTTAATTTAATCCTCACTTTTCCAATAAAAAATTAAAAAAAATCTAGTCGATAAACCTCTCCTTTCTAATTATAATTTGTTTGAATCATGTGCAGGGAGACCCAATTGACGTCATAGTCTATTACCGCACTCTTATGGGGGAATCTGCTCAATTCTAAAAGTCCTTGGCGGGCTTGCAGGATGTAGGAAGCAATACAAAATCTTACAACAATACCGCAATAGTCAACAAAAGCATATGTGGGTTGGTAGGACATAAGATGGATGTTTACTACTATACCACAATAGTCAAATAAGAGGAATGCAGGGTAGCAATAAGGAAAAACTAACCCACAACCCTACAGTGAGTAAACTGTGACACTACAGTTTGGTGTTAGGCTTACACCTAACCGCAAGAGGTCACCCACCGTCCCATGATGGAGTTAAGAACACTATTTCGGGTGGCAGTAGAAGGTTATTTAACCCGCAGTCCTACAACAAAGCTAATAGAGACCATGTGATACAGCGGGATGGACAGTAATGGCCAGTAATGACTAAATCAATGACTAAATTAACGACTAAATATACTACCAAATTGATAAGTCAAAAAAACCAAATAAATGACTAAAAATGGTTGTCATAAATTTGGTCATGTTATAAATGACCAACAATAAACTACTAATGGTCACATGACCAAGTTTAGTCATTTATATGAAATTTTTAGTAGTTTTTTTAGTCATTTTTTGTTGTTTTTCTACTAGTTCCCTTTTGTTACACCATCGAAGTTAAGTTTGTGCTAGCCAATATGAGGAGGTTTCCAGACCATAGCAAGTCTAGCCAGGGCTTTAGAATTTTCAAAGGAGTTGATCTCTGATTTATTGTTCCAAGAATTATCCATGTTGATCTCCCACTCAGAAGGAGCTTTGTCTAGGCATATCCAAACATATAAGAGAAATTCTTAGAGATTAATCTAAGACCAATATTGAAAACCTCCTTAGGGATTTTTTCCACTCTTCTAATAATCTATTTCTTTCTTTCTTTCCACAAACACCAGCATAAAATAGGGGGGATCTATCTCCAGATTTCTTTGGGTAGAGGGTGATGACAACCTGGCTGATCCAATTCTCAATAAAAACTCTTTAGGTCAATATTCATGATCCATTGAATCCCTAATCTTTCAAAATCCAAATCCCAAATTTCAATAGCAAATGACTAGTGGAGTAATAGATGAGGGATAAACTCTTCATCATTCTTACAAAGCATGCATCTATTCAAGATTTAAAATCCCCTTTTCCTTAAATTGTCATGCATGAGAATCCTATTGTGACAAATTGTCCACCAAAAGAAATTAATTTTTGGAGTTAGTTGTCTATTCCAAACTTGTTTCCATAATCTATCCTAATTCCCTTGCACAAACAACAAATTGTAGGCAATCTTAACAGAGAGGTTACCCTTGCTCTCCTTAGTCCAATAAAAATCATCCTCAAGGTTTGAGATAAGAATTATTGTTAGTGAGAGGACATCCTATAGGGTTCTTGCAAGGTGTCTCAATTGAAGGGATAGAGGGCAGGATGACTCCAACACTTTCCATTTCAAAGAACCAAGAAGATTGCACAAGTATTCTCTAAAATTCCTACCAAAGAAAAGCTTAGTGGGGACCATCAGGTTCTTGAATTTTGATTGAGAGAAGAATTTCCATAAACCAGGGATCCTCCCAGAACCTAATATTGTTTTCATTCCCCAACTTCCATTTCAATCCAGATTGAAGTATTTTTTTCATCTTACAAATATAATTCAAAATCAAGGAACCGTTGGGTTGTTCATCAAAGAAACATTTAATTATGGGGCAGTTATTTAGATACTTCACATGTAGGATTCTACACCAATCCTTCTCATTCCTTAGTTCATCCCATCTAACCTTAGCAAACAAAGCCTTATTGGTAGGTTGGATTTTCCTTATGCCTAATCCCCCACTATATTTGGGGAGACAGATAGTATCCTAGCTTATCAAATCCATTTTCTTTTTTTCCTCAGTACTGGTCCAAAGGAAGTTCCTTTGGATTCTTTCAAAAAAAATAGCTATAAATCTAGGCATTTTGAAAATGGAAAGGAAGTAAACTGGGATACCTTGAAGAATAGCAGTGACGAGTTGCATCTTGCTAGCATGACTAAGGATAGAACAATTCCACCTAGCCATTTTTCTCTGAATTCTTTCAAGAACAAAATTCCAAAAAGCAAGAGTGAATTATTTAATAGTGAGAGGGAGACCAAGGCACATCGAAGGGAAGGAAGCACTCTTATATCCCAAAATGGTTGTCACTCTATCCTATAGATCTTGAGTGTTGTTAAAAAAAAATATCATGCTCTTGTTGTAATTTATGCACTAGCCCGGGAGCTAGAAGCATAAATATTTAAGCAATTCTTTAATTTCCTTGCTTCCACCATCGAGGCTTTCCCAAAAAATATGGTATCATCCAAAAACTATTGTATAGCATCTAGATCAAGGGTGGTGGTAGGTTTGATTCCTTTAATAGAGCATTGATCAACATCTTGGAGACATTCCTGCTAAGGACATTAGCAACCATTATGCATGTTGCTTGCATCATAACTTTATTTTTTATGATTTATGTCTAAGAAAAAAGCTAGTGATTTCATGCCATGTGTACTCAAGAAATGGGTCATACATACTAGATTAACATATATTTAATGGTGTTTGTGCTAATTTTGCATAATTTTATTGGACCATTTAAACACACAACTATATTACAATAAATGATTAGGAAAAACTTGTTGGTCTACTAAATGTGGTAACGCCCCATTTTATCATATGATATCTTTTCATTTCAATCCTATACATGTTGGTTTTTATTTCACTCTTTTTATCCATGATGGTTTGTTTTATTGAAGACAATACTGAGGTGGAATCCAATTAGGTAGTATGTTATAAATTGGTTTCAAGAGGTGAATAGGTGTAAAAAAATTATTTCAACATACTGGCCTTTTGTATTATGGTTTTTTAATTGGGTTCCACTCTAATATTTATGATGTATGATAGAATTGAATATTAAAATATTCTCACCTAGTGGACCTTTATTATCAAGGCATGCAGAAAGGTGAGGTAGCATTGTGTTGGCACTTATCATCAAGACTAAAAAATGATATGATCCAATCGGTCAAAGTGAAAGGAAATATTCTTAAATGGTTCTAGGTGTAAAGGAGAAGTAAAACAATGAAATATGGAAAAGCTTCATCATAACAAGAAACCTTTGCATCACAACTCAGAATAAATGTGATAAATAACAAAGTTGTGATCTTTGATAGTCATTGATATCTCAACTAAAAAAATATCAATGATCAATTTAAAAATTAAATTGAAAACATTAACATGTCACCATTAATATTTCAAATTGCATACATGAATTTAATGCAAAAGTTGGAAAAGAGGTAAAAAAACCCTTCAAATTATCTAAGCTATTCATTATCTCAAGCATTGTTACTGGAAGTTAAAGAACTTTTGAGAATTATGATAAAGGAGAATCTTGTTTCTAAGTCTATTGTGATATCATTATAAAAAGCTTAAAACACCCTAGTTGTAGTGACTAGTAACCAATATGCTCATCTACAACTAAAAACTTACTTGTAATTTAAAATTGATTAGGTTTAATGGGATTATATATCTAGCAAGGTTCTAGTTTTATATTCCTATAGCGTGAAAATTATTCAATTCAATATTTTTGTCAAGTGTGTATTTCTATAATAAACCCTATAAATAAACTTATCTCCAAAATGAGACAAATTTATACCCAATCCTATTGGTCTAAGAGACACTTAGACCAAGAATTAACTACAAAAATACTTGGTTCATCGAACAGGTTTAAGGATGACCAAGGCACTAGTATTTTACTTGATAGACTATAAGGTAGGGTCAACCACATTAGGGATGCAATAATTTCCTCAAATAGCTAGGATTTATTCTTGTATCGCTACAACTATTTCGAGAAATCCATACAACTTTTAAATATATGGAGGTTTTATTTGGGTAAGATTGTGGTATCTAATGTCTTTTTCAACATAGACCTCATATGTGTTATCTTTTCTAATCATGATCCCAACACTAGGCAATTAAAAATAGGGAAGGAGTAGTGTTCTTCACTTTGAATAAGGAAATGATAAAAGACGTTTTTAATCTAAACCCTATGGAAAAAAAATAAAAAATTGTCTTAGATAAATTATGTAGAGAATATAAAAAGGAAATGAATAGTTACATGTTGAAATGAATCCCCTATCACAAGACAAGAGATAATATAGTAAAAATAGTGGCATTCTATGCTATCGGTTGAGCCCTTTAATGTTGATACCTTTGAAGATTATTTTAGGATGATATATATTAGTCTTTTTTAGGTCATGGAGATTGATTATAAGGTTGAAATTCCCATTTTCCTAATGATGTTAGTGATTGACATTCATCACAAGCATGGCAATAGAATTTTTAATATTCCTTCATTCTTGGTATATGATATCATAAGGAGGTTGTAACTCTAAAGAGTGAAAATGTGAAACCTTAATTTAGGTAATATTATTTAATGTGACACATTATATTATTTTTGGGTAGAGAATATTAGAACCCTACTCTTGAAGTGACTTTCTTTCACTAGAATAAAAACCCGTCTTATTCTAAGGATGGACTTGCTCAAATTTCATTGTTAAAATATTGACTATTAATTATTTGAGGACCATTTCATGAAATAATTCATCATCTTAAACCATAGAAGAGGAATAATCTCTAAGGAATTCACCAAATTTTTAATACCAAGGCAATTAACCCTTGAGTCCAAAATTCAACATAATTGGGGAGATTACTTTTACCACAATTACCATGGAGTGATTAGGGTCTTTGAATTTGAGTTAAATCCTCACATTCCTAGATGAATAATAAGGGTGGAATTCCTTAAGACTAATTGGTCACTAAATAATTATAATATAAATAATCTAAGAAGAGATTCGTTTTCTCTCCAAATTTGAAAATTTCTTAACTTCCACGTTATAACTAAAGAGGGTTTAGATCTTTTAGATTCCAAACTATTGGATTATAAGATTCACACTACCAAGCTTAGGAGGTATAAAGCAAAAAAAAATCATTAAAATATGATTAAGGTTGCAGGTAGGTCAAGGTATGAACATAAACATAATAAGTTAAAGGATTTGACAAGAAAATTTCCTCACTAGGGAAGAAAAAGAAACGAATCGAAGAAAATGGGAAGATTTTACTTTGGCCAAAAGGGGACATTAAATGATAAAATTTATAAAAGACCCTTCTTAAATATCAAGGAACCAATGGAAAAAATGAGGGTGATAATCGAGAATGTTAATATTGTTACATGAAGAACAAGAGGTTGAGTAATTGGTTGTCCTATTTTAGGGATTTTCTTTAGCATTAGGTTGTGGTTGTAAAATACCTATGGAAGCACAAAAAGTGGGGAGTGTTCAATCCCTAGTGAGACATGAAATCACAAAGGAAAGTGGGGAGCACTATCCCAATGAAACTTAGATTGGGAAAGATTTATTTTCCTAAGAATGTCAATTCCTATTATTCCACATGGAAGGAAATTAATGAATTTTGATGGACAAAAAGTAAGGCACGATGTAAGGGATTCAACTTGTGAAATATTTTAGTAAAAC
Source organism: Sequoiadendron giganteum (assembly GCA_007115665.2). Classification (NCBI taxonomy): domain Eukaryota; kingdom Viridiplantae; phylum Streptophyta; class Pinopsida; order Cupressales; family Cupressaceae; genus Sequoiadendron; species Sequoiadendron giganteum. Next base: position 629,969,348 of record CM021100.1, read on the forward strand.
AATTATTTTTTAAAATCTAAGAAGATTAGAATGTTTCTTATTAGGATGAAGATGAATGCAAACTTTCAAAGAAGAGAAGAAAAAGGTAAGTAGAGAGAGATGGAAAATTAGGATGATATGATTGAAAGCATCAAGAAATAGTTGGACATTGAAATTGAAAATATTACTATAGAAGAAGAGAGAATATTGGTAAGGAAAAGTTCTTTCTTCTTACTATTAAGATGAGATATTTCATTTGCAATTGCACTAGGTAATTATAAGAAGAAAAAATATTGAAAGTGGATTTTTTTTTAGGAAGAGGAGCAAGAAAAGGTGTTATATTTTGTATTTCAATTCAAGATATGAAAAAATATCAATAAGGTCCATTGATCTAGAATATAAGAAGCCGCAAGTAGCTCAAGACTCTAGTGAGTTCGCTGAAAATTTAATTATTAGAGGATTAGATGATAGTACTACTTCTTAAATTGCATCATTGGTTTTCAAGACTTCTCTATTTAGTGAAGTAGTAATGAAATAATTATGTGAATTTTGACAAGCTATAAGATGAAAATACTAAATTATTACATGAATACAAGAATATTAAGTTTGAGGTAGTGCATATCCCACTCCTAATAAAAAATATAGGAAAATCACCATCTTTTGTTTGATAAGGATAGGAGCACTTTAATTTTAAGAATACTTATCTTGAAGGAGGATTTTAAAAAGGATAAGGAATCTAAGGAAACAAAAAAAGTTTGAATCAATAAAGTAGGTCATGGAAATAATGAGTAGCCTCTTCAACCATAGATTTCTTTGCATATTAATTTTTTTCATGATGTATTGAGTTCTTTCAATAAGGCCAATGACAAAAAGTGCTATTAGGACATTAGTTTGATACCTATCTTGAACATATGGATCCATCAAGTATTTTTGGTGTTATTGAATCGTGTCTTTGAATATTAGAGAAAACTTGACATGGTGCTCCAAAAAAATTTGATAAATTTAAAGGAATTGGAAGAGTGTTAACTACCATCCATTCTTGATTATAGTGGTAATATTAAATCATTAGAGGCATGGAAAATTGAATCATAGAATATTATTCCTACACTTGTTAGTTCATTATTTAAATGGGATAAGATTGATCTAGTTTTGAGCAATGTGAAATTGGATAAGTTGTTTAAACTAGAACCAGTCTTAGAGAACTTCTTAAAGATGCAAGAGTATTGTTGGATGTCAATTATGCCACCCATCAACATAAAATAGTGAAAAAAATTAGATACCAATGGCCTTTAGAAGATGAGTTTTCTAGGTGGGTTACCAAGTATTCATAATTTTGAATGATATGACAAGTGTCATATCTAAGAAGTCATGTGAGCTCCCTTTTTGTAGCCTATATATACAAAAATGATATTTTTTAATAGTTATGATTTCATTAAGAGTTTGAATTGATAATATTTTGAGGTTAAGTATTTATATTAAACCTTGTTTAAGGTGTAATTAAATTTTTTTTTAGGAACATTTTTAAAAAAAAATCATCTGAGGTCTATAGTTGAAGTGCACTCAATTGTGAAAGTAGTAAAGTTGTTAGTGAGCTTGTTAGTATTTTTTTTATTATAGTGATGGTAGTATGAATTCATTTGAAGCATGGAAAACTAAATTATAGAATATTATCCATACACTTTAGGTCATTATTCCAAGGAGATGATATTGATATAACTTTGTTTAATGCAAATTTGGATAAGTTATTAAAATTGGAATTAGGCTTAGACAACATAAAATATGCAAGGGTATTGTTAGATGCTAGGTTTTCCACCCATCAACATAAAATCAAGAAAATACTTGGATACCAATGGCCTATATAAGATAAAAAATTTAGGTGAGTGGCCAAATATTCATAATTCTAAATGATTTCACAAGTAGTGTATCTAAGAAGTCACGTGAGCTCCCTTTTTGCAGCCTACATATATATCCAATGTGAATTTTTTTGACAAGTGTGATTTGATTGAGGGTCCAAGTTGATAATATTTTTAGGTTAATTGGTTAGATTAATCTTGTCTTAATGAAATATTAAATAGGTGGTTAGAAACATTTTTGGTTTCAAAAGCATATAAGGTCTATAGTTGAAGTGTATTTAGCCATACTGGTGGTAAAGTTGTTAGTGAGTTTATTAGTATCTTTTGTTATGACCATAATTTTTATTCAAGTTTTCTAGAAACCACCTATTAGGATCTAGTTTGTAAATTTTTTTACTACATGGGTGGAGAGATGAGCTATAAATACCTTGGATTCACTCAAAGAACTGATCTATTTGTTGCAAATAGGATTAGTTGGTGGTAGGTGTTGCCTTGATTCCCATCATCTCAACTATTCATTCAACAATTAATCTCAATTATTTGCATCCCTATTTTAAAATATATAAATATATCTTCTATACTTCATCAAGAGACATTGTCATAGACTTGAAAAGTACATGTTTTTGAAATCTTGCATGAAGCTTGAGAAACCAAAATATATGAGAAATATCACTCAACAAACGAGATATTTTCTTGGTAAGTAAGTGTAAAGTCATTTGATTTGGTATTTTTTGTATTCTCAATATGATGTTATTTTTTATTAAGATAAGAAATTTTGATTAGAGCTATGACTTGAAGAGGGTTTTGAAGGACCCCCAAAACCTTGAACAACAAAAAGGATACAACAATATGAAACTAGGAATCACTTTAGAATTGGACTTAAGACTAGAAAGGCCCCAACAAACCAAATAGTAGCACAACAATACAAAAATAACCAACATAATCAAGGAGGTTTGAAGCCAAACCTGACCAAATAGATCTAAAGTGAAGTTTGACCTAAATGGGTCATTCTAAGTTTCTTTGAAGAACCAATCTTAGCCAAAGGAGAAGAATTTGGTTAATTTTTATCCTTAAGGGGAGCTCCCCGTAGGTACATAAGAGAATCCACCACAAGAAGGTCTAAACCCTTACCTAAATTCAAAGAAGAATCATGAACCAAAATTACACACATCATCTTGCTTTCCCATTAGGGAAGACCCCATATGTTTTCCTATGGGGCTTACACTAGAGAAGCCCAAGTCATTTCCTTCAACACTAGTCACTAAGTTCCCAAAAGAAGGAAGGGTCCTTTTGGATTGAGTATGGAGCTTATACTTTAATCTTGACATGAGTGGGAAAAAATCCCAACTCTATGGAAATGAAAGCAAGATAGTGAGGAAGACTTATAGTGGATAATCTACTCCTAGAAACCAAGCATGGAGTGTAGCTTAATAGTGTTTGGTAACAGCTTACCAATATCAACAAAAACAAAAAATCTGGAAAAAATTAAGAGTTTCATGTCTTTTGTGACCCTATCAATAACTAAAAAATAACTAAGAGCATCAACAATACCTTTTAAGATCTCTTCATCCCAATATTCCAAAGGGAGCATTGGGGGCCTCACCCAAATAGTGACCTGTTAGGTTTTTCCTTGGACACATTGAATTCAATAGCCCATCTTTTCAAATAGAGGATAAATTTTGCAAAGAACTAAGGCCCTCCTTGCAATGTACACTTAATCTCCTAAATTGGAAGGACAATAAGAGGAAACCATTAGGTATTCTAGCCACTCATAATTGACTAGCAAGACCCCATATTTTCAAATCCTATCTATAGGAACCTCCCTACAAGAGTATTCCCCATGCAAGTAGAGGATTTATCAACTAAGGCATCAAGAATCCTCATCGAGAAGTAAGATCCAATTGAGGTAAGAGAAATTTTACCATGAAATGGAATAGGTAAATCATCACTAGTCATAGGATCCTTAGTTGGCATGAAAAAACCACTAGTCATAAGTTCAAAAGAAGGAACCTTAGACAACACATCAGACCTTGGTATGGTATAAACCTCCATCAGTGCAACACCATATGTTTTCCACAACAAGACTAGAGGGGAACCAAAGTGCTTGATAACAAAGGGAACCTCCATAGAAGCACTACCCACTCCACACCAAGAAATGAAGCTCCCTCACAGACCAAAGCCCCATTGGAAGCAAGCCCCCCACCACACACTACCTCTGCATTTACAAACCCAACCTCTCCAAAACTCTTGACCAAAGGAACAAGCACGTGGGAAAGAAAACCCTTTTGCAACCCAACTCAAAAAAAACCCTTTGAAGACTCACTACGATCAATTCACATGCGATTATCAGTTGCTTTCTTCAATTTGGCCTCCAATAAAATGCCTAAAAGAAGCTCATCCTCATTCACACCCTAAAAATCCTCCCAATATTTGTCACCCTCATTTTCTTTACCATCGTTTTCCACTTCATCTTCTAAGATATTACCACTCATAGATATTTCAAACCCCACACTTCTCCTCTCGCTCCCACTAGCCATTCATATTTAAAAAAGAAAAAGCTTATTGTTGAGTGCTTTGTTTGACATTTTATCTAATATGAGGTTAGATTAGATTAGAATAAGTAGTTTGATCCTGTTTTTATTTCTTCTTTTATTTATTCTAAATTTTAACATATACATTTTGGCACACCCAATGAGATGGCTCTTGTAATTGCCTTATTCTATTTGTTGTTATTTTTTAAAATTTCAATGCTATCTTGTTTTATTTTTAAATACTCAAATTTTATACCATTTGATCTATTAGCTTTGTATCAAATTCCTACAATTTATAAATGAGAAAGTTGTGAAACAAATTATAGAGTAGGCCCCAAGTTTACAAGTTCACATCATATCAATGGCACTAGGCCTTTTTATCTAAATGATTATTAAGAAGGTATTCACGGTTACAAATAGATAACAACTTGTTCAGATCTATAATAAGTTCATCACAATAGATCATCTTGATTTAACATCATTCAAAGATATCTTCTAACTATTATTAATAGACACATCTTCATTTTAGATAATTTATAATTATATTTTACTAACATTTATTTTATTTTTAATCTTCACATAAACCACTTTATCATTACCTTTATGTGTGTTATCTTTTAATTAAGATGTCATGATTCTATCTATTAATTTGTTAGTAAAATCTAGTAAAATCTTACATAAAGTCATTATGATAATTTTATTATAGTGTCATTTTGTGGATCTTGTTTTCCATTATAGGAAGCTTCTTCCTTCATAAGTCTCTTTTATCCTCTAAGATCCTAACAAGATTATTAGAAGCTTCCTAAATGAACATGGAATTATTTCAAGCAAGGAAATAATTGTGATGGGAAGTGAGATAATTGTGTAGCGCTTAGATCTTATTCTCCTACAATGGATGGATCTTATTCTTCATTGTGTCATCCAAGCGTATTAATTAGTCAATTGCTTCTTGAGAAACTCAATCTTCTTTATTTTAAGGTGTGGTTTTTTGTAGGCATGGACCAAATAAATTATTTGGGTTGATTTTTGTACTTCTCTAAAATAGAATACAACAATCGAAAAGAGTTGGAGAAAGGCTTGAAACTTGACCGATTATTCCTCTATTTGGCCAATTATTTCGAAGATCCCTGCAATGATTTTATTCTAAAACTCATTATTTTTTGCTCTTAAATGTCTTTTGAAATTATTTTTTGCTCTTAAATGTCTTTTAAAATTATTTGATTTTGGATTTTAATATGATTTTTTTGGTTGTTAATTCTTGCTTCTAAAATCTAATGGAAAGTTTTAGTTAAGGATTGATAATACTTTGAAGGGATTTTTATGTTAATTATCTTTGTGTTCAACCAATAATATGTGTTAAAGACTTAGAAACTACTAGTTCTTATTGTGCATGTGAAGGCTGGAAGTCATAAAAGCTAAAGTTTGTAATATAAAAGAAAATAATTATTTTCTTATGTATGTATGCATGATCTAGTCATATATGAATTTTTTTTATAAATTGAAAAGATAATCTTGAGAATTAAAAGTTTTTATATCATTTATGGTTCCTAAGGTCAATCGTGTATGCTCTTTTATTGTCATGCAAGGAAATCTTAGAAATAAAAATGGTTGTGCCTTTTTTTTTTCTATTTTTGGGGTTTAAAATTTAAATTTTATAAAAAATATTAGTTAAAGCCTATGCTTTGATGGATTATATACATTTTTTTGAGGAGCTATTTTTTTTGCTAAGCAATTATGTATTTTAAGCATGTCATGAAGTGAAATGCTTTCATCCCACCGATACCCAAGCCTTAGGTTGCACCTTTGTATCATAGACTTGGGCCTCATAGACCACTAGACATATCAAGGACTCCCCTAGATAAGTCTATACAATCCTAAATTAAGACCTTTTGGCCATAATCATGTAGTAGTGCTAGGAAAACAACATTCCCTCGGATAACCCAATCATGCCTTTGAGGTATACTTGGGGGCCATTAATTGGAACACTCCCACTTAAATTATATAGGGTGTTGGTGTGTATTATTTTTCTCCTCCCTTGTGTGAAACCAATACAAAACCAAACTAAGCCAAGAGTCATGGAACCTATAATAAGATGTCAAGATAGATTGAACTTGAACTCTAATACAAAGGTCCTTTCACTAGAAATCTATTTTATTTTAGTGATTCGCTTAATGAAAACCAACTTGAAATATCATGTTCAAGACTAATGATAGTGATGTGCTTATGAATTAGAGTAAGTATAAAAATATGAATTCACTAACTTACCAAACATGATTGTGCTTAGGATGATCAATTACTATTTTAACATAAAGGCAACATCCTTATGCGCCTCATAGAAGTAGGATCCAAGCTTCTCTTAGATTCTAATCTAAACAATTTAAGTAACTTCATAAGTCAAGATCCTTTAAATTTATAATATGCCATTACTATAAATTTAATTAAAAGAAAAATAATTAATAATCGACATGTTCCTTATGTTGAAAAGAAGAAAACAATCCCAACACAAGAATATCCTCAAAGTAAAAAAACAAGTTATGTTTGATCAAATACAAATTCTAAGTAAACAAATATCAAATCTATCATCCAATGTATGTACTTCATCACCTAAACCTTCATAACATTTGTAGACACTAAAAATTGTCTTAGGCCTGCAAACTTTATTTCCTTCATAAATCCCCTTTCATTCGTGATAATTAAATAGTTTTAATTATTTAATTATTGTCTAATGTCATAAGTCTTCTATTAATTAAACAATTTTAACTATTTAACTAATTCATTTCTATCTTTTTATTTATTCGTTTGATTAATTAAATAAATTGCATCACTAATTTCCTTTTCCTCCATAATTAATTTTTTTTATGTATTTAATTATTTATCACTTTCTACTATAATTAAATAATTATTTTAATTATTTAATTATTCATTAGCCTTTTATATCATTAATTTAAATAAATTTTATTTATTTAATTGTCTTCTAATTTGTCATCTTCTTCTCACTTTTGAATTAAATTTTTATTTAATGAAAAATCCAACATGTCACATGTCCTCTATAATTAAATAATGCTTCTATTATTTAATTATTGATTTCTCACTTTTGAATTAAATTGGTATTTAATGAAAAAGTCAAACTGTCACATGTCCTCATTATTAAATAATGCTTCTATTATTTAATTATTCATTTCCCTCTCAAATTAAATTATTTTATAATTATTTGAATCTCTCCTTTAAAACCTCTTTTTATGTGCCAACCTCATTGTCTGTGTCAATATTATCTCTTGACATCTCATTTAATTTCAGCCCTTGATTGAATTATTTTATAATTCAATCTTAGTTATTCATTTCTTTCCATTGCCCTAATTTTTCCCTAACCCTATTTCATACTTCAACTTCCATTCTTGGCCATTGATTGACATATCTTATTGACCTTAAATCTCAACCCTTCATTCAAATTTATCTTTCTATAAAACACACCTATCCTTGTCATTTCTATCAATCTAGTTCATGCACAAGTAAATGTTAGTGAGACAATTATCTTCAATATTTTTCTATCATAGATATTAGGCTACTATTGCATACTCAAATATGAGGGTATCAAGTACATTCAAGAAAAATGGAGAAGGGAAATGGAGGTTGTGTTGAATAGGACAATTGAGAGGGGCGGTGAATTAGTTGTCACAGAATTAATCCTTTAACTCAATCATTGAAACTAATCCTTAATATTACTTAAATAATTAATCATCAAATGTCAATGCAGAAACTTAAATCCAACACATAAACACCAGATTTACGTGGAAAACCTAATAAGGGAAAAACCATGGTGAAGATTAACTCACACTATAGAGAATATCAAAACCGATTACAAAAGGCTCACTACTTGGAACAAGGATTCACTATCCGGAACAAGGACTCGCTGTCCAACAAGGTTAACAACCTGGAGGGATCACTACCAGAGAGATGCAAAGAAGACTTGTTATAAAGAGACTACAATCCCAATGCAACAAAGGATTCCACCACAATTACTCACACACATGCATGAATGATAGAGTTTTCCTTCTCCTCATTGCATCTGAAAACTCAACATTCAGCTTCGCACTGATCTATCTCACTCACACCACACACACAGACATTGAATAGAATTAATGTCACATAAAACTGCACTTCCTCTTTTCTCTTATCGCTCTTCTTTTTTTCTCTTATATCATCGTTCACCATTAAATCATCTTTCATTTATACCATTTTCAAAATTGAAACATATCCAAAGTTGGCCATCCAAATTCACATTCAAATTAGGTCGACACCAAAACATCCTAGGGTGGAATTATAACTTGTGTACAACAAGATGCATCAGCAATATACTCAGCTTTAGAAGTAGACAAATAGACTGAATCTTTCTTTTTACATAACCATGCCACCAATCTACATCCAAGAAAGAATGCACCACCACTTGTACTCTTTCTATCATCTACACATCCAACCCAATCTACATATGTATAGGCACTAAGTGTAAAGTTAGTATCTTTAGGATACCACAATCCATAATTTGTAGTGCCATTCAAATATCTAAATATTCTTTTAACAACAGCAACATGTGTTTCCTTAGGATCTTCGTGAAATCTATCCACAATACAAACAACATGCATGATATCCAATCTAGTAGAAGTCAAACATAATAGTCCAACAATCATAGATCTATACTTGCTCTGATCAGCCTTAGGTGAATTATCATCTTTACCCAATTTGCAACCAGTCACCATAGGAGTACTCACCGGTTTGGAACCATCCATCCACAATTTTTTCTACTCTTGCATAGTCATGTTCATTAGATACATACTCATCAATTTCAATAGAATTATTCATTGTCTCATCAACCTTCATATTCAAGCTTTCTAAAATCTTTCTCAATCTTTTATTGAAACATCTATATGCCTTGTTTTTAGTAGAGTATCCAAGAAAAATTCCTTCATCACTTCTTGCATCAAACTTTCCCAAAGTTTCTTCATCTCTTCTGATATAGCATTTGCTTTCAATTACCTTGAAATATTTAACTATAGGAATTCTTCCATGCTATAGCTCATAGGGAGTCTTTGTATTATTTTCTCTTGCTTGAAATCGATTGAATACATAAACAGAAGTATGAATAGCTTCTTTCAAGTAAACTTTTGGTAAACCAACCTCAATAATCATTGACTAGCTTCTTGAACTGTTCTATTTTTCCTTTTAACAACTCCATTTTGTTTGAGGAGTTCCTAGGGAAGATAACTATCTCTTTATTCCATGCACTTCACAAAACATATTGAACTCATGAGAGGTGAATTCTCCACCTCTGTCAAATCTTAAGCATTTTATCTTCAAATTTATTTCATTTTCAACCATTGCTTTGAATGCCTTGAATCTATCTAATGCATTTGATTTCTCTCTAAGAAATATAACCCATGTGTATCTAGAATAATCATCAATTAAAAGCATAAATTACCTTTCACCAAGTAGACTTCTCACTCTTGTAGGACCATAGAGATCTGTATGAATCAAATCTAGTAGTTCAATAGTAGGTTGTTCCTTTGATCTATAATGATTTCTTGCTTGCTTTCCAAACTAACAATTCTTGCAAATAACATTAATAGGCTTTGTAATTCTTGGTAAATCTCTCATGGCCTGAACAACACTAATCATTGCCAAGTTAACAAAATTCATGTGACACATTCTCCTATTCCATAACTAGTTGTCATTAATCTGATTCATAAAGCATCATCCATTACCACCCTTAAGTTGATAGATATTCCCTTCATATTTATTTCTTGTAGCAATCAATGTTCCAAATCATTTATGTATCTCACAATTCTCATCCTTAAACAGAGATCATATCCTTTTCTACACATCTGACCAATGCTCAACAGATTATGTCTTAAACCCTTAACATAGTAAATATTGTTAGTATAATGCTTTCCATCAAAACTTATTGAATCTATCCCACAGATTTTAGCACCAGTATCATCTCCAAACATAACCAAGCCTCAATCATATTTCTCAAACTTAACAAACTTTTATCACCACTCATGTGATGTCAACAACCACTATCAACTACCCAATAATTTTTCTCTTGTTTAGTATGTAGGGAAGAGATAACCGTACCTTCATTTTTCTCCTTCTCCAGAGGGCTTTCATTTACTTATTTTTTAGAATTAGTAGAAGTAGGTTCATCCTCAATCATCAAGAACAAGCATTCATTGTCATTAGGATCTTCATATTTTGAATCCTCATTAGATATACTAGCATTCACATTCACATAGTAAGCTTTGTTAATATTTTTTCCTTTCTCTTCCTTCTCATATCTTTTTTATTCCTTTTATCTCTTTTTGGACACTTTACAACATAATGACCTATCTCTCCACAACTAAAGGATTTAAAGGGAAACTTACCTGCATACTTACCAGAGCCTTTCCTCAAACTTCTTACAAATTTAGCTTATATTTCATCAAAGTTCTCTTCATCTGGATCTTCATCTTTTGTAGCTTTAAAATCAGTCTCTAGTTTGCTTCCATTCCTTAGACTTGGCTTCCTCATCTCATAAGATGTAAAAAATCCTAATAGCAGATCCTTAGTACAGGTCTTATAATCTATAGTCTACTCAATATCACTCACCTTCTCACTATAAGCATCAAGAAGAGTTCTAAGAATTTTCTTTACAATCCTAGTTTCATCAACAATAGCACCAAGTCCTTGCATACTGGCCACTATCTCATCCAATCTTTTTACATAAGCTTTAACATTTTCATCTTCAGTCATTTGTAGAAGATCAAACCGTGTCTCCAAGTTCTGTAATCTCACCTCTTTAAATCTTTCATCACCATCATGCACTCTTTCTAAAGCATCCCAAACTTCCTTAGCCGTCTTCAAATTTTGAACCTTAATCAACTCGAAATGTACCAGACTATTCTTCAAGATATATTTTGCCTTATTGTTTGCTTCATGTGCTTTGATCTCTTCAGGTGTACTCATAACATTAGCAGGAGGAGTGTAAGGATTCTTGTAAGCTTTCTCCACATCATATCCATAATACTCCAAATATTCTTCCATCAATACTTTCTAGATACCATAACTAGATTCATCGAACCTCGAATAATCATAAACCATTTTTCTAGCCATCCTAGACCTTCCTCAAGTGGTTAAGCTCTTCACCAAGGAACCAAGCTCTGATACCAATTTTTGAATAGGACAACTGAGGGGGGTGAATCAATTGTCACATAATTAAGCCTTTAACTCAATTATTGAACTAATCCTTAATACTATGTGAATGATTAATCATCAAATGCCAATGCAGAAACTTAAATCCAACACATAAACACAATAACGCCAAATTTACGTGGAAACCCAATAAGGGAAAAACCATGGTGAGTATTAACTCACATTATAGAGAATATCAAAATTGATTACAAAAGGCTCACTGCCTGGAACAAGTCTCATGGAATGAAATGAGGGCTCACTATCTAGAACAAGGACTCACTATCCAACAGGGCTAACAACCTGGAGGGCTCACTACCAGAGAGATACAAAGAAGAAAAAGAATACTTGTTACAAAGAGATTAAAATCCAAATGAACAAAGGATTCCACCACAATTACTTGCACACATGCATGAATGATAGAGTTTACCTTCTACTCAGTGCATCTAGAAACTCAACATTAAGCTTCGCACTGATCTGTCTCACTCACACCACACACAGACACATTGAATAGAATCAATGTCGCATAAAACTGCACTTCCTCTTTTCTCTTACCACTCTTCTTCTTCGCTCTTGTTTCATCATTCACCATTAACCCATCTTGCATTTATACCATCTTTAACAATGAAACATATCCAAAGTCAGCCATCCAAATTCAAATTCAAATTAGGTCATTGCCAAAACATCTTAGGGTGGAATTAGAATGAGGGCGGCCCAAATGCATGCTTCAAGGGACCCAAAAATATCCAACATGCTTCATCATCCTTGAAAGTAGTATTTCACACAAGGTTGGCCAAACCAGTGTAAAACACATAGAATAATTAAGCACAAACCTTCCAAATGTCGAAACTATCTCCAATAGAATCAAGGTAACACAACTCTAGAGCAGAAAGTCATAAGACTTCATCAAAGAGAAATTTGGACCAACAACATTTCTCTCAGACCTCAACTAGAACCACAGAAAACCATAGTTCACAACTGGTAAACACAATTTGCACTATATAACGAATTAGCAACCAAAATTCTGGATATAACATCTACTAACAACCATGAACAATATATTTGAACCGCACAACCACATGATAAAATCTGGACCAAAACCTAGAGCAACCACTAAACACCTACAACATATCTTCATTACAATTTTCTCAATGTCCTTGACATATACAACCAACAACAACTAGTAGATAACTAGTTGACATCAATGACAACACTTGCAATCTTTCCACAACACCTTTAATATTTTCATTCTTGCAACATGTTGTCTATATTCTAGGACCCCTCTTTGTAGACTGGCACCCCCATGTTGATTTTTGGTTAAGTCCTTAAGGGAAACATTTTATTGAATATTTCTAACCTAGGCGGTGTTTTCATCAGTTCACCTAGCTTCCCATTTTTCCACCCAAGTTCTTTACTTGTCTATTTTCTTAAAGCTCGGCAGTGTTTTGGGGTTTTGGGATTGCATTTGATTTCTTCGATGATGATGAAATCGTTCATGGACACTCCATCGCTTTGAGCACTCGTCATGTTTACAGGTTGATGAAGTGAGGTAGTTCCTATTGAATTTATAGAGGGTTGTCAAGACATGTTAACTAAGAATGATCAAGGTGATAGGATGGCTATGTGGTTTGAATTAATGGATGATATGAAATAAATTTAAGATACATTCCCAATTGATTTTCCAACTATATAGTTTGTATGTGTGAAAATTGTTTAATGCTCAATTGGTGAGGTATGCGAACTACTTCAAAATCAATGGCCATGAGGTGATAGTTAAATCAAGAAATTCTTAGGAATTGTTTAAATTATTTTCACTACTAATGTAATCATGCCATCCATTTATTATTTATCAATTATCAGTTTTCAAGATAGACAATTAGGCAGCAAGAAGACATTATCGCAACCAATCAATAACTGCCAAGAGAGAAATTTGACCCCTATATATGGGTGAAAAATTCATTCAATAGGGGCCTGATCTTTGGAGAATACAGTGTGTTGTAGCGGAGCAAGGAACACTTAGGATTTTATTTAGTAATTCATTTTTGGTTTCAATAAATTTCAATCTGTGTGTTGTAAGAGGAATGTAATGTTGATCATACTAACCTATGATTCATGTGCATAATTAGAATACATTTTTTGTGCAAGATTTATTCAACTGCATTTATTTCCTTCATTGCAATTATGAAATCTCTCATTTTTGCTTACATTAGATTTCATCATTAGTTAGGTATAGTCTGTGAGTTGTTCAATTGATGATCTTTAGGATTTATTTCATATCAATCACATTTTTATGGGTTAATGTCAATTGTCTTATCACTTTCCAGTTAAAAGCTACTTATCGTTTATTTAAATTGCATGAGGGAGTTGTACCTCTCAATTTAGAGGAAAGCCACAAATGCAATTGTGGCCTTTCCAGAGCTATTAGTGAATCGATACTATTACTTATCTAGCAGGAGAGCCATTTATTACCAATATATTTATCAAGGGGCCAATTCATTTTCTAATAGAGGTCAAGCAACCATGGCATAGGTAACATTTACTTTGTGTTTGTGTTTCTTATGTTGGATTGTGTTCTATTGTTGGTTTAGGGCTTTACAGGTTTAGTTTTGATGTTGTTTTACCTTAACCTGAAGTTTACCAAGTAGATTATCTCACTCATGGGTTTAAAATGAACACTACTTACATATTCACTCATTTGGCTTAAAATTTAAAACAACTTGCATATCACATTCATTTGGCTTAAAATTAACCTTGCATTTTTACACTCATTAGCTTTAAATCTGACAACTTTGCATCAAGTGTTTTTTTTTTTTGATTTGGGGACCTAAAATAAATCATTATCTTCATTGTCTTGTGGTTTTGCATTTGGTTGTAGGGTGTGTATGCTCTTCTCTCACACCTTTTGGTGATCTTGAGAATCAAAAACATACCTTTAAATTGGCATCATCACCCACACATTTGGTTTTATTAAGGTTAATGAACACCATGCTAGTGTGAGTTAAACACATTGTGTATGCTCTCTCCAAATAGAGCTTCACCAATTACAACACAACTAAATTGGGGTACAACTTTCATTCTACCCCCTTTTTATACCATGATCATAACACGTGGTTGAGGTCATCCCCTAGGGTGATGAAATCCCTAGGCAGGACTCCTAAAGGGAAAGGTGTGCTAGGTGTTTTTGAACTCCAAGATTGTACAAAGCACGAGGGGAGAGAATACACACAAAACTAGAAACCTTATGTTTATGTTGAAAATTTTAAACAAAATGAAGAAGTGCAAATATTTCTAATCCCCAAGATCACTCTAAGTGCAAAGTGAGAGCATACGTCTATTGCACTCTTCCAAACATGACACACAATTTCATTAACCCACTACTCTAACTTTAGTGGAAAAACAAAATCTTCTACAAAACGTCCTGCAAAACCATAGATTAGTACTTTAATTTGTTTTGTCTTAGACAATTCAATCAACTACACCACTTGTTAGTTCAACATGTTAGCCCAAAACATCAAAAATCTAAAGATAATTGAAAGCACACCTTCACATTCAGACAAATTCAAAAGCGTAGAATTGCATAATAACAAAACTTAAGTCAAAAGCAAAAGCATCAAAATTGAAAAAAATGTGCCTAAATTTTCAAAACAAATTTAGCCAATTTTAGCTTAAATACTGATTATGCAAAATATTTTTGTTCAAAATATGCAATCTATTGTTATTTTCCCAATTAATTAGTTATGTAAAAGCCACAAAAGTTAAAATGAAACTAAATAAGATAAACTTTCTTCCCTAAAGTAGAAGAAACATTCTATGTAACAGAGGTACAACTAGTCAATTCATAAGCATAGCAAATCATTGTTACAAAGACGGTTGTTGTTGCACCAAAATATCGACCTGTTAATGATCGATACAACCATTGGATTTATACAAGATCCAAGATCCACAAGAGGTGGTTAAACCATGTCACGAAGTCTAAGCGCCGCGTTGGCCCACACCGCGGAGACCAAGGGAGACACCTTGCAACAATCCCCCCAGTGCAAGCGAGGGGTTCAAACCTGTGACCTCCACTTTGATACCAATTGTTGCAAAGACGTGTGTCGCTGCACCAAAAGATCGACCTATTAATGCCCGATACAACCATTGGATTTATACAAGATCCAAGATCCACAAGAGGCAGTTAAACCCTATCATGGAGCCTGAGCATTACACTGGCCCACACTGAGGAGACCAAGGGCAACACCTTGCAACAGTCACAGCACAGGTCCCAAAAATCAAAGCAGAAGCATTACAAGTTGATGCATAGGTTGCAAAAATTTATATGCAAGTGCTAAAAACTAAGGCCTGACCAGAGAACAAAAATTGCCAAAATTTAAGCTAAGATGCGAGTTCTTTTGACCTTTAAGGGTTAATTTTAAAATATCAAAAATGAAATGTGCGTTGTGAGAACTAAAGAAGTTGCTTAACCTAGATAAATTTTAGATTATTTTAAGTTGTGGGTAAATTTTTCTTTTTCTTTAGTGTGAGAGTTGTATTTGTCAAAATAAAAGAGGAAAAGAGTTATTATATGCACTAATAGTTATTAGACCAAGATGTAAACTTTGTTATAAAGTTGAATCTAACGTAAAAATGCCAAAATAAAACCCTACAATATCAAAACGTTTAGCAAAATAGTAAAGCTGATAGCAACATATGTGGGATTTGTAATCGTGATCGTAGGTTCCACAAGTCAACATGTAGGTGATGAAACTATGAGCGTCGACACAAAAAAGAGGAATGGAGGCATCAAAATTAGCAACACAAGTGCAACAAGTTGAAGCAAAAGTGTGGTTTAACAGAGGCCGAGACCTACACACTTGAATTTTCACAAAAACTTCACACAAAAGTTAGAAGGGATGTGAGTCCCACCGAGCATGTCAAATGTAGAGGGGTTATATTGACATCAAAGTTAAACAACATAAAAAATAAAAATCAAATGCATAACATAAGTGTATACCTTCAATAACCCTCCATGGATTAAGCTCAAGATCGCACCCAAGTCTTGAAGATTTTCTCAAGTGTTGGAATGTGGATTGCTAACCAAATTACTAACATAATAAGGCTATGATTCAAGATGTCAAAATGAGGAGATGAAGCTCCAATTTATAGAAATTGGAGAGGAGAAATGGAGGGCTAGGATTGATTAGTTGATCAAGGGCTAAGATTGATTGAGAGGGTGAGGTTTGGATCAAGATGGTGTGGCTTGATAGCATTGTGAAAACTGTCACAATGGAGTGTAGGACAAGTGATGAGGTGTGCTTAAAAATGTGTGAGCACACCTTGGATCCAAAGAAGCCATTAATTTCAAAGGCTAAGTGTAAGTTAAAGGGGGTAGGTGAGACCTCTCATATTGATGAGACAAGATTGGGGAGATGTGAGTGGATTTTTAAATTAGGGAAATAATGGTAATGGTGATTAGACATGTAGGTTAGAGTGATTAATCAAGGATTAATTAGTTTAATGAAGTATGTTGAGTCAATAAACCATGGGTTTATTAACTAGGCTAGAGTTAAAAGTTGGAGAATGGGATAATAAAGGTTGGGAGATCAATTAATCAAGGATTACTTAACTTAAATGGGGTTAAGAGGAAAAGGGTAGTGATAGGATTAATTAAATAACTGAATTACTTAATTAATTGGAAGAACTTTAGTCTAGGAAGTGATATAATTAATTAAATAATAAAATATTTAACTAATTATAAGAATAATATGGAATAATTAATTAAATAGTGAATATTTAATTAATTAAGGGTTAAGAATGGGTGAATTAATTAAATAACGATATTTAATTAATTAAGAAATTTTTTTTTCAGAATTAGGGTGACTACAAGTTGAAAATTCATGGAACATTTCATCTACCTGGTGTGTCTGATGCAGGAGTATCCCGAGTGTATGACAATTCTCATCACCTAAAAAAATTTAAAAAATGTGTGATTTTCCTTGCAGATGATTTAATTTCAAATTTTTGGTTTTGATGTGTAGTAGGAATTAGAGAATTTAATTTCATACTCTTCTAGTTAAATTCAAGTGGAATCATAGGAGAATTTTGAATTAATTCTTATGCTCACCTTGCAATTTAAAGAAAATAGAATTGCCAAGCAACATTTATATTTTAATCTATTATCTTTTTGGTGAATTTTTTTTTTTAAAAAGACAAGGGATGCATTGGAGAAAGGAAGAGATGGGGGAAGGAAAAGAGGAGGAATTGGAAAGTTTACTGGAGAGGGGAGATCCAGGAAGCTGAACACCCAGGAGAGGAAGAAAAAAAATTGTAACAAAGAAAAATCGAAGGTTGTTGCTAGTAAGAGATAGGTGAAGATTGAAGAGAGGAGATTGGGAAATGTGTTCAAAAGTTTATAATTAATAGTAATCAATCCAGATTGCTAGGGGTGTGTGGGAGGTCTCCAAGAAGGAGGATTTTGTTTGAAAAAATCATAAGTTTATTGCAGATTTGTATGTTGAATTGGTTGCCAAGAATGGAGCGTTGGAATTGGAAGAGGGAATTTGTAGGCATAAATTCCTTGTGGTTTTTTGTAGCTGTTTGTATGACAATTCAAACCTTAACATCTTGCCTTGTATTTATACCACCTTCGATCTTAGAAACTTTCTCCAAGGTTGGCTACACACTCTTTATTTTACAATTTTAAACTAGATCGGCTACTCAACATTCCCAGGGTGGATAAGAATGAGATTGGACCAAATTAATACTTAACCAGGGCCCAAAACAACATCTTGGATCAATCACATGCTTCCTCAATTGATTCTTATCATTCATATAATGTGTAAACACCAGGTCGGCCAAACCTAATGAAAACACCAATGAACTTTGAAGTGCACACATTTACAAAAAGAAGATAGCATGTGGATCACATAATATGCTTCACCATACACTAGAATACCTCTTAGAAGCCTTCAAATTCATTTGCAGAAACTGCAACAACTTTCATATAGAGAACACTTTCCATTAGTCCAACCAGACTATACAAACACACATAGTAACTTTGGAACAAGTCTTCTGAAGCACCAAACCATAAACACTTTTGCCAAAACATAGATATCACCATTACAAGCCTTCTTCTAGATCTGCAAGATCTAAAACAAACTAGCAGAGGACTATAGACTAGAAACATTTCTCTCAGTCCACAGACAAACAACTTTGCCAGACCAGTTCACAAACCGGTGAACACAACTTTCATTCTTCATCAAACCAGAAGCTATAATCCAGGATATATTACCCAAGGATGCCCATAAATAACACTACAGATCCACACAAGCATAGGATCAACATAGAAGAAATTTAGAGCACATTACCTAAGCACATTCTAAACACACACACAATTTTATCTTCACTGTTTAATAATTTTCTCAGAAGCACTTGATAACTCATCATATCAACACACCTGCAACACCATAAAGATAGCTCCATGTACTCACAACATCTCTATAGTATCTCAACTATACATGCACCACCTGTAATCACTTGATTCCTTTCACTACAACAACCTGTACTATGTTGACATCAATGATAACATTAATAAAAATACCACCATACTCATTCATTCTTGCAACAATCTCCCCCTTTGTCATTGATGAAAACACATGATGTGAAAAACCATCAAAGATAGCATACACGCTCTCCTGCTTCTTCTTCTTTTTTTTCAGATTAGACAGCCTAGACAACTTTCCTGCACTCTCTTCTCCTTACAAGATTATCTCTCCCTTTCAAATTTTTTTGATATAGATAGGCTATTTCACATGACATTCTATCCCCCTTTGACATCAATGGCAAAGAAAAGTTTTACATGATTCTTCAACCATATAAACTTATGATCACTCCCCCTTAGGAGTGTACCCATGACAACACACAAATCATACTACAAAAATGATACTCTTTACTCCCCCTGAGGAGTAGACCCCAATCATCAGTCCAAACAGATGATGAATCTATAGATCCACTAGAATGATGCACCTCTATGTGCACCTAGTTCAAAGAAGGAGGAGCAGTAACCCCCAACTTCTCCCTAAGATACTCAAAAGTATCCTTAGGAACAGCCTTAGTAAATATATCTACAATCTGATCCCTTGTAGGCACATATTCAATCTTGACTTCATTCTCTAATACCTTCTCCCTTAAGAAATGATATCTAATAGATATATGCTTTGTCCTTGAATTCATTACTGGATTCTTTGAAATATTTATTGCACTTGTATTGTCACAGAAGATAGGGATAGGCTCATCACACATCACACCTATATCCTTCAATGTTTGCTTCATCAAAAGTACCTGTGTATAACAAGATTCTACTACAATATACTCAACCTTTGCAGTGGATAAAGAAACTGAATCATGTTTCTTGCTTAACCATGAAACCAACCCGCATCCAAGAAAGAATGCACCACTGCTTGTACTCTTCCATTCATCTACACAACCAGCCCAATCTCCATCAGTGTAAGAATTTAAAGTAAAATCAGTATCCTTGGGATACCACAAACCATGATCTAGAGTCCCCTTTAGATATCTAAATATCCTTTTCATAGCTATAACATGTGTTTCTTTTGGTTCTTCTTGAAATTTGGAAACAAAATATACTGCATGCATGATATCCAGTGTAGTAGCACTAAGATATAGCAGTCCACCAACCATAGATCTATAATTTCTCTAATCAACTTTAGGAGATTCATCATCCTTAATTTGCATCCAATCACCATAGGATTATAGACTACTTCAGAGTCATCCGTTCCAAATTATTTAACATATTTTGATTGTGAAATCAATATGCCCTTATCAAATTGATTCACTTGAAGTCCAAGAAAGAAATTCAACTCACAAATCATGGACATTTTAAACTCTTTTTCCATCTCATCTGCAAATTTCTTGCACATACCCTCATTTCCTCCAAAGATAATGTCATCAACATACACTACCACTATCAAGATTTTGTTTCCTTCAATCTCGAAATAGAGATTACTATCTACGAAGCCTTTGTTGAACCTTTGCTAAGTCAAATACTTGTCCAACTTTGCATACCATGCTCTGGGAGCCTATTTAAATCCATATAGTACCTTTTTCAGCTTACAGACCATATCCATTTGCTCTGATAATTGAAATCCTTCTAGTTGTTCTATGTAACCTCTTTGTCCAATTCTCCATTCAAGAATGCAGACTTAATATCCATCTAGTATACTTTGAAATCTTTGTGAGAAAAGAATGCCAAAAACATTTGAATGGACTCCATTCTTTCCATCAAAGAAAATGTCTCCTCAAAGTCGATTCCTCCAACCTATGAATAACCTTTGCACACAATTCTTGCTTTATTTCTTACTACTTCACCATCTTCATTCAGCTTATTCTTGAATACCCATTTTGAACCAACTGCATTCTTGTTTACCGACCTAGGAACCAATTCCCATATCTGATTTTTCTCTATCTGATATAATTCCTGTTTCATATCTCTAACCCAACTTTCATCGTTGCATGCTTCACAAAAAAATTTAGGTTCTATCTTGGAAAATAGACACAAATTTACCTCAGTTGCTACCACTTTTCTTCTTGTTGTTACACCTTTTCCTTTGTCTCCAATTATTTGTTCTTCCGGGTAATTTTTCTGTACATATTTTGGAGTCCTAGTAGCAGGTTCCGAAGTCTCTTCTTCTTCTATATGTTCTTCTTCTTCCTTATCATTCTCTTTCTCTTGTCCACAAACAGGTTCATCAGGTTCATTTTCACTTATTTCAACTAGACTATGCATACTTTCATCAACTTTCACATTTTCACTTTCAACAATCTTTCTCAATCTCTTATTGAAGCATCTATATGCTTTGCTTTTGGTTGCATATCCAAGAAAAATACCTTCATCACATATTACATCAAACTTTCCTAGATTCTCATAATCTCTTTTAATATAACATTTCTTCCAAACACCTTAAAGTACTTAACACTAGGAATTTTACCATACCACAGTTCATAAGGAGTCTTTGTGTTGTTCCCTTTGATCTAAACTTTGTTAAGAATATAGATAGCAGTGTGAATTTATTCTCTCCAATATACCTCTGGAATATTTTCCTCACTCATCATAGTCCTTGTTGCTTCTTGAACTGTCTAGTTCTTCCTCTCAACAACTCCATTCTTTTAAAGAGTTCTAGGAGCAGAAAGATGCCTCTTTATACCATACTCTTCACAAAACATATTAAACTCATTGGAGGTGAGTTCTCCACCTCTATCATACCTTAAACATTTGATTTTCAAATTCACTTTATTCTCTACCATAGCCTTGAACACTTTGAATCTATCTAGAGCTTGATATTTTTCCCTAATAAAAGTAACCCATGTCATTCTAGAGTAATCATCAATGAAAAGCATAAAATACCTGTCACCATTAAGACTTCTTGTCCTTGTAGGACCATAGAGGTCTGTATGAATCAATTCCAACATTTTGGTAGTTGATTTTTCTTTTCCTTTAAAGTTGCAATTTGTTTGTTTTACCAACTAACAACTTCTGCAAATAGCATAGGTAGGCTTTGTGATTTTTGGCAGATCTCTAACAACTTCTCTTGAACTAATCCTGATTAGTTTGTCAAAGTTAACATGTCCCACCCTTCGGTTCCATAGCCAAATTTCATTAACTTGAGACATAAAACACTGACCATCAGCACCCTTAAGTTGATAGATGTTTCCATATGTTCTTCTTGCAGCTATCACAACTCCAGACTCTTTTTTGATCTCAAAAGTATTATCCTAAAACACAAGCTTAAATCATTTGCTACACATTTTTCCAACACTCAAGAGATTATTCCTTAGGCCGTTAACATAATACACCTCATCAGTATTGTGTTTTCCATCAAAACTAATTGTTCCTTTTCCAACAATATTTTCACTAGAATCATCTCCAAACATGACTATTCCTCCATCATACTTTTCAAGTTTAGTAAACTTACTTTTGTCTCCAGTCATGTGATTTGAGTGGCCACTGTCAATTACTCAATAGTCTTTGTCTTGTATAGCATGAAAGGAAGAAACCAGAGTGCTTTCCATCTCTTCCTTCCTATTTTCTAGACCACATTCCCTTGCACATCTTCCATGGTTAGTAGACACTGATTTATTCTCTAAGGCTAGAAACATGAATTCATCTTTATCATCCTCAATATCAAATTCATCATCATAAATTCCAGCATCTTCTCTAACATAATACAATTTCTTGAAATTTTTGTCTTTATTGTCTTTTCTCTTCTTGTGTATGGCTCTATTTGGACATCTTGAAGCATAGTGACCAATATTTCTACAACTAAAACATTTAAAGGGTAATTTTACTTACTAATACCTTTCTTCAACTTCCTTGTAAAATTTTCTTCCAACAACTTTGAAACTTCACTACCAAGATCATCTTTTGACTTTGTTGCTTTGAAGGTTATTTCTGTTCTCTCCTTTTCTTTTCCAAACTTCCTCATCTCAAATGCAATCAAGGTGCCAAATAGTTGTTCTCTAGTGAATTTTTGTGGATCATACACTTCCTCAATGGCTAAGACCTTGTCACTCTAACTCTCTAGTAGGGTCATCAGAATCTTCTCCATTACATCTTCATCTGTCAAAGTACCACCTTGAATTTTGACTTCATTTAATGCAATATCAACCCTCTAAAAGTAGCTTGTAGTTTCCTCACCTTCTTCCATTTTCAAGTTCTCATATTTGTGCTTAGTTGTTAACTTCTTTGATAATTTGACTCTATCATTTCCTTCATAGATATCTTTCAATTTTTCCTAGACTTCATAAGCAATGCCTAATGAAACAACTTTTTCCAATTTAGTCTCAGATAAAGAACTACAGATTGCATAGTTTGCTCTTTCATTTTCTTCATAGGAAGCAATCTCATCTATAGAAGGACCACTTGTAGGCTCAACATATTTTATCTCAACAGCTTTCCAAGTCTTGTAAGCAAGAGAGATCAAGTAACCTCTCATCTGCACTTTCCAGACACTGTAGTCAGATCCATCAAATGAAGGGTTATCAATTTGTGTGCCATCAAATCTATCTCAAGCAACTAAGCTCTTCTCCAAGGAACCAAAGCTCTGATACCAATTGTTGAATTGCACAAAAAAACTAAGAAGGGGGGTGAATCAGTTGTATCTAATCACATTCACCACAGTTCTTAAACAATTGCACATTCACTTCAATCTGTTATTAGGTGTAAGCATGAAATACATATAACAAAAATCAAATACCAAAGACACCATATTTACATGGAAAACCCTATAAGGGAAAAACCACAGTGAGGATTAACTCACAATATAATAGTAATTGCAAAACTAGATACAAAGAGGCTCACTGCCAAAGGGATCACTTCCCAAGATAGGACTCATTGTATAGATAGGAATCACTGTCTAGATAGGAGGCTCGCTTCCTATAGATATAGAAACATATAAATAAGAATGTTACACAAAGAAAATTATCTCAATGCAACAGAAGATCCACCACAACAACTTCCACGCATTTGTAGCCTTGATCAGAGAATTATAGACACCATCAACTCACTGCCATCAAGAGTCTAACACATTGAATTTCTCACTGCCTCAAATCACTTTCAGACAATTTTTTGCATCTATCTCTCTTCTCACACTTGTGGCTTTCAAACCTTAACATCTTGTCTTGTATTTATACCACCTTTGATCTTAGAAACTTTCTCCAAGGTTGGCTACACACTCTTTATTTTACAATTTCAAATTAGGTCGGCTACTCAACATTCCTGTGATGAATAAGAATGAAAGTGGACTAAATTAATACTTAATCGGGACCCAAAACAACATCTTGGATCAATCACATGCTTCCTCAATTGATACTTATCCTTTGTATAACATGTAAACACTAGGTCGGCCAAACCTAATGAAAACACAAATGAACTTTGAAGTACGCACATTCAACAATAAGAAGATAACATGTGGATCACATAACATGCTTCACCATACACTAGATCACTTCTTAGAAACCTTCAGATTCATCTACAACAACTTTCATACAGAGAACACTTTCCATCAATCCAACTAGACTGTACAGACACACATAGTAACTCTGGAATAAGTCTTTTGGAGCACCAAAACATGAACACTTTTTTCCAAAACACAGATATCACCATTACAATCCTTCTTCCAGATCCGCAAGATCTGAAGCAAACCAACAGAGGACTATGGAGTAGAAACATTTCTCCCAGTCCACAAAGAAACAACTCTGTCAGACCAGTTCACAAACCGGTGAACACAACTTTCACTCTTCATCAAACCAGAAGCTATAATCCAAGATATAGTTCCCAAGGATGTCCATAAACAACACTATAGATCTACACAAGCATAGGATCAATATAGAAGAAATGCAAAGCACATTCTGAACACACACACAATTTTGTCTTCATTATTTATTAACTTTGTTAGAAGCACTTGATAACTCATTATATCAGCACACCTACAACACCATAAAGATAGCTCCATGTACTCACAACATCTCTATAGTATATCAAATATACATGCACCACCTACAATCACTTGATTCTTTTCACTGCAACAACCTGTATTATGTTGACATCAATGAAAACATTAATGACAACACCACCACACTCATTCATACTTGCAACAATATCTAAATTAATATTAGTTCCAATTGATGAATGCATCATAATTAGTCTATAATCCTACATACCAAATCCATTCAAAATAGCATCAACATAATTCCTATGTGATAACTGTAGACACATAAAATTGACCTAGGCCTACGAACTCAATTTTCTCATTAATTCCTCTATGTCCCTTTGACCAAACTCAACTATTAATTAAATAATGATCAATTATTTAATTAATTCACCTCCCTTATTCTTCTTGACTATTTAAATAAATCACATTTATTTAAATACGCCACTGATGTCTAAAGTCTTCTTTAAATAAAATAAATTATTAAATTTATTTAATTAATCCACTATTCCCTCTTGACTATTTAAATAATTTAATTTTATTTAAATATGTCTCTAATATTAAAGTCTTCTCATAATTAAATAAATCCCCCACAATTTATTTAATTATTAACCCACTTCTTCCACAATTAAATAGTTTCAAATTAATTATTTAATTATCTCATTTTAATTCATTTCCAAATTTAAATAAAATTCGTTTATTTAAATTTCTCTCTCTTCAAGTAAATAATTTAATTATTATTTACTGCCACATGACTTCACCATTTTGAATTAAATTAAAATATTAAATTCAAAATGACATTTCCCTCCACAAATTAAGTAATTTCTAAAATGACTTGATTTTCTAACTCATTCTTTTTCTACTTACTAAATCTTATCTCACTGTCACACATATTCTCTTTCCTTGATTTAATTTAAGAAATTAAATCTTGTACACTCATTTTGAATTTCACCCTAAAGTTTCCCTAACCCTAATTAAGGGGTTGTTATTTTGAATATTGACCATTGATTCTAGGGCACTCCTCAGTCTTCAATCTCCTCCATTCATCCAAAATTGCATTTTCTATAAAATAGCAATTTTGTCCTCATTTTGGCATCTAGAAAATCTTGAAACATCTTACAAATCTTGTATCTTGCAATTCTTGAATCTTGCATTTGCTTGTGTTTGTCGTTTAGCTAATTATTTTGCATGTAGGACTTAACTTCTCTTGCATAATCATTTGAATCCTTCAACACTTGTTTAGGACTAGTCATAATCTTAGATTGCTCATCATAAATCTGAGGGCAACCTCATATTTTCATAAAGTTAGAAGATGTAATGGAGCTCAGTCATGGAGAATGAAGACCTTGGGTGAGATTGTTTCATTCATTTTTCATTTATTCCTTTGCACTCCATTATTTACTTTGGGATTTTATATTGCATTTAATCTACTAACAACCTAGGAAAAATACCCTCAGTTACATTGGTGAACCCGACTGCTTTTAAAAACACATTTTTTTGCAAATTTTTTTATGGTCCTTTGTTGCTTTTGCAGGTTTAGGTGTACGGAACGCCACAAATACCATTTTATGCAACACAAACGCTCTGTTGCGCTGCATTTTCCTTCAAAAATGATGCAAGTGCTCTGTCGTGCCGCATCTGACCCATTGATCAACACATTTGATTTCACGCGTCGCATTTGACAAAAACCAAACCACATTCACTTTACCGAGCCGTATTTGCCATTCAAAACGATGCATCTGCCGTAGCAAGCCGCATTCACTTTGTTGCGACACAATCAACTGGTAAACATTTGCTTTCTACTTTTCTAGATTTCTTACTTTTTTCTGTTTTTAGATTACGGATTTCTGGGATTACTAATCTGTGTGTGATAACATGTGCCAATTTGCATTCTAACCCCTTTTTTTTGTCTATTTTTACAATTCTAATCAATCAAACAAACAAAGTGCATTACACTCATGAGTTAAAATGAACATTCATACATTTTTATTGGGCTAAAAAGAACACAACCATGCATGTTCCCTCATTGGATTAAAAAGAACATTCATGCATTTTCATTGGGTTAAAATGAACTCTTGATTGTCTCATACTACAAATGGTTAAAATGAACCCTTGCTTGTTAACACTACAAACGGTTAAAATGAACATGTGTCTGAGGTGTTTTGTGATTCAGTAATGATCTCTGCAGTGTGTATGCAATTCTCTTGTGCCTTGTGTGAGCTGGAGAAACAAAAACACTAACGAGTTGGTTACTTAATCACCCATTCATATTTCAATTTGGGATTAAAATGAATAATCTTTCTAGTGTGAGCCTAGTACACGACATGTGTTCTCTCTTTTTTTAGGCAAACAAATATTGATCGAACTACGAGTGTACTTATTCGCTATTGTTTACCTTAGAAACTAGGCCTGCATTGGTGGGAAAAAGTACTCACCTCAAGGTGACTCAAACCAGCAACAAAGCTTTTTGGTCGAGCTATTCCTAACTAGTATACAAATGTGAATCCTACTGGAAAGCTTAGAATTACAAGTGCAAATATGTCACACGGACAAAGTAGAATTCCCCAAAACACTGTTGAGTGTAACCTCTTCAGGCTAGAATTCCTCCTTTAACAGAGCTTGATCTTTTGCCCCATGTGTGGCCACTCGAACGGGTGCCCGAATTAAAAAAAAAATTGTATAGAGGCCAAAAACCCTTTCTATTCTTTGGTGCAGCAAGGGTTGTTGTGAAGGCATCCACATTTTCGTAGGTTTTAGTAGAGATGGTCAACCTACCATGGGAGATTCATGAGGGTTGGAATCTTGGTTGCCCTAAGAAGTGATTGCACTGTAAGGGGGATCCCATGGGGCCAAGCTTCTAAATTCATCTGCTAAGAATATGCGGTTGGAGTAAAATCCACGTGGAATCCAAAAGAATACAATTTTTTGAGCCATAGGGATTGTACATGTTTTCTATGTGTTTGTTTACAAATTTTCCAAGACAATGTGTTTTCCAAGTGTCTTCAGACAAAATGAACAAATTAACATCCTTTTTCAATCTGAAATAACACTTCAAAACTAAAACACATTTTGCAATCTGCCAAATGTTTTCCCAAAAACTAAACTTTGTCACGCATCTGCCATATTGAACCGCAATTGCTAACTTTTGAGCCACAATCACTCTGTTGCACCACATTTGCAACCTTAAATGCCGCAATTGCCTATCATACACCACATTTTCTTTACCAAATGTCGTAATTGATTTGTCGAACTGTATCTTCTTTTTGAAACAACAGAATCGCTTATCTTGTGATGCATTTTCTTTCCTGCAACGCATTTGTTGTGATGCATATTCCAGTAACCCAAAATTTCTTTCATTTTTAGAAATCTGAGACCCAACTTTTCCACACAAGTTTCCAAACATCTTCTTTTGTTGTTTTTGTCCACAACCAGCCAGGAATTGCTCAACTTCCGTCATCCTTGCATTGTAGTTTGCATTCTTAGGTTACCATAGGATTCCATTTCATTTCTCTAATTGCATTCGTAGGCTTTACCATCATTCTAGGTACCCATTTTTAGCAGATTTTAGAAGAAGATTTCTTACCATTTTTTGTCAAACCTTTGCCTTCAAGTGTAGGTTATCATTGGACTTGATCAAACCATTGTCTTTATTCATTACCTTTTGTGAACCATTTCCCACTCATTAGTTTAGTGTGGAAATTTCACTTTGTCCTCCTTAGCCCTTTTTACAAGTCCATTGACATTCCAAAATTGGAACATTGCCAAAATGTTGTATGGTTAAGTAAATCATCTCCTTTCCATTTGCATACATTGTAGTCTACTTATTTTAGTCTCCTTTTCATTCATCATTCAATAAGCGTTCGTTATCCCAAAAACCCAAAAACATAGTGTCATAACATTTACGTATTTAGGTCATCCTCCACCATCCCCAAAGTTGAGCAAAACTTTTATGGTTGAAACTAGACTACAGAGAAAAAGAAGACTCATGGATTATTTTGGTCAAGACACCAACCTAATCATTTTTTCCAATGAAATGAATACAAATACTTTCCCTAACAACATGAATGGAAATACCAACATAGGGAACTCTTTCATTAATCTGTTTAGTGAGATGTCCATTCCATCCTCTTCAAGAATCCTTTTGAAAAATTTGTCCACAGAGACCAAAATGGGCAAGTCTTTGAAGAAGACATACAAGTTGCTGCCCAAAACCCAGAAGTGGCCTCTTTTGTGGAAGAATTTGTTTTAAACGATTCAACCAAATATCTAGCTATGCTCCTTGACCAAGGGGCTAGATTGCCAAAAGCATTTGACCTCAACACTATAAGAGCAACATCTTCTGATCCTACCAATCAAACAAGCTAATCACACGATACAAACAATGCCTCCATGGGAGCCACCACACAAAATTTCATCAACACCATTAATCCTACCTCCTTTGGTGTGGCTACCACCCATACCACAACCAATGCATCCAATGTGCCCAACACGACATCTATTGGGGGATCATCAACCCAAACGAACACCATGCCACACTCCATCCCTCAAAAAACATCCATAGTTTCCTCACAAACTATTGGATCAACCTTGGGGATTTTATCTAGCACACCAAACCTCTTTGGAGCTTCATCTAGCTCCATGGGGACATCCACAAACCTCTTACTCAATTCCTCTAATAAAATGGAAACAAAATCATCAAACCCCTTTGGGAAGAATAAACAAATATTTGTCATCCAAGGAACTCAATCGAATGTCCCAAATTCATCTCAGGTCAACACCAACATTCCATTGAGGCAAAATACCAACATTCCTCAAGGCCATACTTATCTATTTGGGCATGGCAATCAAGGCACCCAATATACAACTCCATTTGGGCATCAACATGCTCAAGTCCAGCAAGGCCCTCAAATTCAATATAACATGGTTGGATCCCACATCCCAACTTATGCTTCTCAAGTCCATACATAGCAGCACATCCCTCATCAAAACATGCATTTCAAACAACCGCCAAATCAGAACACACAATTTGCTCATGAACAACAAATTCCAAACCAACACATTTCATCACAACAAGTGGGCACTCAATCCATACCTATCACCAACATGTGTGATGCTACCAACAACCCAATTGTGGAGGCACTCACACTCAAACTGGATGCTCTTCAAACACAGGTGGAAACCTTGCAATAGTCAAACAAAAGTCTTACATGTCATATGACCTATGTCCATATCCGTTTGACATAACCTTGTATATGCCACCATTTCCTCCAAGATATGCGGTGACACATTTCCCTAAATACAAAGGCAAGACAAATCTCGTTGAACATATCTAAGAATTCACAACCTGTTGCATGGAAATTGCCTATGAACACACCTATTTAATGAGACTCTTCTCTAGGAGTCTCGTAGGGCATGCACTGGAGTGGTTCGCACAATTTCCTCAAGGAATCAAATCATGGGATGAATTGGAAAAAAAAATTGTTGAAAAGTATGCCTATGACATTGACACAAACATTGGCATTGCCTCCTTATGCAGATTCACCCAAGAGGATGTGGGGGAGACCTTTATCCCATTCTTCCAAAGATGGAGAACTCTAACAAGCCGATGTCCTGTGGAGATACCTAAAAAGTAAAAAGTCACAATGTTTGTACAGAATCTCCTCAGCCCACTAAGATATGGCTTACAAGTCCATTGTTGTACCACCTTTACTGATCTTGTTGAAAAAGGTGTCCAACTTGAAAAATCCTTACTTGCCAAAGGTGAACATAAGTATGGTAGGAAAAAAATCAACACTACCACAAACACCAACCCAAGTGCTTCCAATGACAAAAACAAATATTGGGTTAAAAATAAACACATCACCAATGATAGCATGGTTGATGCGAAAACACTCAACACAATAGGTCATGTACTCACAATCAAAGGAGTTCAAACTCAAAATGCACCTGTGATAGCACCAACACCAACTGCTAATTCCATTCAAAAAAATCCTGCTCAATCAAACCAAAGGCAACCTCGTCAGACAAAGCGATTCCCAAAATGCACATACACCCCCTTGGGTGAACCCATCGAAGGTGTGCTAAATAAACTCATCCAAAATGGTGTTGTAACTTTGGAAGAACCTAAACCAGATGATCCTAGTCAGTTTAAACCATCATGGTGGGATGATAATGCATTATGTGACTACCACTGTGTTAAAGGGCATAAAACTTCCTCTTGTCGCCAACTCAGAAACCTTGTCCAGGATCTTATTGAAAACCGTACCATTGAGTTAGGTCAATTGTTTGCATCTAATGCATATCATACAATCCATAAGAACCCACTGTAGGGTCATGGTTCAAGTAACCCCTCATCGTCCAACACAAAGAATAACAACAATCAAGCCATTTATGTTTGTGTTGCTTTCAACTATTCTGGTGGTACTATCATTAATAATCTTCACGTTGCTGATGAAGCCAAATGTGTCAATACCATTACTATCAAAAAGACCCCAGAATGCAATGTCACCACATGTAAAGGCAAGGTCACCATCCCAGGGCTTTCTACTCATCAACCCAAAATTACCATACCAAGCCCATTTGTCAAGAAGTTAAAACCCAATCCAAAGTTCAACCTTATTGAGCTGTTAAATAAGATTGCTACCTAAATTTCCATCCTAGAATTACTCCGCATTTTGCCAATGCATAAGGCCATATTAGATAAAGTCTTGCAAGAGTCCTCTGTCCCCAGCAATATTGATATCAACCATTTTGAAACTATGGTCAGATATTTGACTTTGCCTCACATTACCTTTTTAGATCTTGACTACTCCTCACCCAAGCCATCTCATAACAACGCCTGACATATTGAGGTTTTCATCCATAAGCATAAGGTTAGATGAGTCCTAGTAGATGGTTGAGCAGGATTTAAAATTGGTTAAGGCTCTTAGATTCTTTGATGCATGTGTAGATGCTACCAAGAGTATTGTGATAAAAGCATATGATGACGAGGAGAGTTATTCTAAAGGCATCATCACACTCCCAATTCATGTGGGACCAGTTATCATAGAGACAACATGTCAAGTCCTGGATCATGATATACATTACAATATCTTACTTGGTCACCCATGGATTCATGCTTTAAAGGCCATCCCCTCCACCTACCACCAAAGTTTGGAGTTCCCCTTTGATGGCACCGAAATTACTATACCAGGAGATCCTGATCCTTTTCAATATTGCACCAACTTGAGAGCTATTGTTGAGCATCAAGTGCCTATCAATCGAGAGGCTTCAACATCCACTTCTTCTAAATACATCGATCCATCCACACTTACCAAGTTATCCATATCTACTCCATTCACTTCCGCCACACCATCCTCCTCAGCTTCCATACCAAGTACTAACTTTAAGATCTAGGACATGGGTTGTGGGGAATTCAAATTGAATATAGCTTACTATATCACCACAATACCTAGGCCACCTAAAGTCTATGGTCGACCTTATTTCACAGTGGAACCTAAGACAACTTTCAAGGTTCCTCTGAAAAGGGTCTTCACACTATGGGGAGACATGAGTGATGAATCCATTATCGACATAGCTGATTGGATTTACAAGGACCCGAATGGATTACCCCTGCTACCAATACATATCTACGGAAAAGGCTATGACATATGTAAAGCACACGGTTTTGATGGAACTAGTGGGATTGGACCAAACAACAATGGAAGGAGAGAGCCTATTATCATTTCTAAGAGACCAAAGTATATAAGGCTAGGGTTTGAGCAACTTGAAACTGATGATCGATGTACCTATGTACTTTCAAGTAAGGAAGTAACGGCTCCTGAAAGTGTCAAGACATGTGAAGACTCCCCTATCAAAACTGAATCTCATGAATGGGAATGGCAATCTACTAGAACCCTGAGTGACTATGGTATTGATGAACTATTCCTGGAACCCGACCAACTCCCTTTTGAGGAAATATTTAGACAAATGTACAACATTGATCTTATAGATCGTCATTCTAAACATAAACAATGGGTAAGCATCCCTTGGAACCCAAGTGAGCATAAATCATCATTGGTAACATCTACATTGCCCCACCCCATTCCTAAGCCCACCCAAAAACCTTACATACCTGAACATATTGTACATGACTCTAACTTACCATACATTGATCGTGATGTTGATAATTTTGTCCCATACTATGACCAAGAGCATAACTCATCTAACTCCGAAGATGGTCTATTGATCGAGTTTGACTGGGAAAGTGAAGATGACAATTCTACCTTCACACTTGAGGATTCCATTTGCATGCTTTATGCATCTTCCCCCTCCTTTACCAACAATGATGATGGGATTTCCCTTGTCTACCCACATCTCATTGACTGGGACCAACAAGACCCGCCCACTATGGATATTTTTCAGAATGACGAGGCCATTGCAAAATTCATGGGACTTCGCGAGGGCATACCAAGCGGTGATCACAAGACAGGATTCTCTATTGATCTAGATTGTGCATCATACTTCAGGGAGACTGTGAAATCCTCCAATCGCTAAAATGAAAAATAAAACAAATAAAGACATGTCTTTAGATGAAAACCACAAGGCACCTTCTAACAATTTAATAGTAAAAATAAAGGAACGTATCCAAAGGTGAAAACCTCTCTGAGGCACCTAAGGATGGAGGATTGGGCTTTCTTCCCATTACATAGGAAAAATTAGCAATGCTTATTGAAGACACTATAGAAGTTAACATAGCTACACCAAAGAACCCCAAAATGGTTCTCTTGGCCACATCATTGACAAAAGAAGAAAAACCTGAATTCAAATAATTCTTCTCTGAAAAAATAGTTAACTTCGCATGGTCATATGTCGATATGCCAGGGTTGGACCCTGAGTTAGTATTGTGCCATCTTCCTTTGATTCTAGGTATCAAACCAATCAAGCAAAAATTAAGGAAAATACATACGCAGATTACGCTACTTGTGAAGACTAAACTGAAAAAGTTACTAGATGTTGGATTCATAAGATCAATAGATTATTCCAACTGGATTTACACCCTTGTCCCTATCACCAAGCCAAATGGGAAAATCCGCATTTGTACGGACTTTAGAGATTTAAATAAGGCCTATCCAAAAGATGATTTCCCATTTCCCCACATAGACGTTATTGTTGATCTTACCGCGGGATATGAGATGTTGTCCCTCATGGATGGTTTCTCGGGTTACAATCAAATACGCATCGCCCCCAAGGATTAGCACAAAATGGCATTCACGTGTCCATGGGGAACATACTATTGGAATGTCATGCCTTTCAACTTAAAGAATGCAGGCACCACATACCAAAGAGCAATGACAACAATATTCCATGAACTCATACAAAATTTAATGGAAGATTATGTAGATGACCTCTTGGCCAAATTTTTGACACGAAAAGATCATCTTAGGGTCCTAGACAAAATTTTTAGGTGGCTAGAAGAATACAACCTTCATTCGAACCCAAAGAAATGTGTTTTTGGGGTTACTTTAGGCAAACTGTTGGGCTACATAGTTTCATGAAGAGGCATAGAAGTTGACCCTGCAAAAGTAAAAGAAATATTTAACATGCCTCCACCAAAAGCAATCAGTGAGCTAAGGACACTACAGGGTAGGTTACAATCCATCAGATGCTTCATTGCTCAGCTAGCAGACAAATTTCAGCCATTTCAGTTCCTGTTGTACAAAATTATCTCCTTTGTGTGGATAGATAAATTCGAAACGGCCTTCGAACAAATCAAATAATATCTATTGACACCACCTATCCTAATGCCTCCCATTGAAGTAAAACCTTTGATCTTGTATGTCTCTGAAACCACCAACGCACTGGGGGAATTATTGGCACAAAATGACTATGAAGAAAAAGAAAGAGCCATATACTATATCGGTCACACACTGATCGGATATGAACTCAATTTCACATCTGTGGAACATTCCTGTCTTGCAGTTGTCTTTGCGGCCTAGAAATTAATACATTACATGTTGAATCACCAAACACAGTTGGTAGAAAATATTGATCCATTGAAGTATCTTCTAAGTTGGGCATCATTGACAGGTCGGTTGGCAAAATGGGTCATGATTTTGAGTGAATACGACATACAATATGTTGAGCGCAAGGCAATAAAAGGACAAGTAATAGCTGATCAACTTGTAGATGCACCTATCCAAGGCACTCATCCATTAATAAATAATTTTCCTAATGAGTCTATCTTTCATGTAGAACCTACATCACCTTGGAAACTGTATTTTGACAGGTCTCATACTGGTCACGGCTCAGGAGCTGGTATCTTGTTCATCACACTGCAAGGGGATTCCATTCCTAAGGCATTTTGGATCGCCTTCCCTTGTACTAATAATATTGCAGAATATGAGGCACTAGTCATAGGGCTCAAAATGGCAATAAAATGGAAAATTCAGATGCTATCAATATTTGGGGATTCTCAGTTAGTTATCAACCAAGTGAATGATGATTATGAAAAAAAGGATGAAAACTTGTTTCCCTACAAGTGAATGGTGGATAGGTTCCTGACCTATTTTAGCTTGATCACCTTTGAACAAATCCCTAGGGCACAAAACAAGGCAATTGACGCAATGCCAACTATTGGATCTCTCTTGGACATCCCCAAAAATGTGTCACAATTCGACTTCTTAGTGGAACAAGTGTTGGTTCCTGCATATGATGTTCCAGAGTTAGAGATGGTTTGTGAACTCGTTGGTACCAACTCGCCTTGGTATCAGGACATCTATGATTATCTTAAATCCCAGACCCTTCCACTCAACTTATCCAATAATCAACACAAATCCTTCATCTGAAAAGTTGCCTGATACACCATCATCAATGACACCCTTTACCATCGTAGCTGGTACAACACCCTTCTTCGTTGTCTTGACATTGATGAAGCTCACACAACTTTACATGAGGTACATGAGGGTATATGTGGATCTCATTCAAGTGGCCCAACTCTAGCTAGGAAATTCACCAGACTAGGGTATTACTGGATGACACTAGAAAAATATGCTCTTCAATTTGTCAAAACATGTCAGAAATGCCAAGTGCACAATGACCTAATCCACGCACCTACACAGGAGCTAAGACCAATCACTTCTTCGTGGCCCTTCGCACAATGGGGACTTGACCTTGTGGGATAAATCCATCCATCCTTCTCCAATGTCCATAAGTTCATCATTACCGCCATTGAGTACTTCACTAAGTGGATTGAAGTCATTCCCCTCACTTAAATCATCGGTAAGAAGATTTCAAATTTTATCCTTAATTACATCATCTACCGATATGGTGTTCCACAATCCATCATGATAGATAACAATTGCCCATTCAAAAATCAAGACGCTCATGAACTCTATGAGCGATTCCACATCCAACACCATTTCTCCACACCATATTATCTGCAAGGCAACGATCAAGCTGAGGCGTCAAATAAAATAATTATTTGCATTCTTAAGAAGACCGTCGACGACGCTGGCCGAGATTGGCATCTACAACTCAATCCTGCCTTGTAGGCCTATAGTACCAACATCTGCACACCCATTGCAGCCACTCCATTTTCCTTGGTCTATGGATCTGAAGCTATATTGCCCATCGAGGTTGAAATTCCTTCTCTTCGAGTCTCCTTGAAGGGAATGATCGATGATGAAGAATATAGATAGTCTCGCCTACATGAAATAGAAATGCTACAAGAGAGAAGACAAAATGCCTTAAATCACTTACAGGCATATCAAAATCGTCTCTGCAGGAGCTATAACAAAAGAGTGATGGTTAGAAAATTTGAAATTGGTGACTTGGTCCTCATGTAAAACCCAAGAAATCAGGTTGATAGTGAGAAGCCTATAAAGTTTGAGCCTAATTGGCTCGGTCCTTATATCATTACTACAACATTTGGTTCGGGAGCAGATCAGTTAGCCACACCTGATGGAGAACAGTTGATGAAACCCATCAACAACCTGCATCTATGAAAGCTCTATACATAGCATCAAAGAGCTTGGCTAAAACCTTAAAAATACAAAAAAAATGAAAAATCAAGAAAAAAAATTGTCACCTTGATGAAAACCTGGCAAACAGGCGTCTTGGTGACATCAAAAAAATCAAAAAAATGGCAAAAATAGTAAAAAGAAATAAATTCATCCAAAAAGTGAAAACCTGGAAAACAGGTGCTATGGATAAGTACCATGGTGAAAACCCGGTAAACAGGCACCATGCGTAGTCGATCGTTGCTTCGCCATCTACTATTATTCCAATCGGCCTTCATCCAGTTTGCATAACAATGACATCTCAACATTCATGACATTTTCCATCAGTCCTGTCATTTCCGTCCATGGCTAGTAGTGGTTGACATCACGCCTTGCATATCCTTGCCTTTTATCCTACGTACGCCCTTTTCCATGTTATTCTACTTAGGTAATTCTTGAACTACCTGGGGGCAAGACCTTTCTCATGCAACTGCAGTGGGTATCGCACATGATCCTGACATTTGAAAAAGTCCTAAAAAAAGTCATAAAATCTTGAAAAAGTCCTGAAAAAAGTCATAAAATTTTGGAAAAGTCTTGAAAAAAGTCATAAAAATTAGAAAAAGTCATAAAAATCAGAAAATGTTATGAAAAAAACACAAAAACATTCAGAAAAGGTCAAAAGTCTCAAATAAAACTCAAGTTTGTCCCATCATTTCAATTAGTCATGTCAGTCAGTCTTTGTCCTAGCTCGAACTACGTTGTCTATGCGCATTTGCTATGTAGGCAAGATTCATCTTTGAATCCACGAGACATTAGGTCCGTCATTCTAGGCTTGTCAGAATAAAATCACGACTCAATCTTTTTTCCTTCAAAAAAATTCATTCGTCATTTTGAACTACGAGGTCTCTGAGTGCACGACATAGGCAAGGACAGTAAACGATGAGCCCCCAAGGCCGCACTAGGTCAGTCCATTAGGGTTCTTGGCACTACACTTTCACACACGTGAAATATCTTCAAGACAATCAAATCATCCCTCAATCCTAAACCAAAAATCTGTCGAAAAACCTTAAACAATATTGTTAATCAACATCTCAATCAAGCTTTGCGTGACAACACCAGCATGTGATCAAATCTATCATCTAGTCAAATTCTATCAAGGAAAATCAACCTATCAAAATCCAAGTTCTTCTTCAGATGTGTCCTTCTGAGGAACAACTTTTTTTCATCTATTCATGCTTTTGGATGTGTGCCTGCTAAGCATTGTCATCATCATCTAGAATTTTGATGGATTCTCCTGAATCCAAGAATCGATCCTCTTGACATCAACATCATTTAGGATGTGTCCTTCTTGAATCTGGAATCACTCAACATTCGGCAACCTAGAACTCGTCAACCTTGGCATCAAAACACTTGACACTTGACATTTTGCTCACTTGGAAAACACTTGGAAAACATTATCTATCTTTTTAATGGTTATCATGATATTAGTTTCGTATGTCAGAGGAGCCACGACAAATCATGATGATCATCCTTGTCCTTTTGATCATCCTACTACTAGTTTCTTGAGGATGTCTTGATTTCAAGATTTAGAGGAGCCATAACGTAGTCCGATGGTCATCTTGTCTTTTATTGGTTGTCATGTGGCTAGTTTCTCAAGGATGTTCTAACTTCAAGATTTAGAGAAGCAATGACATTTCATGATTAGGTCTTGTCTGTTTGTGGTTGGTTATGAGAAAATAACTTGGAACAATTGTGTTCCTTGTATGAGTCATGATCATCCTTTTCTGTGATTGTTTTTTCTATGTGATGGTCCAACCTTGCACACTATTGATCTATGTCATATCATAGTGTTTGTTGGCCATTACGGTATTCCCCCCAATGATGATTAAGAGCAACAAATATTGTAGTACTATGGAAATTGTTGAAGGATTCTTATTTCTGCACTAACATGCATATCTTTTTCCGCACTAACATCCACCTTCATCTTCTCTTCTCCAAACCTATGATGATATCCTATGACATACAAAAACATAGTTGCATACATGATCATACGATCATTTCATTATCACATTTCACATTTGCATAAATTAAATCCCATAATAATATTAACATTCGCATTGCATGACATACATCATAACCATCATTTGCATTGACATATACACATCATAACCATCATTTGCATTAACATATAGGAATCATATCGTCATACATGAACATATCCATAATTGCATTCATAACCATAAAGCACGATATCCATACATCTCAAAATACATAAATACATCCATCTCATCATATAGAATATCATTATCATCAACATATAAAATAGGACGATCATGACATATAAGGATAAAATCATCATAATTAATGCATAACATCACATCACATCAAATAAATCATGCAACATCATAATGCATAGCATCATAAAACAAAGTATGTAGTTTGTATCAATATCATCTCATATATATATCTCAAAAAGAATAAATATCATAGGATAGAATTTGGAGGAATCCCAAAAATGGAGCTCGCAAGCTCGAAAGTCAACATATACAATGTCTCATAGAAATAAAGAAATATGAACCCTAAGTTGTGCCCTCTTCATCTCATGGAGGTGAACCATGGGTCGACTGACATTGACTCATCAACTCAACTGTAACCTAAATGGGCGAGGTGACTGGAGCCTGACTCTGAGATCATGAGGGGTCGATGAGGGGAGGTTGGCTCTGCTCTGTCTGGGGACTTGAAAATACTGATATGTGGCTATGGCTCTATCTATGGCTATGACCTAAAGAATGTTTGTGAGAGTGATGTGACCTATGACCTGATGACTACCTGGATGAGGTGGACCCATCTACACTAGTGTGACTACTTCTATGTGATATGTTGCTACTATGAGTTCGGGTACCACTACCTGTCCTACTGTATCATCTAGATAATACAGGGTCTCATCTCTCAGGTGGCACAAGCTACTCATACAATAACGTATATCGGCCTCTTCTCTCACTCATCTGGGCTAGCTCTCTAGCCATGTCCTCTTTCGGCCCTGTACATAGTTGTGCAAACTCTATAACCCATCTCTCGACCTCCTGTTGTCTAATCACGACATGGTCTCTCTCAACCCACACCACCTCTAACTCTGCTGATAATGCCTTGCTCTAGGACAAGGCTACATCCAATCTGCTATGAAGGTCATCCACCCTCTCTTCTATGATGGCATCTACGGGAAAAATTGATGGCCTATCTCCCTACTGCTCCTCATCAATC
The DNA here is from genome assembly GCA_007115665.2 of Sequoiadendron giganteum. Taxonomy (NCBI): domain Eukaryota; kingdom Viridiplantae; phylum Streptophyta; class Pinopsida; order Cupressales; family Cupressaceae; genus Sequoiadendron; species Sequoiadendron giganteum. Next base: position 630,009,652 of record CM021100.1, read on the forward strand.
ATCTGCTCTCTTAGCCTCCTCTCTGCCTCATCCTCCCCCTCCTCCTCCTCCTCATCCCTCTCCTCTCCTCTAATCTCCTCCACATTAATTTCCAACAGGTGATGTGCTGCAAAAGGATCCTCCTCTACCGATATCTCTCCCTCTGCTCTAACCTCTGCCTCCTCCCCTATTCTAACCTCCATCTCTCCCTCTACCCTAACCTCTGCCTCTCCCTTCGGATGCTCTCCCTCCTATTTGTCACCCTCCTCCCTGATGGGTGACAATGGTGCTCCACCCACTCATTGCCTCACTCTCCCAGGTTACCTCCTCCTCCCACCCTTGTCATCACCACCACCATCTCCACCCCCACCACCTTTGTCATCCCCTCCACCTCTCCCACCACCTTCACCACCTTCGTCATCTCCCCCACCTCTCCCACCATCCCCTCGACCTCCATCCTTGTCCTCCCCTCTACACCCGTGGAATGACTGATAGTTGATCAATTGGTGCAGGACCATCTAGATCTGTCAATGGAATAGGCCTATGAACCTACCACCAGGTGTTATACTTAGATGATGTCCCAACATCTATTAGCCCTACTCTCCATCCCCATTGTTATGCAACCAACCCATCAATCTATTTCTCTTCCAAAGGCACTGATATAGGTGGCCCCCACATAGTCTCTCACAATGACCGCGCATACTCAATCATCCCCACAGGCACACCCTGTTGCTCTCCAAACTATCGTAGTACCCACTGGGGTAGGTACATCTCAATGATCCTCTGACTTTGTACAGTCTAACCAATCAAATATCTGAACTATCGACATAATGAAAGGTGTACATCCTCATTCGGCCATTGGGAACAATATCTAAAAGTCCTCCAAACAAAACTCATCAAGGTATCAATCATGTGACACCAGTACCCTGTATCTCCTACTCGAGTCTATGCAACGCAACCTACATATAGATATACATAGGGCATACCCTCACCCAACTGCTGAATTTGAATCGGTGGATGAAAAATGAGAATGTGCTCTGAGGCCCAAATCATCAAAAGTGTAGTACCACAACTAATATGCTAGCCCTCCTGATAGGTCACCTCATACAACTAATGATATAACATGCCTAAAAACCATGGACCCCAAGCGAACATTGTCCTATCTCTACACATCCACACTAGTAAATCCCCCCATCCTATAGGGAATCCGTTCCCGCGACGATCTGGTATAAGGACTTCAGCAATCAATGTCATCAACATGGCATCCCATCGAGGATACTGCTCAACCACAAACTCTCAACCAATATCATACCCATGTATCCCAAAATCGGCATCATCCACAGCCTCATACATATCTCCCAAGGCCTACCGCCCTCTGTGTGGATCATAAACCACTCGCTCCGCATTGATCAAGATGCGGAGTACCCTGTATACATCCTCTAAGGTAACAGTGGCCTCTCCTGTGGGTAGGTGGAAGGAACATGTCTCTGAGTGCCACCTCTTGCACAATGTTTTCAGCAATCCCTTGTTTTATTGAATAATGGGCATGTAGTGACATAATAGAGACCTAATTGCATCAGCCATCTCTGCTTGTCATCTCGTAACTAATCTCTAAAGGCATATGTTGCAGGTTTGAACTCGAGTGTGTAAATGGGCACTAGTCGTCTCTACACATGCAGAAACGAGGGTTAGCACACATGGATTAGCATTGCAAAGCATTATTACTATCTATGTAATAAAAAATGCATCTAAAAAATGAATCTACACGAAGTCAACCCTAGTCAACCACAATTGTGTCGCGTTGACTGCAATTGTGTTGCGTTAAGTCATATGTGTCACTGCATTTCACACATGTGTCACATTACAGCAATTGCATCATTCTAGCTCGCATTTGTGAGGCTCTATATCAACTATGTCATTCTACATGACAATTGCATCATTTCATAATAGTTGCATCATTTTGCGTTGCACATGCATCACAAAATTGCACTTGTGTCGCGTACTTGCTCAGTTGCGTTGCATTTTAGCAGTTGTCTTATTACCTAGCATATGCATTATTTTAAGCTTGAACCTTGCCCATCTCTTGCACTTGCATCATGATGCAACAAATGCATCGAACGCGATAGCACTTTTGGTTTATGCGAACGCATTTGTATCACAACGCATTTTTTTTCTATCCTAAACCCTAATTAATGCACAAAAAATGAGAAAATGAAAGTCGAGAAAGGGTACTTATCGGTGCCTCTGCACCCTCAGGTCATCAAAAATTCCTCACTCGATACCCGCAATGCTCTATCATTGGGATCACCATCTTCTCCTCGTGCTCTGCTCTCCAAAATTTCTAAATAGCAAAAGTGAAAATGACACATAGATTGCCTTTTCAAACCTATTTATAGGTTGAAAATTAGGGTTTTTCCTTTTGGGTTTGTATTGGAGGCTCATTTGATTGCCTTTGACTGGCATTTTCTCTACCTTAACATCCTATATTTCTGAAACCGTATACGCCATTGTTTTTCTGGTCATCAAATTGACTTATCGGGACTCTTACCAATTTTTTCTTACCCCAGGCCAAAATTTGAAAAATTTATCGAGGGGGCATAGGCACTCCATACCTTCGCTAGGGCATATCCTTGACTTGTTTTCTTTTCCATAACATGATAAATTGCACTATAACAAAGAGGGGCAAAATGTAGACACATAAAATTGACCTAGACTTGCAAACTCAATTTTCTCATTAATTCCTCTATGTCCCTTTGACCAAACTCAGCTATTAATTAAATAATGATCAATTATTTAATTAATTCACCTCTCTTATTCTTCTTGACTATTTAAATAAATCACATTTATTTAAATACGCCACTGATGTCTAAAGTCCTCTTTAAATTAAATAAATTATTAAATTTATTTAATTAATCCACTATTCCCTCTTGACTATTTAAATAAATTATTAATTTTATTTAAATATGTCTCTAATATTAAAGTCTTCTCATAATTAAATAAATCCCCCACAATTTATTTAATTATTAACCCACTTCTTCCACTATTAAATAGTTTAAAATTAATTATTTAATTGTCTCATTTTAATTCATTTCCAAATTTAAATAAATAACATTTATTTAAATTTCTCTCTCTTCAATTAAATAATTTAATTATTATTTACTATCACATGACTTCACCATTTTGAATTAAATTAAAATATTAATTTCAAAATGGCATTTCCTTCCACAAATTAAGTAATTTCTAAAATGACTTGATTTTCTAACTCATTATTTTTGTACTTACTAAATCTTATCTCACTCTCACACATATTCTTTTTCCTTGATTTAATTTCTTAAATTAATTCTTGTCCACTCATTTTGAATTTCACCCTAAAGTTTCCCTAACCCTAATTAAGGGGTTGTTATTTTGAATCTTGACCATTGATTCTAGGGAACTCCTCAGTCTTCAATCTCCTCCATTCATCCAAAATTGCATTTTCTATAAAATGGCAATTTTGTCCTCATTTTGGCATCTAAAAAATCTTGAAACATTTTGCATTTTCTTGTCTTTGTCATTTAGCTAATTAGTTTTCATGTAGGACTTACTTCTCTTGCATAATCATTTGAATCCTTCAACACTTGTTTAGCACTAGTCATAATCTTAGATTGCTCAACATAAATATGAGGGCAACCTCATATTTTCAGCAAGTTAGAAGGTGTAATGGAGGTCAGTCATGGAGAATGAAGACCTTGGGTGAGATTGTTTCATTCATTTTTCATTTATTCCTTTGCACTCCATTATTTACTTTGGGATTTTATATTGCATTTAATCTACTAACAACCTAGGAAAAATACCTCAGTTATAATAACCATTTTTTTTTGTTCACTTAATCTCTTCCAATTTCATTCCAAATATATACCATACTACTCTAAAATATTTCATCTCAAATGTACCTAAAATTTGAACCCCCATACCACTAATCATACCCTTGGTGTTATTGAAAAACAACATATCATCCACATACAAGGCAATAATTAATACTTGGTCATCAATACATCTAATGTAAACAAAATGATCTTATTTTCTTCTTATAAAATCCAAATTCAAAACAAATGAATCATTTTTTAATAACGCATCCATGGTGATTTCTTTAAATCATAAAGAAACTATTTTAACCTACAAACCAAGTGTTATATTTTTCCTCAAAGTATTTAGGCTATTGCATGTAAATTTCCTCTTCCAAATCTCCATGTAAAAATATTTTTTTAACATCCATTTTCTCAATTTCAAAATCATTAGCAAAAACAATGGATAAAATAAACCTAATCATGGATAATTTAATAACATGAGAGAATATTTCACCAAAATCAACTCCTCCTCTCTGACAGAAGCCCTTCACCACTATTCTAGCCTTGTATAGAACCACTTAAATCCAATGGACTTCCTTATGAACAAGATCCCAAGTGTCAAATGATTCTAAATCTATCATCTCCTTCAATACTTAGTTGCAAGACTCATTATTATCTACAAGCATAGATTATCTATAAGATCTAGTTTCATCATCACTACTCAATCAATTAAATATATAACAAAAATTTGGTAGTCTATACTTATCAACTAGATTCTTGATTAGTTGGAAAATGGATGCTCTTATAGTTTTGGACATAAAACATCACTTTTCTCCAACTAACATTCAAGGATGCCCTAGAGATCTCAACCTCAAGAATAGAATAGAGGCAAGAGATCTACTAAGGTACTATCCTAGGGGTTGAAGATGATTTAATAAGGTTGAATGAGGGGTTCACCACAAAGTTTAAACTTGGAAAAGACAATGAAAAGCAAGATGCAACACTAAACCCTATTTCAATGCAAACTAACTCTAAATGGCCTAAAAGTGTGTAAAACAAAACATAAAGTTTTAAAATAGAATGTGTGTACCTGGAAACTTGTAGGGACTTGAATGGAGACTAGAAATTTTGAAAATCCTAAAATTTTGGCCTACTAGAACTCATTTTCCATTCTAGGTGAATTAGTCCCAGATCTAGATTTTTGCACAAGAGCAGGTTTCAAACAAATGGGTATCCAAATATGCAAAGATCTCCAAAAAAAACATACAGTGGGACTCATTCAGCACTTGTGGTGAATGAGTCCAGTTTGGATTTTTTGGAAATTCAAAGTCTAGATATGCTCTTCTCTATTTGCTCAATCTATTCCTCCAGGTTTTTGGGTCTGAAACACTGATTTCGAGGTTGTAGATGACATTTTAGTGAAGATTAGACCTTTCCAATGGGGAGACAACGCCAACAATCCTGTAACATAATCTTTAATGATCTTCAAGTCTCCAAAGAACCTAAGTCTTGAATGATGTCTTGTAAATGATTTCTTATAAATCTACAACTCAACATGAAATGGCCATGAAGGATGTAGATCTTGATCTTGACATTAGGTGTAGAAAAACACTTGATCTTGGATCCTCAATTCTACATAAAAAAACTAGCTCAATAGCATTCTTGATGCTTGGTATGCTTGACATGATGATGGATCTTGAATTTTTGAAACAATGGATGAAGGATTATGCTCTTGAATGCCTTAGAAATGATCTTGAATGTTATCTTGATGATCTAGCAATGCTTAACCCTTTCTTGCTTAACTTGATAACATGAAAGCATATGTTGCTTGGATGAAATGATGATTTGAAAGCTTCTTTATATAGGCAATGCACTCAAATGACCATTATTTTGATCCCAAAGGCTGACATAGGAGAAATTTAAACTTAAAACCTAGTTTTTCCTGCTCAAACCTTTAAAATAGCTCAAATGGGACTCATTCACCATCCTGGGAAAATGATTCCCACCTGGATGGGACTCATTCACCCAAGGTGGTGAATGGGTCCCACAAGGGCTTTTTTTCCTACTTGAATGTTGGGGAGTGAAGAAATTAGGTTTATATGTTGATATTGTCAGGTTTTTGATTGAAATATGCCTTGGGATGCATAATATGTGGTCATAGGGGCCTATTAATGATGATGTAAAGGTCATAAATGCAATAGAGCCCAAAATCCAATGTGAAAGTATAAATAAATATAGTTTACAACACTAAATTAAGGAAAAATTGAGTCTATTTAGCTTAGAAGGGCCCTAAATCCCATGTGAATGTGTAAAACACATTACAACACTAGATTAGGTCCACTTTAGTTTACAAGCCTCCAAAATTCAATGTGAAGATGTGAATAAACACATTTCACAACATTAAATTAGGAAAAAGTTTAGTTAATTTAGCTTAAAAAGGGCCCAAGACCTAATGTGGATGTGTAAAACACCTCACAACACTAGATCAAGGCAACATTAAGTCCAATTCATCATTAAACATTCCCAAATTAAGTAAGGGATACTTTTTTTTACACTAAATTTAGCCCCCACTTTAGTGAGAGTTTGAACTTGCCTCAAACTCACACTAAAGTAGACATTCAAGAGGGTTCCAGTTGTACCATTGTAGATGTTCTAAGATAACAAAGATCGAGGAAGTATTCAAGCCCCCAGGATCCAAGATCCTAACTCAAACCAACATAAGCAAAAAAGGACACACACAAGGTGTATGATATGCAACATCAAGATACGCAAACATGCAATGTCAAAGATATAAAGAGAAAAGAATAAGAGATTATTTGATTAAAATGTGCTCACTCTGGGGCCACAGAACTTCAGGTCATCCATGGGGTGAGAAGTCCTAAAATGTGAGACACGTACACTCATGGATGGTATGCACTCACACACATGCAAGTGGCTATGGGGAAAGTCATGCCTCTGATTGGGCTTCCTGCTCAACCATACCAAAGTTATACCCCCTAATAACTTTAATAAGGTGCCACACAAGAATGATTTTTGAGCTTCATGAGGCAAGAAAAACTTAGTATGCTTGGATCTCATGAACAAACAAGATGGCTCCACAAGCATGCAAAGTGTATTATGCAAGTTGGCCATATAACAATTTTTGTAAATGCGAAATAGTGTAAGGAATGTTCAAAGGTACTTTGCTTAGTTAATGCAAGGTCTCTTCTTAGGGAACATCGTGCTTAATGTTTACAAGAGAGAATAAGTCAAATAAATATCATGCTCTTGGAGGAAATCAAACCCAATGACACCATTAATAAAAGGATGCATTGCAGAAAGAAAATCGTACAATGAAACATGATTGTCAATGTATGCCCCCACTTTAAAGCAGTTGTGAACACCATTACTGTGAGAAATTGCTTTAAAGTAGAAGAAGACATGAGAGCTTATTCGGAAAACCCTATGCCAAGTCATATGTTTCTGAATTGAACTTCATCATGAATAAGTATGTCACATGTGAATCAACTTAAGGCATGTCGTCCACATCCCAAGCTTGCTCTTATATGTTCATGAAAGGTGAAAACTAGCCAAAAGAGACAATGACAAGTGGCATATGAGGGCAAGGCTACCTAACCCATTGACCCCACTTAGTTTAGTGCAAGGATAAGTCAAATAGGATGAGAATAAGTATCAATTAGAGGACTTAGGTGCTTCAGCACAAGGAAGAGCACCACACTCCTTGAGATGTTGAATTTTTTTGTTTAAATCCTTACACTCGTTAGTAGAATGACCATGAACTCTGTGATATGTGCAAAATGAATTCTTGTAGTAAAATTTCATTCATGATTTTGGAGGGAGAGATATCAAGCGATCCTTGAGGAGTCTAAGCAAGATACTCTCTTGATTAATAGTAGAAAATGTTCCTTTATTTGCGCAATATTTTGTACACACTAAATGATAAGGCTTTAGATAAAAATGGAGATAAGTGAGGTAAACCCATATCTTTCTTGAAAGAGTATGGTATGTTGGTTTACTTCGTGTGTGCATTGTATCCATGTGTAGGAGGGAGATTGTATCCCATACCATAACAATCTTCCAAGTCAGATGAAGGTGGTTCATGCTTCTAAGAACGATTGGTTTCTTCATGAGAACACAAATCCTTTTTAAAGTTATGCATCATACCCTCATGAGGGATGGGAGTTAGATAGCCCCCATCACCACCATGGTTTAATGTTGTAGAACCAAGTTGAGCAAATGAAACACAATGTTGTTTTGATTTAGATTGTGAGATTTTACACTCTCTTATAAGGGGAGGTGGAAAACCCCTATTGTTATTAGAAATTGTATTTGAAAATGAATCATTTGTGTATGAATCTTAGGACCATGAGGGTGAGATTTTAAATTCCTTATTGAAACAAGGCATAAATCTAACAACCCCCAATTATCACTAAAGAGTTTAGGGTTGACATAAACCTGTTTAGGTTCAAGTTTTGATCTTGGAATGAAAGTATTAGGGGAGTTGGAAGTGTTGTGATTATATGATTCATAGCTTCGTTCATCTACTTCAATTGTATATATCTTGTTGTCGTATTCAGATTTCATTGTACGATGGAGAGTAGAGGGGACTCCTTTCTGTTATGTCTTGCATAACCACCCCATCTTTTGCCTTGGTCAAAATGGGTCCCCCTCTTCTATTTTTGGTCCTTGGTTGTTTTTCAACAAAGTTTGGAGTTGTTCATTCTTCCAACACTTTGTTTTCTTTTTTCTAGCAAAATCGGGATTTGAAACTTATTTTGAGTTTCATTCCCTAACTCCATTCCCAATTCTAATCCTACTTGTCTCTTGATTTGGTCTCTTTGGTTTATCTCGTTTCTCTTTCACGGAGCCGAAGCCGGAATGGATATTAAGTTTTGGATTTACACAAAATTCCAAACTTGTTTCCATCCAGACTCCACCTCCACCCTTTTGGTTTTGTTTGTTTGGATTTGGGATCGATGCTATTTACCTTGTTTTTATCTCGATGTCTTATTTTTGGTTCTTTCTTTCTTTTTCTTTGTTGTTGGCAGAACCGGAACCGGAACCGGGACCAAACTCAAAACTTGGACAAAGTTTCCAAATCTGGTTCTTATTCCATTTCTACTCCTGCCTTTCTGTTTGTTGTTTAACTTTACTTCGGTCGCACAATAGTCTTGTGCATGTTCCCTTCATGATTTCACATCCGACCTGCCACATTAATGGCATCAATTACAGGCACCTCCCACGTATGAAATTAGATTTTAACCTTAATTAAGGTTAACTTGTTGGTTATTATCACTATTTAACAAGTAAAATCAAACTAGAGCTATGGTAGACCATTTGGGAGCACGATTCAATCAAGGGAAAATCATTTTGCATGCAGTATTTGCATTAAGGGTCATCCTATTGGATTGCATTTCGAGGTAGGGTTTTTGTTCTTTGTTTTCTTTTTTGTAGTTCGTGGTGTTTTGTTTGGTCTGTTGTTCTTCGCGGGGTTCGTAGCTCTTTCCTTTCGAATCCTTGTTATTTGTTTTTCTTTTCTTCTCTCTTGTTTTGCTTTATTTTCCTAGTCTTTGGTTCATCTTTTATCTTTGTTTTATTTACTGTTTGTCAGTTTTTCTCGTTTGTTTTTACTTTGCAATGGTCGTTTTCACATTTTTTCTTCGCGCCCGTACCATTATGCCCTGGGTTTTCTGGGTGTCGATCATCTGCTACATGGTTATATGGTGTTCTTTGACCTATTACTTTACCTAACGATCCTTTTTGCGTATCGACTTGTTGATTTCGAGTAGGGTTAAGTTGTGCCCTAATTGTTTAAGTCGAGGGTTTTTTATAAACTAGGGTTGTTTTTGCATGTCTTTGATTAGTTTTAAACAAAATTGTGCCATAGTTGTTGGGTTTCCTCACGGTCATATGGGGATGGTTTCATACTATTATTTTAAGCCTCCTCAGCTCGCCAAGTGACCTCATTTTCAGGCTATGATGTCATTCACTCTCTTGTTAAAATTTCTAATGATGTCATGGTTGTTTTTAACTGGGGTCAGATTCGGGATTGATTTCATTCTCAAACCTTGGTTTACAATGGATGTCGGATCCGTCTTCGAGCCCACTTCTGATGGATTATAAATTATTAAAATATCTTTCACTTTGTCAGAAGCAAAAGCGGAACAAGATATAAAATTGAAACTTCTTCATTATACCAAGTCTGACTTCCATTCCAATCCCGGTCCCGACTACCATTCTGACTCTGTCTTTGATCCCGCTATATGGTTTGTTCTGAGTTCAATGTCCATTCTGGTCCCACCCCCGGCGATATTTTAAAATATTTTTAGGGATGTCTTCTACCTAGTCCCGCCTCTAGTGTATATGAAAGGTGAGATCTCTTAACTAGTTTTTCATACTTCTTGTGGATCTAATCTAGGGTTTTTGTTGCAGAAATTAAAGGATGTTAGGAGAATTGGGTGAGGCTTCCCAAATGAGTCAACCTGCAAAAACTTCAAAACCAAGAGCAAAGCCTAAAAAGGTTAAGCCAAAAAAAATCCCTTATACCTTGAGGTATAATCATTGGGGTCTTGCCATCACTGCTAATAAAGTGGATTCTGATTGGGCAAACATAGCTGATACCAACTTGGGTCCATTCCATTGTGAATAATTGTACGCTGAAATGTTTGTTGAAGAGGTAACAGGGAGGACCCAAAGAATAGTTGAGTCTGGTTTGCCTCATATCACTGTATTTCCTCTATCAATCCAATGTCCTGAATTAATAATGACAGCAGTTGGAGCCTATAATCCTACTACTAGACAGTGTGTGGATTCGTAGGGTAATGTCATCATTGATTTAACTCCTCAAATGTTTCATTTTATGTTCAATGTGCCCAATCCAAAGAATCCTAGGCAACTCAATGAGGCAGAGGCTTTGAAAATGTATAGTAATCATAAGGAAGCCAACAAAACTCATTTGAATAAGAAATGGATGAGAACTGAGAAGAAGTCTCTAGTTAAGCTTCTAGATCAACCTAAAAGGGCAAAATTCTACAAGGAGGTTGGGGACATAATCATGATGCTTTCCAGAGTGTTTGGGAAAAGGGATTCTTTTCACTTTAAAGAATGGATGTTTCCATTCATTCAGACAATCCTAGATGGCAGGCAACAATTTTATTGGCCCATGATTATTTTTGAAATCATACACAACCAAATGGTTAGAGTGAGAGAAACCAAGAGTTTCTTTATGACCTCTTATGTCATTTATGCAATAGCAAGGAGAGGTATTTTTCTAGGTTTAAACATAGTGGGGATTTTTGGAGAAGTTGATGGACAAAACAAGGTATGGAATCATTATGATCAGCTCACCTTGCAGAATTCTAAACTGCATTATAGAATGGTTAATGATGCATTTTTATATGTCATTATTAACCAACTTACGGGAGATATAGGATATAGATTGAGCCAGGAGGCCATGGCATTCATCACTGAGTGGGGATATTGGTTTATCCAATACCCCAAGTTTACTTATTTTAGGCTGGTTGGATTTGATGGTCACCCTCACCTACTCCCTAGATGTTGCAGCAATAGGATTTTTTTAATGGAGTTTGTTTATCAATCCTTGGGGGTTAATGCTAAATTTGGTATAAAGAAAAATCCCGGTTATCATAAGTTTCCCATGAAGTTGGGTGAATATAGTTGTTTGCACCTTGTGGGAGAAAAGGTTGTTTGCAATGAATTGATGCATCTGAAATTAGGCTTGTACACTACTAGGAAGCACTTTGACCCAAAGAAGAGGATGAATGCTTTGCTTGCTTCTATTTTTGATAAACATTTCAATCTATTGGAGGACATCTGAAGTGATCTTCGGGATGAATATGACTTGAGGAAAAGGAATTATGAAAGGTTGCCTATCCCACTTATGGTGGAGTATGGGGTCAAGGTGGAATTCCTGAAGTACTATCAAATGATAGGGTGGTATTGGATCCCCTATATGAGGGATAGAATATAGGTACCAAGAGCTTAGATCCTGTAGATTGGGGTGCGGAGGAGACAATAGATATTAAGCAGATAGCAAGACCAGTGTTGGATAGAAGCATCCAATGGGTCATGGTAAGAACCAAGGATCCTAGGGGTCAAACTTCCAAGAAAAGAAAAGGTGCAAGTACCACTCAATGGTACAAGAGAATGAAGAGGAGAACGCCTCCCAAGGAACCCTTGGAATTCTTCCCTCCTGACATAGAGGAGTTTGAACTTGAAGTTTCGGCTCAAGATTTACTTAAAGCACATGAAGAAGAAGTCCCAACAGGACATATGGCCTCAACATCAGTTGTGGATGAGTTGTGTACTCAACTCCCTCCTAGAGAGCAACCAAGTGGAGAAATTCCTAGGGGAATCCTTCATAAGGAAGCTGAAACTTTAAAGGGAAAGGGAGTTGAGGTATAAATCCATGATATAGGGACAGACTCTGAGGGTACTCTATCAAATAAGGAGACACTAGAGGAGACACCTCTTGATGAAGTTGAGCATGTTTTGATAGAAGAGGACCAATGGGAACTGTTTGAAGAAGCTAAGAGAGCATCAGATGCGAAGGCACAAGCTGAAGCATTGCAGAAATAGTAGGAAATAGATGCCAAGGCACAAGCTGAAGCATTGGAAAAACATAAGGAAATGGATGCAAAGGCACAAGTTGATGCATTACTCCAACAACAACAATTAGAGGCCAAATAGAAAGTTGATGAGTTGGCCAAGTAGCAGTAAAGGGAGCAGGAGCTCAGAGTAAAGGAGGAGAATAACAAGTTGGAGATGCTGCAAAGGATTCATGATCTTAAAGAAGAAAAGGAAAGACAAAGAAGAGAAAAGGAATCCCTTGAGGCTAAATTTAAGATCATTGAGGAATCATACAAGAAAAGGGAGGAAGCAGAACACTTGCAAAAGGAAAAGGATGTTGAAGAGCTTGCTAAGTAACAACAAAAGGAAAAGGAAGCATGGGACAAGCTCAGAGACTTGGAGGGAGAGAGAGATAAATTGCTTGAAGAGAAGAGGTTAGAGGAAGAGCGTTTGAAAAAGGAGCGAGAAGATAAAAGGCTAGTGTAGAAGGATAAGGAAGAGGCCGAGAGGGTTGCAAAAGAGAATGCAGAAAAGGAGCAGCAAAATGTGCAGGAGGTTGATTCTCAACCTAAAGTTACTTTATTGCAGCCACTATCTTCTAAAACTATTTCCTCTTCCTCTACAATGATGGCTACCACTCCTAGTGCTCCTACATGGTTAAAGTTAGATCTTGAGAAGAAGCAAATAGCTCCACCACAGCCTCTTAATTGGGAAGAAATGATGAAGGAGATAGAAAAGGAGAGACCAAAGAAAAAGGCCAAAGTTCTTCATTCCACAAGGCTCACTGAGGTAGGAGAGATCATTGTAGAATGTGCAATTCCAGTGGTGGACAAGGAAAGAGGAAATATGCAAGTGACTAATTATCAACTAGGTACAGTCAATTTGGGGAGGCCTACAAGGAATCAACAAATGAATATAATTGATGTTGTAGCTTCATCCATAAAGTCCAAAATGATCAAAGATAAACAAATAAAGGATGAGCTTAAGACTCAATTGGATCAATTGCATAGTTTCTTAAGAGATGTTTCCACTCCTAGGTCACAACAAGTTGTTGCCTTGGAAACACCAGTCTTACTCAGCAAAAGGGAAGTTGATGGTTTAGTACCAATGAGGAGTAAGTATGGGATGCTAGATAGATGGATCGATAAGCTTAACCAGGAAATAGGTGAAGTGTTGGTAAATAGTTTTGAAATTCATAAAACAACACTTGAGTTGATAGAAGAAATGGGTCATCACACTGAAACCTTAGGAGAACAAGAGGAGGAATATAGGGGGTATGTTCAGAAAATAAAAGATATCAGTAGGTTGCCAAAGTCAACTCTTCTAGAGCAATCAATCCTCGAAGAAGATAATGCATATTTCTTGGAAAGAGCCTCAAGCATAATCCGATTTAGGTCTGATTTCATATATAAACATAGGAATGAAATTCAAGATGCTAGTAAGGACTTGAATGAGAAACTTGATGAACTAGAAACTGTAGTGGCTATTTTGGTCAATGTAGACATACCAGTTAAAGAAGGCATGCCTTTGGATCAATTGAAGGAGAAATGGAACAACAGATTCCAGGAGGTCATGCAGAAAGAGGATGATGGAGAGGACTTATTGTTGGGTAGACTAATGGATATTAAAGAAGAGGTGAAAGCTGCCAGGAGGGAATTGACCAAATTAAAATATATTAAGGGATTCACCTCAACAGAGTTGAAAAGAATTAAATTTGAAGACAGTTGGGTTGATGGGCCTGATGTGGATATCCTTCAACAAGTGTTCTCTAGTTATGATGAATATCTTCTTGAGCAAACTACGCGGGAGTGAGTTGGTAGCAAAACGATCTATTTTGGGCACATGACTTCCCCTTTTCTCTCCTACTTCACAGGGCAATCAACCTTTGAACTTAAGGTTTTCATCAGCCAGTCCTGTCTCTTTTGGGCATCGAATTTTGCACAACAAGGCAATCAACTTTGAAACTGAAGATCAGCCAATCTGGTTTCTTGATGCAGTTTCAGTTCCTTGATTAGTGGATCTCAATTTTTGATTGAGAGGGATTTATACGTAGCATGTCTATATGCACTTTTGAGGTCCATATTCTAAAGGTCGGCTAATGAAAGTAGAATTGGCCACCTGATGATAGTAGATAGGATTTTTATAGCTTTGAGAAAAAGATACCTTTTTTTAAAGTTCATGTTGAGTTTAGATATACTTTTTATATAGTTTTATGTTGGAAATTGAACTTCTTGGATGAGGTTAATGAACCATAATCGGTTTGTATGCCAGTGAGTTTGTTGTGTATAAATGTTTCTTATTGGATATGAATCAATAGGGGAAACCAGATTATAAATATTATTTCATTAAATTGTCTGTGAATGGAATTGTTAAATGTTTGTTGATCTATATTATTGGCAACGAATGACAAGTTTGTTTTGAATCTTGTGGAATTTTTATGAATGGTTGTGATGATTAAACTAAGCACTGTGAATATATGCAATGGTATGGATTGTTCTGTGAATTGCATCATGTTATGGTTTTGATTTGTTAAGAAACACTCGTTGTTAAGAATATATGTCTGGATGTTAAAGAATTTTGTTCATGTTTTACTTATTTGTGCCTTGATCTATCTTTTTCTATTTATTTAACCCCCCCCACTAAACATAGATTGATGAATCCAATATAGTTTGTATTCCTTATCACCAGCAAAGGCCCCTTGAATATTGCAGTTGCATTGACCAATTGAGTGACATCAGGCAGTTAAGAACCAACTACCAGGACCTTGGAAGTTAGGCTACTATATGTTGTCTTTCTTTTTCAAGAGAAATAGAGTAGAAATATTTTGTTTTCTGTTGTTTGTGTCATTTTCACCATCAACACTTTCATAGCATGAATCCATGGTCTCCCTTGGAGAATATTGTATGAAAGGGGTCCTGGCATGATATGAATAGGGGTAGGCAACACGAGAGGTCTGACCTCAATATGTAATGCTATCATCCCTAGTGGTTTCCTATTAACATTGTCAAAACCATAAATATGGACATCATTAAGTTGAATGAGCCTTTTTTCCATGCCAATTTTGTCTAGGAAGTCAATGCTACAAACATTAATTTCTGCTCCATTGTCTATGAGAGTGCACCTAACTGCAGTTTCATTAATGATCACCTTTATCATCAAGGCTTCATTTTTGTTTTGAATCTCAAGTGAGGGAAATTCATGTTTAGGGAATATGATTTCTAACTGTGTGACTTGCATGGGATGAAAGGAGAATGTTACATTGTTTAATTTCATATAAGATTTTATTTCCTCCTACTTTATTTGTAATAAATCTTGAAATAGACACTTGTATGTAGGTGATAGTTGAATGAGTTGTCACATACATATATTTGCGAGAGTCTTCTTAAGATCTTAAACAATAGGCACAATATGTTGAGGCAATGGTGATGTTGCATGAGTGATTTTTAGTCCCCTACATGTTTCACCAACTATCTTATATCTAGGTTGCTGCAAAACATTGTTAGATTACATCCTAGATTTCAAAAAATCTCTTATTTTCTTATGTGATTCACTAATGGGAGGTGACTTAGGAAGATCACTAAATTGTGTCATCATGAACTCAACAAGATTGTTCTTATTTGTATGATCACTTAGTGAAGAGGAGTCTAATGTCACTTCATCATCTTCATCTAAGGAAGCCCCATTATATGTATCAATGTTTAGATTTTCTTGCACCATGATATCCTCCCTAGGAGGAGAGTTTTTAGGAGAACTACAAACTAAATTTTCATGACATTCAAAGTTTGGTTCTTCTAAAATGACTTCATCACAAGTAGGGAAATGATCAATGGTTGAATTGTCTTGTTCATCAATATTTTTCCTAATAAGAGAGGTAGAAGGAGAGAAACAACTAGGATTCTCAAAACTCTCATTGATTGGTTCTTCTAACACAAAATTATGCTCTTCACCAATAGGAGAGATATTAGGAGAATAATGAATATGATCATTAGGAATGTCCAAGGTTGTATTCTCTTTCACTAAAACACTCTCATAGGGGTAGGATATGAACATTTTCTTAGCATGCCTAGAAAGGTAAGGTACTAACATTGTTTGAACAAAAATGAAAAACACTTCTAACCATCTCATGCAATGCTTCAAGAATGTAAAAAATGTATATCCAAAGATGCAAAACACTTTTATCCAATGTATGAAAAAATTTAAGAATACA
This sequence comes from Sequoiadendron giganteum, assembly GCA_007115665.2. Taxonomy (NCBI): domain Eukaryota; kingdom Viridiplantae; phylum Streptophyta; class Pinopsida; order Cupressales; family Cupressaceae; genus Sequoiadendron; species Sequoiadendron giganteum. Next base: position 630,026,254 of record CM021100.1, read on the forward strand.
AACAATGTATATCCAAAAATGAAAAGCACTTTTATCAAACTTATGCAAAGCTTTATGAATAGAAATATTGTGTATGCAAAAGTGAAAAGTGCTTTTATCCCAACACTTCTTACCATAGAATGCCAATTAACTAATGAAAACTCTAATGCAATGTTAATGCAATCCAAATCTAGGATGATGATGGACTCCAAATCAAGAAAGAAGGTATTCTAAATGCAGGTTCACCAAAATGAAATGTTGAAAAATGGATGCTCTTATCATTTTGGATATAGAAAATCACTTTTCTCCAACTAACAGTCAAGGATGCCCTAGAGATCTCAACCTTAAGAATAGAATGGAGGAAAGAGATCTACTAAGTTATTGTCCTAGGAGAAAAAGATGATTTAATGAGGTTGAATGAGGGGTTCACCACCAAGTTTAAACTGGCAAAAGATAATGAAATGAAAGATGCAACACTAAACCCTAGTTCAACGCAAAATAACTCTAAATGAACTAAAAGTGTGTAAAAAAAAATAGAAATTTACAAAATAGAATGCATGCAACTAGAAACTTGTAGGGATTTGAATGGAGACTAAAAAATTTGTAAATCCTGAAATTTTAGCCTACTGGGACTCATTCACCATTCTAGGTGAATCAGTCTCAAATATGGATTTTTGCACAAGAGCAGGTTTCAGACAAATAGGTATCCAAATCTCGAAAAATATCCAAAATCACCAATAGTGGGGACTCATTCACCACTTGTGGAAAATGAGTCCAATTTGGATTTTTTGGAAATTCAAAGTTTAGATCTTCTCTTCTTTGTTTTCTCAATCTGTTCCTCTAGGTTCTCATATCTGAAACTCTGATTTCCTGGTTGTAGATGACCTTTTAGTGAATATTATGAACTTTCCAATGGGGAGAGAACTCCAACAAGCTTTTAACCTAATATTTAATAATCTTCAAGTCTCCAAAGCACCTAGGTCCTGAATGATTTCTTATAAATGATGTCTTATAAATCTACAACTCAACATGAAATGGCCATGAAGGATGTAGATCTTGATCTTGGATCCTCAATGCTAGATCACAACACTATCTCAATAACATACTTGATGCTTGATATTCTTCACACGATGATGGATCTTGAATTGTTGCAACAATAGATGAAGAATTATGCCCTTGAATGCCTTAGAAATGATCTTGAATGTTATCTTGATGATCTAGGAATGCTTAACCCTTTCTTGCTTAACTTGATAACATGAATGCATATGTTGCTTGGAAGAAATAATTATTTGAAAGATTTTTAATATAGGCAATGCACTCAAATGACCACTAATTTGATCCCCAAGGCCGACATAAGAGAAATTTAAACTTAAAACCTAGTTTTTCCTGCTCAAAGCTCAAAATTAGCTCAAATAGGACTCATTCGCAATCCTAGGTGAATCAGTCCAACTTGGATGGGACTCATTCACCCAATGTGGCAAATGGGTCCCATAAGGGCTATTTTACCTACTAGAATGTCGGGGAGTGAAGAAATTAGGTTTATATGTTGATATTGTCAGGTTTTTTATCAAAATTTGTCTTGGGATGCACAATATGGGGTCATAGGGGCCTATTAATGATTATATAAAGGTCATAAATACAATAGGGCACAAATCCAATGTGTAAGTGTAAATAAATATAGTTTACAACACTAAATTAAGGAAAAATTGAGTCTATTTAGCTTAGAAGGGCCCTAAATCCCATGTGAATGTGTAGAACACATTACAACACTAGATTAGGTCCACTTTAGTTTACAAGCCTCCTAAATTAAATGTGAAGATGTGAATAAACACATTTTACAATACTAAATTAGGGAAAAGTTATGTTAATTTAGCTTAAAAAGGGCCCAAGACCTAATGTGGATGTGTAAAACACCTCACAACACTAGATCAAGGTGACATTAAGTCCAATTCATCATTAAACATTCCCAAATTAAGCAAGGATATTTTTTTTCTACACTACAATTATATTGTCTTGTTGATCCCCTAATAATAGGAGTAAATGGATCTTCTTGTTCTTGAGCTTTCTCATCTTATTTTTTATCTTCCCTAAATTATTTATCTTGCTAAAAAACATCTCCTAAACCTCCTCTTCTTCTTCTTCCTCATCCCCAAATCCATCTCTTTTGTCTTCTTTGGGTGCATCTTCCTACTTAACCTTAATGTGCACACCTTTCCTTTTCTTTGTATTTTGATTTTTCATGGTTAAAACTATCTCTAAGTTCCCTTAAAATCAAATCTCTTAAATAGATAGCTTTTTTGGTTAGTGGGTTAAAAAGCGTGTCTTTAACATTCTCACCATATGTGATGGAAATAGACCTTACTAAATTTGTGTCCAACTTATAAAACTTTTCATTAATGCATAAATATAATCCTTATAGCCCAATACCCTTAAATGTGAAATGCTAGGTTTCATACCTATCCACAATTCATAAGGTGACAAAGAAAGGGCCTTACAAGGATATTTACTTGACAAGTAGAAAAAATAGTCACAACTTATTTTGAAAATCATATATCCAATTGTGAACCAATTATTATAATTTTGGCTCATTGCATAATTGTCTAGTTCATCCTTTTTGCCACCCATTTCTTTTAATAATACCTACATTCTTAAAAAACTCATCAATCTCATAGATAACCTATGGATTTGTCATTTCCAATGGTCAGCTACCTAGATGGATTGGCTAATGAACATGTGAAAGTTGCAATAACTTTCCCTCTACACTTTGGGCTCTGCAAAACTCTGGAAGGTGATCACATACAATGCAATTAAGATACTCTTGTTCCAATTTAACTCATACATTGCAAATAATAGATATATTCTCTTATATTTTACTTGATAGATGAAAGAATTCAAAGATTTGGTTGATCCTATACAATATTTAACATTCTAAGGCAAGAGAATATGGAACTATATGAAACTTCCATGAATTAAACTTCAAATAAAATGAAACTTTGTATTTTTTCTTTTAGAGTGTGAAAGATCCAAGAACTTGTAACTTTAGACACAAATTCTAGACCAACGCCTTAGTTCCTAGGATATAGAGTCAAATTTAGTGTAAATTATGATGTATAACAACATTTTGATCCTAACATTGTAGAGATTTACAATATTGCATTACAACATTTCACTCAACATCCTAAACCAATTCTTCTTAGCAAATCCTTGCACATGAATACACAAACCTATACTTCTATCAAAGTAATTTAACCAATTATTCGAATCAGAACATTGATAAAAGCATACATCCACTAGAACAACAATGGAGATCAAATGAAATATCATTGATCATTTCATTAATAATTCATGAAAAGTGTATAATAGGAGACAAATGACTCAGAATTATGTCAATTCTTATATTCAAATGCTAGTATTGTTATAGCATAAAATGCAAAAAATGCAAACTCAATAGCCTAAGGCAAGACCAACTTCTATTCTCTATGTTGTGTATTAAAAAATTCTTTGGGAATTCAATCATCTCATGAAAATGAACTTGAATTCCCTTTTATAAAAAAAGGGAGCAACAAGCTTTGGGTCATTACACATGTCACATTTCCATTTGACATTCAAATACATTTCAAAATATGATCATGTTTGCAAACCCATGGGTAGAATATTTTGAAGACAAAAATAGTTTTTTTTACTCTTGGTAACCAATTGTCCCTCCAAAAGTGTCTTTGATACAGATTGTTATTCTTTGTCGCTCCTTTTCTTCATTCTCCATAATATGGACCCGAGAAAGTTGAGTTGGAAAGTGAAGGAAAAATCTAGTTGTACAAGATGACAAAACTCCTTTTTTGACACTACTAAAAACCTTTCAACTGTTGATTGTGCAAAATAGACAAAATTTATAGCCATATCACCATAGAAAAATCCTACAAGTTAGGAATATCAATATATTTCTTATCCCAAGCATCATAGTCCTCCTTTGAAGGCCAATTGATTGTCATGAATTCATCCAATTTAGTTATGTAGGGACCATATTTCTTCATTACCTGCTTTGCATTTTTATCAAATTCTTCCAAGAATGTACTAATGATGGAAAATTTGTCCATGCTATTCTTCAACATATATATATTGACATCCCCACCTTCATAAATTAAATCAACCTCTATAGAAATGATAGTATCCATTTGAGCTCTCCACTATTCATATGTTTTAATAGCTTCATTGTTATCTAGAATGTCTAGAAAAAGGCCAAGATCATTCTCATCAAACCGTTGGAGAAATTCCCTAATTCTCTTTTCTAGCGGATCTACTAACGCCTGTAAATCAACAATTTATTTCACTACCTTGTATGTGGGGGTCATTTTTAGTGGCTTATTGAGCTCATTATGAGACCTTATAACCATAATTTTCAATGCACTAAGCATGGGTATCCATGTTTGCATCAATGGGACAGCAATTAACATGTCCCTTTCAAACATCCTTATTGAATCAAACATTAAAGAAGAGTTTGAATGAACATAGTTCACCCTTTTTATTGCTTTTCCTAAACAATTCTCAAGAACATTAGAAACAATGAGTATATTATTTCCATCATATAATATAAATAGCTCCTCATATTCCCTTAGCTATTTGATCAAATCTCTTCTGCTTGTTCTTTCCCTAGGAGGAGGTGTAGTTGATGTACTTGCAATAATTTTTGTAAGCGGTCTATCTTCATTATAGACAACCATTTTCATGGATGGTGGAGGAGGTGGTGGAGAAGAGGAAAATGGAGTCATGACTTGAACTGATGGCATTGGTTGTATTTGTTGTTGATTCTTCAACATCTCATTTTTCAATTCCAATTTTTCCAATCTCTGCTTATCCTTATTATATGCAATCAATAAATCAATATATATCTTTGTTTCCACATTACATTTCTCCTACAATGACTCCACAACGACCTTAGTAAAATTAGAAACATTCACAACCAATGTGGTTGCCTCCATTGTTGGTGTATCAAAAACTCTCTTAATGATAAGGCCTCCCCTATAATCCCCTATAGGTTTTGCAACTTCAAGCTTATTTGTATTAGGGGCCAATACCCAAATTGCCAATGTATCCCATTGTGTGTTGAATGTTGACCCCTATAATGCACATACAACCTCCTCATTAGTAGCAAATACTTGTGAGTTTTTCCTTCTGATAGTATCAAAAGCAATGGAATATGCTAAGTCCCATTCAAGTATTGAGGAGTATACCACTCTCTCTTACAAGCTTTCTTCCCTCCTCAAGGGTCATTTTTTTCTGCTTAGCTTTCATCTCTGATATTACCCTTTCTGATATGACTACTCTAGGAAGCTCAAGGGACTTATCCATTTCATCCTTCATCTTGTTCTCATACCCATCTTTCCTAGTCCTTTATACATATTCATTGAATACATCTATCTTGGAAAATACATCATCAATCATGAAATTTGTGTAGGCTTTCTCTCTAACATCATTTGCATTGTCCAATCCAATTAGCAATGCCTTTGTAACCCTATCCTATGGAGTTGATAACTCTACCTCCCTTGCAAGTGATGGCATATTTTGCATTATATCATCAGAGGTTACAATAACCTCATCATCTAAATCCATTGGATAGTCCACAAGGCCAGATACCTACTCAATTTTCTCCTCTTTGAAGAGGATTCTCTTGGGGGTGAATCAAGGCCAATGACTTGCTAAATAGGAGATGAAGGTCCATGTTGCACAAGGGATTGTGGTCTAGACTCCTTTGATAGAGTAGGAGTATCCCTTATTTGTTCTTTACTCACAACCTACTTTTTTCTTCTTCATGAAAAGACATATTGTTTTCTTGGTGGCTAGTATTTAGGCCTCTCCTCATTCATGGGGGCCTCCCCCTTATCCTATTCTTCAATATTTTTTCAGAGCTACCCTACAACTCTGTCAAAGTTTTGCAAGATGGTTTCAATTCTTAGTATTGGATCTTCAATATCCATAAAAGTTCCCTTGAACTTGGGATCCTTTTCTTTCCTTTATTTCTCCAATTTGGCAAATTCCAACCATTTTATCTTTTTGTCCTCTACCTTCTGCAAATCAAATTCATTCTTAATGATATATTTAGGATAGTCAAAATTATTCCATAATTTACCCACCCTGATTCTTGTTTTCAATGTTGCAATAGAACCCTCAGGGTCATGGTTTATGGGTGATCCCACATAGTGGTTTAGACTTTTTGGCCAAACTTGACATTGAAATGAATATTTTGAACTTGTTCTTCACTTTTGGACACCTATAGCTACTAAACCGTAAGGAATTTGAAGATGATGCAAACTAGTGATTTGTAACATTTTTTTGTAGATTCTAAATATAATTTTTTAAAAAAATTGGAATCAAATTGCATTTATTTTTCCATCTCCTTCGGTAACTAGTTTTTAATAGTAAACACCATTTTCAGAGAGTGATGTGTACTTGCTAACACATAACTTTTTTCTATAAAGGATAAAATTCTGATTTTTTCAAATTTAGATTTGTAACTATGATATCTAGTGCACGCATAACGTTTTATTGAATATTTTCTTCTTAATTAAGTTTTAAAGTCAAACCAATTACAATTTAGACATAGGTTTACTTGCTAACACATTTTTTTTGTATGTATCAAAATTCAATTTTTTTGTTGGATCAAGGACATCAATATCAAATGCATAGATATTTTTCAGAATTTTTTTTGGTAATCTACTATTTTTCCACATGTGTAGAACAAAGAGCTTGATTTTTGATGAAAAACCTACATTCACAAGAAATAAAAAATAAATATAATAATCAAATTAATTATATTTTTTGGGAAGCTTATAATAAGGACTACATACTTACAAAAAATAAATTTTAAATGAATTCATTTGATCCCCCAAAAGGTAAATCAAAAGTGGATGTTTATCAACATTTTGATAGGTGTAAAGGAAACTCTGTTATAGGTATGGTTTAAAACTAGTGAAGTTCTATCCAAGGGGGTTTGATCTAAGGTGGTTTGATCAAACCCTCTTCAATTGAAATCCTTTAAATGGAACTTTTCAAGGCTTAAATCATTATATTTTCTAAAAATATTTGATTTCAGAAAAAAATCAGGATGTCCCAAAAAGTGTAAACCACTATTGTGGGGAACTTGCTCTGCAATTCTTCATCTTTAAAGTTGTAATCATTCTGAGGATATTCCTTCATCCCTCCTTGATCATCACAAATTCTAAAAATATAGTATATGTAGGGAAAAAAGTCCCCTTCTTCTATCATGTCAAAAATATGTCTTCAACTTGTCCAAGCTGCCACATAACCTCCTAGAAACCTATTCTGAATGGCACAACTCTTGGTAACACATGTCGAGATACATTTGTACCATATTCTCTAAACATAGTGTAGCTATCATGTGGAATGACATCTCCCCATTTATGATCAATGCATAAATTAGGCCTTATTTCCTTGGGTCTCAAAAAATCATGCAACTCTTTGGGAATTCTTGGGAGATCCCTCACTAAAAATCCCTTCAACTTTGTAGCAAAAAGATTTGAGAAAGCAACACAACTTGAAGTATGACAATGCTTATCTAAATGATGAGTCCAACATTTGACTGGAAGGAGTTCATTGTTCTCATCCCTCAAATCCAGTGGTATATCCTATCCAAATTCATTAATTCCTCTAGCCAAAAACAAATGACACAACAATGAATACCACCAAAACCTCACTCTAGTTTCACCATTCTTGATGGCCACCAAACAATGATTTTTTTAGTGGCTAATATTCACCAATTGGCTAATAGTTGAAATTTGGGAATCCAAAATTGGCCAATAGTTTGAGCTACAATGTGACCTGAATCGCCACATTTTTACAAAAAAATATTATAGTCTTATTTAAATCGCCAAATAATTTATTTTATTAAAAAAATTAACTCAAAAATTCGCCACAATATTCAATACATGATTAGATTAGATTCGCCTTAATTTTATAAATTATTGGAGAAATCTATATTAATTCGCCAATATTATATCATAACTATTAGTTTCTTTAGGACCATATTTCAAATCTTTAATTTCCACCATTGATTTAAATATAATCTAATGGCCCTTTTTGTATTCCACAAGGTAAAATGTACACATGATCTATAATGCTCATGGGGCGCAAAATTTTGGGTATCACGAGCATTATAGATTGTGGGTAAATTTCACCTTATAGTGTACAACAAGGGTTGTTAGACCAATGATCTAAAAGCAGTTTTGAGCCCCCATGAGAATTATAGATCATGGTTACATTTTAACTTGTAGAATATAATGAGGGCCATTATATTATATTATAGTATAAAACAATGGTAGAAAGTAAATATTATAGTCTACCCCTTCAACTCATCGATAATTTCCACCCTCAGGCCCCTACTTTTCCATGAGAATTATTTTTAGATTGGATAGATTCACCATCATAATTAATGCATTTTCCTATTATTTTTCAAGATTCACAAAATTTTCCACAAAATTTTAGTGATGTAAAAAAATCGCCAATAAAACTAATATTTTTTTCGAAAAAAGGGAAATTTTAGTCAATAGAAATTAAATTTTTTTCCTCAAAAAATGAAAGATACGCCAAGATTTTATATCTTTTTTTGAGGGGGGTTTCTTAAAGTTATCACTGCCACCAAAGCCTTATGGATTACATAAAACAAATATGTGGAAAAATCATACAATTTGTTCACCATCATATGTTGGATGTTAGTAGCCATGTACATGAAAGCCATTGGCATTCTCTGAGGAGGGTCAAGCCCTAGAATCTACCATAATTTTTGGTAGGTTCTTACAAAATAATATTCAAACATATCAATTGAAAAAGGTTACTTGTCAGCAGATGTGAGTTTCATTTTGCTTCCTCCCTTTTCCTTTACCATGAAATTAGGCAAGATTGTTACTCTAAAGGTATTTTTGTTTGTTTCAAATTCCTTTCTCAATGCTTTCAGGTTGATTTGTTCAGTTGCATCATGGTTAAGATTGAAAATCTCAATAAATCCTTCTTGGGTTAGCTTGACCATTTCAACCCTTGTATTTGACCTTACAACTCTGACATTAAGGTCATAATTTGCAACGATGGCCTTGAGTAAATCCACATCCAAATAGACATTTGGAACTAAAAAATTTCCCATATCCAATCTCCAACCATTGTAGGTCAAAACACTAGAATTTCTATTTCTGAAACAACACTTGAACAGTTCCCATCCAAAAACAGGTTTTAGTTCTCCATCCCTAATGGCATAGTGTCTATCAATTATTCCCTTGTCCGCTCCTAGGCCTTGGAACATTATTTTTCCCTTAATTTTATCCATTGTTAACTCAAGTAATTGGGCCAATAAATCCTCATGAAGGCCTCTCTTGGGGGTAGAACCAGAGGTATGGGACTTTGGGGTGCCATGTTTAACAATTGTGCAACCTAGGGTTTTTTACAATTGCAACTTAGTGTTTCTTGCAAGGTGGTTTAGGTTTTCTCAAATAGACGCATGAAAACTAAGGGAAATTCAAAATAATTCAAAAGCAATTGATGAACATCAAACCTTAAAAAAAATCTAGCAAGAACTTTTAAAGCATTGAGTAGGAAAATGCACATAAATTTCATTGGAAGTTTGGTTAAAAAGAGGGAAAATTTACTTATAGGTGTTTGAGCATTGGAAACCCTAATTATTGGTCACTAAATGCTTACACTTCACAAGAATATTCATTAAATCTCTTCAAAATGCTTAGGTAACCTTGAATTGTGCTTTAATTGTTGCTTTTATGGTGAAAAAGCACCTCGGGTTGATTTAACATCATCATGTCCGCCATTACTGCTCCCTCACATAAACCAAAACAACTCAATCTATTCAATTTTTTATTTTTGAATTATAGTCATCAATCTCTGACTAACCTAGATCATTAGATGGCTCAAATGGAATCAACTAAGTTTGAAAAACATGACTCGGCTAGACTACAACATAGAGCAAGTGAAAATATTCCATGTGGAAAAGCTCCTCTAACATCACCATGGGCTCTACTAGCCTCGAGAAGCTTTAAAAAAGTTAATGTGTCACTTTCCCACAATCTCGCATGCATCTACTAGGAAGCATATCAAGGGTTGCGAGATAGCGGGGAGAGCTCTCATATGCCTCCACATGTCCTAACTTGTGCACCCATTAAGCTCTTATGTTGTTGCCCACACTTGGAAAATTTTGCATTGTGCCTAAACCTTTGAAATTTGAATGATCAGTATCAAACATCTCTAGCACAGCTGCACAACTTTATGAATAGAGGCCATGTGTATTCAATTTTATACCATTTAACCCTCCATATTTTGCCTTAATATTTTAATGAAATATTTTTGAACCTAGGACGTAAGACATAAGACATAATACATAAGTATTTCATGACCCACATGACATGTTTTGGCTAAATATTTAAAATGGGCATGACTGGTTAAACTAGGATATATAAGGGTCGATTATCAAATGACGCCAACGACTTAGGTTGTTTCTTAACAAATTAGGAATGGGTTATAGCAATTCAACAAGCGGATATAATAAAAAGGCTAATTTTTAAAGAATATTAGGGTTTAAGAGGGTTTTAGCCCTAAGGTGAACCCTAATTGATGAAACATGAAACCTTAGTCTACAGATAACCAACAAAAACTCATATTTTTAATGTAATTTTAGGGAGCCACAAATATTTTCAAATATTCTTATCAAGTTCCTTATAAAATTATTCCCCTCTATTACGAAATCTCAAAAAAAAATCTTATAATATGATTTTTTTTTCAAGTAAGATTTTAAATTCCTTGAACTTAGTGAAAAATCTAGATTTATGTCTCATAAAATAAATTCAACTAAATCAAAAACACAAAATATTAAAATTTTCCAATATAATTAATATCCATAAGGACAAATTCATACAAATAAATAATTTCTAATTTACTATACATCCCTTATAGATGGCTAAAAATAGTTCACTAGTAACTTTCCTTTACAATGACTTCTTAAAAATATCATAAGGCCAATGAAAAATTGAAAAGAGTGCCAACCAAGGAACTTTGATATTTTCTCTATATGTGACACCTCATTTTATGGTGGGTAAATATTTACAACATGATATAATTAGTAAATAATTTCACTAATATTAGAACTTAGAATTTTTACAACACCTATTCCTAATAGAGAAAGTGCATACACAAATATTATATGATAAATCTTATCAATGAATAATAATTTTCTATACTACTAATTTTTTTATCATTGTTTTATATTTCCATTATGTATCATATTTCTAACATATTTAAGAAGATTATTTTTTACCATTTTAAGAAAAGAATCATTTTTTAAAAGAATTTGACACCAATGTTAGATAGATTGTTATATTCATGATATATATGAGTGCAAGAGACTACCTCAAAGTCACCAATAACATATTTATTGTACCAAAGTATTCTAATAGTTAACCAATTCTTGTATTAGACCATTATCATATTATTAATTATGATATTTGAATTATCTTTGATTATCATCTTAAGAATATTAAAATCATGCACTTATTTTAATATTTGATATAGATCCACTAGTTTATAGTGCACCCCTATTATTTAGTGAATACATTAAGGATCATGATTTAGAATCTCAATAAATAATATGATCCCTCTAAAGGCCTATATCGTATTTGAAGTCCATCCATTAAATTAGAGTTTTAATAACCTCTATTTAGATGTCCTCCATTTTATAATTTCCTCATTATTCCTCAATCAAAAACCCCATTATTATAAAAAGGTAACAATATTTTTTTGAGTGAAATATGAATATAAAATTTTATGGGAAAAAATCAATATTATCAACAATGTATTCAAATAATGACTTCCAAATAAAACTTATGCACCTCCTTTTCTTGTTTATTTTGATTACAAAATTTTTCTATATTAATCCAAAAGAGATTTATGTAGTAGACATTTGAATGGACCCCATAGTATGAAATTTTTTTAAATGAAAAGGATCTATGGAACATGTTTTGTTAGGCTTTGAGATGTCATGTGCTATTGTTTCTAATCCTCCACATGCTTTAACTTCTCCTTCTAATAAATGGAATATTATTTTCCCTCCCAAATGTCATCTTCCCAAATCAATGGTTCCTTGATCCCTAAAGAAAAATAACTTCATTTTTTTTGAGACTCCATTGATATGAGTCTTTCTACTTGTAAAATATTCCTATACGACCTAAATATAAACAACACTCTATTAGATTAAATTACATAATTTTAAATTATTATTTGAATGCAATTTTGAACTCAAAAACATAATTTTGAATTCAAAAACCTTGGATTATTTAGAGGTTGCAGTATCATTTCTAAAACAAGTGACCTTTGGAAGCTTTAAATGGACTAGCCACAAATTATACTCTAGATGTATCAAAAAAGTATTTGAAAATAGTAAAATGTATTATTTTGTAATGGAGTATGATCACATCCTTAAATATTTTTTAAATGAACACAGGTTTTGATACTATATAAATTATTTTAAAGTGTTAGGAATTTATTGGAAAGTTTCATAAATTTTGGCTTAGCTTAAAAGGGTTACATAAACAGTCAACCAAGACATGGATGTGTCTACTTAAGAAACATCTTGATTTATTTCCCTATGCATGCAACTTTTTCATAATTAATTACAAGAGCGAAAATTATAAGAATGCAATCTTAGATTTAAGACCATGGTTCTAGTATAGATACTTTCTATGTTTAAGGCCTTAGTACCCTTATTTCATCCACAATAGAGACTCATTTTTCATAGCCCCTATTTGAGTTCACCTTCCATACCTATTATTACAATTTGAACATGAATATAATCTATGAACAATTAATAATTCATTGGAAAAAAATTTACATTTTTCTAATGAAACTTAAGATCAAACACTACTCTTTATTGAAACTTGTATTGAAATGAATTTAGACACTAGACACCTTCCATACTTGCTACTACAATTTAAACATGAGTCTAGTCTATGAATAATTATTAATTCATTGGAAAAAATTTCTACATTCTTTTAATTAAATGTAAGATCAAGCACTACTTTTATTGTAACTTGCATGAAAATGGATTTATGACAAGGACCTTCTAAAATTAATTTCCTTGAAGAATAATGGATGGTTCTAGTCTCAAGCATTCAATTATTTGAATATCCCTTTACTATGTCATAGGATTTCTAAATATGATTTATTTTCGCATTATCCAAAGTATAAGAAGATTTTTTTGACTGCAAAATCCACTTAGTGGAACAAGGTCAAACTTTACCATTATTAGATTGAAATATACTTGGTTTAAAAGGTAAAATCGGCCTCATATCCACTTGGCATTATTTTGCAGAGAAGTCACATGCCTCATAAAATTATGGTATTTTTGAGAATTCATACTCAAAGAAAGACTCAAAATGTGATACTCTCTACTCTAGTCAAGATCCTCCACTCTCACAATAATGTGGAAGGAAGGTGGGAGCAAGGTTTAAAAATTGAGTTCCTTAACCATTTTTATGGTTTTTTATTTTTATTTTTGGTCTAATATTCATGTTTACAAGTATCATTTTTCTCCCCTATTTAGAGTTTGAAGATTTATTTATTTATTTATCTCAAACAATAGAAGAGAGTCCTTCCCCCTTGCTTCATTATTTAAAAAGAAGAATAATTTATTCAATATAATTTAATGATGGTGATGACTTTTAATATCTTTTAGATTAAATTAATTTCTAATAGATATTCAAATAAATAGATATTTAAAATAAATTAACCAAATCCTTATGGCACTTCAAGGTGTATAATTTAAAACTATACATATTTCTTTATATAAATATATATTTTTCTAAAAATATTTGTATATTTAAAATAATATAAAAATTTAATTGCTTTTACAAATTTCACTTTCAAATGTTATTTTTTTGGAACAAATGTTACCAAACTATTATATACATAGCAAGATTGAAGTTTGCTCATTAAAATGGAACATTTGAGAGCAACGATGGGAGGGAAACGAGTAGGATTTAGCAGTTTGAGTTATGTAGCCGGCGATGGTAGTGGTGAGGATGAAGATCCAAATGGAGGCTTCTTAGTTGTTATGAGGCTTGAGGGTCCTTTGTTCCCTTGGGCAATCATTTTTTGGCTCATATGTTCTGTTGTGGAGGTTGGCGTTGCTATGGGAGGGTGTGGGTTCTTCTGGCACTCTCTCCTCTTTGCAGGTTTGGTCGTGAAGGAGATGTTGGAGGCGTTGGTGGGTGCTTTAGCCTTTGATGTCAAGTTTTTGGGTGTTTTTATCCTTGCATTTGATGTTGAGGACTTTGAGTCTGGAGCATGTGGGTTGTTGTTCTTTTTGGAGCATTATGTGATTTTTGGCCTTCTGCACTCGGCTCCTTGGTGTTTCAAGAGAATTTTTGGTGGGTTGTGGTGGAGGAGTATGTTCTCTCCAATCTCTTTATTGTCTAAGGGTGATCTGTGGTGTGTTGTTCTAGGTATCCCTGTTTTGTTTTATCTCTTTGATTCCAGGGGTGTCTTTCCTACCTTGGTTTTATTTCTTTTTCTCTTCGTGAGATTTGCTTTGCTCCCTAAATGGTCTTTGAGATTTTTTCTTTTATTGGGAGTGGCCATTTGTTTATGGTATTTATTGCTCTATTGGTGGTGTTTCACGTGTGATCTATGCTACTAGGTCCTTTACTATTAGGAGGGTTTTTTTCCCTTTTGGGCCAAGTTTGGGCTCTCCTATCCTTTGTTGATCTTGTTGCTAGGGATTGGTGTTGTGGGCTTGAAGAGGGTGGGGCTCCGGCTATCTCTGAAATGAAGCTAATTTTGTGTGACCATTGGGTTGTGAGCTTCCCCAAGTTGGTAATGAGTATTTATCCTTTGAGGGATGATTTGATGTTTTGGCTGAAGGCTCTTATGTTCTTGGGCTCTATTTTGAGTGGATTTGGCCTCATTTTTAGCTCTTTGGTGTCCTGTGGTTATAGGACTATTGGATTCTTTGTTTTTTGGATCATGGGTATTTTGTGGGTTGAGCTATATTATTTTCTTTTTCTTAAGGCTCAGTTGCTTCAATTTTTTCCTTTGGTGGCTGAAGTGCATTCTCCCTCCTTCTTGGTCCAGTACCTTGCTTTATTGAAGGTGGTTGTGATTTCCCTTTGTTTTGAATTTATCCCTCTAAATCTGCAACTGTTGTCTTCTATGGAGGTGGAGCCCTCTTCTATTGAGGTTGAGGTGGGTGTTGTAGTTTTGGTGGGGAGATCACTCTTCTACTAGTTTCTATCAAGGTGGAGAATGTGTGGGGCAGAAGAGTGATGGCTTTGGAGGGTTGGGCTTTCATTTCTTCCTCTCCTATAGAGGGTATCTCCCTCCTATTGAGGTGGAGTTGGGGTTGGTGCTTCTCGTGGGGTGTTGTTGCAAGTTGGTTGATGTTCTCTAGTGGTTTGTTGTGCTCTTTAAATCCCCTATTGAGGTGGGGTTGTTGGATTTTCCAATATTTTTGCTTAGGGGCTTGGTGTTGTTCTACACCATTAAGTTGGTTATCTCTCTTGGCTTAGTGGTGTCTTCCATGAGCGGTTGGTTTGCTGATGTCTGGTTGATGCAGGCAGGTTCTTGTGTATCTAAGGGTTTTTGGTCCTAGTTAAAACCAATTTGTAAAGGGATCTTGGTCCTTTTCTTATTTGTATGATGCAGCCTGTGTAATCATGTTTTTCTTATAGTAGTTGTTGTTGGGTTATTGTTGATATGTGTTTTATCTTATTTGTAGCATGCTTCTCTTTGATAGGGTTATGAGTCCCTTCAAAATAATTCTATAATGGGCTTCAGGTCCTAGCAAAACCTATTTTACCCCTAATCAAAAATATTATTATCATTTAATTCTAAATAATAAACCAAAAAATAATATATGTAACTCCCTTATCCTTTCCTTTAATAGTAGAATATAAGTACATACAAAAGTTCAATAATAATAACAAATTACAATAGCAATGAACTATCATGTGCATACTCAAGGTAGATATCAACCATATGTAATCCCATAGAATATAGCTAATCCATGACCTAATGAGGCTCCACTATGACCTCTAGTTGAGGTCATCCTCTATCCAAAGGGGTGGCATCCTCTAAACTTTAAAATCAAAGGAATTTCATTCTTTGATCTCATATATATCTATAGGTTTTCATTTGTAGATCCACATGCTTGAACACAAGTTCTCAAAATAGTTTCCAATAGATTTTGTATATAGAAATTGATAAATGATCCCTAAAAGGATGTGTTCCCTTTTATATCCTCCATAATAATGGTCAATACTATATCTTAGAAATTTCATCCTCATATGTAACCACTTCATTAAATTAAATAAATGTTGTTTTCATCTTATAATACCATATGTATATGTCAATTCATACCTTTGTTTTTTTAAATAGTATTCCAAGGAACTAAATCCTATTTGAAATAACTTATATCACCAAAATAGGCCATTGATGACATTACAACACATGTTAGGTCAAAGAGAACAAAGGTGAGTTTATCAAAGTTTAAAAGTTGGAGATATCACAAGACTGAAAGTAT
Source organism: Sequoiadendron giganteum (assembly GCA_007115665.2). Taxonomy (NCBI): domain Eukaryota; kingdom Viridiplantae; phylum Streptophyta; class Pinopsida; order Cupressales; family Cupressaceae; genus Sequoiadendron; species Sequoiadendron giganteum. The sequence goes on from CM021100.1 coordinate 630,042,809, forward strand.
GAAAAATACAAAGGAAGGAATGATAGGATGAAGAAGTATGAAATTTATATATGGACCAAGGAAATTTTATACTTGCATGGGAAATAATCCCTAGATGATAAGCTTCAAAACTCTAATGAATGACAACATTTAGAAGATTGAGCATGCCTTCAAACTCAAAGAATTTGGGGACCTTATATAGACACTAGGGGAAATAAGAGGAAGAAAAAGCACACAAAATGGGACCAAGGTAGATGCAAAAATAGGAAATGGGAAAATTGGTCCATAACATATATAATTACAAAAATAGGACATGACAAGTCCTCACTTAGAATTACTTGCCTTCAAGAAATAAAAAAATTAGATGTTCCAACACATACTTTTTCCAAATGAAACCCTATGTAGGTAGTTTCTTCCCATGAACTAGCTGGTTTATGATGCCTCCATATCCCAAAAATTCTATCTTTGTGATAATTATGGATCCACATCCCAAAATTTCTATATTTGTGATGATGATGGCATCCATTACCCTTATAAGTAACACTCTGAAACCTATAAAAACTAAGTCAATACAATATGGTGCATCACAAACACACATTTCCATTTGTGAATCAAATCCAATGGATGAATGGTGTGGCTTTCTAAACAAATACTCTCTTGATTTTAACCATTTAACCTATATTGATTTATGTTTTGAGGTATATCCTGATAAGTATCCTTCAACCCTCTTATTCTCTATATTTTTTGGCCAAAAAGCTTGTAATTGATAAATTATTTTAGGAGTAAGATATACACCTATCAAATTATATAACTTCTACCAAGAAACTAGCAAATATACTAACTCCACCACTAACAATATTTCTAGGCAACCATGTAACCTAATCACTCCTTAATAAATTAGTTTTTTCCCCTTGGTATGCATTGAATTTAAAGTATGCATACTCATTTATCTTATCTACAATTTAACATAAATTTATCTTTACCATGTACCTTAGAAAAACTCATAATGGAATATATGAACATAATTTCTCAATATTTATGGGAGATAAGCAAAGGCTATAACGGACTTGGAGGAAGGACATTTTCTTGTTCAATTTTATAATAGTTGGTACACTCATGGGTTTGTTGGATAAGACCCTCCTTGAAGTACTTCTATTTGAATCTCTCTTTCCATTTCATACATTTTTTATTGTATATAGATTTTTGCACCATGGATGTATCATGTAGCATCTTCAAAACCTTCAATTTCATCTTATCTATCATATACAAGAGATATTTTTTAGTTATATCTGATGAGACCATTTGATATAATCTACTTATCCTTCTCCCTTTTGTCTAGGGTGTTAAATAAATATTTACTCATATAATTTTGCACTGTAATAAAATATATTTTCTCACTACACATGATATAGACAAAATAAAGAATGAAATTATGGGAAAGATGTCATCAACTACTTTCCTTTTTCCCTAAATATTAAATTCATCATTTGGGTTTTTATTTACCAAAATAAAATTTAGTAATTTGAAATCTTTGATTCTCAATCCTCCTTGTTATTCCATCAAATTCTACTACACTAATCTGATATTAATACAAGCTAAGAAACCTAGATTAGAAGATATCAGGTTACATCCATCTCAAATATTGGGTTATTATAAAGAAAATAGAAACTGAGAGATTAAAAATTATTTCTACTTTCATATTTAAACCATTCTCCATGTTGGCCCAAATTTGTGCAATTATTCTCTAAAATCATGATTTTCTATTCCTATTCAATTGTGTCATCCTCTATCTACTTTTTTGTCAACTTTTAAGTTCTCTACCTAACTAGTCAGTAGCCAAAATATAAGCCTAACTCTATACTTTCAATTTTTTATACTAATGGAAGATTTTAAATCAAACTCCTCTTAGACTCTATCAAAATACTTTACCACTTGTTCAATTGTCTTATCTCTTGCTTCATTTTCTTTATTCCTAGTATTTTTTGTCCCAATTCATTCATCTACCTCCATGAGTTATATTTGGGCCTTTTCTAAGGTTTCCTTGGTTTCTTCAAAATCAAAAGTGAGTTCATCAAACCTTTCCTTGTTTTACTTTGATACATTTAGGGACCCATCTCTATAATTCTTATGACCATATCCCAATCTTTAATAAATTATAGATATTTTGATTTCATTTGAACATCTAAAACAATATTCACTACTTATAGATCTATAAGAGTGACTATATTGTTTTCTTGAGATCATTTATTTTCATTTGACTTGTGTTCATTCTTAAAAGCTCAAAGTGAGCTCTTCATGATCCTTTTCAACCTCTTTCTCTTCTATTATCAAAATTTTCTCTTTACATTCAAGTTTCTTTATATACCTTTGTGCAACATTAGAAAGATGGTATTTCATGTCTTGATATTGGCTACAAACTCTACCATCTCCCCATAATAAGTTCTTAGAAGTGTTTTCATAAATAGGAGGAAGATTGCTTATATATTTTGTGTGGTTAACTAAAATACCTTTTCCTCTATGAAAAATGTCTACATACTTAAGCCATTGTGATTATGATGTTATTAAAATATTGTATCCTTTAGTTGAGTTATCCATCCTAGGAAGGTTTTGGATCATTAAATTTTTATTTTTATCCATGCAGAACAACACTACTAATTCTTAAGCATCAAGATTTTGATTATCAACTAACACACTAGCATGTTTAAAACTATTATTTAATATAATAATCTTAGGAAAATATTTTTGAATAGTGTAATATGTTGATTTGAAGATATGAATTATAAAATAAATAATATGATGCTTACCATATAATGAGTTAGTATGTATTTCACTCACCACCATGCTTCTTGTTGTCTATATTATCTTTCCTTAAAACTTAGACTTAAACTCCCTAATTTGATGAATCTATAGACTCACTACTAAGATATAACCATGCTACACCCATAATTATTTTTAGCTCTCATAGCATCAAACACATTACATACCTTATGTTCATCCATGGTGACATGGAGTGGTCAATTTATCTAAGTGCAAGGTATGCCAAATCTATCAGGATCAATGATATCAATTTCATCAAAAACTTCAAAACATCTTCTTGTATTACATATAAATATTAACTACCATTTGGGTACACCTATATTAATAGACACATATGCATTATCTTCAATTGAGTTAGATCTCCATCAAGAATAGAAAAAAATGGCCTAATCAAACTTAATGATATCATTCATTTCCACTATATTCTATCTTCACATTACATACTCACCGTAGATCCCAAGAAATGAATACATATTATTGATATTTGTAGAAAACTTTGACCTACTCAAACTTAATGAGATAATTTTTTGCCACAATGTTCTATCTTCCCATTACATTCTCACCATAGATCATAAGAAGTGAATAAATATCTTGATTATTGTCATGAACAACCAATATGATAACATCATGTTACATCCTCTAGGTCCAAGATGAATTACAAGAATTCCCTAGCTACCAAGATCCCACTCCTTGGTGCAAAGCTAGTTTTGAATTTGAGTAAAAGGGCCTATGTTTCCTTCATTGCAAATAGTATTAATAATTATTTTCAAATTCTTAGAGAAATTTATCTAGTGACAATATTTCTATAAAGACATAATTTCAAGTGTGTCTATGCTATTATTTTCTCCTTTAGATCTTAAATTATACTCATAGGAGCGATTAAAATTCTTATTATTTTCCTCAATGGATTTAAGTGAAATAATATTTTTTGATACTTGGGGAATAGAAGGATAAACCATTCCATCTTACAAAATTGATAGTACATTCTTTGTACATTGGTAATGTGATGATCTACACCATTAAGAATCAAAAAAATATATTTTCCAACATTAGATTCCTTACCTTCCATCAACTTCTTATCAAACTCTTACAACTTTGGATCTTCTTTTTTTCCATACCCAGATATAACTTTAGACCCATATAATATATGTATACACTCATTTCCAAGAGTGGTTCCATGTACCATTTCTACATCTTGGATAGGATTTCTTATATCCTCATATAAGGGATTCATGTATACCCTATTGAATGTGATGACATCAATTTCTTGAAACTCAAAATGTTCTTCTTTTCTCAATTCATGATCCTCAATTTCTTCTTTGATTTCATCACTATTATTCCTTTCTAGACCATCATCAATTTTACCTCTTATTTTTATTCATGATCAGATACTTGGCATTATATATATAATTACTTTAGGATCATCTAATTTGAGTCCTTATCTGATACTACATCGACGAAGTGTACTTTTTCCTTACCAAGGCACCAATGATTAGGATTACATGATTCCTTGCAATAAAAATAGATCCCTTTTATTAGTTCATTTTTTATAACATCATGTTTCTTAAAAATAAGGGGGTTCTTCTTCTACTCATGACTAGGAGGAGATACTGATTGTTCAAATGTCAAGAATCTTTCATGATGACTTCATGGGGTTTTAGTTTTAACTATTTTTCTTCCATCTACCATATCAATTCTTTGTTGAATACTTGGAGATTCTTGTGAGGTTGATTCTATTCTAAATCCTCTTGATGGATACCTCATTTCTAATTCATAAAATTATAAAAAGAAGTTTGTTTCTAAATATCAAAATCAAAACATTTATACCTTTTGTGACAAGCTATGATGTCTTCAACAATTTAAATTTTCTCTCCCACACTTCCTTATCTAACTAGGCCTTTATTATCATTACTATTGGCTCCAATACCTTGTTCCACCATACAAATTAGATATCTAAAGAATATTCCCATGATTCATAGGCTAGTAGAAAACCAACTATAATAACATTATAATGTTCTAATCTAAAATAATTATGCAAATATGATTTTAAACTAATCTCAAAGCCTTTTCAAATGTTCATTATTTGGGACGCATACAATCAAGTTTTTCGTATTGAAATTAGATCTTATCAAAATATTGTTTACATCACATTATTACCATTTCATTCTAAATAATATCCTAACAAATAAAATATGTAACTCTTGATCCTTTCCTTATTATAATAGAATTTGAATACATTCAAATATTCATAAATAATAGAAAATTACAATAGTAATTAATAGAAATAAACTTTCATGTGCATACTCACAAAATGAAGATCAACCAAAATCCCATACAACACAACTAATCCATGATCCAATGAAGCTCTAATGAAACCTTTTGGTGAGATCATCCTATAGCCAAAGGGGTGGAATCCTCTAACCTTTGAAATTAAAGGTACTTCATCATCTCATATTCACTAGATCTATAAGTTTTCTTCTCCAAATATACATGCTCAAAAGCAAGTGATAAAAATAGTTTTCAATATTATTTGTATATATAAATTTATAGATGATGCTCTCTAAATGGATGTGTTCCCTTTTATATCCTAAATAGTAATGATTGATACCAAATCATATAAATGTTAGCCTCATATTGTAACTACTTCATAAAATGAAATAAATGTCATTTTCATCATGTAATTCCATGTGTACATGTGAATCCATACCTTTACCTTTTAAATAATTTTATTGGGAAGAAAAACCTAGTGAAAATAAATTATGGTGACAAAATAGACCATAAATGACATTAGGACATGTGTTGGCATTAAAAAACAAAGGAAAGAATATCAAATTTCAAGAGTTGAGCACATAAGACCAAAAGTCTAACAAATACAAATGAATAGTGAATGAAGGATGAAAGGAATGAAAGGGTGAAGAAGCACAAAAAAATTATGGGGACCAAAGAAGGGTTGGGCCAAGGAAGCATGCCTAGATGAGGAACTATGAAACTTTGATGACTGACAAACACTTCAAATACTAAGAATTTCTTCAAACTTAGAGACTTTGGGGACCTTATACAAATATAAGGGGAAAGGAGAGGAAGAATGTATACAAAAATGGGACCAAGAAGATTAAAAAAAAAAAAAAAAGATAATTTAGCTCATAACATAGATAATTACAAAAGAAGGACATAGTAATAAAATTATATAAGTTTAACTAAGTTATAAAATTATTTTCATAATTATTTTAAAAAGAAATAGAGTTATAAAAGATTTATAACTAATAGAGAATGGAATCACACTACCATGCTACATATTTTTGCTATTTTAGACCATAAAATATAAAGTATATATATTTATCATATATTCTAATTTAATTAAACATATTTTAGAAAAATAGAAGTTAAATTTCATATATTTTTAAATAATAATTAATTTTTAATGACTTATTTATATATTAAATATTTTTTTTTTGAAAATTAATTATAAATATCTTTAGTATAATTTGACATATATATAAAAAATATTTTAAAATAAAAAAATTTAAATTTAATGTCTAATATTTTTATTAAATAAAGAGGGGTAAAGATTTATTTCATCAGAGAGCCAAAATTACAACCAAAGACAAAGAGTCTGAATATCAAATCCTACTAGGCCTACACTACCCATCAATAGCCAATAACCAAAGAACCAAACCAATTAGGCCCCATCAACCACCCTTCCAAATCCAATATTATCCTCTTGAATCAACATCTTCAACCTTAGGAAATATTCTGAGGGAAGATGCTCCTAGCCATCCACATGACAATTACTCCTCCTCTTAGAGGCCCATTTAGCCAAATAATCCAAAACATTGTTCCACTCCTTATGGATATGGGAGAAAGAAACCAAGTCTAAAGAATTACTAATAGATAGTGAATCTATTGAACCACTGAGTCCAATTGCCAATTTACCCCTTCCAAGATACATTTATTCAACATAGAAAATAGAACTTGAGAATCCAAATTGCATATGATATTATGCCATCCAAGAGCACATCCATTTTCCAAGGAAATAAGGATAGCAAGGGCCTTCATGATATTATTAGTATAGTACCCCTAAAAATGGAGAAGAAGAAAATAGTATTCCCTAAACTAACCCAACCAATACCACCAACTTCAAAAAAACCAAGATTCCCTCAAGAGGAGCCATCATAGTTTAGCTTCAAGAAATTAGCAAGGGGCATCGACCATCTGCCTTCACATTCTTCCTTTGGAACAAGACTGCCTTGAACCACCTCCTACTAAACCCATCCCCTTCATCACCACCAGCTCATCAGCCCCAAGAGGTATATCCACCTCACACCTTGCCTGGAGAGTTTCCTAAACCATGCCCAAGGTCCTCTACCATACTTGAAGAGAAACCAAACCCTTCCCCTTGAAAATTCTATGGTTCCTTTCCAACTAGATCTACGAAAGAATGCAAGAAGGCCCTGTGATCCAAGCCACTTAGAGATAGAATGTATTCACAGGGGGGCTTCCCAAATTCCTCCAAAACTGAACCAAAGTCAAGGCACGGACACATGTCTGATTCCAAGCCACCCATTCACTAATGCCAAATGATCCTAGTATATGTGCACTGAAATTAAAAAAAAATGTGAAGAAGATTCCTCACTACTTCCACATAGAGTGCACTTATATGACCCATTAAACACTCTCTTTTGAAGATTATCCTAAGTAAGCCACTTGTTGTGAGAAAATAACCATATGAAAAACTTGCAATTAGGGCCATGCATACTTATTCCACACCCACTTCCACAAAGGAACCTCCTCCCACCATATTTTTTTCTATCAAGTTCTTGGTACTCCACATCCATTGAGTACTTCCCTCTAGGATCAATACTTAAAGCCAAGGTATCATTCCTTGAAAAATAAATACAAGCTCTACCAAACCAAATGTGAGATACCACTTCTCGGTCCTCCACAAAACCTCCATACGACTAGGCTTGATAGTCCTTCCACTTGAAAACTTCAACTTTCCGCAAACTCTTCACATCTTTGAAGTCTTCCACATAGGACTAGCCAACCTCCAAGAAGGTGTGACAAATATTATATAATTATTGATGCAAGATCATGATTGGGGGATGACCATCCCAAGATTCAAACTAAAAAAGAGCATCAGACCCTCTATTGTAAATCTAAAATAGACCTTGCTTGATTAAGCTAGCACCCCTTTTAAGAGTGTCCCATATCATAGACCCATTACTAACCAAAGAGACCCTAGGCACATATTTCCCATGAATTCCCCTCAATTATTTTGAAGAAAGGATATGAGCCCAAGCTTGACCCTGACTAGTACACCGCCGCCAATATAGCTTGGCCACCAAAGCCTGACCCATGAGGAAAGCCTTCCACAAGCCCAATCCCCTAAAAAAAATTGGTCTACAGATGTTCTCCCACTTAACCAAACTCCACTTCAAGGAGGAAAGGCTACCAGTCCATAGGAATTATCTAACTAGAGCATCCAGCTCCTTAATAAAACTAACTGGTGTCATCTACACCATACACCTATAAAGGGGAATCACCTAAACCATATATTTTAATAACAAAACTATCCCTACATAGGACAACCATCTATATTTCCAATGATTGACCCACTCACGAAACTTTTTCAACACATTTTTTGAAGTTCCTCTTGGCAGGGAGCCTGTAGAGAGGGGAATACCTAGGTACACAAAACAAAGCATACCAATCTAAAATATCAATATCTAAGAAATTACTAACTAAATTTAGTGGGAGGATTATCAAAAAATAAAATATAGGACTTAGCCTCATTGATCCTTAGGCCTTAAGCAGAAAGATAGATCTCCAGAGCATGCCTATAGTTAGTTGCTTCCCTAATTTTGGCAACCCCTAAAAGAGAAATATTATCCATGAACTATAAGTGAGATTTAGGAAGAAAGCCATCACCCTTGTTCCATCCTTGAATCAAACCTTTTCTCCTGTTGGCTTTAAAAAATCTTCCTAGGCCCTCAACCATAATAATAAAGAGATAAGGTGACAAGGGATCTCCCTGCCAAAGGCCTCTAGAAGCCCCAAAGAGAGTAGAAGGATAGCCATTTATTAGCATTGAGTATTACTTCAATATAACACAAATCATCACCCAACTGATCCAACCCTCACCAAACCCAAAGGCTATGAGCACTTTCTAGAGGAAAGCCCGTCTAACTTGATCATAAGCTTTGGCCATATCCAACTTGATGAACATGTCCTTTTCCTTGGAGAGGTCCATAGAGTGGATGGCTTCAGCCATAATAACCACTCCATCTAGAATATGACTACCTACCATAAAACCTCCCTGCTCTTTTCAGGTAACTTTGTTTAGCCATGACCTAAGTCTCTCCACAATGAGCTTAAATATGATTTTATAGACCATATTGCACAAGGAAATTTTCCTATACAAGTCAAGTGAATTCACACCCTCCCTCTTAGGGATAAGAACAACAAAGGTGGAATTTATTGCCCTCAAAATCTACTTGTTGCTTTGTGATTCTTGGACCACATCCAATGTATCAAACTTAATAATCTCTCTGAACTCTTGGAAAAAATCTATTAGGAATCCATCAGGGTTGGGGGATTTTCCTTTTTTCATCTTGAATACCACCTCCTCCACTTCCTCCAAAAAAATGGAACTACAAAGTGCCTCATTCAGCTCATTAGGCACAATTAAATGATATACTCCAAAATGAGATGATCTTCCAACCCAACATCAAGAGAATCCTTCTTGAACAATGAAGAATATTATTAAATAACCTCTTGTGAAATGTGCCTAAAAGATGAAAGTTGTTTCACCTGAGAGGACATCAATGAGGAAACCAAGTTACCGTGCCTTCTAGCTTTAACAAAGTTCAAGAAAAAAACTTTATTTCTATCTCCCTCTTGCAACTAGTCAATCCTAGACTTTTGTTTCTAAAAATTCTCTTCCAAGTTAGTTCCCATTCACTTAAATTCTTCATGGAATCCACTTCCTTTCTAAGGGATTTCACGATAGGCCCTTGATCCTTATTTTTCCTAGTGATAGTATCCAAATGGTGTTGGGTAGTTGATTTATCCAAAAATATATTCCCAAAAATCTGCCTATTCCACTTCTTAAGTCGATACTTCACATATTAGAGTCTCTTAAAAAAGGTGTGCATAGTTGTCCCATTCTCAAGCATACCTTTATTCTACAATTCCCTCATTAAATCTTGAAGAGGTAGCTCCTACAACCACATGAGTTAGAATTTGAAAGATAGGTCTTAGAAGCACCCCTCACTTGCATAGATAATTTGATAGGACAACGATTTGAACCTCTCCAATCTAAAATCTTTGAGCTAATAATTAAAAAAATAATACCAATCCAGAAGCTTGAAACCAAAAACCTATCCAATCTTTCAAAGATATAACCTTCTCCACACCTCCTATTACTCCATGTGAACAATTTTCCTCATTATATATCTATCAAATTAAACAAGGAAATGTTATCTCTAAAGATCAAAGAGGAAGGCTCCAACCTATCTATTCCCCCCTTCTTTTCCTCCAAGCCGGTAATAGCATTAAAATCCCTAGCCAAAATCCAAGGATAAAGTGGAGTTATAGAACGCACATATCCAATGTGGGCCGAAATGTGACTTTTACCATGTTGATCAATCAAAGCATAAACATTAGTGTGATAGAATATTTCACTAGATTCAAAACTAAAGGCAACCATGGATAAGTAATTTCTACTCAAAATCCACCAAAGAGAAGAGATCTTGCATGGGTCCCAAAGACAGGCAATTCCACTAGCACTACCCTAGAAGCCCCAATGCATTGCAATGACCTCTATACCACACCTTCATAACCATCTTGAGCATAGCTTCAATAGACAAATTTTATTCCTAAATTAACAAAATATCAGGAGAATGAACCTTAATTAATTCTTGAACAACCTTTTTTTCTTAGAGGGATGTTCCTCAACCCCCTTTCCTTCCAAGAAAGAACAATCATTTATGAGTGGCACCAAAATGGGATTCAATAGTATTGACTAAACCTAACTCCACCATATTCTCCCCCATAAGTTTGATTTTATCTTGATCTTTCTTTATGCCCAACTTGGAAGACTTCTTAGAGCCCCCCTTTTTAAAATTATTTTGTTGCAGCCCTAGAATAGGCACAACCTTGCTATCTTTCCCCATATCTTGAACCACTACCTCTGGCACCTGCCTGGGAAAAGCTAAAGCTAAACTGTCCCCCCTTCATTTATCTTAGGAGGGGCCACCTCTATTGGGATTTCTAGAACTTTGTTTTTTTCCATCCGTGACTTGACCCTCTCAGCCACCAAGCCATTAATGTTGGCATCCACTAAAGGAGTCACCAGTTCTACCCCCAAACTATCCATCCCTGAGAGAAACCTATTTGGGTTTTCCCCTATAGAATATTATCTTCCAAAGCCTCAAAATGGTTATAAGATACATCACCTTATCTATCCTTGAGAGTTTTCTTTTGGCCTCTCCCTTTGTTACAATTCTTAACAGGGATAAAACCATCTTTATCAGTTTCCCCCTCAAACAAAGGGACTTTCCCTTTGTCTTGTGAAGGAGGAGGACATGAAGGAAACTTGGTTGAGGCATCACTATCAAACCTCCCTAAAGAGCTTAGTTTTGGGCATTTCCTCTACTGGTATCCATACTCGTGATAGAACTGATAGTGAAATGTGAGAGCTTCGTAGTCAATTTGTTGAATCAATGAGGTGGATCTGACCTAAATTTCTAATGAATCTGGTAATAGATGATTTAAATCAATTTCAATGCAGATTCAAGCATAACAGATTACCTTCTTGTCCAATGTTTGTTGAGAAGGACCCACCAATTTTCTTAGTAGCAAAGAAATCATGTGTAGAATGTCATTTCTCCAAAACTCCATCAATAGCCACAGAAGTCTCACCCAAATCAAAACCCTTGACAGAAGCTCCTTCATCAGATTAAAGCCTACATGCCAAGGTTTAATGAATAACCTCACCTAATTATAGAAATAAGGACCCCCCTCAAAAGCCTTGACCCAATCTATCATGCATGAAAAGACCACCATAAAGTAGTTATTGATTGCCTGCATAACCTCCATATCTCCCTTTGGGTTCTAGGTCTGGTGCGCCCATGACTCCATGAAGGGAAGAGAAACTCAAATTCCCATAAACTTACAAATTAACACGTGGTTACTCAAGTAACTAACATATTCTGCAATCGAATCTAGTTTAATAACTAAAACAGGTCAAGTCAGGCTCCTCTCCAGGCACCCATTTACCTTTGGCACCTAAGGACCCCCAAACTAAGATGAACCCCCTTCATTTAAAGACTTGCTTATAAATTCAATTGCTTTAGAATGACCTACTAACAATGGGACTACCCCTTGTCATAGCCTCAAAGAAGGATAGATTTGAATGCCTTCCCATATCTATAAGCCCCACCATTAAATTTGCATGCAACAAAGGAACAATACCAATAAATCATCCCACAACCATTGCCCCACTCCCCTAAACCACCCTCAAGAAACCACCACAACACCCCTACAACCAACACTTGACCCCTAGCAAACCCCTCAACACCCCCACGCTCAGATCCAAACCACACTTGGTTGTAAAACCCCACCAAACAGCCAAACCCAACCCAAACACGATGACCTTGCCCCAAAATGTAGCACCCTCACACCCAAACAAAAAAGGCACGAACCAGAAAAAGGCATGGCTAGGGATTATGCCCTAGCCCGTGTGAACCAACATAGCCACAACACATTGAAATGCCATCATCCTTTTGGAAGATATCTTCAATATCTAGTATTTTTATTAATAAGATTTTTAATTTGTAATTTTTACAATATATTTCTTTATAGAACACTTAAATTGATTTTTCACTAAAATAAGTATATAATGGAGTGTTATTTTAGAAGGGTAAAAATCAAAATTATGAAATTTGAAGTGGTAAGTTTTTCTAATTAACTCAATACATGTACCTTGAGGATAAAATAATGCCATACAATTATCACATCAATATTTGATCAAACCCTACATAAATTTATAATTAAAGATTCTAAAACACTCAAGATAATTAAAATTTATATTCCAATGAATATTAGTATTGTGAGAATAAAGTAGTCTAATTAGACCTAATTTGACACCTCTTTTGATTAAACCTCCTACTTTAGAATTAACAAGTCTATGTTTTATCCTTGTTATTCATGAGTGGGAAATATTATGGAGGTGTAATCCATTTTTTTTTTAAATTAATTCTTCTTTCTCTAAATATTAATTTTTTAGGTGGATAATCATTTTTTATTTAATTGTTTTGGTTTATAATTTCATTAATTGAAGATAGTTTCAAATATTTGTACAATTATGTTTAATATCAATTAAATTAATATGTATTTTATCTTTATTTTTTTAGTTAGAAATTTTTAGACATGTTCTTATTTAAGTCACACCTAATACATACCAATTAATATGCATATGAATAAACTAATCCTAGGAATAAATATTGAGATTGCTTTCAATAATGTATAATAAAAGTGACTACAATCTATGTTTATAATTGGATGAATAGAATTGTGATGGACAAGTAATTCAAACTATTTATTCAAAGGTAATTTATGCTAAGTCTTAGGATATGGTTTGATGGGGAGTGCCAAGTAAGTTTTTACTAAAAGTGTTGCTAATAATTTAATCCCTTAGATTTTCATATTTTATGATTCATTAACTTTAAATAAAAGTGACAAAGGCTATATGAGAATTCATAAAAAATATATGCAAATAGAGAGTATATTTTTTTCAAAATTTAAAATTTTGAAAAATATCTCAAACAAATTACTATATAAGAATAAAATTCTTTTAATTGGTGGAGTAAACTTTCATATTCTCCTATAACACAAAAGAGAGTAAGTATTATGAACTTTCGAGTCTAGTTGAAACAAATACAACTTAAATTCAATTGATTTTATACAAAATTGATTAATTCACTATTCTATAATAAAATGGTGTCATAATAGAATCTTTACAATTATTTTTAACATACGGCCTTACAATTCTAATTAAAAAGTTGTAGGTTATATATGTAAAACTTTACACCCAAAAAAGATGTTTTATGCTTATAAATTTTCCAATTCTATAGAACTATCCTGAGAATAAGAATATTGCAGACCAAGCCCCCTTGGGACTGCACCCTTATCATTAGTTAATGGGACCGCATCTTTATTATATGATTAACATTGAAATTTTCAAACAAAAAAAGTGGATGCTACTTGAAATTGAGCCCTAGTTTTTTATTATATATGGAGATATGTTTTGTAGCATCTGGACAGTATGATTGCATATCTATAATAAAGAAACAATTGATTTGCACTGTTCGTCCTGTGCATTGGGCTCTAGAACAAACGATGGATGGAAAAGGCGACCTAAATAAAACTTTAAACACATCTTTTGAAGAGTGGGGTAATCGAAGAAGTAGGCCTCTAGTGAAGAAAAAGTTAAAAGAAAAATTCCTTCACATTATCCGATACCTGGGACTCACAAACCATGACTACATTCTGTGGAGGGATCTTGGCATTTTAAAAAATGGAATGCTGCAAGTGGTACCAAGACAAACTGAGCTCAAAATTATATAAGCAGAGAGTGGGAGCAAAAGACGCATCCAATGCAATGTACTTCTCTGCAACTAGTATATTTCATGGTTGAATACTAAAACTTGAAGTTTGCTTAGACTGGTGCAATGACTTTCTACGAGCTTGTGAAGAGCTTAGGGCGAAGATGGGTCGAGGGGGAAGCCAAGATGAACGACAAAATCAGCAAGAGCTGCGTAGGAAGATATTTCAAAATGGAAGCCCGCAAGACATGCTTCACAAAAGAAGTGCGCGCAGGCACGGCCACATTCCTCACAATGGCCTATATTCTGGCAGTGAATGCGAGCATTTTGGCAGACTCGGGTGGAACCTGCACTGTGGCGGATTGCACAAAAGTGTGCAACGTACCTCAGGTCTCTGTCCGAGACTGTGAGAACGGGACCCGGGGGCTTAAGCTTGTGAGCCCCGGGGAGGACTGTAAGTTCCCGCCTCTTAACCCGGGGTACGAGCAGTGCCTGGAGCGCACCCGGAGGGACCTCATAGTGGCAACCGTGGTGTCATCCATGGTGGGCTGCTTTATAATGGGCGTCTTTGCCAACCTGCCACTGGCGCTAGCACCCGGCATGGGCGCCAACGCTTATTTCGCCTACGACGTCGTCGGGTTCCACGGGTCGGGGAAAGTGTCTTACAAGGGCGCCCTGGCCGCGGTGTTCCTCGAAGGGTGCTTGTTTTTGGTCATCTCAGCCTTCGGACTGAGAGCCCGGCTTGGAAAGCTTATACCCAAACCGGTCCGGTTGTCGGCCGCAGCTGGTATTGGGTTGTTCCTTGCATTTATAGGGCTGCAGGCGAACCAAGGAATAGGGCTCATTGGCTTCAGCCCGTCGACCCTGCTCGGCCTGGCCGCTTGCCCGGCCCAGTACAAGGCCCGAGTGGCACCGGTAGCCGCAGCGGTTAACGGGTCCGGGATGTCCTTGCTGCCCGGGGCGTCCGCGTCGGGGGATATACTGTGCCTGAGCCACCGAATGGAGAGCCCGACCTTCTGGCTGGGCGTGGTGGGCTTCGTTATCATAAGCTACTGTCTGATCAAGAATGTGAAAGGCGCCATGATCTACGGCATACTGGTTGTTACACTGGTGTCGTGGGTTCGAGGCACGGCCGTCACCTACTTCCCGGACTCCCCCCAGGGCGACCGGTCGTTTGAATATTTTAGACAGGTTGTGGACGTGCACAGAATCGGGAGCACCGCGGGCGCCTTGAGCTTTGCGGAATTCAGAAAGAGCGAGGTGTGGGTTGCGCTGGTCACGTTTTTGTACGTGGATTTGCTTGACACGACCGGGACGCTGCATTCCATGGCGAGGTTTGCTGGGTTTATGGACGAAAAGGGGGAGTTTGAAGGTCAGTATTTTGCCTTCATGAGCGACGGGGCCGCCATTGTTGTGGGCTCGGCTCTCGGGACGTCCCCTGTTGCGGTCTTCATCGAGTCTTCTACGGGTATCCGCGAAGGCGGGCGCACCGGCGTGACTGCTATTGTGGTGGGCTTGTATTTCTTTCTTGCGCTCTTCTTCACTCCCCTGCTCGCCGCCATCCCGCCCTGGGCTGTCGGGCCGCCTCTCGTCTTGGTGGGTGTTATGATGATGAAGGCCGTTACGGACATTCAGTGGGACGACATGAGGCAGGCCGTACCTGCTTTCATCACCATGCTGCTCATGCCACTCACTTACTCCATTTCTTATGGCTTGATTGCTGGAATCGGAACTTACCTTGTTCTGCATGCATGGGACTGGACTGCCTTTGCTCTTACCTGCCTCATCAAATACATGAAAGAGTCCCGCAAGGTTACTTCCACCTCTCTTCACGTTAACAATATTGTCTGATGCAATTTAGAAACAATCTTTTTCGTCTACTGCAATTTAGAAATCATCACATACTCTGTCATTTGTTACTCTCTTTTGGATGATGGATTTCAGAGTGTCATCTGATTCTCTCATTTGTATGGTGAATCATACATTGTAATAGCAAAAACTAAACACAGTAAAATCTTTTCAATTAAATATCATTTGCTTCTCTTATTTTGATGATGAATTATGCGATGTGATAACAAAAATTAAACACACTGAAATCTTTTCAATTAAATATCATTTGCTTCTCTGGTTTTGATGATGAAACATACATTGTGATAACAAAAATTAAACACAGTGAAATCTTTTCAATTAAATATTATTTGCTTCTCTGATTTTGATGACGAATCATACATTGTAATAACAAAAATTAAACACACTGAATTTTTTTCAATTAAATATCATTTGCTTCTCTCATTTTCATGATGAACCATACAATGTGATAAAAAAAATTAAACACAGTGAAATCTTTTCGATTAAATATTGATCCCATTAACGCACTCCTGTTTTCCCCACTTCGCCCACTATCATTTTGATATTGTCTGTAGCTTTAAAATGGGACCACAGGACACATTACAAATCTTATTTCAATGAAGCAAATTTATCTTATTTCATGGTACAAATCTAGCACTGAACCGAGTTTATCTTATTTCATGCTTGCGCAGTATAAAATCTCTATAAAGTACTAAAAAGGTAAGATTGCTGAGCAATAACTTTAAAACTTTTCCTGGAGATCATAATCCACGTCAATGCCTTGTCCTTGTCTTAGCTTCACATTTCAAAGTGAACAAGATCGTATTACCTGTTTCAAGATTCTGCTACTTTTATTTTCAACCAATGCAATGGTCCAAGTTTTATATAAAATTAGCTCCTATCAGTATTGATTTCGACCTCTTCTGTTAAAACCATGGAAATTACTGTTTCGAAAGGAAAAAGTGAAACAAATGAAGGATTCTTTTGAAGGAAAAGGCGTAATTCCTAGAAACAGAAAATACTTTTTCATATTCTGATTATGCTCCGAATAATGTCCATATCACTGAAATAAAATATTGAAACAAGACAAATATTACCTCAAGCAAAAGATAGTGGAAGAAGTCAATTGTGGCTCGGAATTATACATAGAAATAACATATTTTTTTAAAAAAATGGGGGGCAATGCATAGAAAAAGATTCACAAGTATCCTCACAATGAAAGATTTCGATGAACAACATGCTTTATATTTAAAAGCAAATTTCAAGCTAGATATATCTAAATCATCTTACCAATGATATTGAAAAAGAGAAAAAGTGTATATTGTTTTAAGGGCCTTTGAACGTTAGTGATTACAGCAAATAGGAAAGTCATTGTAGTTGACGGTGACAAAGAGGTGTATGGACCTCAATGTACATATTGGGTGCCCACAAGTTATACTTAATCTTTAAAAGAGAATAAAAATTTAAAGATTAAAAACAAAAGTTGTAGGTAGAGTATCAATAATATATTTTCATAAAATCTCTCTCGAAAATAATAATTCTTTATATTTATAGTTTTTTCAAAAAGGAAAGGTAAATCATAATTGTTGACATTCAAGATCCAACAAATGAGATGAAGTGAGAATTATAATCCAAATAAGGTTATTTTATAAGATTACTTGATCCAAACTTCTCATATGGGGATAAGTATTGTTAATTAAATAGGTCATTACAAAGGATTTCTACCAAACATGCTATACAATCTTTGATTTCTTAGTAAAATAGAGTTTTTATTACAACAATGTGTAGTTCACTACATTTATGACAACAATATATTAAGGAAGATTGCTTTCAATCATCAAGTCCAGTACCTAGTTCCTTAGTCCATTGAGTGGAGAATAAAAATATGAACATCTAATTGGCACAATACCCACTTATTGTTGGCCCCATGACAAGTATTGGTTAAAAAATTGATTATCATTTGTATGGGTTATAATGTATAAATAATGTACACCTTTTATCCCTAAAACCCTTCAAAACCCACTTGCCTTAGTATCAAGTTAATAGCTTCTATTTTTTATCGACCCATGATATATCATTATCCAAGTGACTAAGGAACTATTTTTGTGTTGTCACTTCACTAAAAATTGGCTATATGCATCATAATCTTCAATGTATTGAGTTCCTTCAATGAATGATACCCAACTCTATGCTTTGGTGCAAAGTGCTCACTATGTTATTTTTTAATCTTGATTAATCTTATGTTTTTATTTAAATTGTGAAGTGTAAGTCAATTCATCACATATAAACTTCCAAGGACTACTGAAAACTAGCTTTGTACTACCTTCTCTTTAATGTGTTGATTTTTTCTAGTAGTCACATACCCACATGATGTATTGGTTTAATGAATCTTGTACATTTATACAAGCATCCGCATGGTGTAATGTCACTCACTAAGTCATCACCCCTATCAGGACTCAATCTAACAATACCAAAAAAATTGAGCCCCCGCTCCCTTTTGTATTTAGGCTTTATTTTACCCATCACATATAATTGATTTGAGAAATCTTTATATGTGTCTTAATTTATCTAAATTCTTAAGATTTATTCTCCATCATCTCCCATGTGTCTATCATGTGTTAGAAGTTTCCCAAAGTCCAAAAATTATAAGTGTAGAGGCTTTGTGTTCAAATTTCTAAGGATTGTTCTAGGTTTCAAAGTTTGACATTTCTCTTCCTAGTATACCTTTTCTCCCAAAATTTTATTTTCCTTTGTCCTTGTCAAGATATTGGACTTTCCCATCCTAGCATACCTTTCTTGTGACCCACACTCTTTCCCTTGCAGCCTTTGTCAAGGTTTCAAACTTTCTCTTATTAGCATGGTTTTTCTTGGACTGCCACACTTTGACACTTTACACTTAGTTACCTTTGAATTGATAGTGGTATTTATCTTCTTATCCACATCCCTTGTAGCATGAGGTATGGTGCATCTTTGATCCCTATTTCTCAATCATTTTTACTATGTATATTTTTAAAGTCATGATTTGGGTCTTCCCTTTACTCATGTACCTTATGAAATTGATTCTTTGGTATCTCCAATCCCAAAAATATAATGTTTCCTTCTACATATTTTATCAAATTTAGAGATGCAAGAATACATCTGATATGGTACTTCTCGCATAAGTTATTAAATATCCTTGACTCTTGATATTTTCCATCATGTATCATTTTATATTTATTGATGTAGAGATACCTTTACATACTTGTCTCTAGCATGATGTATGATGTATTATCGATCCTTGATCCTCGATGGGTGGTATGGGTTATAAGGTATCCCCAACCCATGATCCTTGAAACTTTGAAACTCTTGTATTTCATAAGTTATTCATTCCCGCTTACCTCCTTGCATGATCTAGATCACTATTAATGACTAGATTTGACATTGCAACTACTCTAAAGGGTATTTCCCACGTAAAAAAGTTGTTCAACTCAAGGGCACAAATTTACATGCAGTACACAAAAAATAAGATGAGGAAAACCATGCTACAATTAATGTAATGGTTATGTTTCTGAGGCAAATGTCTTTTGCACAAGCTTTAGGTTGCCATTTGAAAAAAATTGGAGAGGGATTATTAAGTACGCTTAGTTGTTGATATCTTATCCCTTATTTATTTCTATGTGTTGTGTGACCTTCTATTTGAATGTGACTCTACAACCCAATATAAGGCACATGTCCTATAAGTGTTTGACCCTTCATGCACCTTAAAATGAAAAATATCATTAAATAGTAGCTTGTGAGTAGGAAGTAATTCTTATGCACTTCATAATTTAGTAATATACCTAGGGAAATATCTAAATCAACCCATAATAAATATTATCTTAGAGAATTGTGTGTTGCATATATTTATCAAATTAATATAGATTATGTGTAGTAGATTAGTCCTTGGCCTAGTGAATTATTGTTAAGTGGTTTGCAAGGTTGCATATCTCCTTCAACACTAGAGTAGAATTAGAATAAAATTTGATTAAATGTTTGTTAGATGAATGAAAGATTTGAAAGTATTGATTGGTGAAACTTTGCTCATACTTTCTTTGAATAGATGATTTTTATTCAATCCGTAAAGTTAGCCTGAGCTTATAATTGTGGATACTTAACTTTTGACTGAATGAGTATTGTTCAATTTGATGGTAATTATTCAAGATGTGAAAATCACAAGCAAAATCCTTGAAGATTGCACCCACTTTGTGTAGTTGTCCTAGGGAGGTGAAGCAAAGCGTGGTTACCAGTTTCACCTAATCTTTACCGTCTCTTGAATTCTTAGGAATAGATTAGAACTTCTAAACCCTTATCTCCTTTTCAGTTTGTTTGAAGTCCATGATCCAAGACCTAAACAATAGAGCTTCATTGTCTAGACCTTCATTGTGAATTGAACGAGCCTAGCGTAAGTCCCTTTGTATATTACCAGCATATCACAATGCCCATTGAGATTATCCACATGTCAAGACCTGACAAAAGAAACCTTGGAATCGCCATATGATCTTCTCATAATCTTAGCATACGCGGTGATTTTGTTCAAGAGAGGATAGAGTGTCTTTGGATATTTTATTCTGTGTGTCCGGTGAATGATAAAACGTACACCAACAGGACCCTTAACTATTTTGAACTCAAAATACTTCTCTAGCTATGTTATGTAGTTTGTTAGTGCTTTTGGAGTAGGTTGGTAGATCAAACTTTGGTAGGGAAGCACAAGATGAATATTAATTTTGGAATACCATGATTATAAGTGTTTAATCATTATTAACAAAATAGACGAGTATGGTAGACAATTTTGACCATGTGGAAGTGGTCAAATTTAGATGTCTACAAAATCATTTTTAAATGTAGACTTGTGCATATAATTTCAATTTTCTTTATCTTGTTTATGTAGATTGATTCAGAGAATTTAGAGGTTGCTTCAAGTGCACCAGAGCATCCAGACCCAGATATGATGGTAATTTAATTTTATGATTAATTATAAATTAAATTGTCATTAACTAATTTTTCATTGTCTTGCATCTGATTTCATCTCTCTTGTACAAAGTGTTTCAAGTCATCTGCATAGTTCGCATGGTGTGAAGAGGTCTCTTGAGTATAGAGACAATACATGACCTAGAAACATGATTTTGTGGGTTATATTTGTTTATTTCATGGATTATATTTCTGGTTTGTCATTTACTCTATTGGACTTTATATTTCATGGTTCAATTACTTAGTTGGACTTTAGTTCATGGGTTGTACTCTGATGGATTTTTTTTCATGTGCTTAATATATTGGTTTCATGCACTTAATATATTTACATAAATTATGGACTTTATTATTATTTAAAAAATTTCAGTCTTAGAGATGTACAAGAGTTCATCATATCTCATATGTGGAAAAACATATCTCAGTCTCATAGATGTACAAGAGTTCATCATGGAGTCTTTCAACATGATGTCCACAATGGCTACATGTTGAGCCAAGTATATATTGGATACTAATACAATTTTCCTTATTTTTATAACTTTAGTTGTGATTAAATATTATTAAATTTTATCTCTAGGAACATGCTCTGAGGTCTAGCTAAGCCCAAACTGGAGAGATGATCCACTCTTAGTAGTTGGCGGCCTATCATCACCCACATTTGTTGATGAACCAATCTATCTAGTTTGAGGAATGATATGTCCCTAGCCGTGTATTGTTCCTTCTAGAAGTATTAAAAATTATTGTAGGGTATAAAATAATGGCATCATTAATGTGGAGGTTTTGACTTTGGAATTGTATAGAATACCTCATACAACAACAACAAAAATTGTATCCATCAAGTTTATCATATTATAAGTTCAGGAATTACTAACTTGTATCAAAAGGAAAGTAAGGGACTTGAAGGTTCTTGTTCGGTATCATGAATATTCTAGATAAAAAATTAAAAATTAAAAATCCAAATAAAGAGTGCAAACTCTATTTACTTCAAACCTAGAACTAGCAATTAAATCAAAATATTTATGTAACACCTCGCCAGAGAACCCTGGAGGACAACACAAGTGAACAACAATAACGCCACAATTTTTTTTAAATGTAATAACAAGAAATGTAAATCATATCTAAACATAACATATAAGCTAAACTATGTCCTCTAAGGTTCCATGACTGTATTATGAACAAACCTAATTAACAAGATCTAACATACATCATGGATTAACTAACTACAAGAGTTAATAAATTAAATCAATTGCATTAAATGAATAAACATATACATCCCCATACATGACATTAGATACATAATCATTAAAGATCATATGATAAGAACCAATGAGTACATATACAATTTCCCTTTCATGAGGGTACATCATAACTGTTACATCTTACATTGTTTATAATAATGATCCTCGAATATCTTGGCAAGTATACTTCAAGATAACATTACATGATAAAAAAGATATATAGATTCAATATGTAACATAAACAACTATCTCCTCAAATTGGTACAAGATCCAGAGTTTGCTAGATAAGACCTACAACCTCCACGCTCACAAACAATAGCAAGGGAAACCCAATGGAGAAAAAGGAACAATCCACCTAACCATGTAGAACCCTAAGGTCCACCCCCCATGCTAGGAGATAACAATAAGGTTCCACTACATCAAATAAAAAAGAAGATAGAAGGCTAACACAAAAGGACTAAACATGGCTCCAACATAACAAAGTACAACATTAAATCACATAACAAAGACACCACTTCTAGAGGCCTCACTCAACAAAAGAGGAACACATTACTAGAGAATGTTAGATTGCAATAGGGAGGACTGTCATCACATGGTCCTAACTTGAGTTGTACCTTGACAATCTCTCACTAGATGTCGGCCCCATAGGGTGACACATGTGGAAGCAACATTTCTTTTGTAAGGACAAGGAAGTTGATCTTGCCAACCAGGCCTTCTCAACCCATCCTTAGCCTAACCAAGCACTACAAGCATGGGTGAGGCATCCAATTATTTTGATTAATGTGAAAATTACCCATCCCCCCAATTCATTAATTAGGATATCATTGAATTATGAAACTCTCCAATGGGTTACCCTAATATTCTCTCACTAGACGTTGGCCCCCATTGAGAGCCACTCCCCCTACTTGCAACTAGAAAACCCTACACAACAAGCAAGGCATTAACCATCTTGCAACTTAACACAATTGCATGAAATCCAATAGAGCAAGGCATTGACCCTCTCACTCACATATTCCATACACGAGAAATTATAAACAGTGCAAGGCATAGACTCTCTCACACACCGCTCAACAATATTACCAACCATTTTCAAAACAAAACAAACATAAAACCAAACATGAAAAACTACTCCCTCCTAAACCTCTGGAAGCCAACGTAATTCACTTTGCATAAAAGACTCCCACTTAAACCAATTTCCAAAATCATATTAATTTCACTAAATAAACATATTATTAAAACAAGAACACCAATTACCAAGACAACCATGAAATGAACATATATTCACAATCCATCAATACATGATTATGAAAGGAAACAACATTCAAAAAGAATTTATTTCACTCATTTAACTAAGTCCTTCGATCAATTAAATATAATTAATTCAATTTCGCATTTACCAACCTTCCAATTGTATAACTAAAGAAATCGTCCCTTATTTAATACCCCAATTTAAGAGTAAATTAATCACTCGTAATTAAATACCTTACACTTAATGAAGTATGGATACAAAAAGGTTACAATGTATTAAGCAACCAATTTCTAACATGAGTTCCTAGTATTAACATAGCAATCAATTTAATCGAGTAGAAAATATTAGATGTTTCTAATTACTCTATGATCTATAATACAATAGAAATAATATTCTTGATTTGCACATTGTATTGAAGTTAAGTCTATTGTTAAAAAATTCCTATTTATAATCTCATCATTTATTTAAAACATTATTTACATTATCACTATTATGTTCCTACCATAACCTTTATGAACATACTCTACTGATTATGCCACTCACGAGGTTCATACTTTACTATTCTCATTACTAAAAATAGTGTTACCGAATATCACTCCTAATATTATTGTTATTTATATATATAATCCTAATATCATTAGTTCGGTTTTCAAGACATCTATCAATTTACAATGTGACATGTATATTTATATACATATACATGAAACCAAACACTAATCATAAAATATTTTCATTGAACTAAAGACACAATACAATTATCGAATGCCCTATATTTGAAATTGTGGCCTTGTGGACTGTCAAACATATAAAGCATACTAAACAAGCCATCGATGTCATTCATCAAACAGGATATATCTATCAACTAATCCGCTATAAACAAAATCGACATAGAGAATACATCACACATTTAACCTTGAATAAATAACAAATAGAGAGAGTAGCGATTTCTAAGCATAATTATAGATTCATCAACTCATGTACATGATCGAATATTAAGGACATATTATATGCAGTACATAGTTTCGATTGCAAATAGTAAAACATAATCTAGGATATGTATTTGATACATTCATCATTGAATTACACACACGAAATAAAAGCACAACCTATACTAGCGAATTCCAAGATGGTAAGGATATCGAATACCAAGAAAAATGCATAACTATCGAATGACATCCACAACCAATAGCTAATGAATCAACTCAGATATGCTCAACATCGAATATGAATTACAAAGATAAAGGCACCATGCAACCATCGGTTGTCAAATGCAGAGCATAAAAATTGAATTCCAACATAAATAAATCCATAGAAGAGGAATCAAAGTACGAGCGGTATTAAAGCATTGAATGTCAAAGTATACAAGCCTAGAATAGCAAACATAGAGTATTCTATCGAATACCATCAAAATAAAATTCCAAATAATTTGAAACAAATGTAAATCACCTTCCAAGTTTAGAATACCAACAAATGAAAACTAATACAAGATATCGAATTCCAAAAATATAGATATAACAATTGAAGTGAAAATGGCATAAATTCAAGTCGATAAAGGGATTATAGATTCAAAGAATAGTCCAAAATGCAAACCAACAATATGGATTCGATTGCGCCAAATAGGATTTGCATCCGGTTTCAAGCCTCAATATAAAGATCGAATAGGAATTGGGCTTTCAATCCTTACATCGACCCATTTCTTTCACTTGCTTTAAATTTTCTAAAGTCTTTTAATCAAACCTTTTATGCATAAGGTAATACATGTTTTTTTGGGGGTTAAACCCACAAAAGTGGTTTACAATTGGAGTGAGGAATGAAAAGTTGAAAAAAATGACCCCATGCCAAAAAAAATCATTTTTGGGGTTCTAACGAACTAATAGGCTCAAACGAACCTAAAGAGGGTTTGAATGAACTAGGGTTCAAGCGAACCCATTTAATGAACTTCCCACCATTCCCGCCAAAGGAAACCCTTTTTGGAAGGGGGTTCGAATGAACCCTGGTTTGAATGAACCCTAGTTCGAGCGAACCCTTAGGGGTTCACTCAAACCCCCCATTTCCCTCCTTCTCCCCCTCAGGTGGTAAAAAATTTCAGAATTTTACACTTCAAAGTTCGAGTTCAGGATGAAAATGGAGGAGACTTCACAAACCCAACTGGATGATGGTAGTCCTCGGAATGAGTTATCCAACGAATATAATTTTAATATGTTTTGGTTTTATTATGTATTTGCTTTTTTGGCTTTATTAAACATAGGTTTTTCACCGAAAATCAAGCTCTTTGTTCTACACATGTAGAAAAATAGTAGATTATCAAAATAAAATTTTGAAAAATATGTTCAGGCTAGGTATTGATGTCCTTGATCCATTAAAAAAAAAAAATGAATTTTGATACATACAAAAAAATTATGCTGTATATGGTCCACCTATGTCTAAATTATAATTGGTTTGACTTTGAAACTTGATTAAGGAAAAAATATTTAATAAAACACTATAAAACCAAATGAAAGTGCTATATATCATAGTTACAAATCTAAATTCGAAAAAATTATAATTTTATCCTTCATACAAAAAAATCTATGTTGCATACGATGAGCGTCACTCCTTAAAAATGTTGTTTTTAAAAAAAACTAGTTTTCGAAGGAGATGGAAAAAGAAATGCAATCTGATTCCAAAAAAAATGAAAAAAATATATTTAGAATCTATAGACAAAATGTCACAAATCACTTGTTTTCATCATCTTCAAGTTCCTCATGCTTTAGCCGCTATAGGAGCCCGAAAGTGAAGATTTTGTTAAAACAAATTAGTTCAATGTCCAGTTTGCCCAAAAATTGTAAACCAGTATTTTGGGATCACCCTTTGTCATCTACAGTCAGCGTAATTTATATAGAGGACAAGCAAGAACGAGATCCATGCAAAGAAAGAAATAATCTTTGCTAAGAAGCGATCGGTGAGTGTAAATCCAATTCTTCATAACTTGCACCTAAATCTTGTTGTCCATGTTAAAATGAAATATTTTGAGCAAGGGTGAAGGCATCCATCAAATTTGAAACATAGTGAGATGCTAATTGCGACTGACTTGATAGATATGCATGCAAAATGAGGTGTATGGGTATGGTTTGATATTCATTTGCCAACCTACTTATTACCATGAGCATACAAAATGTAACGTTAACAATTTATTTTGACCACTTGAATCTACCCAGTCTAGTATTCAAAATATTCTATAATTTAATTTCTTTCACATATAATCCAATTTACCAATGCTAATAATTTGTTGATAGAGAAGTTATTTTTATGAAGTGTACCTGATTATCACATAATTGGTGGAATAGTTTGAAAGAGATTAGCTCCACCAATTCCATGGCTATCCTTGCTTGGCATTTATGATGACTCAATCTCGAAGGATAAAGCTCTGTCAACCTCCCCTCCTTTTCCTAAAATTCTAAATTTAACTATTTATCCCAAAAGAACTCCAACCAATCCTAATCTATTCTCCCCAAAATCCTAATTCAAAATCCACAATTTTTCAAACTCTACAAACAAATTATTCTTTCAGCAAAACACCCCATGAGAACCCTCCCAGAAGAACAATATTTTCTGAATCAAGAGACTATTCCCCAAAAGATAATTATTCACAACAAGTTGTTTTCTTTTCGAAAATGAAAAATATAATAAAACTCAAAAATCTCCAATAGACAACCAATTTCCTTTTTCGACCATCAATTCAAAACTATGCATGTGCTCCACAAAAATATTTTCTATCTTTTTATAATATTTACTATCTAATAATAACAACATTTTAAAATAATAATATTTATTTTATTTGATCATGTTTCCCACACTTCTAATTTATTATCAACTATAATTATTAATAAATCTATTTATATTTGATTACCAAACTACTTGTTTCTTAATAATTTAATTTAATGAATCAATTAACCAAGAACAACATTTTACTAGGGTGATCCTCCAATGCTGGTTTACAATTTCTAGGAGATTCTGATTTTTGCTGAAATCACATATTTTTAGAAAATATAATGATTTAAGCCTTAAAAAGTTTCATTTTAAGGATTCCAATTGAAGAAGGTTTGATCAAACCACCTTAGATGAAATCCACTTGGATAGAACCCCGCTAGTTTTAAACCATACCTATAATAGAGTCTCTTTTACACCTATCAAAATGCTGATAAAAAACCACTTTTGATTTAGCTTTTGGGGGATCAAATGAATTCATTTAAATTTTATTTTTGTAAGTATGTAGTCCTTATTATAAGCTTTCCAAAAAGTACAATTTTGAATAAATTTAATTTTATTATTATATTTATTTTTTATTTCTTGTGAATGTAGGTTTTTCACCAAAAATAAAGCTCTTTGTTCTGCACATGTGGAAAAATAGCAGATTATCAAAAAAAAATTGAAAAATATCAGTGCACTAGATATTGGAATCCTTGATCCAACAAAAAAATAATTGAATTCTAATACAAGGTGATCCCACAATACTTGTTTACAATTTTTGGGTAAACTGGACACCGAACTAATTATTTTTAACTAAATCTTCACATTCAGGCTCCTATAGCAGCTAAATGGTGAGGAATTTGAAGATGATGAAAACTAGTGATTTGTGATGTTTTGTCTATAGATTCTAAATATTTTTTTTTCATTTTTTTTGGAATCAGATTGCACTTATTTTTCCATCTCATTTGAAAACTAGTTTTTTTTTAAAATAGCATTTTTAAGGAGTGACACTCACCGTATACAACATAACTTTTTTTGTATGAAGGATAAAAAGAATAAAAATTTGAATTTAGATTTTTAACTATGATATATAGCACTTTCATTTGGTTTTATAGTGTTTTATTGAATATTTTTTCCTTAATAAAGTTTTGAAGTCAAACCAATTACAATTCAGACATAGGTGGACCATATACAACATAACTTTTTCTGTATGTATCAAAATTCAAAAAAAAAATTAATGGATCAATGACATCAATACCTAGCCCAAACATATTTTTTAAAATTTTATTTTGATAATCTGCTATTTTTTCACATGTGCAGAACAAAGAGTTTGATTTTTGGTGAAAAACCTATGTTTAATAAAACTAAAAAAACACATACATAATAAAACCAAAACATATCAAAATTATATTTGTTGGATAGCTCATTCTGAGGACTACCATCTTCTAGTTGGGTCTATGAATTCTCCTCCATTTTCATCCTCAACACGAGCTTCGAAAGGCAAAAATCTGGAGTCTTTTTATGTCGGAGGGTGGGAAGGTGGGAAAAGGGGGATCCGAGAGAACCCCCTTTCCACAATGGGAAATGTGAGTTCCCACATGCAAAGAAGTTCGTTCGAACCTTGAGTTCACTCAAACTCCCCAAAACGAATTTTTTTTGCATGGGTGAGTTTTTTGGAAGTTTTCCTTTCTCACTCGAATTATAAACCACTTTTGTGGGTTCACCTTACATATAAAAAAAGTTATGTTGTATACAATCCACCTATGTCTGAATTGTAATTGGTTTGACTTTGAAACTTGATTAAGGAAAAAATATTCAATAAAACACTATAAACCAAATGAAAGTGCTAGATATCGTAGTTACAAATCTAAATTCAAAAAAATTATAATTTTATCCTTCATGGAAAAAAAGTTATGTTGTATACGGTGAGTATCACTCCTTAAAAATGGTGTTTACTAAAAAAAATAGTTTTCGAAGGATATGCAAAAAGAAGTGCAATTTGATTCCAAAAAAAATTAAAAAAATACATCTAGAATCTACAAACAAAATGTCATAAATCACTAGTTTTCATCATCTTCAAATTCCTCACGGTTTAGTCGCTATAGTTGCTCGAAAGTGAAGATTTAGTTAGGAAAAATCAGTTCAGTGTCTAGTTTGGCCAAAAATTGTAAACCAATATTGTGGGATCACCCACTAACAACTTAAACTAAACAACCCAAAACAAAATTTATCAAAACATCATGAAAGGGTGAATCACGGAGGGGCACTACATCCCCCCCTAAGATTTGACTTACTCCTGGAAGTCGCAAGGTTAGAGTAAAACATACACACGTTAATTCTAGAATTTGTTAAATAATACCATGTTCACCTTTCCTTTAATGTAAATACAAGCAACATCAAATAATCAAGCAACCTAGATGTCAAATAATTACCTAAACCTTAATCACGGTCAAGAAGCAAGACCAACTGACCACAAACACATTGACGTGGTGATGGACTGGATACTCATCCTCTTCGAGGATGATGACTAGGGTAGGGGACCATATGTTATCTTCGTTCAACAATTTCCATTGGGTTTAAGGCACACTCAGCCCTATCACTTCAGGTGGAGTCGGTGCCTAGTACCTGCAGCCTACAACAAACAAAACAGTCGAGCATATATATACAATCATATAGTCAGACACACCGTAAAAGAAAATCGCAATGTAGCAAGGTACTCACAAATGAGTAATGTGACACTATCCCCTTCACCAAGACACCTCAAACAAGTAACCACATCAATGTATAACAAACGGTTACATAATAAACAACATAGAACAATCATCGAGCAATCGCATGGTAACCATGACCAAATAAACACATTAGTGAGAACAACCCTAATAATCGAATCAAATCGTAAAAAATCCACTACTTAACAATCAGAATAATAATCACATAATGATCATAACCATGAATCTATATATCATGTATTTTATCATAAAACATATCACTGCTTAACAGCATTAGTACCTACATATAAATATCCCCATCACTTTACCTTCATCACCGAGTTCCGAAGCCAACTACCTAGAAGTCAAAAACTAGGGTGGAACATAGCACATTAGTACTAGTCATTCAAGTTGATTCATTACCTCAGAGTGTTACACTTCCATAAAAACACAACATAATTATACACACAAAGCACACATTTTCATCAATTACAAATAAGACATTCCACCTTATTCATTATATAACACTAAATCTCGTAACATATTCAACACAAGATCATGATTTCACACCTTTTAGAAGCATGGAAAACATAATTTATCATTTCATAAGTACCATATTCATGATCTAACATGCATTCATCACATACACGCACAATTCACATCTCCAAAAATCACATCACAAGGCTACACAAGGGTCGATGATGCATCCCCAATAGAAAGAATATCAGTGCATTTTGCACTACACCGAGGGTCTTATCCTTTCCACCAGTTTTCTACACCATTGGACAAACACCACCAAAGGACAAATCTCATATTAACAAGTGACAATGATAGAAGGGGAAAAAACATAAGCTTAAGAGTCTAAGCACTAGGACAACATAATGGGCTCATATGAAACCAGTGTACCTGGTGTATGAACCTAGGCTCTAATACCAAGTGTAACGCCCCGTCAGAGAACCCCAGAGGATAACACAATTGAACAACAATAACACCACAATTTTTTTTTAATGCAATAACAAAAAATGTAAATCATATTTAAATATAACATATAAGCTAATATTTAGATATGACTGGGGGCCCACTGGTTATTTTGGGTGTGTTG
Organism: Sequoiadendron giganteum; assembly: GCA_007115665.2. Lineage (NCBI taxonomy): Eukaryota > Viridiplantae > Streptophyta > Pinopsida > Cupressales > Cupressaceae > Sequoiadendron > Sequoiadendron giganteum. The sequence goes on from CM021100.1 coordinate 630,074,068, forward strand.
GTGGATAAATGCCAATATTGGTATGGAGGACAGGTGGAGTGCTACGGGTAAAGATAAGCAGGTGTGGAGTAGGGGAACGAGCACCCACGTGTTGATTCTTTGGGATTGGAGAATGGGTATAGCTTATAAAATAATGATGAGATGGCAGGGAGGAAATTTAATTGATGTGATCAAGCTTAGATTTGGTGATGTGATGCAGGTTATTTGGAAGGTTGTGATTTCTTCTCGGGTGTATGATGGTACTATGAGTATCATGTTTTGGGGAATGGGGTTACTTGTTTTATCTCCTAATTATATTTGGAGAAGTGAGTGTGTTAATAATGATGGGACCATCTATGATGAGTGTTGGTTATATTCTAGTGGCTTCGCGCCGGCTAATTTAGCTGGTGGTTCCTTCGGCTTTTTATGGTGGGTTACTAATTTTAGCTTGTTGGTTTACCTGCATGGGATGTCGTGCCTTCCCTACTTATCCACCAACTTCTGCCTTCTCCACTGTTATCAAAAAATCATTAATTGTTATGTCTTTTCTCACTGTTGCATATTTCCCCTCTGTGCATGTAAATGGTTTGAGGGGATTAATAGCCGTAAGCCCTGCATTAAACATTAGTTTGTGATATTTGTTCGCAACGATTGTCTTTGGTGTTTTCTGCATTTTTGTGATTTTCTTGAGATTTCTGACAGAATGGGTGGAGATCATGTTCGAACGGAGCCAGATAGTTGTGATGAATTCCAAAACAACCCTCTGGTCTGGCACATTTGCGTGGAGGGAGGAATTACCCCGCTTATGGAACGACTAGTCGGCCATGATCCTATTCTTTCAGGTCAATTTGCTAGTTCTTGGAAGGACAGAAGGGCTTCTGTTGGGGGGATTTCGTTTGAAGTTAGCAAGGATGTCATTGTGCAGGCTACAGGTTTGAGGTGTGAGGGGAAAAAATATCCTAAACACACCAAAAAGCCAAACGACGAGAGCCTTAAGGCGTTCTTCAGAGGTGAGGAGACTCCGATCAGGAATCAGGCGGGGTTTGAAAGAGCTAAGCTCCCTAAGCCATGGGACATGGTCTGCATAGCACTGATGAAATATGTGACGCTGGAAGGTAGGTACAAAACTTGTTTCTTTTATCATTTCCCTCGGGTTAACCATCTCAGACATAAAATGCTGCTTAGCTTTCCGTTTTTCCTTCTTATGGACCTGGAAAGCTTGGTGGACAAATGTAATGCGGCGGCTTGTCATAATCCCTATGATCTCCCACCTCTCCCACTCCATCAGGGGCTTATCCTTCACCTGTACGACTTCCATCTTGCTCTCTGCCCACCTAAAGCCATCACTGTCTATGTTGAGAACATTGAACCCATCTCTTCAATTCATATCTCCCCGACCGAGTCCAAGAGCCCTCCTCGAAAGCCTTTTACTAACAATGTGGGGAGTGTCAAAACCAATTTGGCCACCAAAAAGCTTAAGGGTGGGTTAGGCATGGCTCATGCCAGTGCGATAGAAGGGTTCTGTGAGCTAAAGGCCACTCAGGTTGACACAGCTGATAATGTCACTAAGCTGAAAAAAGGTAAGGATAAATGCATGCAGGCTATGACTGTTAAGGATGGCAAGGGCAAGAATGCAGTTGGGAAAGATTCCAAAGGGGATACGGTTGTGGGGATCACGGAGCTGACTAGTGGGGAAAGTGGTAGGAGGAGATCGGGGAGGCTGGCCAAGAACAACAAAAAGAGATTAATTATTGAGGACTCGGAGGTGGAGCAGTCGGACAGCAAGGGTTACAAGGAGGAAGAGTCTGATGATGAGATTGATGACATGGGGAGAGGCTCCTGCCTACTCCGATGGACAGCAAGATTCCTTGCCATGGCTCTGACTCGCACACTCCGCTGGTGAATGAGCCTGGTGGGATTCATGAGACTAGGGATATTGGGGAAGATTCGAAAATGGTTACGAAGAGATTGAACACCTTGGACAAAAGATTTAGGGGCTTGACCCGCTTCACAATGAAACTAAGCCACTTTGTTACTAGTGCATTCAGGAATTGGAGGGGAATAATAGCCAGGAAAACAAAGAGTGGGTGGGCGATGAGGCAATCGACCTCCTGATTAAGAACTAGGATGAGGCCAGTTAGCTACTCCTATTGCTGGTATGTCGGTTGTTTTTTGGCTATTGGTGTGCTATCGTTGGGCTATCTCTGGTTTTTTTTTTCTGTTAATGTTTTATGTTTAAGTTTGGTCCTTTTTTGGCCCTAGTGGCTCGTTGTGAGGGGTACAGCGCCCCGTAAATGTTGTTTAACTTTTCAAAAACATATAAGCTAAAATATATCCTCTAAGGTTCCATGACTGTATTATGAACAAACCTACTTAACAAGATCTAACATACATTGTGGATTAACTAACTACAAGATTTTATAAATTAAATCCGTTGCATTAAATGAATAAACACATACATCCCCATACATGACATCAGATACATAATCATTAAAGATCATATGATAAGAACCAATTATTACATATACAATTTCCCTTTCATTGAGGGTACATCATAATTGTTACATCTTACATTGTTTACAATAATTCTCCCTTAATACCTTGGGAAGTATACATCAAGATAAAATTACATAATACAAAAGATATATAGATTCAATGCGTAAAATAGACAATTGTCTCCTCAAATTGGTACAAGATCTAAAGTCTGCTACATAAGGTACAACCTCCACACTCATAATCAACAAGGGAAACCCAATGGAGAAAAAGGAACAATCCACCCAACCATGTAGAACCCTAAGGTCCAACCCCCGTGCTAGGAGATAACAATAAGGTCCCACTACATCAAATGGACAAGAAGATAGAAGGCTAACACAAAAGGACTAAAATGGCTCCAACATAATAAAGTAAAACATGAAATCACATAACAAAGACACCGCTTCTAGAGGCCTCACTCAACAAAAGGAGAACACATAACTAGGGAATGCTTGACTGCAATAGGGAGTAGTTTCATCGCATGATCCTAACATGGGTTACCTTGATCGTCTCTTACTAGAAGCTGACCCCCATCTATGGTTACCCTAACAGTCTCTCACCAGGCGTCGGCCCCATAGGGTGACACATGTGGAACCAACATTCCTTTCATGAGGACAAGGAAGTTGATCTTTCAAACCAGGCCTTCTCAACCCATCCTTAGCCTAACCGAGCACTACATGCATGGGTGAGGCATCCAATTATCTTAATTAATGTGAAAATTACCCATCCCGCCCAATTCATTAATTAGGTTATCACTGAATTAAGAAACTCTCCAATGGGTTACTGTGACAGTCTCTCACTAGAGGTTGGCCACCATTAAGAGCCACTCCCCCTACTTGCAACTAGAAGACCCTACACAACAAGCAACGTGTTAACCATCTTGAAACTTAACACAATCACAAGAATCCAATAGAGCAAGGCATTGACCCTCATGCTCACATATTCCATACACAAGAAAGTATAAACAGTGCAAGGCATAGACTCTCTCGCACACTGCTTAAAAATATTACCAACCATTTTCAAAATGAAACAAACATAAAACAAAAGATGAAAAACTGCTCCCTCCTAAACCTCTGGAAGCCAACGTAATTCACTTTGCATAAAAGACTCCCACTTAAACCAATTTCCAAAATCATCTTAATTTCACTAAGTAAACATATTATTAAAACAAGAACACCAATTACCAAGACAACCATGAAACCAACATATATTCAAAATCCATCAATACATGATTATGAAAGGAAACAACATTCAAAAATATCATTTATTTCACTCATTTAACTAAGTCCTTCAATCAATTAAATATAATTAATTCAGTTTCTCATTTACCAACCTTCCAATTGTATTGTTAAATCTATCTTCCCTTATTTAATACCCCAATTTAAGAGTAAATTAATCACTCGTAATTAAATACCTTATGTTGGGGTTACCGTAAGAAAACATTTTAGATTTAAAGTCTAAAACCAGTAGTGCCTCAGTGACTTTCATTTCTAAATCACTCCAGAAGCACTAACAACTATGCCATAAAGCGGAAATAGACATAGTAGTTCTCCCCCATTTATCCTTTTGAGAAAAGCACATGCAAACTTAAACCAGATTCAACACCATGAACAGACAAACAAATGAACACACAGATTTATGTGGGGAAAACCCTTTCAAGTAAAAAACCCCACACTCCAAAAGATAGATCCATTGTATTATTCAGCAACTAAATGGTTACAATACAATATCAGGCTCATAGCCTTTACAGGATTTACATCTTGTTCATCTGGAGAAACATAGAGAACAACATAGATCTGCAATCTTGCACTATTACAATGTCTTCACAAGACATACAGTGAAGGTTCCCTTCAGCTCTTCAGCCCATTTGCACAGCCAACCTTTCAGCCGGCATAGCCTAGCGGCCACCTCAGGTTCACATCTACCCAGGTTTCGAGTGTCTTAGTGTTCACGGTTACAATGCTCTGCGCATACCACTCGAACACGCACTTTTTGATCTCTGACCAAGCTCACCGATCATGGAACTTTCGATCAGTTGATCATTCGATCTTTTGATCTGATCTCTATTGGCTTGCTCTACTTTCAGCTTCATCTTCTTAGCTTTGGCTTACTACCGATTAGCATCTGGCCTTGCCTTCTAGCTCAGCATCAATCAGCATTCCATCGGCCTCAGGCCAACCTCTTAGGTTCCTATCAAAATCACCTTACATACCAAACGGCCATCAGGGTCTCATAATACCCCACCGAAGAGCTTCACCATCTCAGGTTGCATGCACCACCCTAGCAGCTGACATCGAGCCACCCTACAATCAATTCGCACTCAGATCAAACCCTCAAGATGCGTGCACAAGCTTTTGGTCACTAGCTGTTGATTTGCAACAATGATGCAAAATCAACCAATGAGATTTTTCCATGTGTCACAATGCCATTCGTCTATCGCTTGCAAATCAATCGCCCTGAGCTCCATCGCTAATCATCAGTCAAACCTCTGAGGTCATATGGCATCCGCCTTTGCAAATAGTAGTCGGGCCCACCAAGACATGCGTCCACCACTTGTGGACTTCTGAGGCACTAAGGAGGGAATCTCCAATATTCCCTTGAGCCTGCCTGAAACTAGCTCCCGAGGTTGCCACGTGTCCACCGCTCGCACTCTCCGCTTGGCTTACATGGAAGCCGTTGGAGCTCCTTTGGGGAATCTCTTGCGGCATCTGCTAGATTCCCCAAGGAACTCCTGAGACACTAACAAGTGTCCATGGCCGGACAACCCTTCGCATAAAGCAACTTGGGGCCCACCATCCTTCCACTGCGCACACCGCTTAACTCACCGCCACACGTCAAACACACAAGCAATTTTGCTTGGCCAAAAAGTTCTCAGTGGTACTTGCATCAAGATGGTGCAGAACGCTATGGACACCGTCGGATCAAAGCCTCCATAGTCATTGATCATGTTCTTTGCCACTTGGTCCAACTTCAATCACTCAACACATATCGGCATATTGGTGGGACATGAAATGTCACCCGCTAATATGAGATCGCCTCACCACATCAGCCCATCGATGGAACATCACAAATACTCTTGCCGATAGCGATCTCCAGCCGATAATAAATGTCACGAAGCCAGACCCTCGGGCCGTTGTCGGAACACCACCAGGAGTTCTACCGACCAGACAGAGTCTAAGCGACAAGGAAAAGGTTGAACAAATGAAGTCCTCCAGACCAAAGCGGTACAAGCCAGAGAGATTGAGGCACATATTTCCAAAAATCTCTCACTTGATGAAGACTTGCTGGCTTCCTCCAAAACCCAAACACAAAGAATCTCTCCACCATGCTTTCGCGCTCCAAATAAAACACCTGCAATGACATCCAAGATGTCCACCAACACAGGCAACAGTTCCAGCCATCCTTTATAGGAAAAAGGAACAAGCCAAGGCAAAAATTGCACCAGTCTCTAGAACACAAGCATTAGATCCTTCAGATGACAAAGGGATCAGACTGCCACCACTCCACTATGCTCACCATCCATATAGAAGCAACAATGCAACAAATTCAAAGCTCTCAAATCGTGAACACAAATGTGAAGTCATTCTATAGAACAAGATAAACCAATCAGCTAGAAAAACAACCAGAAAACTGACTGCCCCCATCCAATTGATCAAAACCCACGCGACTAAAAATAGCACACACAGCTCGTGCTAATCCATCCAATCACCCATACCTCAAAGGTATGCACATCATTAAACTCATGCCAGGACATATTCACCCATCAACTACAGAATACAAGCATCATATGTCAACCAGTCAAAAGACCAAACACATCCAGGTACTCCCACTGCAAGGGTAATGACCAGATGAATGCAAAGAACTAGAATGAGCGCATTCAATGCATCTCTTCGTTAGAATCCAAACAAACAAAGCACTATCACAAGTGATCCAAGCATACCAATTCCACCAATCACAGCACATAGAAGAGCATAACCATGTAGTACCAAGGAACATCCACAATGATATGCAAACCTACAAACCAAACATGCCCTTCTACACACACTTCTTAATGCTAGTTGTGTCCAGTATGACCTCCTTCACATCCCGAAGGGAAGCCTCTCAAAGAAGATCAAACCAGCCCATATTCTTATCTCCTCCCAAATCTCAAAAGCACCAAGAGATAAACTATTCTATCCACCTTTCACTATGGATCCTCCAGAAACTTAAACAGAAAATCAAGATCCATATCATGAAAGCAAGCATAAAAACACATCTGAAAGATATAATGGGAAAATACCTCTCAGAGGAAATTCACTGCCAAGAAGACCAAAAGGAAAAAGATGCTCCTCCAGGATATAAAAGCCACCATGACTTATCCAAGAACAATCTCCTTATCGGTCTCTATTGAACTCGCATTCAACCAAGGTGCAGGCTACTCAAACTTTCAACTATAAATAGTAACAACAACCTCACCTTGTTCTCCATGCATCCATAAGCACCAACAACCGATCATCTCATGCTAAATTCCAAGTTGTATTGCTGCAAGAACATGAAGTCCTCAAGCACATGACCAATGCACTCAAAACACAGAGAAACTCCAGACCACTGTCAAAGCTCCAAACCTAGGAACATGAACTTATCATGACATCATGATCTTACCATCTCCCTTAGGAGATACCATGCTTTAGGTGACTCCACCACGGTCTCAAGAGCAAAGCCCCATGCCAAAACTCTAAACCAGCACCACCTATCAAATACCACCACCACCTCAACCAAAGACTCGGAAGAGTCCTCCATGGCTCCAGGATGTTGCACATCCTCAAATAATGCCCATGCATATGCGAAAGAGCTCTTCTATAGCAATAGGATCTAAAAGCTCCACCCGAAACATCTGCAACACCAAAGAAGATCATTCACCACCAAGTGATGAATACACAGTCACTACTAAAGCTCCCACTGAATGTGGCACCGAGCTTTCCAAGCACCATGACCAACCATCTGCTGATCCAAAAACCTCCAGGTACAAACAACAACATGTCCATCTGACAACAATGCCGAGCAATACCAAGGTCTCTAAACCACGTAGACCGCACCATCACTATCAAAAGATTACACTAGCCAATGTATTAAGCTCTCCAATACATCATGATACTCTCACTATAGGTCCCCATAACCGACTATTCAGGTACTCAAGTGCCATTCCTCCTCACATCTCAAAACAGCTACACCTATGCACAAGTGGCCACAGACAAGGCCAGCTAACAGATCTGCACCACCACTGAAGCAACCTCATGGATATTGACAGTCCACTTCCAAGTTGACACACAACAAACATGTAGGTAAAGACAGCCCACAACATTGCACAACTCATAGATGCAACCAGTGAAAAACCTTGCAAATCTATCATCGCACTGGAAACTGCACAACTGAGATCTCAAAGAGAAAACCCATGTAGACAACATGAATCAAACACCAGATCAAGCTCAGATCTGATTCACCAATCACGTCCACAACCCAAGCACCATAGTCTAGGAAACCAGCAAGTACAAACCACAAGAATGTTGAGTGAAAAACACATACCAACACTCTCATGCAGAGAAGACATCGCACCTCCTCAAACATGTCGAACTGCAACTATCTCATCCAGTCACACCCCAAAAGCTAGGGTCTAGAAAATAGTTTAACAGTAGCTCCACCAACCACAAGTTTTCCTTAACCATGTAAAACCTACAAGACCATAGTGTTTATAAAACACCCGTGCACATCCACATCCACTGCACATCTGGATGACTCAGAAATCTACACACAACCATCACGGTTAACCATAACAGTGAACACACATGAATATGCATCATAGAATTTTTAGGAAAATCTACAGAAAACCCTTTAGAACCAAAGACATGAATCTAAAACATGTGAGTACAAGGTACAGGTAAACAAGAACTCCACCAGGCCTACTCCAGACCAATTCCAAAAAAAAACACAACCATGCACACGTATGCGAGAGAGCTAGGCTATTCAGAATTTTTAGACCACCCAAATCAACTTCATAGCCTTCATGCAATCAGGGCAACAGATAAAACGCCTTCAGTGCTAAGTTCGAACACCCAGCACAAGCACAATACTCCATGGTAGAACAATAGCCCGAGTAACTCCATATCATTAGGAAGCCTCTCACACAAACACCTAGTAGTATGAACCACGCTCTGCTACAACACAACCATAAGCATAAACTCACACCCCTTGCATCAGGATCATATGTTGCGAAACAGGAGCCTCAGACCACATCGCCACAATATGATCAACTCCAAAACCTTCTATGTCTTTCATGTTGCGTGTTGAATCAAAAGAACAGGAACTCTTACTCATCGAAAAGATCAAACATTAGCCAATTCCTCTAGATTTTCTCAAGCTTGCCAGGCTCAAAAATCCTCACAAGAGAAATGCCCAGAACTCCAATAACCAAGAGAAGGCTCTGATACCACTTGTTGGGATTACCATATGAGAACGTTTCAAATTTAAAGTCTAAAACCAGTAGTGCCTCAATGACTTTCATTTCTAAATCACTCCAGAAGCACTAACAACTATGCCATAAAGCGGAAATAGGCACAGTAGTTCTCCCCCATTGATCCTTCTGAGAAAATCACATGCAAACTTAAACCAGATTCAACACCATGAACAGATAAATAAATGAACACACATATTTACGTGGGAAAACCCATTCAAGTAAAAAACCCCACACTCCAAAAGATAGATCCATTGTATTATTCAGCAACTAAATAGCTACAATACAATATCAGGCTCATAGCCTTTACAAGAGTTACATCTTGTTCATCTACAGAAATACAGGCAACAACATAGATCTGCAACCTTGCACTATTACAATGTCTTCACAAGGCATACAGCGAAGGTTCCCTTCAGCTCTTCAGCCCATTTTCACAACCAACCTTTCAGTCGACATAGCCTAGCGGCCACCTCAGGTTCACATCTACCTAGGTTCTGAGTGTCTCAATGTTCGCGGTTACAATGCTCTGCGCATACCACTCAAACACACACTCTTTGATCTTTGACCAAGCTCACCAATCATGGAACTGCTGATCCGTCAATCATTCAATCTTTTGATCTGATCTCTATCGACTTGCTCTGCTTTTAGCTTTGGCTTACTATCAATCAACATCTGGCCTCGCCTTCCAGCACAGCATCAATCAACATTCCATCGGCCTCAGGCCGACCACTCAACTTCTGGTCAAAATCACCTTACATACCAAACAGCCATCAGGGTCTCATAATACCCCACCAACGAGCTTCACCATCTCAGGTTGCGTGCACCACCCTAGCAAATATCGAGTTGCACAAGCTTTTGGTCACTAGCCATTGATTTGCAACAACGATGCAAAATCAACCAATGAGATTTTTCCACGTGTCGCACTGCCATTCGTTCACCGCTTACAAATTAGTCGCCCTGAGCTCCATCGCTAATCATCAGTCAAACCTATGAGGTCAGGCAACATTCGCCTTTGCAAACAGTAGTCGGGCCCACTGAGACATGTGTCCACCACTCGTGGACTTCTGGGGCACCGAGGAGGGAATCTCTAATATTCCCTCGAGCCTGCCTGAAACTAGCTCCAAGGCTACCACGTGTCCACCCTCGCGCTCTTCGCTTGGCTTACGTGGAAGCCATTGGAACTCCTTCAAGGAATCTCTAGTGGCATCTACTAGATTCCCCAAGGAACTCTTGAGACACTAACAAGTGTCCACGACTGGACAACCCTTCGCATAAAGCAACTTGGGGCCCACCATCCTTTCGTTGCGCACACTGCTTAACTCACCGCCACGCGTCGAACACCTAATAAATTTTGCTCGGCCAAAAATTTCTCAGCGGTACTTGCATCAGGATGGCGCGGAATGCTACGAACACCGTTGGATCAAATCCTCCATAGCCCTTGATCAGGTTCTTTGCCACTTGGTCTAACTTCAATCGCTCAACGCATATCGGCATATCGGTGGGACATGAAATGTCACCCGCTAATATGAGATTTCCTCGCCGCATCAGCCCATCGGTGGAACACCACAAAGACTCTCGCTGATAGCGATCACCAGCCGATAATAAATGCCACCAAGCCAGACCCGTCGAGCCGTCGCCAGAACACCACCAGGAGTTTCGCCGACCAGACAGAGTCTAGGCAATAAGGAAAAGGTTGAACGCATGAAGTCCCCCAGACCAAAGCGGTACAAGCCAACGAGATTGAGGCACATATTTCCAACACCTTACACCTAATGAAGTATGGATATAGTAAGGTTACAATGCATTAAGCAACCAATTTCTAACATTAATTCCTAGTATTAATAGAAAAATCAATTTAATGGAGTAGAAAATATTAGATGTTTCTAATTACTCTATGATCTATAATAAAATAGAAATAATGTTCTTGATTTGCACATTGTATTGAAGTATATTGTTAACAAACTCCTATTTATAACCTCATCATTTATTTATATTATCACTATTATGTTCCTACCATACCTTTAATTCTCAAGATAAATAAATCACCCCTTTATGAACATACTCTACTGATTATGCCACTCACTAGGTTCATACTTAACTATTCTCATTACTAAAAATAGTGTTACTGAATATCACTCTTAGTATTATCGTTATTTATATATATAATCCTAATATCATTAGTTCAATTTTCAAGAACCATTTATCAATTTACAATGTGATATGTATATTTATATACATATATATATGCATATACATGAATTCAAACACTAATCATAAAATATTTTCATTGAACTAAAGACACAATACAATTATCGAATGCCCTGTATATGAAATTGTAGCCTTCTGGACTGTCAAACATATAAAGCATACTAAACAAGGCACCGATGCCATTCATCAAATAGGATATATCTATCAACTAATCTGCTATAATAAAAAAATTGGCATAGAGTATAGAACGCACATTTAACCTTGAATAAATAACGAACAAAGAGATTAGCAATTTCTAAGCACAATTATAGATTCATCGACTCGTACATGATCGAATATTAAGCACATATTATATGCAGTACATAGTTTCAATTGAAAATAGTAAAACATAATCTAGGATAAGTATTGAATACATTCATCATTGAATTACACACATGAAATAAAAGTACAACCTATACTTGTGAATGCCAAGATGGTAAGGATATCGAATGCCAAGCAAAATTCATAACTATCAAATGACATCCACAGCCAATAGCCAACGAATCAACTTGGATATGCTCAACATCAAATATGAATTACAGAGATAAAGGTGTCATGCAACCATCGGATGTTAAATGCAGAGCATAAAAATTGAATTCCAACATAAATAAATCCATAGAAGAGGAATCTAATTACGAGAAGTATTAAAGCATCAAATTTCAAAGTATACAAGCTTGGAATAGAAAACATAGAGTATTCTATCGAATACCATCAAAATAGAATGCCAAAAAATTTGAAACAAATGTAAATCGCATTCCAAGTTCAGAAGACCAACAAATGAAAACCAATACAAGATATCAAATTCCAAACATATAGATATAACAATTGAAGTGAAAATGACATAAATTCGAGTCAATAAAGGGATTATAGATTCAAATGAATAATCAAAAATGCAAACTAGCAGTATGGATTCAGTCGCGCCAAATAGAATTTCCATCCAGTGTCAAGCCTCAATACAAAGATTGAATAGGAATTGGGCTTTCAGTCCTTACATCGACCCATTTATTTCACTTGCTTTAAATTTTCTGAAGTCTTTTAATTGAACCCTTTATGCATAAGGTAATACATGTTTTTTTTTTTCATCTACAGTCAGCATAGTTTATATAGAGGACAAGCAAGAATGAGATCCATGCAAAGAAAGAAACAATATTTGCTAAGAAGCAATCGGTGAGTGTAAATCCAATTCTTCATAACTTGCACCTAAATCTTGTTGTCCATGCTAAAATGAAATATTTTGAGCAAGGGTGAAGGCATCCATCAAACATGAAAGGTAGTGAGATGACAATTGCGACTGGCTTGATAGATATGCATGCAAAATGAGGTGTATGGGCACGGTTTGATATTCATTTTCCAAACTACTTATTACTGTGAGTGTACAGAATGTAATGTTAACAGTTTATTTTGACCACTTGAATCTACCCAGTCTAGTATTCAGAATATTCTATAATTTAATTTCTTTCACATATAATGCAATTTACCAATGCCAATAATTCACTGATAAAGAAGTTATTTTTATGAAGTGTACCTGATTATCACATAATTGATGGAACTGTCTGAAATAGATTAGCTACACCAATTCCATGGCTATCCTTTCTTGGCACTTATGAAGAATCGATCTAGAAGGATAAAGTTTTGTCGACCTCCCCTCCTTTTCCTGAAATTTTAAACTTAATTATTTACCCCAAAAGAACTCCAACCAATCCTAATTGATTCTGCCCAAAATCCTAATTCAAAATCCACAATTTTTCACTCTGCAGAAAAATTATTCTTTCAGCCAAACACCCAATGAGAACCCTCCCAAAAGAACAATATTTTTTGAATCAAGAGACTTCCTCGAAAGATAATTATTCACAACAAGGAAATTTATTTTCTTTTCAAAAACCAAAAAACTAATAAAACTCAAAAATCTCCAATAGACAACTAGTTTCCTTTTTTGACCATCAGTTCAAAACTGTGTATGTGCTCCATAAAAATATTTTCTCTTTTTATAATATTTACCATCTAATAATAATAAAATTTGAAAATAATAATATTTATTTTATCTTATCATGTTTCCCACACTTTTAATTTATTATCAACTATAATTATTAATAAAACTATTTATATTTGATTACCAAACTACTTGTTTCTTAATGATTTAATTTAATGGATCAATTAACCAAGAACAAAATTTTACTAACTTAAACTAAACAATCCAAAACAACATTTATCAAAACATCATGAAAGTTAATATCATTGGTAATTCTCATATTTCAATTTCTCAAGATACATAATTAGTAGGCACTTCAAGTAGAGTTGATGCAATTAGATATTTAAGAAATGATTACCAATATACCTTTGATGACTCAATTAACAACATGATTAGAGTAACTAGAAGAACATATAGACCTAAATATGATATAAGAAAAAATTATGCACTCATTAGTAGATGAAATAGAGGACATTTATGATACACATGCATGATCATGATATCAGAAATGAGGGTGTCAAAAATAAAATATCTCATGTATATACTAATTCTCCTAATGGAACAAATAATTGATTGTGAATAAAATACTACATTCCATCATGCTAATATAGTCATACATTCTAAAACTGAGCATAAAGAAATAAAAGAAATGAAAATATAGCTTTGATAGATCACTTAAGCCAAAAGTATTAAGAGATCATTAAGGCATAGGTAGTAAGAGATCCCTTAGATTGAATTGTAGAAAGAAACTTATGTCAAATACTTAATATTTAAATTAAAAAATATCTAGCAACTAGAAAAAAATGATGTTCTACATATTCATAATTAGAGGTTGCCAAACTAGTAGAAGAATGAGTAGCCAAAATAGGAAAAATGTAAGATGTAAATTTGAAGGTATTCTCAAATGTTCCTTGTAGCTAGATAGCCTTTAGGAGTTGAAAGACACAATCATTTAGATTTCTTTTGTATCTCTAATTTTCTAGATGTAATTTTGAAGGAAATAAGAGGAAAGGCATTGAGGTTCCAATGTAATAATGCAGTTATAGGATAAAATCACTTAAGACACTTCATCAATATTATAGATGAGGATGTGATGATGAATTTGTTTTTGTAATTATTAGTTGAATGTGAAAATGAGTGGTATAGGAACCTCCTACACAACAATATTGATACATGGAAAGATCATGAGAACTTTTAGATTACATTATGGGGATAATACATATCCCAAATTTTCTATACATGAACTCAACCATCAAGAAATGTATAAATGAAAATCTGGTAGATTTCAATAGTAGGCTCACTATGACAATGAGGAAGGTGCCACCTGTTGTATCAAAAAATGTACTCCTTTACATTTTCACACTATATTTGGGTCCCTTAATTTAATTGGACTTAATTAAGCCTCTAATTGGCCCAATTATGCATTTAAACCCTAATTAATCTCATTTTCTAAAAGGAAAACTTGTATTAAATAATTGCAAACATTAATTAAATTTCCTTCAAATTGGTGTGTCTTAGGTTTGGGGCCTAGGATCAATTCGTCCAAGGGAGAATGGGTTCCCCTTAAGTTTAAGACCCTAATTTTAAATATGTTTTTAGCGGAATTTTTATGATTCAAATTCAATTTTCAATTATTGGCCTTTGATGTTTAATTTTTGAGAAATTAGAAAATTACCTATAAATACAAGGTCTTTTTATCAATTCAAATCCTATATTTCATATGCAAGCATTCCTAAAGCTAAGATTATTGTCAAAGGTGTTCAAGAGTAGATTTCTCAGTCATTTGTTTTAGCATTCAAGATCTCAAGCATCATGTCAAGATTATCTTCTTTCATGCATGTTTTTGGAGCTAACATTGTGGTGTAGGTTTCAAGTATTCAATTAAATATTCAAGCACAAGATCAACATCTAATTAATCTATTTCATGTAAGGTCAAGACCTTGGAGAGATGTGTTAAGTTTCAGTCCTTCAAGGGTTTTGTTCAAGGGTTTTATGAGTTGCAACATAGCAAGTGTTCATTCATCATTCCTTCTATTCATGTTTCATTTAATTTCAAGGTTTAATTACCAAAATGGGGTTTGACCAAGGTAAACCCCCATTCACCAAAAACAAAAAAGAATCCCTCTCTTTATGTTTACAGATCTTAGGTTGAAGAAGGATTGAAGATTCATCAAAAGTGCAATTTTACAAAGTTGTCAAAGTTGTCAAAATTATCGTCAAGATACGAAAAATTACTTGCAAAATTTAATTTTGAATTTCTAACTGTGAAATTCAGAGGAATCAAGAGTGTAGACCTAGGAAAAGAGGAATGTAAAATAAGATTATGGATCCCTATAGCAAGACCCATTCGCCCTAGGGTGAATTTGTCCTAGGAGGACACTTAGTAGGAGCTTTTGGTGAAAAGTGCATAAATTCATAACCTTCTCAAATCTACTAGAACTTTGTGGATTATGCTAAATTAAGGTTTAAAACTGATGTTTCAAGTGTTACATTATATAATTGGGTTTATTTACTATTTTTTAGTTTTTCTCCCAAATTGGATTTCAAGCGGATTTACCCCTTCCTCAGTCATAAGGAAAATAGCAAGATCTCCATCAAGATTGACTCACCTAAGGGTTGAAATTCAATCTCACCCTAGGAGATCTCTTTATCCTAATCAAATAAGGAATATATGTGCGTACCCCCATTCAAAACCATCACCTACATTTTCCTTCATTTCATTTTGGTGAACTCGACATTGTACATTACAATTTTTGAGATTGGAGTCCATTCAAGCCCTAGATCTAGGATTTGCATTATTTTGCATTGCATTAAATTATTTTGTATCTCAATTAGGGTTGTTAAAATTGTATTACTTTGCATCTTATTTAGGGTTTTAGGTTTGCATTTTGCATCCTTTAAAATCTAAAAAATTCAAAAAATTGCATGCATATTACATTAATTTTGTATAGTACTTGCATATTAGTGTATTTTCAATCATTCACATTCACAAACTGAGTCAAAATTGCATTATAAAAAATGTCACATTTTTCATCATTTGTCATTCATTTCACTTGCATTTAGACACCTAAATCTAGAAAATTTTGTCATTAAAACCATAGTTTGTAACCTGAAACAAGAAACCCTAGCACTGAACCTTAGACTCATATTTAAATTTTTACAACCCCTATGCTAAGACCTATTCACCCTTGGGTGAATCAGGCCCTATATAGGTGTTGTTTCAAATTTTCAGGCAGTGATTTGTCTTTGTTTTCTTCATTCCGATTCGTTGTTAAATCTTAGTTTTAGTTTTAGAAATTAGAAAAATCTGTTATTGGTTGCATTAGGTTCAATTGGTAAAATTGAGTGCATTGTTTGAAAATAAAAGTTGGCATTAAAAGACATCATTTTTTTAGGTTTTTGCATATCATAATCAGTAAATTATCTTGTTTTAAATCTGAAAATTTCTCTCTTTTTACATACTTACATTGCACTTCATATTCTAGGGTGTTTTGATTTGCATCTATCTATTGCCTATTCTCCATTTTGGGTACACTTTGGTTTGGTGAAACTTGTATGAGATTCACAACCTATTTTTCTATTACTGATACTATAGTGAGACATAGCTCAAGACTCATGCCATCATGTGCTACTACATGCTCGTCGTGGATCTTGAGATTTCCAACTCTTTCACTCATAGTGTTGATACTATTCGACCCACCATGGACCATAGATTTGATACCTCATTTCCCATGACCACCCTACCCACAACCAAAGTGACTGGTGTTGACACAATGGTTGCTAATGTTCCTCAAGAAGAGCTAAGATAAATGGATGAATATTTAGGGAAATTGCAAAACTTTGTGAGTTCTGAATAAATTGTTGGTACTATCATTCTCATCATAGATAACATGAGGAAAATTCTTGATAATGAACAAGGAATAGAGATTATACATAGCCTATCTCACATTAGTGATAAACATGTTCTGAAAATAGTTATTTGTGCTCAAAATTTTGGGTACACTCAAAGTCAAGTTGGAAATACAATTCCTCCTTCCACAACTATGACCTCTATTCCTACATACATTAATCCAACTATTACTACAATAAAACAACCCACTAGAAATGTTAATACCAACTTAGGTATTTCCACAGGGAATCCCTTTAGCTTTGTGCATTCAAATCACATATATCCTCATCCATCTCCCCTCACAAACTTACAATTCACTTGCCCTTTGAATAAGTATACACCTCCACCTTATTCACCTTCATCTCACAATACAACCAATTATCTCATCCTTAACCAACTCATACAAAATATTTCATCCCTCCAACAAAAAATTGCTATATTGAACCTAAATCAAAATGGCCAACCTTCACAATATGTCAAAAGAAACCCTTTATCCTTGGATATATTGAGAGCACAAATGCCACAAGACATAGAGATTCATAGATTTGAGAAATATGGTGGAAAAGGAGACCCTAGTGACCATGTCTCAGCATATACAACCTTATTTAGTGACTTTGTTTTTTAGGATAAGCTCTTGGCTAAACTTTTCCCTCGATCCTTGAAAGACACTGCCTTGGAGTGGTTTTTCTTTATTGAATAATTCAATTCATTCATTCAATAAACTTGTTGATGCCTTTCTTAACCATTTCCAAGAACACATGGGTCCCAAGATTACCTTAGCTGATTTAATGCAATGTAAACAAAGAAAGATGAAAAGGTCGCTGATTTCATAGCATGATACCAATTGCTTTACTCACAAATCAACATTAAGATTCTTGATGCTAATCTTCAAATAATTTTCATTAAAAATTTACAAACCAATATTCAAGATGAATTTGGAATGATAAAATTTCCCCCCTTTACACACTTGTGCATGGTCCTTCATGAACATCAGAATTTGGTGAGCCATCATGAAGCAAAAACTCCTTCTGACCAATTTGAAAAATCTGAAGTCGTGCTCCATAATAATTTTCAACCTTTCAAGAAATAAAATGAGGGATTTTTAAAATTAAATTCACCTCAAACAAATCAACATGTGTTAACTCCTAAGTGGTTGCTATAAAAATTACAAATCTATATGTATTTAGAGAAAGGAGTAGACACTTTATCTCTTTACCCGATACCCTTCACTCCATCATGTTACAGCTTATAATTAAGAACTTAGTTACCTTGCCTCTTGTTAGAGCCATTGGTAGCACTAAGCCCTTAGCTCCAAAATTTAACTCAAATTCCTTTTGACATTATCATTGACAAAATGGACACAATACGAAACAATGTAAGTGTCTCAAACATATTGTGCAAGACCTCATTGATTCTAATCACATCCAGATTGGTGGTGTTAATGATCAAGGAAATAATTTTTTAGCCCCACCCAACCAAAATTTTCAAATCTTTACCAACCCAATTCCAAATCATAATATCTCTTTTGTGAAAGCTCATGATACTAAGAATGATGTGATGAATATTGACAAACTTAAAGATACAAATAATGACAATATAAATGAGGTAGACTTAGAATGTATGGTCAGCTTCATTGATGTTCAACCTTGTAAGGGCCAAACCAAAATTCCCCTTGACATTTATTTCTCACATAATGACATAATTAGACATGCACTCGATGGTCCTCTTTACATCGTTAGAAGAATCAATGACAAGCCTACTAATGGGATATTAATTGATCCCATGTGTGTAGAGAATGTGATTATCAGTGAATTCTTATTTGTGCATGGACTTTATCAAGATTCTTATGAAAAACCTAAAGAATGGATCAAAATGCATATTGGTTTTACTTTCCCTACGATTGGTTTGATCACTCTTCCTTTACAAGTTGTACTGAAATAATTGAATGCATCATTCTCTATCATCTCATTGTCAGACCAAATAAATGTGAAGCTTGGTTACCCATGGTTATGCTCCATGGATGTCATCTTGTTAGTGGTACATAAATTCTTAAAGTTTCCATTTGGAAATGATATATTTATTGTGCATCATAGTAGATTTAATTTTGTGTCTTCCCATGGGAATTTCTCATTGAATTTCTTTTGGCTTGAACCTATGGAACCTATTAAGCCTCGTGAAGACTTATTTTTTAAATCTTATCAAAAGTTCAAGGAAAATCACATAGCATAATTATCCCTTAGCGGCATGCCTCAACCCATGATTGAGCCTCCTATCATTGATGAAACCATGATTGAACCAAAAGCCCTTCCAAGTAACCAAGACCAACCCATGAAAAATCCTTCACTATTTCCTATAAAAGACCAAGAGATAAAAAAAAATAAGTCTTATTGTCCCTCCTAAGATCAAACAATTTTATAAAGCTAAAGAGAAAATGGTTGAAAAACCTCTCATGGTTCCTTTTGTTCCTCCCTTGTGGGAAGAAAAGAAATCTATGGTTGATAAACCCGCTCCTACACAATCACAACTTGAAAATCGTTCAAAAATAAATAGAAATGATAAAGAGCGTAGGTGTAGATGTCATGCTATTTCTCATAGATTGAAAGAAGAGAAAAAAATAGAAAATCAAGGTCAAACACCAATTGAAATAAATCATGATGATTCTCCACCTTCGCCACAACAAAAATAACATGAAATTTCTATGTATATTGTCATTAGGACTCTAGTTGTGATTAACTTGGATGATGATGATGAGATTACTAAAATTGATGAGGAAGTACATAATGAGCTAAATTTGTTATTTTTCTCTTTCATAAGCTTAGATGATAACAATTTTGATGGTCCTCCTATAAATAGTGACACACCACATGTTGAACCTAGTGATTCTCTTAGTACAACACTTGTTGTTGTCCCTTTGGCTAGTTATTAAACTTTCGTATATGATGAATAAGATTTGGATGTGGATGATCTGCTATAGGTTGACTCACATATGCCATACTAGTCTTCTCTTTGTATTCTTTTTTATTGCATGTGCATAATGTGATCCCCCATACAATATTTCTTGGCATGTTTTTTATATGTTTGTGAGCCTACCTTGGATGACCCTTGTCACTTTCTTAGTGCAAGGATACAAAGGAAGTTGATTTGTTGTGACATTCTTCTATTTTTATCTACATTCTTTTATCTATCATAACCCCTATCTTTTGTCTTTTGTTTTCCTTTTAGAGGTGATGCAAGGCATTGATATATTCAGGTCTCAATAATGTCCCACCCTAGATGGAACAATCTCTATCTATTTTTCTTGATATTTTAATCGATCATAGCAATTTGAAACGTTGTTATTTTGTCAAATAGATTGCATGAAAACTAAACATAATATTTCAAATGATTGGTGTTTACCTTTCATACATGAAAAACTCAAAAAATGGATGATTTGCACATTGCATTGTTTCAAACATGGACTCAACAAAGGCATCCAAATGTGACACAATTCCAAATAAATATATTTTTTATCAGAGGTAATAACAATAACAATATACTTAGGGATAATCTCAACTACTCACATAACATGGCACAGTGATAAATACCTTTCTTATCAACTTTATGAATGAACAACAACGTTAGTTTATGCATTTTAGTAGATTTCAATGCTCATATCACTAACAACCATAAGGGTTGATGCTACAACAATGATAGAAATATACAGTTTTGAGCAACAACTATAAGCATATTTACACATAAAATTATTCTGAAACGTAAGACAATCACATTGAAATGCATAAAATACCCATTTTTAGCTTTCTAAGTTGATTGTGAGTTGAAATAAAAATACCATGGTGGTTGTAGCAACGGATCAATAATTGCAGCAACAACCAACACCTAGTATACTCGTCCAACTCTCCAAATAGGCGCCCAGATATCATCAACAATCGGTAACAAGGAATGGTGTCAATTGTATAGGAAAGCCTGTACACTTTCCAACTTACACGACACCAACAAGATAAAACAAAACCCTTCTAAATACTTTGTTTTTTCACTTACAAGTAAAATAATCCTCACACCAAACTGTGAATGAAATCTACAATGACCTTACACAACAATAACCCAAGATAGATGATGCCATGATAGCTTTAGTTGACAATATTTAGGAACAACAGAAACATAATCTTCAAACCCTTAAATATTAGAATATTACTATACCATCACTATAGTGATATTGTAGCAATAGAGTGAAAGCTTTCAATTTGCAATAAAATTGAACAATAATAATTATCTTCAATAATTTTTTCTTTGCATGAACAATCTCTGAAAATCAAACAAAACTCTCTCCATTTGAGCACAAGCGTGACCTTTGAATAAAGCCACTAGTATTTGCACAATCAAAGAGAGGCTACATTCTCTAAGATTGAATTTACAGTGAAACCTTAGGTTTCTTCCTCAAAGCCAAAGCTTCTTCAAAAAAGATAAGTGTTGAATGAGTTAAAGAATGAATGAAATCCCTTTTCAAAAGTCTTTATATAGTATTTAATTTGCAATTGGCTTCATCTCATTTAATTTCACTTAATTTCATTTTCTTTTCCCTCCATTTGGTGCACAATATAAAGTATACTTTATTAAACATTATATATCCCTTTTAAATAACACTTTATCACTTATAATAAAGTATACTTTCAAAACATTTAATATGTCATTAACACTTGCTTTTGATACAACTTTATATCATCTCTTAAAGTGGGCCCCCAATATAACTTAAATGTGCTTTAAATAATTGACTTTATAATTCAATAAATAACCCTCTCATAATAAAGTCAATTAAATATTTAAATGATGTGCACTTTTAATTAATTAATTATTATTATTAAAGTACAACTTTAATAATAATAAAAATGCCATAACTCCCACAATAATGCATATAATTCAATTATGCCTAATCTACAAGGTAACCACTGCATCCATTTTGCATCTAGTTTCCTTACTAAAAATAGTAGGGTTGGCCTCTAATACTCAACCCACTTACTATAAATAGTAAGCGTATAAAAATTGAGCCAATAACCTCTTAATAGCTTCACCTCAAAATATACCAAGAGTTGGGAGAGGAAAACACTGCAAACTACCACTCAAGAGCGAGATAACTCCAACATTGGACCCTCTAAACAACATCATTAACCTACAAGGGTCAAGTGATAGGCTAATCCATCAACAAACTGAAACGAGCTAAAAGGGGGACATTATAGTCTCTCCCATGTTGACCCAAAATTTTATATTTGTTCTCTCTCTCTCTATGTGTCATTCTTCCTTTATGCTCATTGTTCCATGAGTCATTTGGGGAATGATGATGATTTTGGGCTTGATTATATCACTATAGCAATGACAATGTTGACCCCAAATCTATGGATCCCTTATGTGTTATCTTAGGATTGCATATTGGGGGAAACCTCCTTTCCATGGCATAGCTCTATCTAAGAAGCATATGTTTTGCATAGGGCTTTTCAAATAAAGCTCTCATGTATTGGAATTTATTATGTTCTACTTTAAAGTAATTACTCACAGCATTGTGTTTAGAAATTTCTTCAAAGTGGGGGCATACGCATCCCCGCTCATTGCTTTCTTTAAAGTGTGGTCTTCTTACTTCATGTGAGGTTTCTTCTTGGTGGTGTCATTAGGTTTGATGTCCTTCAATATTGTGACCTTTCTTGGCATATGGCGTTCCTCTTAGTGGTGATGCTATGGCTTGCATTCCCTAAGTTGTGAATCTTTTATCCTCGACTAGTTCTCTCTTGCAGACATTAAGCATGATGTTCCCTAAGGTGAGACCTTTCATGAACTAAGAAAAACCCTTTTGAATATCCTATTGCATGTATCAATTCCAACAAGCATAACATAACTTGCTTTCTAGTTGATCCTTTATGTTTTTCAAGGCCACCAAGTATAACAAAACTTATTTTCCAGTGGAGCCTTTTTCATGAGTGCCTAGTATAATGCAGCTTGCTAGCCTTGTGACCATTTTTGTGGTGCCTTATCAAATTTATTAAGAGATATAAATTTGGTATAGTTAGTACAATTGGATCTTATAGACCTAGCATGAATTTCCCATTAGCCACTTTTTGGGGCTCACCTAGTGGACAACAAATTTCACTAGCCTATGTGAGTATATTTTGTTTGCACAATGGACAACAGGTTTACACTTATGAATTTTTTTGGAAAAATAGCTAAGGCTTGATCCATATCGATTGGAAAAATAGTCAAGGCTTGATCCATATCAATTGGACAAACAGTCAATGCTTGATCCACCCCTCTCCCCCTTCTTCTCTAATTTTGGCATTGCATGCTTGTGTATCTTGTCTTGCTACTGCATATTTAACATAGACATGTGTCTCTTTGTGCCCTTGTTGGTTTACCATGAGATATTAGATCTTGGGGGATTGATCACATTCTCCTTGACCTTTGTTGTCTTATCTTTCTAATAGTTGTACAATTAGACCTCTCTTGATGCTTGTTTGAATACTTTAGTGTGAGTTTGAGTGTAAGGCTCACCCTATCATTAAAGTGGGGGCTAAATATAGTGTCAAAAGATGTACTCCTTTATATTTACACACTATGTTTGGGTCCCTTAATTAAGCCTCTAATTGGCCCAATTATGCATTTAAAAGCCTAATTAATCTCGTTTTCCAAAAGGGAAACTTTTATTAAGCAATTGAAAACATTAAATAAACTAACTTGAAATTGTCTTATTTACACACTATGTTTGGGTCCCTTAATTAAGCCTCTAATTGGCCCAATTATGCATTTGAAAGCCTAATTAATCTCGTTTTCCAAAAGGGAAACTTTTATTAAGCAATTGTAAACATTAAATAAATTAACTTGAAATTGTCTTAGGTTTGGGACCTAGGAACCATTCACCCAAGGGAAAATGGGTCCCCCTTAAGTTTAGGAACCCAATTTTTAATTTTATTTTTGGTAGCATTTTTATGATTCAAATTCAATTTGAAATTGTTAGCCTTTGTTATTTATTTTTTGAGAAATTAGAAACTTACCTATTAATATAAGGTCTTTTATCAATTCAAATCCTAGATTTCATATGAAATCATTCCTAAAGCTAATATTGTTGTCAAAGGTGTTCAAGAGAAAATTTCTCAATCAATTGTTGTAGTATTCAATATCTCAAGCATCATGCCAAGGTTATCTTCATTCATGCATATTTTTGGAGATAACATTGTGATGTATATTTCAAGCATTCAAGTCAAGATTCAAGCATCAGGATCAACATCCAATCAAGCCATTTCATGCAAGATCAAGACCTTGGAGATATGTGTTAAGTTTTTAGTCCTTCAAGGGTTTCATTCAAAGGTTTGGTGAGTTTCAACATAGCAATTATTCATTCATCATTCCTTCTAGTCATGTTTCATTTCATTTCAAGGTTTAATTACCAAAATGGGGTCTGACCAAGGTAAACCCCCATTCACCAAAAACAAACAATTTTTCCATCTCTTTGTGTTCTAGATCTTAGGTTGAAGAATGATTGAAGTTTCATCAAAAGTGAAGTTTTGCAAAGTTATTAAAGCTATCAACATTGTCGTCAAGATAGAAAAACTCACTTGCAGAATTTAATTCTGAAATTTTTACTATGAAATCTAGAGGAATCAAGAGTGCAGACCTAGGAGCAGAGGACGGTAAAAGAAAATTATGGATCCTTGTAGCAAGACCCATTCACCCTAGAGAAAATTTATCCCAAGAGGACACTTAGTAGGAGCTTTTGGTGACAGGTGCTTAAATCCATAACCTTCTCAGATCTACTGGAAATTTGTGGATTATACTAAATTAAGGTTTAAATTTGATTTTTCAAGTGTTACATTACAAAATTGGGTTTATTTGTACTATTTTTCTCCCAAAAGTGCATCTCGGGCTGATTAACCCCATCCTCAATCATAAGGAAAACAACAAGATCTCCATCAATATTGACTCACCTAGGGTTGAAATTCAATCTTACCTTAGGGGATCTCTTTTTATTAATGAAATAATGAAGATAGGTTCATACCCCAATTCAAAACCATCGCCTACATTTTCCTCTGTTTCACCACCAAATCTTAGGCCTAATGACTTCATGTGCCTTTTCTTGTACTATGGCATGCTTTTGATGCTAAAATTGGATATTACCTTAGAGAAAATGATGCACTAACTTTCAGAGAGGCATATGCTACATCCATAAATATTAAAAGTAATATGAGAACATATGTGAATCACAACAAAAGAATAGATTTCACGATCCAACTACTAGATAAAAGGATCACAAATAAACCTCTTACTATTCAAGAAAATTTGGATAGACTAATGGGTTTGGTTAAGGATTTGTATTATAAAGTAGTGAGGAATGAAAAAGGGTGTTCACCTCTAAATTTTATAAATTTTATTTCAATAAGGTAAAGTGACTATACAATAGGTTGGATACAATATCAATTGGTTGAAAAGACCACACCAATATGATAGACGAACGGTCCCCAAGAAAATGGATTTCAACCAATAAGACAAAGTAATTACATATACTTTATGAAGGGATTATGTACACTTCTAAGACACATCACCATGGTGTGGTAGTTTTTACCTTCCACATGACCCCATTTATTATGTTTTAATTATGTCATCCAATAAGGAATAGAATTTTCATAATGAGGATGGATGTGTTAATTATTATGATAAAGAAATTAATGAATTGGATATACCTGGATATGAATTCAAGGAGGATGAGCATAAATATCTTAATCATGATCATGTCATGTGGTTTCAAAGAAATATGAATTTCCTACTCATGATTTTTAAAACCTTATGAAACTCACGAGTCAAAAATACAAAAAGATTATACTCCACTAGTTGAAGAAAAAGGAGTCCTTATTAAAGTTAAGCCTCCCATGTTATTTATCCCTATATAAGATACAAGTGACTTGTGTACCATGGTATTTGATGGTGCATGTTTGAAGGATGGCTCAAGATCTAGATGTATTCTTATCTCACTAAATGGTGAATATTTAAAATATGAATCAAGTTAATATTTCAATGCTACAGATTATGAACCTCTTATGCTAGGATTATATATTTCACACAAGAATGGAATTAAATTTTTAAGAATTATTTGGGATTAAAATTTTATTATACTATAGATAAAAATATATACAAAGGATGAGATATTGAAGATGTACAAGAACATAGTTTGGAACACTATTGAATTGTTTGTTGCAATAGGCATAAAATGGATTGATTTGTTAAAGAATATTATTGTTGATTCTTTAGTTGTTGAAGATCCCATGTTTTATTTTAAATTGGATCCTCATTTATAATCTAGTTTTGATATCATTACAAGGCCAACTATACCAAATAACATCCATAGTTGGCACATATTCAATGATAATCAGAAAATATATAGGTTTTCAAATCATATGGACGAATTGGAAAACTAATTAATTGGGGGCCTATGATTGAATTAGAAGATGGTAAAGATAATTTTTAGATAATTAATTAGCTGAATTAAAAACAAACACAATTCATAAATGGTTAGTAGAATTAGAAAAATGTTTGGAAATGTCAATTGCTATCAGAGTAGGAGAAAACTAATTAATAAAAATAATATTGAAGGTGTAAATATAGGTATAGAAGTAGAACCTAAGATAATTCACATAAAGAAGATATTTAAATCATTAGAAATATTAAAAAATGATTGTATTTCTATAAATATTCAAGAAACATTTGAAAGAAAATATTACAATTCAATATGAAAACCAAGAGCAAGCACACCAAATATCTAAGAGGAGACACAAGATTTTGTAAGGGGGGAAAATAAAGAAAAAACCCTCAATATTATGAAGATGGAATAAAGCCTAAATAAGATTACAATAAGAGAGATTGAGAGATATTAAGCATATAGAATGCTTCTAATGAATAAGTAGAGAAGAACCTCAATAAATAAATGTGAGAAAGGATTTGCATAATTAACTCCCATTTCTATGCATACCACCTTTCATGTTATGTGGGTGCAAGTTTTCAAGATCCTCATAAGGAGGAGGCTACACCTAAGCCTTAATATTCTTCCAAAGAGGAGTTATAAAAATGAGTCATCCTCACACATGTGTGAGAATACTAAAATAATACAAAAGACTTGTAGGGATTTCTTTGAAATATTCCTACAAGTATTTAAATAATACAAATAATAAATAATCTTCACCTAAGTAAATATTAATTTCTAACACCCTCCCTTAATATTTAATTGGGGATTGTATATCAAACCCTTAAATGGATTGTAATTCTATGTTTTTTATAATGATGGAGAAATTTATATTTACAAAGTTGTTTGGTGATAATATCTGCAACTTGATCCTCACATTTACAATACAAAAGAGAAATTTGTTTGTCTTCAATTTTATCTCTAATGAAGTGATGTTGAAGAGAAATTTACTTGGTCCTTGCATTAAAAATTGGATTCTTTTTCAAATATGTCACTTTGATTATCACAAGTATTCAAGTAGTCTTTTCAACCATATTGCTTCTTTGGATGCATTGGTACAACCTTTATATTCTTCTTGTGTGGATCCAAGAGAAGTAGATTGTTTCTTCTTACTATTCCATGATATTAAACCTAATTCAACAAAGAAAAAACAACCACAAGTGGATCTCTCATCATTGGGATCACCTCCTAAATATGAATCATTAAAACCATTTAAAGAAAATTCACAATTTGCATGATAAAAGAGACCAACATTAAGAGTACCTTTAACATATCTTAAAATTATTTTTACAAATTTAAAATGAGTTTGTTGTGGTTTAGACATGTATATAGAAACTAAACCAACACTATAGGAGATATTAGATCTAGTAAGAGCTAAATAATTTAAACTTCCAACTAATTGCTTATATAAATTATGATCAACAAATGTAGTTTCCATATCAACCATTAATTTAGTTCCTAATTCACAATGAGTAGAAACATAATTTTCACCATTAATTCTAAATTTATCTAGGAGATATTGAGCATATTTATATTGAGAGAGAAAAATACCTTGAGGTGTTTAAAAAATTTACATACCCAAAAAATAATGAAATAAGCCTAAATCAGTCATTTGAAATTGATGATTGAGTTTAGACGTAGTATCACTAATGGAATTATTAAAACTAGAAGTAATAATAAAATCATAAAAAATATAAAAGATATGTCAAATGTTTGTGTCGGTCGATATGGAAGCTAACGGCCATTTCCAGCTCCCTGCGGTGGCTAGGGTTTCACCCAATCTGAAGGCATCCACCAGGGATTCAAAGGGAGGTCCCATCGATACTTAGAACATTGGAAATGGAAGCAGAGAGAAAGGGGACTTGGGTGCAGAGGAAAGACAAATGAAATCAGCTCTAAATGATGGCATGGTCAATGGGAACTCATTCACATAGTGCAGCCAGGTCTCATCTAAGGCGTCGGTAGGAAAGGATGTAGGAGGCTCTTTTTTATCTCCTATTTCTAAATTAGTCATAATAGAGTTAGAAACTGTGATTGAAGATAAAGTAATGTCCAATGAAAAAAAAAATTGGATTGGGTCTGATAGGAATATTCAAGGGATTCTGATCAAGTTTGACTGAGCTACATCAATGGATTTCTGACAGTTGGGAGCATGTATTGGACGGGTATGTCCAAATATATCCTATGGATAAAGGTTTTTTCATTGTTACTTTTGAACAAGAACAAGATAGAAACAAGATTCTTTGTGACTATCACTAGGATTGGGAAGAAAAATACACATTGATGTTAAAGCCATGGCACCCGGCTTTTAATCCAGCCACGGAAGTTTTTGAGAAGGCTCCTATTTGGGTGAGACTTCCTAACTTACCATTACAATATTGGTTTGAATATTTCTTGGAAGCTATAGAGAACTCTTTAGGAATTTTTTAATGGTGGATGAGGGTTCCTCAAATCTTCTACATTCGACCTTTGCTCGGATGTTAGTAGAGTTGGATGTGTTTAAGGAGTTTCTGGAAGAGATCTGAATAAAAACATCGAAAGGGGGGTACAATCATTGGATTATGAGGAGGTACCCTTTAGGTGTAGGATTCTCTTTCAAACTGGACACTTCGATGCTCATTGTACCAAACATAGGAAACATAAAACTACATCTTGGTGGAAAGACACTGCCCCCAAACACTACATAGTGGAGAAAAAAGAGGATAAGCAAAGGAGCTCATAGAGAATAGGCATGAAAGAATAGGTTCAAGCACCTGGGTTTTGAACACAGTAGAGAAGGCTTTGGTGAATGATGGGATTAGGGAGGAGTAGCCATGAAAAGAAGGGGGCCCGAAGGAAAATAGTGATAATGATGCCCCTCATAGTAGTGAAAAGGATTTGAGTTGTAAAAATGGGTTAGCAACACCAGAGTGTCAGGAGAAGAAAGGTGTGACAAAGACGAGAGAGAAAGAAGGTGGGAAGAGGAAATTTGAAATCCAAAATTAGCAAATAAATTTTAATTTGGGAGGAAAGGGAGTGAACCTCCAAGATGAACCATTAGACTGGTAGAAGGAGGCTGCAAGGGTGGAGGATGGTTGGAAAATTTTTAAGGGGAAGAAATAAAATAAATTGAAGAAGGAAACTTTCACAATGGTCCTTCGGTCTCAGACCAAGGGAAGACCAAATTGTACTTCAAAAATTTGGATATGTAAATAGGTCCCTTAGCAAGGCCTAGGGATGTTAGGTTTTCTCTCTTAGATGTTTGTAGCTCTTTATCAGAACTGGGTGATGATTCACCGATGAAAAACCTATTGTACTTTGTTTATACTTTTGAATAAAAGAAAAATCTTATCACCGATCAAAAAAAAAATCATAAACATATAAAATAATGATCACAATACCACTTTCACTATGTTTAATATATAAATTTAGATCATTTTTACTTCTAATGAAACCTTGAGATGTAAAAAAAGAAGTAATTTTAGAATACCATTCTCTAGGAGATTGTTTTAAGCTATAAATTGATTTAATTTAATTTTAAAACAAGGTGTTCATTAATTTTCTCAATAAAACCCAAAGGTTGAGACATAAATATTTGTATGTAAATCACCATTAGAATACATTTTAACATCTATTTGATGAATCGGCCAATGCATATGAGAAGCTAAAGCAAATACTAATTTAATAGTTGGCATTTTAGCCACTAGAGGAAATATTTCATTATAATCTAGGCCTTCCACTTGGAAGAAGCCTATAGAAACTAATTTTTTAACCTCATTATTTGCATTGAACTTATTTTTATATAACCATTTAGACGAAACAAGATTCTTGTCATTAGGTAAAGGAACTAGATCCCAAGTTTTATTTTCAATTAATGTGTTATATTCATCTTTCATAGCCTTTTCTTAATGAGGTTGATCTTTAGCTTGTTCATAAGTTTGAGGATCATTTTTAGCCATAAATTTATAAATAAAATCATAATTATAATAGTTTGCCTCTCTAGCCTTAGATTGTTCAATTATAATTAAAATATCATCACTTTCTTGAATAATTTTTTATACCATTTAGGCATTTTTGTAGATGTGGGAGTATCATCACTTAAGAAGAATCATGATGAGAAGCTACAACATGAT
Source organism: Sequoiadendron giganteum (assembly GCA_007115665.2). NCBI lineage: Eukaryota > Viridiplantae > Streptophyta > Pinopsida > Cupressales > Cupressaceae > Sequoiadendron > Sequoiadendron giganteum. The sequence goes on from CM021100.1 coordinate 630,104,770, forward strand.
CATCATCACCATCACAAGTTGACTAGTAGATAGATTATGAGGGTTCATAGAAGGAGGATTATCCTCAACAACAATAACTTTATTTTGAGAATATATTCATTGTTATGTACTATAAAACAATCATAAAAACCATTTTTAGCAATATATACATCTCTAGCAACTTTAACTTTGTTAGTGATAGGTTATAAAACTCTATAAACTTTAGAATGTTTATCATACCCAACAAAAATATGATAATAAGATTTAGAATATAATTTTTTCCTTTTTTATTTAGGTTTATGAACATAAGAAATTGAGCCAAAGATTCTTAAATACTTAAGATTAGGTTTCTTAGCAAACCAAGCCTCTTTAGGAGTAATATGCTTTAAGGCTTTGGCAATAGTCCTATTAATAAAATAAGTGTAGTGTAGAAAAATATACACCTTTATATTTTCACACTATGTTTACATCCCCTTAATTAATTAGACTTAATTAAGCTTCTAATTACCTAAATTATGCATTCCAACGCCTTATTATTCTTGTTTTCCAAAAGGGAAACCTATATTAAACAATTAGCAGCATTAATTTAAACACCTTGAAAATTGTGTGTCCTGGACTTAGGTCCTAGGACCAGTTTTCCCAAGGGCGAATGGGTCCCCTTTAAGTGTTAGGATCCAATTTCTAATTTTTTTTTTGTGGAACTTTAATGATTCAAATTCAAGTTTCAAATGTCAGCTTGTGGAGTCTATTTTTTGGGAAATTAGATAAACACCTATCAATACATAGTTATTTTATCAATTCAAACTTAATACGCATAATCCAACTTTCACAAGAGAAAATATTATTGTTAAGAGAATTGAAGAGTAGATTTATTATTCATCTACAACAACATTCAAGATCATATCATCATGTCAAATTTCATGTGTGTTCATGTCATACTTTGGAGCTAACATTGTGATGTAGATTTCAAGTTTTTAAGCATCAAATAAAGCAAACAATCCAGCCAATTCATGCAAGATCTACACCTTAGAGATATGTGTTAAACTTCAGTCCTCTAAGGGAAGCCTTAAGGGTTTTGTGATTTGTGGCATAGCTTTGTTCATTCATCAATTCCTTCCATTTATCATTATTTCATTATCAATGTTTAATTACCAAACATGGGGTTTGACTAGGGAAAACCCCCATTCACCCAAAAAAAACATTTTTCCTTCTCTCTTTATATGTGTAGATTTACAGGTGTTGAAGGCTGAAAATTTATTGAAGGAGCATTTTTGCAACATTGTATTTGTTGTTAGCATTATTGTCAAGATATGGAAACTCATATTCATAAATTATTTATGGCTTTCTGATAGTGAAACTTGAGGCAAAAAAAAGCTCATATCTTGCACCAAAGGATCCCAAACGTTGAGGAAAAACCCTTCACAAAAACCCATTCACCCTTGGGTGAATGAGTCTTGCTACAGGTCCTGAAACCCACTTTTTTGGGCAGGTATATACCACTCTACTCTTTCCAATTTTTCTTGCAAACTATAATTTCCATTTATGTTAACATATTTTGCATTTCAAGTGTTAGGTCATACAATTCAATTAGTTAATGAATTTTAAATTATCTCTTAAAAAAGTGTCAATCAATCATTTTTGTCATGAGAAAGTAGAGATCCAAGATCCCAAAATAGGGTTGGCTCACCTTAAGGTTGAAAGTCAATCCTATCCCTTCATGATCTCTCTTTCTAATGAAATTTTATAGAAAGGTACCTAGATCCTATTGTTCTAAGCACTTGGGACATAAGATCCCCTTTTCTTCATTTTATTTTGGTGAACCTAACATTCTTACACTATAAATTTTTTAATTGGGCAGTCTTTCAAACCCTAGATCTAGGTTTTGCATGATCTTGTTTGCATCTCATTTAGGGTTTAGCATTGCATTTTTGCATCATATAAATTCACAAGAATCCAAAAAAATTGCATAAATATTGCATCCATCTTGCACGTTAGTTGTATTAAGAGTGTTTTTCATCTATTTAGATCAAAATTTCAATTAAATTAGCATTCAAAAAAAGATCATTTTGTTCACTTTTTGTTGTTAGTTGCATTTTCACTTAGAAATAAAAATATAGAAAAATTTGTCATAGTAATAACAATTTTCAACCTTAATAGAGAACTTAATTATCAACTCAGAAAATTAGATTAAATCTTTTTAAACCCCAGATCAAGGACTCATTTTCCCATGGGTGAATTTTTCCTTGTACATGTGTCCTAACAAATGTTTGGGTGCATTTTTGTCTCTATTATTGCCTTTTGTTTCTACTACTAAATTTGTACTTTAAAATTCTAAAATTTGTCATTATACGTGCAAGAAAAGTTTTATTTTTCTTGATTTATTACACATTGGGAAAATTGTTGTATTTCAGATATGTAGAACAATTATTACATCATGTTCTTATTGCAAAATTCTCTTGTTACCATACTTCATGTTTTATTTTCAAGTCTTGGTGAATACTCTAAGAAATTTTTGTTACAAGCATATGAATATGAAGTCATTTCCCCTCTTTTCTTGTTTTTCATTGATCCCTCTCCCACTATATCTCCTATGTGTGAGGCTAACTTAATGAAAGAGAATACAACCTTGGACAATCATGACAATAAAGTTTGTTCTTCTCCAAATATCTCTCCTATTTGTGAAGAAGATATTTTGGTGTTAGAGGAACCCATCATTGAAAGTCATGAGAATCCTTTTTTTTTTCTTCCCCTACCTCTCCTACTTGGGAAGAAATTATTGGACAAGGGGATGTAATCATAAATAATCATGAAAATCATATTTTTTCTTCTCCCAACATCTCTCCTATTTATGAAGAAGATATTTTGGTGTTTGAAGATCCACTCATTGAGAGTCATGTGAATCTTGTTTCTCCCTCTCCCAATTTTTCTCCCATTTGGGAATATAGTGTTGAACAAAAGGATGAAATCATTGATATGCAATAAAATTGTAGTTATTATTCTCTAGATATCCCCCCTACTTGTGACATGAAGTTATCTTAAAAGATCCAACCACTAAATGGCATGAAAATCTTGTTTAATCCTCTCCTAAAAACTCTCCTACTAGAGAAGATATCATGGTGCAATAGGATGGTAGTGTTGATAGATTTATTTCAAACGATATTAATGTGGCTTGCTTAGATGAAGATGATAAGGTAATATTAGATCCCCCCTAACTACAAGTTCATCAAAAAGAAGATAAATTTTTTGAGGTCATGAACATTAGATCTCCCTTGATTATAGGACCTCCAAACACTCCTTTTGGACCTCCTAAGATTCCTCTAATTATTTTACCTCCCAAGTCATCTCTGAAGCCACTTCTTATCATAGGACCACCTCAATACCAAAACCTCTAGGAAATATCTTGAATTTTGCAAGGCAACTCACTAATAACAATGTTTTGTAGAAACTAAGTTATAATATTGTTGCTCATACATATAAAACAAGGAATAATAGTCAACCACAAACCATTCCAACATCAATACCATTCCCTCAACCCATTTTACCTAGTTCTATTTATTTTCCTTTGCATAATGAAAAGGAGTGTGATCTTGTAGAACAACTTCGTAACACTCTTGTTGAAATATCACTTTAAGACCTTATTCAAGCATCCCTCTTTACCATGGAATGCTCCAAAATTATTTACAACGGGTTTTTATCCCTCCTAGTGCACAACCAAATGATGTAGAAGCCCTAATTCAAGGTATGAACTTGGTCAACCCAGACATTACCTTTCATTAAGATGAGTTACCTCCATTAGAAGTGAAAAAGAAAAATGAGGCTTTGATGATATAGATTGTCATTAATAAGTGTTGCATTAGGCATGCTCTCATTGATAATGGTTCAATGCTAAATTTCTGTAGTGTAAACCTTCTAGATACGATTGGAGTGAACAAGAGAAAAAATCAACCAGATTCCTTATCTATCTATGGTTTTGATAATTTGGGAAAACAAACGCTTGGTGTGATATCATTACCTATTAAATTTGGTAAGGTTACATTGAAAACTCCTATCCATGTCATGCCCAATGATCTTTCATATAATCTTCTCCTAGGTAGACCATGGATTCATGCAATGAATGTGGCGCCTTCAACATTACATATCTAGTGAAGTACACTTACAACAAGGCCTACATGATAAAAGTTGATCCCAAATCTAAGATTTATTTACAAATTGAAATGGGAATATGATAAATCCTCTTACAAAATTGAAACCAACTACAAAAGTGGAACCGATACAAGAAGAAGAAGAAGAGAATTGTTTGTCATCAATCACAAAACTATTGGACAGTGATTAGGGTTCATTAGAATTTACACCTACATTCATGGGAGAATACAAGATTACACACAAATCAAGAAATTGGAAAGAATCTGACATAATATCAACACAATTTGAGTCACCAAGACCATGTGAGTCCACAACTTTTAGCAAAGAAGAGGAAAGCACAAATTATACATCCGCATATGATGTGATCATGAGAAACTACCTTCTCCAAAAGAAATTAAAAAAACTTTATGGAAGAGGTTATGATATTTTAGAAAAACTTGGATATAATGGAAAATTATGTGGGATAAGAGAATAAGGTATCAATTTCCTATAGATCCTACCCTACAATAAAAACAAGAGGTCTTGGTTATTGTACTTTGAAATAAATGGAAGCATCAAAGAAACCTTCAATTAATATCAATGATCATGCAAAACACTCCTAGGAAAAATATACATCATGGTCATGATATTGCTTCTTAATTAGACACATGTCTTAGTGATGATTGGGTTTCATTATATTTTACACCCTCCTTTAAGGGAGAGTACAAAATATCACAATCTAAACCTAGAGAGTCTTGTGTGTGTGTGACACCTTGTAGTAAGCAAGAAGTATCTTTTTCACAAAATAAAGGAACATCTACTATTGATCAAGAGAGTACCTTTTCTGATGCTTCTCAAAGCTTTCTTGATATATCTCCCTCCAAGAACACGAAATAAATTCTTCAACAAAACCTCATTTTGTGAAAATCATTGAGTTCATGGTCATTCTACCAATTAATGTAAAGCTTTGAGTAATAAAATTCAACATCTTAAGCATTGTGGTGCTCTTTATTGTGTTGATGCATCTACTTCCTCTAATTGATAATGATTTTTATTATATCATGTTGCTCATCACTATGTGGCATTGGTAGCTTTATGTGTCTTTCTCATTTCCATTCACAGTGGTACAATCTCAAGTGTAACCATATTTTTCATGGCAGAAACATGATAGTTCTTGTCATTTTTCCTTCTTTCTATGCTTGGGGGAAAGGATAACTAGTTTTGGGATATGTGCATTCTTTTTAATGATCCCCTCTTCCTCTCTTTCTACTTAAAATACCAACATATCAAGTATGTTGACATTTTGAGTGGGGGCATATTTTCCCTCACTCATTGTTTGCATGTTCCCTTCTTAGTTATGATACCATACATCTCCTAGGAAGTGTGACCTTTTTATTCAAAGTGTGGCTTTCTTGATCTATGTGAAGTTTCTTCTTTGTGGTGATATTATGCTTGATGTTCTACAACAGTGTGGCCTTTCTTGGCATATGACATTCCTCTTAGTGGCAATGTTATAATCAGTATTCCCTAAGATGTGAATCTTTTAGTCCTCTCTTGGTGGTGATGTCAAGTTTAATGTTCCCTAAGGAAATACCCCTCATGTGTTAAGAAAAAACCCCTTTTATTATCTTTTCAACCTTATTACATTTAAACCTTTCCATTTTCCATGAGTGTCTAGCATATTGCAACTTGCTAGCCTTGTGAAGCATGTTCATTATGTGGCACCTTATCAAATTTATTAGGGAGTATAACTCTAGATATGGTTGACATATGGGATCCTATAGACCTGGCATGACTTTCCCATTTTCCACCTTTTTTTGAGTTCACACCCTATAGACCTAGTGTGTGTTTCTCACCCTATTGTCTTGGGGCTCATTTAGTGTATATAGAATTGCACTAGCCCTTGTGAACATGTTTTTTATGGCTATTGAGCATAACACAACTTGCTTTCCAGTAGATCCATGTGTTTCATAAGTGATTTTACATCCTTGTGAAAAAATTTTATGGATGTGCAATAATGCAACTTGCTAGTCCATCCCTTCCTGAATTAGCTTTAACATTGTATGTTTGTGTATCTTGTCTTTTTGCTTCATATCATACACATCTTGTGTGTCCCTTTGTCCTTATGTTGGTTTTCTATGGGATATTTGGTCCTGGGGGCTTGGCCACCTCCTTGATCTTTTTCATCCTATATTTCTAATATTTATACACTTGGACCCCTCTTGACGCATATTTGTCTACTTTAGTGTGAATCTAAGTGTAAGTTCATACTCTCACTAAAGTGGGGGATAAATGTAATGTAGAAAAAAGTACACCTTTACATTTTCACACTATTTTTGCATCCTCGTAATTAATTGGACTTAATTAAGCTTCTAATTACCTAAATTATTCATCCTAAAACCTTATTATTCTCATTTTTCGAAAGGGAAACCTATATTAAACAATTGCCAACATTAGTTTAAACACCTTGGAAATTGTGGGTCTGAAGGTCCTAGGACCCATTTTTCCAAGGGTGAATGGGTCCCCTTTGAGTGTTAGGACCCAATTTTTAATATGTTTTTGGCAGAATTTAATGATTCAAATTCAAGTTTCAAATGTCGGCTTGTGGAATCTATTTTTTGAGAAATCAGATAAACACCTATAAATACATAATTGTTTTATCAATTCAAAATTAATATGCATAATCCAACTTTCACAACAGAATATATTATTATCAAGAGCATTGAAGAGTAGAGTTATTAGTCATCTATAGTAGCATTCAAGATCATATCATCATGTCAAAGTTCATGTGTGATTATGTCATATTTTGGAGTTAACATTATGATGTAGGTTTCAAGCATTCAAGCATCAAATAAATCAATCAATCAAGCTAATTCATGTAAGATCCATTTCTTAGAGAGATATGATTGACTTCAATCCTCTAAGGGAAAACATTAAGGGTTTGGTGAGTCATGACAAGCTTTTTTCATTCATCAATTCCTTCCATTTATCATTATTTCATTATCAAGGTTTAATTACCAAACATGGGGTTCGACTAAGGTAAACCCCCATTCACCCATAAGAAACATTTTTTCTTATCTCTTTGTATGTTCAGATTTATAGGTGTAGAAGGACTAAAAATTGGTCAAAGGAGCATTTTTGCAAAGTTTTATTTTTTGTCAACATTGTTGTCAAGACACGAAAAATCATATTCATAAATTATTTTTGGCTTTTTGACAATGAAACCTAGGGAAAATAGAAGCTTAGATCTTGCACTAAAGGACCCCCGAAGTTGAGGAAAATCCTTGTACAAAGACCCATTCACCCTTGGGAAAATGAGTCTTGCTACAGGTCCTAAAACCCACTTTTTTGGGTAGGTACATACCACTCTGCACTTTCTAGATCTTCTTGCAAATTGTTGTTTCCGTTTAAGTTATTATAATATTCTGCATTTCAAGTGTTATGTCATGCAATTCCCTTAGTTAATGCATTTTAAATTATCTCCCAAAAGTGCCAATCAGTCATTTATGTCATAAGAAAGTAGGGATCCAAGATCCCAAAATAGGGTTGGCTCACTTCAAGGTTAAAATTCAATCCTATCCTTTTGTGATCTTCTCTCTTTGTAATGAAATTTTAGAGAAATGTACCTAGATCCTATTTTTCTAAGAACTTGGGACATAGGATCCCTTTTTATTCATTTCAATAAGTAGCAAAAAATATTTCTTCAGCCCAAAATTTATAAGACATATTCTTTGCATGTAACATACATCCAACCATCTCAACAATAGTTATATGCTTCCTTTTCACTATACCATTTCATTGAGGTGTATAGAGAATGGTTAGCTCGTGTTTAATACCAAGTACTTTAAATAACCAAATTAAAATAATTATTCACATATTCTTTACCATTATCACTCCTAATAATTTTGACTTTAAAACTAGATTGTCTTTCAACAAATTTATGAAATTCAAAAAAAGTATCAATAACTTGATCCTTTTAAGAAAATAGATCCAAGTTCTTCTAGAATAATCATCAACAAAATTAAGTGTGTTACTTTATCCTTGTATGGAGTTATTCTCCATGGGTCCCAAAAAGTAATTATGGACTAGGTGCAACTTTTGATGTGTTCTCCATGCTTGACCTTGTGGAAAGGGATCCTCCCTATGCATCTTACCACTCATACAACTTATGCATACAATTTTAGATGGAACAATGCTAGGGAATCTGTTGATGGTGAAAATGACACAAACAACATGTAAACAGAATATTTCTACTCTATTTCTCCTGAAAAAGAAAGACAACATATAGTAGCCTAACTCCCAAGGTCCTGGTAGTTGGTTCTCAACTGTCTGATGTCACTCAATTGGTCCATGCAACTATAATGTTCAAGGGGCCTATGCTGGTAACAAAAGAATTCAAGCAATGACTCATTTTATCAAACTGTTCTTGTAAATAAATGGGGTTTCAAGTAAAAGAAAAAGATAGATCAAAAGGGTAAATCAGTAAACATGAATCAAACTCATTTAGCATCCGGACATATTTCTTCAACAATGAATGTTTTTCAACCAATCAAGAAAATCAAAGCATGACACAATTTATAGAATAAACTACACCATTGCATGCATCTAAGGTGCTTATTTTAACATCACAATTCACATACCACAACTTATTTCAAAGACTTCAAAAGAACACACATTCATTCATTGTCAAGATCAAAGATCAACAAACTTCAATAAACTCAATTCACTCTAACAAGATAATCCTTAAATCCGACTTCTTTTAATGACTTTCATCACATAAGAAACAATTATGCTTCAACACAATCACTGGCATATGGATAGATTATAGCTTATTAACCTTATCAAGCAAAACACATTTCTAACATCATATTGCGTAAACTTGTAATTTTTATTCAACTGTAAAATTAAGTAACAATGTATCTCTGTAACAACTATGAAAAACTTCTATCTCCTAATCTCAGGTGGCCAATTATTTTCTCTATTAGCCGACCTTTACAATATGATACTCCAAGGGTATTTATAGATATGCAAAATTCAAAACCCTTTTCTATTTTAAGCTCAATCCACCCTTTCAGGAACTAACTCTCTTGGAAACTCAGATCAATTTGATCTTGAGTTCTTACATTTAGACATTCAGTTAAACTAAAAAGTAGAAAATAGTTTAGAAGAAGGAGAAAGCCATGTGCCTCAAACTGCTAGTTCTGCATGCAACATGCAAAGAAGAGGAAAGCCTTGCATGCATGAGATTTACGCATGTGAAGTTGGGTTTGCAATGTACTCGTCGTAGCTAGAGAAGACTTGTTGTAATGTATCTAATTTGGGCCCATCCACCCAGCTATCTTCAAACTTAATTCACTCTAACTTTGTTGCAGCAAACTCCCTCATATCCTTCAGCTTCATCAATTCCCTCTTAGCAGCTTTTATCTCCTCTTTGATGCCTATCAGTCGATCTATTAGTAAATCTTCACCATCATCTCCTTTCTACATGAGTCCTTTAAACCTTTCATCCCATTTCTCTATTATTTGACTTAAAAGCAGGCCCTCTTTTGTTAGTATGTTAACATCCACTATGATAGCGATGACCACCTCCAACTCCTCAAATTGTTCTATTAGATCCTTAACAACATCTTGAACTTCATTTCTATGTTTACATAAGAAATCTGATCTGAATTTGAGTATTTGAGAAGTATTTTCCACAAAATCTGTGTTGTCCTCTTCCAATATTGACTGCTCTAGAAGAGTAGTCTTAGGCAATGTACTAATATCCTTCAATTTCTCACTATATTCTTTGTATTCTTCTTCCTGCTTCTCCAGTGCTTCAACATATTGATACATTTCTCTTATCAATTCTTCTGCTCCTTTGTGAACTTTGAAACTCTCAACCAAAATTTCACCTAACTCTTGATTTAATTTGCTTACCCATCGATCTATCATTTATGCCTTGCCCCTCACCTGTTCCAAATCCTCTACTTCCTTTTTGCTCAGAAAAATTGGAGTTTCAATTGCAGCCACCTGTTGTGATCTTGGAGCATAAATGTTCTTGAGAAAAACATGCAATTGATCTAGTTGAGCCTTAAGCTCATCCTTCCTTTGTTTATCTTTTAACATCCTAGACTTGGTTGAGGAAGCTACCACATCAATTAAATTCATTTGTTGATTCTAGGTAGGTCTCCCCAAATTTACAGTGCCTAGTTGATAATCCGTTAATTGCATATCCTCTGCATCCTTGTCTATCATAGGTATGGCACACTCAACCACAATTTCTCCCTTGTCAGTCAATCTAGTAGAGTGCAGGATTTTGGCCTTCTTTATAGGCCTTTCTCCTTCAATTTCCTTCATCATATCCTTCCAATTGAGAGGTTAAGAAGGTGTCGGTGTTCTCTTTTTAGGATCTAACTTCAACCAAGTCAAAGCTCCTGGAGTAACAGTCATCATGGTTGAAGAAGAGGAGGCAGTAGCTAAGGGAGGTTGCACATTTAACTGAGGCTGAGAATCAACCTTTTGTTTCTATTGCTGCTCTTGTTCCACACTCATTTGTGCCAACTTTTAAGCCTCCTCCTTATCTTTTTGCTCTTTTATTCTCTTATCTTCTTCCTCCATCTTCAACTTTTCTTCTTCTAATATTTCCTTTTCTAGTCTCTCCTTTTCTAGTTTCTCCTTTTCTAATTTCTCTTTCTCTAGTATTTCTATCTCTAAAGCTTTAATCTTTTCTTCCTTTTCTTCTTCTTCTTGTTTCTTTTTTACCAGCTCTTCGGCCTCTTTCTCCTTTCATAATCGTTTTGTTTCCTCGTCTTTCTTGTGAGCTTCTTCAGCAAGTTTCAATTTTTCCATAAGGACTTATTTATCCCTTCGATGTTTGGCCTTCTCTTCCTCAAGGTCATGAATATTTTGTATCAATTCTAACATATTATTCTCCTCCTTAACCTTGAGTCCTTGCTCTTGTTGCCTTTGTTGCCTCTCTACCTCATCAGCTTTTGACTTGGCTTCAATTTTTTATTGTTGCAGTATGGCATTAGCTTGTGCCTTTGCATCAATTACCTTTTGTTTCTTTGTCGCAACAAATTTTGCATCAACATCCTTTTTGGCTTCTTCAAACAACACCCATTGATCCTCTAGTGTCAATACCTATTCAACATCCTCCTCTAGAGGCATATTCTCTTGCACATCTTTCTCTGACACAATCTCATCTAAATCCGTTCCAACATCATGGATCTCTACCCCTTTTCCCTTCAAGGTCTCAACCATGTCATAAAGAGTTTCTTTTTCCACCTCTTCACTTTGCTGCTTTGCTACTGGGACTTGAGCAGAAGACTCGCCTAAAGAAGATGTTGAAGCCACTTGTGCCACTTGAGCTTCTCCTTCTTGTGTCTCCGGCTCATCTTGAGTTGTTGCCTCAAGTTCAATTTCTTCAATGTCAGGGGGGAGAAATTCTAAAGGCTCCTTGGGAGGTGTCTTTCTTTTGATCCTTTTCTATCCCTTACCCTTTTTAGGAGCTGGTCCTTGAGGAGTCTTAGTTCTTAGGACTAACCATTGAATGCTCCTATCCAATATTGTCCTCCCTATTTGTTTTATATCAATTGTTTCCTCGCTATTCCAGTCAATTGGATCCAAGCTCTTGGTGCCAATGTTTAAAGCTTCATATGATGGATCCAATACAATCCCATCATCCACCAATGTGTCAGGAATGTCATTCTTGATTCCAAGCTCTACCATGAGTGCCACAGGCAACCTTTCATAATTCTTTTTCCTTAGATCATACTCATCTTGCTAGTCACTCCAAAAATCCTCTAATAGATTAAAATATTTATCAAACACAGAAGGCAGCAAGGCATTCATCTTTCCCCTTGGGTCAAAGTTTTTACGAGCTGTATATAAGCCTAGCTTTAGATGCACCAACTCACTGCATACTACCTTTGCTCCTACCAAATGTTGGCAACTATATTCACCCAATTGCTTGGGGAATTTATGACATCCTGTCTTGTGTTTTAGTCCAAACCAGGCATTAACCCCTAGAGCCTGATACATAAATTCCATTAAAACTATCCTATTACCACAACATATTGGCAGTAAATGTGGATGACCTTCAAACCTAGCCAGCCTGAAATATGTGAACTTGGGGTATTGGATGTACCAACATCCCCATTCAGCAATAAACGCCATGGCTTCTTGGCTCAGTCTGTACCCTGCATCTCCATTGAGTTGGTTAATGATCACATATATGAATGCATCATTAACCCTTCTGAATGTAGTCTCAGCAACCTATAGAGACAACTGGTCATAATGCTCCCACACCTTCTTTTGTCCATCTAACTCTCCCAATATTCCCACTCTGTTTAGCCCTGAGAATATACCTCCTCTAGTATATGCATAAACAATATAAGAAGTCATAAAGAAACACTTGGTTTCCCTTATCCTTGTTAGCTGGTCATGTATAGCATCAGACACCACCATCGGCTAATCAAATTGTTGCTTTCCATTTAAAATGATCTGAATAACAGGAAACATCCACTCCTTGAAGTGAAATGCATCCCTCTTCCCAAACACCCTAGACAACATCATGATCAAATTTGATACCTCTTTGTAGAAATCCACCCTCTTGAGTTGGTCTGGGAGCTTGGTTAGAGATTTATTTTTCGTCCTCAACCATTTCTTATTTAAGTGAGCTTTGTTAGATGCTTTATACTTGCTATATGCTTCCAATGCTTCAACCTCTTTCAACTGTACCAGATTTCTTGGATCCGGGACTCTAAACACAGTTTGGAACATTTGAGGAGTGAGGTCAATAATGACATTGTTTTGTGAATCAACACACTATCTTGTGGCTGGATTATAGGCACTAGCTATTGTCATCATCAATTTTGGACACTGGACAGATAAAGGGAATACAGTTATATGAGCCAAACCTGAGTCCATTATTCTTTTAGCTCTAGGTGTCACATCCTCACTGAATATATCAGCATACAACTCCTCAAAATTGTATTGGCCCATATTAGTGTCTATGATGTCTAACCAATCAGATTCCTCTTTACTTGGAATGACAACAAGACTCCTGTGATTATACCTTAAGGTATAAGGTAACTGTTCTGGCTTGACCTTCTTGGGCTTAACTGCTTCCTTTGATGTTCCTGCAGGCCGGTTCCTTTGAGCAGCTTCTCTTGATGCTCCTAACATTTTCCTATCTTTCCTACAATAAAACCTCTAATTAGCTCTTTGGATAAACATCACCAAATATGCTTCAAAATTCATACCCTTTCATATATGCACCGGAGGCGGAACCAGGCAAAAAACATATCAGACAATCTTCTTTTAAACACTGTCGGACTCGGAGCCAAAACTGATTTGACATTTCACTAACCATGAGTGGGATCGGAGTTGGAACTGAAAAGGTGATCGGAACCAGGACTGGAATAGAAACGGGTTTGGTTTTCTTCAGATTTTCCATTGTTTTATACTCTGTTTCGGTTTCGATTCCACTTCCATCTAGATTATCACTATTTTGAAAGAGGACTTCTTACTATAAGAGGAGCCAGAGATGGGATGGAAATGGAATCGATACCTTTTGAAAAACATGATTCAAAGTGCAAGATCGATTTCGTTCCTGCTTCCACCTAGGTTGACCATGACATCATAAATGATTTTACCAATTTAATGTATAACTTCATGATTAAAGACTAAGGTCATTTTAAACGAAATGAGGCTCAAGATATATCATGAAAGGACCATGCCCATATGACCATGGGGTGACTGTATTTTAGGGCATCATATTTAAACATTTAAAACACGATTATAGAAATGCATAAACCCTAATCTAGAAAACGCAATATAAAAACTACGGCACAATTTTAACCCCTCCATTTTACCAGATTGAATGCACAAAAATGATTCTAAATAAAAAATACCATTTACTAAACCCCAACTCACTATAAAACATTAATTTTATCTATCTCATTGACGAACCCTAATTAAAACAACGCATTTAAAACCTAATGCAACACGACGCGATCATGACAAAATGTGAAAACGACCGTGCCCAAACCTACTGAAAACTTAGAAACAAAAGCACTAAACAAAAATCAAGAACAACAAACAAAGAAAGAAATAAAAACAAACATACAAACCTACCAAGAAACTCGAATTCATCCAAAGCAAGACAAACGAACACAAGTAGAAACGAGAAAAAATGCGAAAGTAAATAAAAGAACAAGCATAGGAAACCCTACCTTGAATGTAAATAAATAGACAAACTTCCTACAGAAATCTGCCAGCAACTGTTGTTCGCTCTATAATCTCTTAAGAATAATGATAAGAACTATGCATTAATCCCTAATTAAGATAAAATTTGGAGTTTCACGCATGCCTAGCACCTGTCATTAATGCATTAAATGGAGTAGAGCGGAGTCGGAACTAAAGAAGAACTGGCCAATTACTGCAGACGACTTCAGCAAAAGTCAACAACCAAACTATCGGGAGCGGAATCCGAATGGAAACAAATTCCAAAAATTTGGTAATTTCTCAACTTCGTTCCCATTCCGGGTCCGGTTCCGACAACAAAGCACAAAACAAAACCAAACACAAAAATAAAGCAAACAGACCGAAATAAGAAAACCTAACACAAAAACTAAGTCAAAAACAAAAGTCCAAAAAGCAGAGGCGGAGACGGAATGGTATTTGATTTTGAAAACTTCCAATAAAACCCGACTTAACTTTCGTTTCGGCTCTGGCTCCAATGAAGACTAAAACAACAAAGGCAAAAAGAAAACTGTTGAGACGAGAATAGGAACAAGTTTCAAAAGAAGATTCAAAACCCGATACGGTTCCGATTCTGGCAAAAAAATTAAAAGAAAAACAAAGTATTGGAAAAACAAGACTCCAAACTTTGTTTGAAAAACAACCAAGGAAAAAAACAAGGAGGGGGACCCATTTTGACCAAAGCAAAAGATGGGGTGGTTATGCAAGGCATAACAGAATCCTTCTACCATATTAATTTTTTTATTAAGGATATATTATTGGCATGGATATGACCAAGTCTTTCATGCCAAAAATTGAAATTAATGGTAGATAGTAAAGAATATTTAGAATGAAAAAAATCATAAAATTTGAACAAATTATCATTGTCTAGTTTATCATGAGCAATGAATTTAGGATTTTATTTTGGATAAATTACATAGCACATATCTTTATAAAATTATATTTTGTAATCTTGGAAAAATTTAGCTACTGAAATAAAATTAGTATTTAATTCAAGAACATACAAAACATCATGTAACTTACCATTAGGAACATTCACATCTCCAATTGCTTCTACTTTACAATTATGATCATTAGCAATTTGAAGTGGAGCATTAAACATGTTGAGTTGCATGGATTCAAATAACTCTTTATGAGAAGTAACATGTTGAGAAGCACATAAATCAATAACCCATTCAATAGGTTTGAAGAATTGTAACTACAAGTAATTTAGCTCATCGAGATTGATTTGCATTGTTGTTAAACTTATTATTATTGGGTTTATTTTTTTGGCTATTATGCCTCATAGGCTTTTTATCATTTTGTTTATTAAAACAAGTGTTAGACCAATGACCATCTCTATATCACAATAATTACAATGAAACCTCTTATAAAACGGTGTTTGTACTAGTCTATGATGATTTGAAGTTATCTTTTAAATTGAATAACCCTAGCTTCCTAAATAGGGGCTTTTAGCAAGAATAGTCATGAAATTGAGATGGATGTAGTTGAAGGATTCATGTTTTCCGATAGGATGCTACTCTAATGCTCCCTCCACCACCAAGAATGTTGGTTCCAAAAATTTAAACATAACCGAAAATTCACAGAATGAAGCTAAAAGGCATGAATAGTAGGGTGAAAACTCTATTAATTTTTTCCAAATGGAGGAATAATGTTATTTTCATTGTGCTTGAACTATTTTTGTATCAACAATGAAAATGCAGTTTCATTTTCTCTCTAGTATTATGGTAAGATAGCATGGTCAATCAGATATGGCTAGGGTCTTAATCATTTTGTAATTTCCGAAAGTCATACTAATCACTGTTTGATCAAATTTTGCAAGTTCTTCATAGAAGCAATACTGGTCTAGAGTTAAAAATAGTTTATCAGTCATGGATTTTTCTCTATTTGTAAAAATCAAAGCTAGCATGGTATTAGTTAGGCTAGACTTTGGCCATATTGTAAACATAGTATGTCATACTAATCATTGTTTGGTCATATTTTGATTTGCAAACTTATGTATCTATTATATTATAATAAAATATATATAGACTTCACGCCTTTTTCCCTTAAAAAAAGAGTTATTATTTCTAGTATCATTAGTATTATTATGATGATATTTATTTTTATAATATTGTTTATTATGAGGCTTTAAATTTTGCTTATGATTTTTAGACATAAAATCATTCTCACTATTTTTAATATTACCAAATTGTATTAAATTTTCTTCTTCTTGCCTTAATAAATTTCAAAAAATATCATAAGTTGACTAGCTAATGAAGGAATAGCTAATTGAGCATGAATATTTGTAATAAACTATTGAAATTGTCTAGGAAGATATTTTTTAAGAATAATATGAATTAGTCTAAGAGATTCAAGTTTTACTCCTAAACCATGCAATTGATTATTGGGTGCATCAATCTTTAACAAAAAATCATCCATAGTATTGAAATTTGTATACCTCAAATCTTCAAGTTGATCTTGAAGTTCTATCTTTCTTGACTCATTTGAACTATCATAGATAGTTTGGAGGATCACCCATTCTTCATAGGCTTTCATGTAGTTTCTAATATGAACATAGAGTTTGAGAGATAAAAATTCATATGAGGCCAAGAGCTTCTTCATTTTGAGTCTTCCACTTTTCTTGAGCATCCTTGGATGTGAATAGATCTGGCTCTGACTTCGAATTCATTGCAACATCCAAGAGATGCTTGAATTGAAATATAAAAGAAATATGAGTTTTCCATGAGCGATAATTAGAGCAATTTAATTTAATTTTCAAAATTAAAGTGGACATGATTGCAAAAAAATATTTATTCTTACAACTAAAAAAAACTTTATTAAAATAAATAATTGATTTTTATTTTTTTTAAACCTATATTGATTTTCTAAATTTCCTAAGCTTTAAAAAATTTAAATTTTATGCTTTAAACAAAAACTAATATTATAAAAAAATGATCTTTAAATTAATTCTCTTAAATAATTTAGAAAATTTTAAATAGATTTCCTAAGAAAAATATTATTATTAATGTTTTATTCTTATTATTAATTTTTTTAGGCAAAAGGCATAACACCTATATATAATATATTAATATATAAAAGGAAAGTACAAAATAGAAGCTAGGAAACATCATCTGTCATCAAATAGAGCGAGTGCCATAAAGGCTACAATATAATCCCCTTCAATGTGAATAGGGGAGCAAAAGGCAGGTGCTAGAGGCATTTTGAAGAAAGGTTTCTTTCGTTTCTGCTGAAGTGTCCAATGATTGTCCATAGAATCCTTCTCTGAAATTGAAAATTTACTTGATGAAATGTCTAGATCTTGATCGTGTGAATGATTATTTTGTTTCACTACTTCCCCATGGACCCCAGGCTTGTTTGACTTTTGATCTTATCGAATAATGTCAAGCTTCACCCTAGGTTTTGTTGTCAGAGCCACAAGTGAAGCAAATTTCAGCCCAAGTGGAAATGAATTTTTTTTTGTTGTTGAAAAGTGACATCCTTCATATCCAATTTTTCTGAAAGGGTTGTTAATGAAGAAAAATAATCAGTTACTTTCTGACTGATGGAGTTTTTTAAGGATTGGATAATTTTTGGCTCAATCTCATGTGTAGACTGGCCTTTTTCTTCTAATTTTCAACCCTTGAGTTGCATAGGGTTTTAGATCTGAAATCTTGGTTCAAATTTGCTTCGTGACTTAAACCTTTGTCTTATATTCATGCATTGACTTGTTATATCAAGTTTTCGGTTATTTTAATAACCATTGAGCCATTGCATCCATCGTTGTTACTGGCCCCTTTGCCTAGACTCGTCGGTTACTTTCATTATTGTTTTATTTCCCTATGGTCAGGCCTAGTATATTCAGCTTGTGTCTTGATTATTTTAATAAAGGGGATGTCGACCGTTGACCTAGTTAGTTCCCTATTTTTGTGACTAATTTTTATTGCAATGTGCAAAAAAGAGGTATATTTTGATTACAAAGGTTGAATCATGACCTTGTGCACACACCACGCAAGATTAAGATGACTTATTTCTGGAGATTTGTGTGGCTTGCATGCTTGTGACATGTGTCCCTCATACAACATGGGGCCCAACTCCCATTGCAAGAACCCAATGTACTTAAATCTGAGTCATTGAGAGCACACAATGCAAGCCTTAAAATCATATTTTAAAGTCTATTGCGTAGTGTGCACGATTGTGACACATGTATCACCTTGCTGACAAAAAAGGATTGTGGGGCCCTCCAACGAATGAATTGTGTCTAACTAGTGAACTCTTCATCAGTCGATGGTATGGTGAATGATGGTGACATGTTTTCAAATACATTTGGCTCAATATGGATCATTTAATGTGCCACATCAAGATCAGATCTACAAACATGATTTAAAATTAGATTTACAAATGTTGGAGTCATTGCCTTTCATGCAAGCAAATAGTACTTGCAATAAATATACCCAAAGCCATTTGAAGAGGACATAAGTGCATTTAAAGTTAGTTTTTCTATACACTTGAAGATTACAAGAACTCCATAGGTACCCTGGAGAATAAAAACATCTTGCAGAGTTCATTGTGACCAAAATTGGAATTTCCTACCAAGAAGAAAGTCATAAGTAAAGCGAGCATTTTCCCTGTGTTGTTTTTCTTAATAAAGTTGAATTAGAGTAGAAATCTATTGTTAGAAGCTATATGTTTGTTTTAATTGCTTTATTAGGGTTCGGGCATGCATTAGTAAGTGGTAGGCCTGGTCGAATTTTATAGAATTTCCTCTCATATGGAATGCTTTAGTGTTTGAACATAAGTAATAGGTTTATCATGTTTTTCTGATAGGTTCTCAATTGTTTGATTTCTATTTTCACCCATGGCACCCAAAACCCAAGCATCTGGCTCAGGAACCCTAAGTAGGTTTCTCTCCCAAGATGTAATGGACCAATTAAAACCCTCCACGAGCAAGAGGGCAAAGGGAGTTATTTTGTTTCATGGTTATCATGTTCAGGAAGGGTTGAAGGAAAAAATGTGTGGTATTAGGTATGCCAATTTATCAATTTCTGGTTGGCGCCTTTTTCAAAATTGGTTTGGAAATAGGAACCTAGGTGTCCCTATTTGTAACCCTTAGAGGTTAGACTTGGGAAAGTTGGTGATACCAAATGTATACATGGATATTGATTTATTAAAGGATATTGCCTCGAGGTATGACCCTGTTTCAAGAATACTCAGGTCTACTACAGGGAAGGAACTGGTCAAAATAACTAGGAAGGAGATTGTTGATATTTTCAACTTGCATGAGTGGGATGAGAGCATGATCCCAACTGACCTCAAAAATTTCAAGGAGGAGTATAAGAATACTAAGTTTTTTTTTTTAACAACAATGCTACCTTGTCATACTGCCCCTACTGGAAAGGGAAAGAATAAAGGCAGATCAAGATTGGCGAAGATGAAAAGGAGCCTTTTCCCATGAGGTATTTTGCTAATTATTTCAAGAGGATGGTTTATTCCCTCTGCTAAATCCTCGGCATGGATAAACCATCCACCATGCCTACAGACCTCGTGTATATGGTTGCACATCTCTAGTATTCAGCTTATAATGTGATTTATGACTATGCCACATACTTAGCAGAGAGAATGCACCAAGGTTTAAGTACACTTAAGGAGGTCAAGGAACTGGTGAGCTTCCGATGGTACTCCTTTTTGATGCATATGTTCCTTTTTAGGGGGCATAAATTTTTTGGTAAGGATATGCAATTGAAGAAAAGGGAGGGAGACATTGATTTTCCTGTCCAATGCTGGACAGAAAATTTGGACAAAGATGATTCACAGTTTGACTATGTGGTGTTCAACAATGTCTTTGCCTCAAAGCTGACTACTCTTCTCTCCTATGGATTGCTCATAAAGACAAAAGAGGTTACAATAGTATGAGGGTTCTCATCATTTTTCATGATGCTTTTGAAAGACGTTTATATTTGTTGCTACGAATATTTTTGTCTCACGGGTTTCCCTTTGTTTTGTGATTGTAACTGAAAAGGGAATATGTTCTAGCGATCCAATAAAATAAGTACATGTGTACATATTGGACCGAACCTTTTTTTTCTCCCTTGTTCTTATAAAATGGAATTCATGGCCATATGTGAGAGTCTTTTGCTGAATACTAGACAAGAGCGATGCAATTAGGAAAATATGGTGACATCATGTTTTGAGTCGAATCTTAGTTTTTGAGATAGGAAAGTTAACTTTGTCAATGTATGCTTCTCAAGAATGTCATGAGAAAATATAGAAAATATTTTAACTCTTTTGTCTCTCCATTATTACATTTTACGTGGATAATCAATGAGAATATGGTCAAGAATCACTTTGTTGGGTTTCATTGTTTCCTTGCAATGAATTGTAATTTTATTATGGCTTTGGTTTAATGAACCAGTTAGAATGCTTTAATTAGAGCTCAAATCTACGTAAGTTTTGAGTGGATTATTTAAGTAGTCGATGTATTAGATTGCTAAATATGTGAATCACAAGTTTGTTTACTAAGATCATGAATGTTTGAGATTAAATTTACCTTATAATTTAGTTTACTTTGTGAAGACTTTGCACCTTGAGATAAGGCACTAATCTTAAGTTGTAGGATGCATTTCTTATTGTTTGGTTTTTTATTTGAGAACATCTTTTATAAATACATCCTAATCGATCCATTTGTATTTTTTTTTTTGTGTTCTCAGCTTATAGTATATTTTCCTTCTGAGGAATTACCCATTTCTTAAAGGATTTGATTCTTAGGCCTTTGATGAGAATACATCTACTTAAACAGACAATGTATGAGGAAATTTTGATAAGTAATTTGTAAGAGATATGTTGTGGGATCACCCTCTCGGGTTTTGCAGAGCCTGAAGTGTAGGAGAGGAAGTATTAATGCTTTTTCTCATTCGTTGGCCAACTATCTCGCAAGTATTCAAGAATTGAGTGTGTAAAACTCATAGTTATTTGTTGGTGGAATCTAATTGGTTTTAAAAATTCACCAATAGAATGGTGACTCTTCTGGGGAGCTTATGCAATGATTAAAACTTGTTCACTCGTATGCCTTGTCAAAATTCACCATGATATGTGGTGCTACAGTTATAGAGTTGGTCTAGTAAAAAAATTGTGAACTTGTGCCCAAGTCTTTTTCGGGGTTTTTCTTTTAAAATTTATGTTGGAAAACCTTATTGCTTTCACGTGTTTAAAGGCTTGTGTTAGAAATTTCAACCTAAAGTACATCATATTTGTTAAAGTATGTATGCATCAAAAAAGCCTCATTCAAATTGCATGAATCATAATAGAATTAATATAAAATTGTCCCAATCAATTTGGGTGGTGACTCTTACATCTTTGCACTAGTGCGTGCCAATATTTGAAGACATTAAGGAATTAAAAAGGGAGCACAAGGGAAGATCCAAGAAGGTGATGCAAGTACAAAAAGTTCACAAAAAAATGCAAGGAATGTGAAGTCAGATGAAGAACTCTAAACAAAAGTTGCAGCCCGAGCTTGCTAAGGATAAGCAACCACAGTGAGTAGAGAAAACTTTTGAGTCAGGTAAGTCTATTGAATCCCCGCATGCTGAAGTGTCTCCTAATTTTAACAATGAAATAAAAAATACAAACTCTCAAGGATAGTCAAGTGGGACTCCAATATCTGGGGAGAATCAAGGAAGTTTCCATGTCGAACAAGTGTTTAGTAATGAATTATATATGTCATGAGAAGAAGCTAGGTGGGAATTTTGGAACACAAGCAAGCAGTTCCCAGAACCACCTACCCTTGGGGCTGGGTCTGTCTTCCATGAGGGAAATTTTAATCCCATAAGAGAACTCCCTAGTACTAGTGTATTGTTTCCTCCAGAAGGAAATCAGGTTGACCAAGCTTTCCAAACTCCTAATCTAGATGAGTTTTCATTTTTGTAAAAGGAGGATATAGATAAGGATATGCAAGCCTTGGAGGATGAAGAAAATTGGCTTGTTGATCAAGAAGAGAAGAATAGACTAAAATATTTGAAGGAGAAGGTTGATAGGGTCAAAGCCAAGCAGGTTGAAAGAGATGCAAGGAGACAAAAATTTGAGAAAATGAGAGAAGATTTTTCTAGGCGTAAGGTTATTGAAGAGGATTTCGCTAAGGCAACATTCCAAGTCACCCAAGAGATTCCCAAAGCAACGATTCAAATGGGGATTTATGTTGTTAATACATCTACTACAAGTGTTGCCATTGCCAAGACCCTTGATCCTCTAGCCTCTACAAAGAAGACATCCTTTGTAGACCATAGGAAGAAGCCCATGGATCAAAGTAAGAAAAATGCCTTTACTCCTAACACTAGAACAAATTCCCATACTTCATCTGTTAAGAATCCTGCCACTAATCCTAAGATTGACCTTGAATCATCTTCTGCACCTTTGAATCCTGAGCTATTAAAACTACAGCTAGAAAATGAGAATTTGCAAGAAGATCTGAAGAAAGTTGAGATGAGGTTTCTAATGCGGAAATGGCAAGAAAGATTTCTTTCCTCAAAATTTCCATCTGTACACCTGAACCTTCAAGCTCTGGACATAAAAATTGTGAATCACAAGAGAAGTCAAATGGACATACACCTGGAAAAGGTGGGGGTGGAGATCAGGGTGGAGGAGGAAGTAATGATGGCATGTCTTACTCTAAGGATGACAAAGAGAATAAGAAGAAAAATAAAAATAGTGATGGGAGTGGAAAAGGTAATACATAAAGTAAATCTAATAACAAGAGGGGTAAAGAACATACTAACCCTCATAGGGATAGAGATTCCATAAGGCCACCTCAGATGGATAGGTATAGGCAACTATGTTTTGCTAATATCCTAGGATACCTGAATCCTGTCTGAAAATGGTAGGAAGCATCTCCCTAAGTTCACAGGTAACAATGCCTTCAGTGGTGAGGATCACATAAAGGCTTTCCGTAGTTTTGTAAAATACTTTGAGTTATGGGATGATGATGTTTCCATGAATTATTTCATGCAATCATTGACAAAAGATACTCAGGATTGGTACAGAGGACTACTTGATTCAAGTATCAACTCTAAGGAGGTCTTCTACAAGATTTTTAGAGAGTAGTATGGGGATCAGATTGATCCCAGGTTCAGACTAAATGATTTCAACAACATTACTAAAGACCAAAATGAGATGGCGACTGAGTTCAATGTGAGGTTTCAGAAGGCCATGCTCGGAGTTCCTGCTTATCTCAGGCCTAATGAGAATGTCTTCCTAGTAGTGTATTGCAACGCTTATGACTCCAAGATGTGTTATCTACTAAGAGACAAGAATCCCCAATTTTAAGGGAGGCTTATAAGATGGAAATCAATATTGAAAACAACAGAAGAGCATCAGGCAAAGTAGGATGTAGAGATGATCCTAGGGTGTCAAAAGGGTCTAACATCTAGAATGAGAAAACTAGTAAAATTTCAGCCCCTGATGAGAAGATAAATTAGGTCCTTAGTTTGTTATATAAGGAAGAAAAAAATGATTGGCCTCAAATCCAGAGAAATGATAGGCCCCCAAGACTACAATATTATCCCTATCATACTAATTATCACTATGGAAAGCTTGTCAAAAACAATTAGAAAACTACCTAGAGTACACCTGATTCTTTGTAGAGAAATTCCACAAATGTTGTTGAAGATTTTCCATGGTGTGAAGTATGCCATATGCCTCACTCGTCGCAACAGTGTGTTGTTGCAAGATCCATGGAAGAGAATCAAGATGACCAAGTGGAATTGGATTCTCCTCAAATTCATGATCAGATGGAAAATGTGTTCATGATTAAATCAGACTTTGACTGTGGTGAGTATTCCTTGGGTGATGATGTTGATATGAGTTATGTGGATGTGTTAAGGAAGAAGGCTAGTATGCATCATCAACAAGTTCTCTCAAATGAAGATGGAGACAATGATTGCATTGTGTATACTCTGGAAACTAAAAATATTGCTTTGCGAAGACCTTCAAATGAGGAGATTGAAAGATACATAGTTGCATTGGCCGCCAAGGAAAGGAGTCATTATCATTTAAGAAATAGAATTTTGAATGGTAACCACGGTAGTCCAGCCAGCATTTTTGTTAAGGAAGACAAAGTAGGAAATAAAGTAACAAAGATAGAAAATAAGAAAGAGGAAACAAAGCCTAAGGAAGGTAAAGAGGTGAGAATTTGGGAAAAGAAGGGCACCAAAGAGAGAATTGAAGGAGAAGTTTCTCCTCAAGTTGAAAAGGCCAAGCATGACAAGCCCAATGTTGAGAAGAATTTGGGACATGTTGAACAGGTAAGTCCTAAGGAATTGGTGTTCCTTGGGATACCAAGTTACTCTTAAGTAGATATGTTCCAATTATTATCCCAACTTGGGGTCATAGTCCCATTTTTGGAAATGATGAGAATAGAGGAGCATAAAGACAAGACTATTTCATTTATTAACAGTATTGTTACAAGTGGGAAGGATACGATGATTATGCAACAATTTGAATCAAGTAGTATTCAAGAGAAGGACACTAAGGTAAAGGTGGTCATTAATGAAAACCCTGAGATATATTTAAGAACTACTATTACTGCCAATCCAAGCCAAGTCAACCCATTTTATTTAAGCCTAATTATTGATGGTAAATTTCTTAGAAATTGCATGATAGATTTTGGAGCCTCTAGCAATGTAATGCCAAAAAATATTATGGAGGATATGGGCTTGAAGGTGGATAGTACTTATGGAAAATGTTATGCTATGGATTCTAGAGAAGTTTCTATCATAGGGGTGATTAATAAGGTCCCATATAGACTGGAAGCATTCCTAGAGAAGGAGTTATTCATGAGTGTTACAGTGGTAGATATCCCACCAACCTATGGGATGTTGTTGTCAAAACAATGGTGTGCCTCTATGGGTGGAATCATACAATGTGACCTATCTTTTGCTACCTTTTCTATTGATCAGAAAGATGTCAAGGTTGAGAGGGAGGCAAGAATTTGTCACATGATTGAGCATGTAGAAGAACCAGTAAGGGTTAATTTTGTGGATACCATTTTGGATACCTTCCAAGTAGAAGAAGAAATTTTAGAAGAAAATGTGGATCCTGCACCAATTTGTCAAGAGATTGCAGGTGACCTACAAAGAGAATTTCCTTGGATAATGTATTTTGATGGATCTTTTTCTAAAGAAGGCTCTGGTGTAGGAATCATTCTAATTTCTCTACAAGGTAAGAGAAATAAATACTCTTTCTTGTTACAGTTTGTTTGCACAAATAATATCGCTAAGTATGAGGCTCTTTTGCTTGGATTGAAACTTTCTTCCAAGCATGGTATTAAGATGTTAAAGGTATTGGGGGACTCTGATTTGGTGGTTTCCCAAGTCAGGTCTCAATTTGTTGCTAAAGGTAAAAGACTTCGGCAATATAGAAATGTTGTTTGCGATACTATTGAAACCTTTGACGCTTTTGGTATAGATTGAGTATAAAAAGGACAAAATGTCAGGGTAGACCTTCTTTCCAAAATTGTTGTTAGAGTAGATGATATTACTTTTGATGGTGTCTCCCAAATAGAAGTACAAACATAGCCTATAGTACTAGACAATGTTTGTAATTGGCAGGTGTTTGATGATGACAGTGACATATTACGGTTTCTCCATTTTATTGACAGATACGAAAATCGGGAGATTGACTTTAGCTCTTTTGTAGTTGAGGCTGATGGGAAGGAAACGTTGTTTGGAAATGAGATAATTCAGTTGAAAACCAACAAGATTCCTCGAGGATTGGTTGCACTAGAGAGGGTTTTTGACGGCCCTAATAAGGAAAATGTTAATCAAAAGTCTTCTCATAAAGAATACTTGGAGGAGGTAAATTTAGGGACATAAAATTCCCTTAAAAAGGTATATATAGGAAAAAATATGAAACCCCATGTAAGGAATATGTTGATCACTTTGTTAAGTAAGTACAAGCATGTTTTTAAATGGTCATATGATAGGGAAGATTTGTTCCAGCATGAGATTCCCTTGAAGCTTGATGCTAAACCATTTAGATAGAAGAAAAGGCCTATCAATCCTACCCTTTATCCAAAGATGCAGGAAGAACTTACCAAGCTGCAAGATGTAGGGATCATCAAGCCTATCTAACATTCATCATGGGTTTCAAATTTGGTTCCTATTAGGAAAAAGAATGGTGATATCAGGTTATGTGTGGATTTCAAGAATCTTAGTGTGGCATCCTTGAAAGACAACTATCCTTTGCCTAACATGGAAGCCATGTTGCAAAATTTCACAGGGTGTGAGTTACTTTCCATAATGGATGGTTTCTCAAGGTATAACTAGGTGATGGTAAGAGAAGCTGAGCAATACAAGACTGCATTTACTACACCGTGGGGAACATACATGTATGTCAAGATTCCTATTGGTATCATGAACATTGATGCCACATTCCAAATAGAAATGGATGTGGCTTTTGCTTATTTTATTGACCATTTACAAATATGACCTCATTGCACATAGTAGAAAGGAGGAGGACCACTGTTTACATCTGGAAAAGATTTTTATCAGAGCTCTAGAGTATGGGATTTCTCTTAAACCTAAGAAGTGCCAGTTTGGGGTAAAAGAAGGTAAATTATTGGGCCACATTGTCTCAAAATATGGAGCCTAAATTGACCCTAAATGGGTGGCAGCGATTGATAAAATCCAGCAACCTAAAAATGTAAAAGGAAGTCAGTCTTTCTCTGGATGAATTAATTTTGTACAAAGATTTGTTACGGATTTTGTTGAGAGTGTAAGGCCTATTTCCAAAATGTTGAAAAAATGAGAAAAGGTAGTTTGGACAAAAGAACCTGAAAAGGCCTTTCAAGCTATAAAAGATGTTATTAAGGAAGCCCATGTTCTTAAATCTCTAGATTATTCAAAGCCTTTTCAATTGTTTATATTTTCTTCTTTTCATACAATAGTCAGAGTTTTACTCTAGACAAATAATGAAGGTTTTGAACAACCTATTGCTTTCTTTAGCAAGTCACTGCGATTAGTTGAACTAAAATATGATACTACTGAAAAGCAGGCATACCTTGGTCAAGGTTGTAAAAAAATGTAGACCATATTTGACTAGGGCTACAATTGTTGCAAATGTTCCTACAACAACAGTCAAGGACATCTTCACTCAACAAGAGACCACAAGTCGCCGATATAGGTGGATTAATAGGATTCAATAATTCAACATTCACGTCCAAATCACCAAGCTGGTGAGAGGTCAGAGCCTTGCTAAGTTTATGGCTGAGATGAACCTAGAAGCAAACCAGGTAAATCAGGTTGAGCATGAAAATGTTGTGCCTATATGTGATATGCAAACATGTGGGTGGTATAGAAGGATTATTGAGTATTTACAAACCATGCGATCCCTTGAGGGTATGCGCAAAAATGAGAAAAAGGACTTTGAAGCTACACACAATGAGGCATGTTATCATTGATAGTGAAATTTGGTGGAAAATCCTTGAAGGTGTATTGCTCATATGTGTGGATGGAGATCAAGCGGAAGATATTTTGACTGAGACACATAAAGGTGCATGTGGAGGCCACTACATGGCCAAAATAATTGCTCATAAAATTTTGAGAGTAGAATACTGGTGGCCTACAATATTTAAGGATTCACATAGGTTTGTGAAGAGATGTGATGCTTGTCAAAGGTTCATTGGCAAGCTAAAAAAATTAGGAAATTTTCCACTTAGGCCAGTGTCAGTGCCAATCCCTTTTCAACAATGGGGCATTGATTTCATTGGAGAAATGTCTGAAAAATCTAGTGGTGGACATGCTTGGATATTGGTTGCAACTGATTACTTCACAAAATTGGTTGAAGCTATTCCTACTAGGAAAGAAAATAGAAAATTTGTCACTAATTTTTTAATGAATAATATCTTAAGTAGATTTGGTGTTCATGAAAGAATTGTCTCTGACAATGCCATGTGTTTCAGATCTAAGGAATTCGTTGACTTTTGTAATCAATATGGTATAAGTGTTTCTTATTCATCAACGTATCACCCCCAGGGAAATAGACAAGATGAATCAAGTAATAAACGCTTGATGAAAATTATTAAGTGGTTGATTGAGAAGAACAAGAAAGCTTGGGATTCAAAGTTACAGCTAGCACTATGGGCTGATAGGAGTACGGTGAAGAAAGTCATTGGGAAATCTCCTTTCAATCTGGTATATGGAATTGAGGCTAAAATACCCCATAACAATTTGTTAAAGATGTACAGGTTTTTTTGGTAATATGATATCGATATTTGTGATTAAATGCAGCTTGGGATGGATGAATTGACTAAGCTTGATGAAACAAGGTGAGAAACTCATAGGTGAAATAATAAGATACAATTGCAAATAAACATTTATATGACAAGAAGTCCATTGATAGAAAGTTTGAGTTCGTAAAAAAGGTCTTAATGTGGAATGCAAGGATGGAGGACAAGGGAAAACATGGGAAGTTCGACCCATTATGGCTAGGTCCTTATCTGGTTGATGATACACATGAAGAGGGCTCTTATTTCTTGCAGTCCTTGACAGGAGAAATTCTTGAGCTACCAGTACATGGATAGTTCTTGAAATCCTATTTCTCTTGAAATAGGCTATCTTTCCATGTACGTTGTATAGTCTTATAATTTTTATATATAGGTGTGGTGTGTTTGTTTTTCTTGTTGTGTCTCCTTGTCTTGTCTAGACAAGGTCCTAGTTTTTTCTTTTTATCTGTGTTATTCTGCTTCAACCTGAGATCTAAATTCTCGCCATACCCACCAGGGGTATGCGTCCCTAAGCTGGAGCCACTAATGGATTTTTTTAATGTCTGGATAATTTTTGCTCAATCCCATGTGTAGACTGGCCTTTTGCTTCTGAGTTTCAACTATTGATTTGCCTAGGGTTTTAGGTCTAACATCTTGGTTCAAATTTTCTTCATGCCTTAAACCCTTGTCTTATATCCATGTGTTGACTTGTTATATTAGGTTGTCAGTTATTTTAATAACCATTTGAGCCATTACATCCAGCGTTGTTACCGACCCCTTTGCCTAGGCCTGTCAGTTACTTTCATTATTGATTTATTTCCCTATGGTCGGGCCTAGTACATTCAGCGTGTGTCTTGATCATTTTAATAAAGGGTATGTCAATCATCAACCTAGTTAGGTCCTACTTTTTGTGACTAATTTTTATTTTAATGTGTAGAAAAGAAGTATCTATTGATTTCAAAGGTTAAATCCTGACCGTGCGCACACAGCGCACAAGATTGAGATGACTTATTTTTATAGAGTTGTGCGGCTTGCACGCTTGTGACATGTGTCCCTCGTACAGTGTGGGGCCCAACTCCCATTGCAAGCACCTAATGTACTTAAATCTAAGTCGTTGAGTGCACACCACGCAAGCCTTAAAATCACATTTTAAAGTATGTTGCACGATGTGCACAATCATGACATGTGTATCATCTTGCTGACAGAAAAGGATCATGGGGCCCTCAAACGAATGACTTAGTGTCTGACTGGTGAACTCTTCATTAGTCAATGGGATGGTGAATGATGGTGACGTGTTTTCAAATACTTTTGGCTCAATATGGATCATTTGATGTGCCACATCAAGATCAAATCTATGGATATTATTTAAAATCAAATTTGCAAATGTTGGAGTCATTGCCTTTCGCATGAGCGAATAGTACTTGCAGTAAATATACCCAGAGCCATCTAAAGAGGACATAAGTGCATTTAAAGCTAGTTTTTCTGCACACTTGAAGATTACAAGCAATCCATAGGTACCCTGGAGAATAAAAACATCTTGCAGAGTTCATTGTGACCAAAATTGGAATTGCCTACTAGGAAGAAAGTTGCAAGTAAAGAAAACATTTTCCCTATGTCAATTTTCTTAATAGAGCTGAATTAGGGCAGAAATCTATTGTTAGAAGCTATCTATTTTATTTTAATTGCTTTATTAGGGTTCGAGCATGCATTAGTAGGTGGTAGGCTTGGTCAAATTTTATAGAATTGCCTCTCATATGCAGTACCTTAGTGTCTCAACAAAAGTACTAGATTTTTTCATGTTTTTCTAATAGGTCCTCAATTATTTAATTTCTATTTTCACCCATGGCACCCAAAACCCAAGCATCTGGCTCAGGAACCCCAAGTAGGTTTCTCTCCCAGGATGTAATGGACCAATTAAAACCCTCCATGAGCAAGAGGGTGGAGGGAGTTGTTTTGTTTCATGGTTATCATGTTCAAGAAGGGTTGAAGGAAAAAATGTGTGGTATTAGGGATGCCAGTTTGTCAATTTCTAGTTGGCACCTTTTTTAGAATTGGTTTGGAAATAGGAACCAGGGTGTACCTATTTGTAAACCTTGGAGGTTAGACTTGGGAAAGTTGGTGGTAACAAATGTATACATGGATATTAATTTATTAAAGGATATTACCTCAAGGTATGACCCTGTTTCAAGAATAGTCAGGTCTCCTGCAAGGAAGGAACTGGTCAAAATAACTAGGGAGGAGATTGTTGATATTTTCAACTTACATGAGTGGGATGAGAGCATGATCCCAATTGACCTCAAAACTTTCACGGAGGAGTATAAGAATACTAAGGTTATTTTTAGAACAACAATGCTACCTTGTCATACTACCTCTACTAGAAGGGGAAAGAATAGAAGGCAGATCAAGATTGGCAAAGATGAAAAGGAGCCTTTTCCTAGGAGGTATTTTCTAATCATTTCAAGAGGACAGATTATTCCCTTTACCAAATCCTCGGCATGGATGAACCATCCACCATGCCTATAGACATCATGTATATGGTTGCACATCTCTAGTATTCAGCTTAATGTGATTTATGACTATGCCACATACTTAGTAGAGAGAATGCACCAAGGTCTAAGTACACTTAAGGAGGGAAAGGAACCGATGATCTTTCGATGGTACTCCTTATTGATGCATATGTTCCTTTTCAGGGGGGAGAAATTTTTTGGTAAGGATATGCAATTGAAGAAAAGAGGGAGGGAGACATTTATTTTCCTATCTAATGCTAGAAACAGATTCTAAAGAAAGATGATTCAAATTTAGACTATGTGGTGTTCAACAATGTCTTTGCCTCAAAGCTAAGAGGGTTTTTGGTTCTTAACCCTCCTAGGATTCCAAAGGAAATCCATGATTTCTTGAGGCCTATGGAAAGGAGGCCTAATTTGAAATTAATTCATAACTGGAGTGATACAATTGCTTACCCTCAAACTACAATTTTCAGAGTATATGGTACTCTTGTGACTCTCTATGTTCTTCTAAGGGATGTGCCTTTGAGAATAGTTTTTATTGAAATCATGAGACAATTGGGGGCCTCACAGACATCACATTTGTTAGAGTCTTGAAACAAAGGGTCATTTTTCCCTGAATGGATAGTATTTTTTGATTTTGTAATGGTTAAGGGTGCTTGGAAGGATTTTAGCAAGTTTCTAGCCTCTTATCAGTTAAAAATATTGTTGGAAATATGTGCCTCAATCTCACTGGCTTGTATCACTTTGGTCTAGGGGATTTCATGTGTTCAACCTTTTCCTTGTCGTCGAGACTCTTGGTGTTGTTCTAGCGACGGCCTAACGAGTCTGGCTTGGCAACATTTATTATCGGTTGGCGATCACTATCAGCAGGAGTCTTTGTGTTGTTCCATCGATGGGCTAATGCGACGAGTCGATCTCATATCAGCAGGTGACATTTCATGTCCCACCAATATGTCAATATGCATTAAGCGATTGAAGTTGGACCAAGTGGCGAAGAACTTGATCGATGGTTATGAAGACTTTGATCTGACGATGTTCATCACATTCCGCACCATCTTGATGCAAGTCGTGTTGAGAACTTTTTTGGTCGAGTAGAATTGCTTGTGCGTTCGACACGTGGCAGTGAGTTAAGCGGTGTGCGTGGCAGAAGGATGGTGGGTCCCGAGCATTTATGTTGTGTTGGTGGTTCATGGACACTTGTAAGCATCTCGGGAGTTCCTTGGGGAGTATAGCGGATGCCACTTGAGATTCCTCGAAGGAGCTCCAGTGGTAGACACATGACAGCTTCGAAAGCTGGTTTCGAGGGAATCTTGGAGATTCCCTCCTACGTGCCCTGGAACTTCCTTGAGTGGTGGTCACGTGGCTTGTGGGACCCGATAAATTTGGTGGTTGGTGTTTTAATGATAGCGATTGATTGTCACCTCAGAATGGTTAGCGATGGAGCTTAGGGTGATTAATCTGCAAGCGACAAATGAATGGCAGTTCGACACGTGGCAAAATCTCATTGGTTGATTTTGCATCATTGTTGCAAATCAATGGCTAGTGACCGAAAGCTTGTGCACGCATCTCGAGGGTTTGATCTAAGTGAGAATTGATTGTAGAGTGGCTCGATGTTAGTTGTTGGAGTGGAGCACACAACCCAATATGGTGAAGCTTGTCGGTGGGGTATTATGAAACCTTGATGGCCGTTTGGTGGGTACGTGATTTTAACCAAAAGCTAAGAGGTCAAATTGAGGCTGATGGAATGTCACTTGATGTTGAGCTAGAAGGCGAGGCCGGATGCTGATTGATAGTAAGCCAAAGCTAAGAAGCTGAAGGTAAAAGTAGAGCAAGCCAATAGAGATCAGATCAGAAGATCGAATGATCGGCGGATCATTAAATCCATGATC
The DNA here is from genome assembly GCA_007115665.2 of Sequoiadendron giganteum. Taxonomy (NCBI): domain Eukaryota; kingdom Viridiplantae; phylum Streptophyta; class Pinopsida; order Cupressales; family Cupressaceae; genus Sequoiadendron; species Sequoiadendron giganteum. The sequence goes on from CM021100.1 coordinate 630,137,745, forward strand.
GGTGAGCTTGGTCAAAGATCAGAGAGTGCATGTTCAAGCAGTATGCCTAGAGCATTGTAACCGTGAACATTGAGACACTCAAAACCTAGGAAGATGTGAACTTGAGGTGGCTGCTAGGTTGTGCCGACCGAAAGGTTGGTTGTGCAAATGGGCTAAAGAGCTGAAGGGAACCTTTACTGTATGTCTTGTGAAGATATTGTAATAGTGCAAGGTTGCAAATCTATGTTGTTGCATGTATTTCTCCAAATGAACAAGATGTAACTCCTATAATGGTTATGAGCCTAATATTGTATTGTAACCGTTTAATTGTTGAATAATACAATGGCTTTATCTTTTGGAGTGTGGAGTTTTTTTACTCGAAAGGGTTTTCCCCATGTAAATTTGTGTGTTCATTTATTTGTTTGTTCATGGTGTTCAATCTGGTTCAAGTTTGTATGTTATTTTCTTAGAAGGATCAATGGGGGAGAACTATTGTGCCTGCTTCTACTTTATGGCATAGTTGTTAGTGCTTCTGGAATGATTTAGAAATGAAAGTCACCTGAGGCACTACTGGTTTTAGACTTTAAATCTTAAATGTTCTCGTACGGTAACCCCAACAAGTGGTATTAGAGCTGGTTGATGGAGGTAAAGTTTTGTTCATGATACCAACAAGTAGTATCATAGCCTTCTTCTAGATGTTGGTTTTGGGCATTTCTCCTGTGAGGATTTCTGAGCCTGACAAGCTTGAGGAAATCTGGAGGAATCGGCTAATGCTTGATCTTTCTGATGAGTAAGAGTTTTTGCTCTTTTGATTCAACATGCAACATGAAAGACATAGGAGGTTTTGGAGTTGATCATATTGTGGCAATGTGATCTGAGGCTCTTTTTTGGAAACAAATGATCCTGATGCAAGGGGTGTGAGTTAATGCTTATGGTTGTGTTGCAACAAAGCGTGGTTCATACTGGGTGTCTATGTGAGAGGCTCCCTGGCGGTATGGAGTTGCTCAGGTTGTTGTTCTACCATGGAGTATTGTGCTTGTGTGGGGTGTTTTGACTTAGCACTAAAGGCATTTTTTTTGTTGCCCTGATTGTATGAAGGCTATGAAGTTGATCTAGGTGGTCTAAAACTTCTGAATAGCCTGGCTCTCTTGCATGCGTGTGCATGGTTGTGGTTTTTTGAATTGGTCTATAGTAGGCCTGGAGTTCTTGTTTACCTATGCCTTGTACTCACATGTTTCAAATTCATGTCTTTGGTTCTGAAGGGTTTTTTTGTACATTTTCCTAAAAATTCTATGATGCATATTCATGTGTGTTCATTATTTTGGTTAACCATGATGGTTGTGTGTAGACTCCTGAGTCATCCAGATGTGTAGTGGATATGGATGTGCATGTGTGTTTTGGAAACACAATGGTTTTTCATGGTCAAGTAAAACTTGTGGTTTGTGGAGCTATTGTTAAACTATTTTCTAGACCCTAGATTTTGGGCTGTGATTGGATGAGATATTTGCAGTTCGACATGTTTGAGGAGGTGTGATGTCTTCTTTGCATGGGAGTGTCGTTATGTGTTTTTCATTTAGAATTCTTTTGGCGTTTTCTTGTTGGTTTCCTAGATTATGGTGCTTGGGTTGTGGACGTGATTGGTGAATCAGATCTGAGCTTGATCTGGTGTTTGAGTCATGTTGTCTACATGGGTTTTCTCTTTGAGATCTCAGTTGTGTAGTTTACAGTGCAATGATAGATTTGCAAGGTTTTTCACCGGTTGCATCTACAAGTTGTGAAATTTTGTGGTTTGTATTTACCTACATGTTTGTTGTGATTTAACTCGTAAGTGGATTGTTAATATCCACGAGGTTGCTTCAGTGATGGTGCAGATCTGTTAGCTGGCCTTGTTTATGGCCACTTGTGCATTGGTGTATTTGTTTTGAGATGCGAGGAGGAATGGCATTTTGGTACCTGTATAGTTGGTTATGGTGACCTATAGCATGTGTATCACGATGTCATGGAAAGCTTGATACACTGGTTAGTGTAATATTTTGACAGTGATAATGCGGTATGTGTGGTTCAAAGACCTTGGTACTGCTCAGCATTATTTTTAGATGGATATGTTGTCATTTGTACCTGGAGGTTTTCAGATCAGTAGATGGTTGTGCTTGGAAAGATAGGTGCCACGTTCAGTGAGAGATTTAGCAATGGTTGTGTATTCATCACTTGGTGGTAATGATCTTCTTTGGTGTTGCAGATGTTTCTAGTAGAGATCTTAGACCCTATTGTTACAGAAGAGCTCTTTCACATTTTCATTGGCACTATTTGAGGATTTGCAACATCCTGAAGCCATGGAGGACTCTTGTGAGTCTTTGGTTGAGGTGCTGGTGGTGCTTGACAGGTGATGTTGATTTAGAGTTTGTTTTCTTTATGTCATGGTATACTCTTGTTCGTGCATTAGATTTTTGGCATGATGCATTGCTTGAGACCTTGGTATGTTCACCAGGAGCATGGGATCTCCTAAGGGGGATGGTAAGATCATGGTGTCATGATAAGTTCTTAATTCCTAGGTTTGGAGATTTGACAGTGGTCTGGTGTTTCTCTGTGTTTGAGTGCATTGGTCATGTGCTTGAGAAATTCATGTTTGTTGTAGTAATGCAAATTGGAGTTTAGCATGAGATGATCGGTTGTTGGTGCTCATGGATACATGGAGAAATAGGTGAGGTTGTTGTTACTATTTATAGTTGAAAGTCTGAGTAGCCTGCACCTTGGTTGAATGCGATTTCAACAGAGACTGATAAGGAGATTGTTCTTGGATAAGTCATGGTAGTTGTTATATCCTAGAGGAGCATCTTTTTTCCTTTGGTCTTCTCGACAGTGAAGTTCTTTTGAGAGGTATTTTCCCATTGTATCTTTTAGATATGTTTTTTATGCTTGCTTTCATGATATGAATCTTGATTTTTTGTTTAAGTTTCGGGAGGATCCATAGTGAAAGGTGGATAGCATAGTTTATCTCCTAATAATTTTGAGAATTGGTAGGAGATAAGAATATGGGTTGGTTTTATCTTCCTTGAGAGGCTTCCCTTTGGGACGTGAAGGAGGTCATATTGGACATAGATAGCATTTAGAAGTGTGTGTAGAAGGGCATGTTTGGTTTGTAAGTTTGCATATCATTGTGGATGTTCCTTGGTACTAAATGGTTATGCTCTTCTATGTGTCATGATTGGTGGACCTTGTATACCTGGATCACTTGTGATGGTGCCTTGTTTGCTAGGATGTTAACGAAGAGATGCGTTGAATGCACTCATTCTAGTTCTTTACATTCATTTGGACATTTCCCATGCAGTGGGAGCTCTTGGATGTGTTTGGTATTCTTGACTGGTTGCCACATGGTGCTTGTATTCTACACTTCATGGGTGGATATGTGATGGCATGAGTTTACTGATGTGCATACCTTAGAGGTATGGGTGATTGGATGGATTAACATGAATTGTGCGTGTTATTTTCAATCATGTGGGTTTTGATCAGTTGGATGGGGGCAGTTAGTATTCTAGTTGTTGTTCCAGCTGGTGGTTTATCTTGTTCTATAAAATGACTTCACGTTTGTGTTCACGATCGGAGAACTTTGAATTTGTTGCATTGTTTCTTCTGTATGGTTGGTGAGCACAATGGAGTGGTGGCAGTCCAATCCCTTTGTCGTCTGAAGGATCTAATGCTTGTGTTCCAGATACTGGTGCAATTTTTCCTTTGCTTGTTCCTTTTTCCTATGAAGGATGGTTGGAACTATTGCCTGTGTTGGTGGACATCTCTAATTTCATTGTAGGTGTCTTGTTTGGAGTGTGGAAGCATGGTGGGGAGATTCCTTATGTTCGAGTACTAGAGGAAGCCAAAAATTCTTCGTCAAGTGGGACATTGTTGGAAATATGTGCATCAATCTTGTTGGCTTGTACCACTTTGTTCTGGGGGAACTCATGTGTTCAACCTTTTTCTTGTCTCTGAGACTCTATTTGGTCAGTGGGATTCCTAGTGGTGTTCCAGCAATGGCCCAACGGGTCTGGCTTGGCGACATTTCTTATCGGCTGGCGATCACTATTAGCGAGATTCTTTGTGTTGTTCCATCGATGGGCCGATGTGGCGAGGCGATCTCATATCGGTTGGTGACATTTCATGTCCCACCGATATGTCGATATGCATTTAGCGATTGAAGTTGGACCAAGTGGCAAAGAACCTGATCGATGGCTATGGAGGCTTTGATTCGACAGTTTCCATCGTGTTCTATGCCATCCTGATGCAAGTACCACTGAGAAATTTTTGGCCGAGCAGAATTGCTTGTGCGTTTGACGCATGGCGATGAGTTAAGCAATGTGCACAATGGAAGGATGGTGGGTCCTGAGCATTTATGTTGTGCTGGTGGGCCATTGACACTTGTCAACATCTCGAGAGTTCCTTGGGGAATATAGCGGATGCCGCTTGAGATTCCCCAAAGGAGCTCCAAAGATGGACATGTGGCAGCTTCAGAAGCCGATTTCAGGCGGGCTTTAGGGAATCTTGGAGATTCCCTCTTAGGTGCCCCGAAACTTCCTTGAGTGGCGGTCACGTGGCTTGTGGAACCCGATAAAGTTGGTGATCGGTGTTTTAATGATAGCGATTGATTTTTGCCATGGAATGGTTAGCGATGGAGATCAGGGTGACTAATTGGTAAGCGGTGGATGAATGGCAGTGCAACAATGGAAAAGTCTCATTGGTTGATTTTAAATCGTTGTTGCAAATCAACGGCTAGTGATCGAAAGCTTGTGTGCACGTCTCAAGGATTTGATCTAAGTGAGAATTGATAGTAGAGCAGCTCAATGTCAGTTGCTAGGGTGGTGTACACAACTTGAGATGGTGAAGCTTGTCGGTGGGGTATTATGAGACCCTGATGGCCATTTGGTGGGTATGCGATTTTGACCAGAAGCTAAGAGGTTGGCCTGAGGCCGATGGAATGTTGATTGATTTTGAGTCGAAAGGTGAGGCCGAATGTTGATCGATAGTAAGCCAAAGCTGAGTAGAGAAAGTCGATAGAGATCAAATCGAAAGATCGAATGATCGGCGTATCGGTAGATCCATGATTGGTGAGCTTGGTTAGAGATTAAAGAGTGTGTTTTCGAGCGGTATGCGCAGAACATTGTAACCACGAACACTGAGACACTCAGAACGTGGGCATATGTGAACCTGAGGTGGTCGCTAGGTTGTGTTGGCTGAAAGGTTGGTTGTGCAAATGGGTTGAAGAGCTGAAGGGAACCTTCACTGTATGTCTTGTGAAGACATTGTAACAGTGCAAGGTTGCAAATCTATGTTGTTGCCTGTATTTCTCCAGATGAACAAGATGTAACTCTTGTAATGGATATGAGCCTGATATTGTATTGTAACCATTTAGTTGTTGAATAATACAATGGCTTTATCTTTTGGAGTGTGGTTTTTTTTTACCCGAAAGGGTTTTCCCCACATAAATCTATGTGTTCATTTATTTGTTTGTTCATGGTGTTGAATCTAGCTTAATTTTGCATGTGCTTTTCTCAAAAGGATCAATGGGGGAGAACTATTGTGCCTGTTTTTGCTTTATGGCATAGTTGTTAGTGCTTCTGGAGTGATTTAGAAATGAAATTCACTAAGGCACTATTGGTTTTATACTTTAAATCTAAAATTTTCTCATACGATAACCCCAACAAAAATACGCCCAAGGAATTATGATCCAAACGATTTTATTGTTGGTTTGAAAATAAGCAAGGGTAGTCAGTATGTACACAACTTGTTTTATCTTGAAGATTTCATCAGAAATGTCACGGATTTCTCTAAACAAGAGGAGAGAAAAGAAAAGTGTTTGGTTTTCAATAAAATGATGGAGCAAGCTACTAAGAGAGATCCTAACTATGACCCCATGCCAAATGTTAAAGGTAAACTCAATAGGGTTGTGTATGCCATCCAAAATTTTGAAGACATAGTAAATTTTGAAGACATGGTAGGTGTCTTGAGGGATGAGCATGTATTAAAAGATAAAGGAAATTCAGTGGTAGTAGAACAGAACCCAGTGATGGTGCTTGAAGAGAGACCTTCTTATCAACCTGAACCAAAATTGAGAATCTATTCTAAGAGGAAGGAAAAAAAAAGGAAACCGCAAACAAATCCCAACCTTACTATATTAGAGGATTGAAGGGCGGTTTCGCCTTGTAGCCAATGCCATCACCTCCTAGGATTCCTTCTCCAATTATTGTTGATATTGATTCACCTCCCAAGGAACCCCTTCCATCAGAACAACCCCCAACCAAGAAACGGAAGGTTGAGTTATGCAAAGTTGTTGACTACTATGATTCTGATGAAGATGATATTTTGGTGAGCCCTAAGGATATGCAACATTGTATGCCTTCTCCCCCAAGAGAAGTGGCATCAAGTTCTGGAGTAGGTGACCTTAGGCTGAGCAAAGCAAATTTGAGTGGCCTAAACAATAATGATGATCTGAGACTTGAAGCTTGCAAGCAATTTATGGAGGATGATTCTTTCATCGAAACTAAGGCTTTTAATAATTTTTTTGTGGAGATCAAGCATCCAAGAGTATACTAAGAGGGTGGCTAAAGAGAGAATTTTGCACCTTGATCTCCCAAAGGAATCTATACAAGCCAATGTGAGATTTGAGATGAAGAAGAAATTTTAGGATATCAAGTTGGATGAAGCTCGAGCCCTAGTACAAAGGAGTGGTGTTTTGTTACTACCTGAATGGGACATATCTGATGTTGTTGTTCTAAACACAATAAGGAGGGCTGAAAGATTTTTATTCCAGACTGAGGAAGAGGCTAGATTGGCACTTCAGGGCTCTACTTTTAGTGAAGAATGGGATGCTTTGGCTATCTGGTCACTATCCCTTGGATCTAAGAAGCCAGTAGTAGTAGAACCAACAAATTTCAAAGAACAATTGATTGTAAAGAGATTTGTTGATAACCCTACATTAGAGGCAACTAATATGACCGTCAACATGGCTAGGTTCACCAAGGCGACAGTGGAAAGCCTCACCAAAGAAAGAGACACATATAGGGGTAAGTATAATGAATTGATCAGTGAGTATAACTAAATTCAACAAAGGGTCGTTGAGCTTGAAACATAAGTAATAGTATTAAGACAAAAGATTGAGACTCTTGGGTCTCAAGGGCTTGCTAAGTCAGGTCATGCAGCACCCAGATCGCCCATGATTCATTCCTCTCCTGGCTGTTCAACTGCCAATGGTTCTTGTCCCATATTATAAGTAATTATTGATAAGGGTTCCTTAGGAGGGGGTGTGTCAGGAGTGGGCAAATCAATTGAGCCTACCAAGGAGGAACTAATGCTCCAGATTGGTGAATATAAGGAATTCCTTCAATAGGCTCAAAGTGTTGTGTATGAAACTAAATTTGAAATCATTCACACAATATTGAAGCATACAAATAAGAGAATGCAAGGTACATTGAATAGTATTCATTCAAGTTATGCTTCAATGATTCAAGCAATAAAATTGTCTAAAAGAGATAGAGAGTTGGCTACTCCATTGTTTGGTAAATGGATCCCAAGGGTTGAAAATGTAAAGATTATGGCAATTGGGGTGAGGCAAAAGGAAGATATGTATATAAATGTTATCCCAACCTATAGATTTATTGGTGAGATTACAGAGAAAATTTTTCAAGGTTTTGTTGCTCCTATGGATGCCAGAATAAAATAATTGAAGTCCAAGTTTGATGAGGCAGATACCTCATTGTTGTCTAACATTCAAGATGCCCATGATGGAATTAAACCTCTGCAGGCATGGAGAGATCAAATCAAGGCAAGTATTTCTTCTCAAGTGTTATATATTTATAAAGGATTAGACACTAATATGTTGAAAAACACTCTTGAGAAGCTATCTTTCATCATTGGTTTCTTCCAAGATTTTGACAAAGAGGCTACTTTTTTAATGATAAAGTATAACCCATACAGAAAGAAAATGGATCAAATTATCGGGTTTGGTTGGCCTTCAAATGCAGAGTGTGAATCATGGAGAAGGATTTTCATCGGTGATTTGGAGTTGTGAAATAAATAGGAGAATGCATATACTTGGCCATGTATTGTATAGGTCTGGCCTCAAAAGTTACATTGTATAAAATTATGTTTTCTCCTCAACTCAAGGTGTAATGAACGAATGTTGATTGGTGTTGGCATGAATTGATGTTGATGCTAATCAGGATGGTGACTCCTCTTGTCTCCTACAGATTTCTCATAAAGAAAAAAGAGGCTACAACACTATGAGGGTTATCATCATTTTTCAAGATGCTTTTGAAAGACGGTTATATTTACTGCTATGAATATTTTTGTCTCACGGGTTTCCCTCCATTTTGTGATTGTAACTAAAAAGGGAGTATGTTCTAGCGGTCTGATTGAATAAGGAAATGTGTACATTTTGGTTGAATCTTGTTTTGCTCCCTTGTTCTTATAAAAGGGAATTCACGGTCATATGTGAGGGTCTTTTGTTGAATGCTAGACAAGAGCGAAAAAAATAGGAAAATATGATGATATCATGTTTTGAGTCAAATCTTAGGTTATGAGATAGGAAATTTAACTTTGTCAATTGTATGGTTCTCAGGCATGTCAGGAGCAAATATAAAAATATTTGAACTCCTTCATCTCTCCATTGTTACATTTTACATGGATAATCAATGAGAATATGGTCAAGAATCACTTTGTTTGTTTTCATTGCTTTGTTGCAATGAATTGTGTTTTGATTATGGCTCTGGTTTAATGAATGAATTAGAATTATTTAATTAGAGCTCAGGTCTATGTAAGTGTTGAGTGGATTTTGTAAGTATTCGATGAATTTAATTGCTAAATATGTGAATTGCAAGTATGTTTACCAAGGTCATGAATTTCTGAGATTAAATTTACCTTATAGTTCATTTTACTTTGTGAAGACTCTGCACGCTGAGACAAGGCACTAATCTTAAGTTGTAGAATTCATTTCTTATTGTCCGGTTTTTTATTTCAGAACATATTTTATAAATACATCCTAATTGATCCCATTTGTATTCTATTTTGTTGTATTCTTGGCTTATAGTATCTTGTCCTTCATAGGAATTGCCCATTTCTTAAAGGATTTGATTCTTAGGCCTTTGATGAGAATACATCTACTTAAATAGACAATGTATGAGGAAATTTTGATAATTAAGTTGTAAGAGATACGTTGTGGGATCACCCTCCCAGGTTTTGTAGAGCCTGAAGTGCAGGAGAGGAAGTATTAATGCTTCACCTCATTCGTTGGCCAACTATCTTACAATTATTCAAGAATTGAGTGTGGCAAACTCATAGGTATTTGGTGGGATCTAATTGGTTCTTAAAATCACCAACACTGCCCAAGTGGACAAGGCTTTGAGAGGACATCTTTCCACCATGATGGTTGTTTTTAACTGATTTATCTTTTATGTGACATGCAACAACCACATGACCTATTTCAAAACATCTCCTACACCAAAAGGGAAGACCTTCATAATCCAACAGTTGATTCCAAGAATGACCAACAACTTTTAGAATTATTATAGTAGGTAAATCCTTGGAGAGGCCCAAGTGCACTAAAATTTGAGCAAAATTAGTGTGAGAAAATCTAAAGTTCTCTTGTCTATAGCCAAGAAAGAGCCTGAATAATTACCAATAGATTTGAAACAAGACTGGATCCAAAATTGAAGCGAAAGATTTGGAAGTTGAACCCAGACAAGCATAATGTTAAAGGATTCAGAAGAAGGGTTGAAGGATGAGTGCCAAGGCGCAAGAAAAAGGTAATGTTGCTTCCAAGACCAATGGTGGTCAAATAAAATAGAATCCCTATCTTTGGTGGAGTCAAAAGCAGCAATAAAAAAACCCTAAGCACTGAGAAAAATTCTTGGGGCATTTTGGAATAAGGGGTGCAATTTTTCTTTTAACCAAATGTTTAGATCTGAAATAGATGGCCAAAATTGATGAAAACAACATATTAAGGCATGTGAAGAAAAATGTTCCTCTTCATGTATCACTTCATCCCCAAAATCCAGGATAGGGGATGCCTCTACACATTCGACGGATTTAAATCCCAAATTCATGTGACCTCTTAAATCAGAAACATTAGAAGATATAGGAGGCACCTGAGTATCTGCACATACCTTTAATTTGAAAGAAGCATCAAATCTTTTGATGAAGACTCCGGATTGTGAATAACTTTTCTCATGCATTTTGAAAAAGCCATCAATACTTTCACTGGAGATTCCAGATTTTGGGTAACTCTTTTCATTAGTCAAACCTGCTTCATTTGTGGAAGGTCATTGAGAAGAATCTGAGTTCCCCAATAAAGAAGTAGGTTTAGGAACCACCAATTTGGGGAAAAATATCCAAGACGGTTGCAAACTAATGCTAGTGCTCGCTAAAGCATTCAAGGAAGAAGATATAATAGTGAGCCTTGTTGAAAAGGGGCTCTTGTCCCTGGCAACTCTAAAGGGCGTCAAGAAGAGGGCACCAAAGATCACAAACCACCAGCCAAACTATCTGAAAGAATAGTGTTAAAACATACTGACCATACAGGAGAAAACCCTTTGGATCCTCCTTTTTAAAATGCAACATGAAGCCCTAAAGGACGAGCAGGAGAAATAGATGCATCCTTTCAATATCTAATATTTTATTATTAATATATTAATTTTTTTATAATTCTTTAAGAAAAACTTTAAAACAAAATGGAAAGAGGAAAATATTTTTTAAAACTTAAAAACAAAGATTTTAGGTTTTAAGTGAGGAAATAGCCCAAGATGGGCTACAACTGAGGGGGAGGGTTTTGCATTCCAAGAGGATGGAGGGTGGTAGAGAAGGGAGTGGAGGGGCATGTGACAACAAATCAAAGGCCAAATTGAGGTGCGACCAAGTTTGGGTTTATGACTACCTCTAGCATTTCCTTGGCCTTAGAGATTTGCTCAACTCCCAAGTCATGGTGCAAGACTCTCAACCTTGAGGTCAAGGGGATGGGTGCAATAAAAAAGGGTTTGGGGTAATGGTTTTATACAACACCCCATTGATACATATAGTCTTTGACCCCAAAAAAATAGGTCCCACACATATGTTAGGGCACCCTTTATGAGGTTGATAAAGAAGGTTGATAAGGGAGAGACAAAAGATAGTCTGAAGAAGTGGGTCGATGAGGAGGCAAGGGCTTATTGTGGTAGAAAAGGTAGAGGTTGAGGCCATGGACCAAGTATGGAGTTGTGTAGAGATTAACGACCCCTCTCAGGAGAAAAATGAAGAGGGGTGGGTTTTTAAGCAAAAAACTATCTTCAAAAATCCTCACAATGTATACTTTAAGTAGATTTGGTAAAAAACTTCTTAATGCATTTTTTTAAAAATATAAAGTTGCAGGTAATGAATTTATAATATGATTTTTTGCAAATTTATGTAATAAAAAAAATTATTTGAAAAGTACAAAAATGCATGCATATTATATATGTATTTTATAAAAGTTTATATTTTTTATTTTTTTGAAATGGTTATTGATAGATTTATTAAAAAAATTGTATTTGAAAAAAAATGACATATTATTTGAATAAACAACCCCTTACTTGGGGTTGTAAAAAATGTAAAGTTTATTTACATCAAATGTAAAACAAAATTGCACAAATTATCCTCATGCTTGCTAAAAAATAATTATATAACAAATGATTTGAAATTACAAAACTAGTGGAAAAGAAATAGAGATTAATTGAATCTAAACTGAAATTGCAAAACAAAAAAAAACTTTGGTTTCCTACACACAAAAAAAAACTATTAAATTAATATAAAAAAATGAATTTTAAGTAAATCAAAGTTCTACTCCTCTTCTCTCAAGAGTGTGCCTCCAAGGTGAGTGCTCGAAAAATGGTAAACCTTTAATAATGTAGGTCAAATAAGGATTAGTAAAACCTTCTCTAATACCATGAATAGAATAATAAAATGAAATAAAGAAAAGTACTAATCCAAGAGTTATTGTTTGAAGAAAAATATTACAATTCAAGATGAAAACCAAGAGCAAGCACACCAAATATCTAAGAGAAGAAAAAATATTTTGTAAGGAGGAAAAAACAAATAAAAGCCCCTAATATTATGAAGATGCCATAAAGCCTAAAGAAGATTACAATGAGAGAGATTGAGAGATCTTAAGCATAAAATGCTTCTAATGAAGAAGGAGAGAATCAACTCAATAAATAAAAGTGCTCGAAAGGAGTTGCATAAGTAACTCCCATTTATATAAATGCCACCTTTCATCCTATGTTTGTGCAAGGTTTCAAGATCCTCATAATGAGAAGACTACGCCTAAGCCTTGATATTCCTCCAAAGATGAGTTATAAAATGAGTCATCCTCAGACATGTGTGAGAATACTCAAATAAGACAAAATACTTATAGGGACTCCTTTATAATATTCTTATAAGTATTTAAACAATACAAATAATAAATAATCTTCACCTAAGTAAATATTAATTTCTAACAATTTTAGTATAATATTTCTCTCCAACCTTGTGAAAAACCTTTCCCAAAAAACTAGAGGCTATTTAATCCAATGCTTAACCGTCAAATATAAAAGGAGTTGATAAATTTCAAAGAGGAAGGTGTCATCAAGAAAATGTAGCACTTTGAATGGGTTTCATACCGTATCTCATTTAGGAACAAAAATAGAGGGATAATACTATGCAAAGGCTCAATTAAATTAAATGCCAAGTCTCTCAAAGATAATTATTTTCTCCCAGGTATGAATCACTTACTACAAAAAGTAACTATATTAGAGTTAATGTCCATGATTCATGAAATCTCCAAATACAACCAAATGGTAGGAACAAGGAGTTAGAACAACATAATATTATATTTACTACTCCTTAAGGCACCTATATTTATGTGAGAATTATATTTGGATTAAAAATATAGGATTTACCTTTCAAAGAGCCATGGATGTTACATTTTTGAGCTGAGATCATGGTGTTTTACCAATATGATATAACAATATATTCCAAGGATAGAAAAAGGTGCCCTAAGTATGAGATTTGCCTAAATCTCAAAAAGTGCATATTGATTTTGGAAGAAGGAAAATTGTTGAGGTGTATTGTGCCAAAGGATGGGTTGAGAATATATCTAGACATATTAAAATCAATTGATCTCATACTCTAACATAAAATGGTCAAGGGATTTTAATCCTTCTTTAAGAAAATCAATTTTTGGGGGAGGTGTACTTCAAACTTATAAAAATAAAGAAATCTCTAAAATAATGAGAAAAGAAAAATCAATAACTTGGAGCGATGAATTAATTGAATTATTTGTGAAGATCAAGGAAGACATCAAAGAAGTATTGGTCTTGGTAAGTCCAATGTATTCCAAACCCTTTCCTCTTTTCATTTGTCTGATTTTATAATATTGTTATTATGTTGTTCAAAATAACAATGAGGGATATGAACAACCTATTGCAAATTTTAGTAAGTCCTTACAAGGGGGGCGGGTGTAGAAATATGGGGGAGCAAAAAGTGGCCACCCCGTTTCAATTTTTTAAACAAGCCAAAACATGAGTACATTATAACACACTCACATTATGTATTGGAGTGACCAACCCTCAGGCTCAATCACTACAAGCCTATAATGTGAGCTTGTTAACATATTTAAACTAAAAAAAACTAAACCTCATTTAATTTAATTTTCTATTGTTTGCAATTTGGTTTTTGGCCTGCGAACCCTCCAAGATGCGCTTGCATTCTAGGAAGGAAAAAACCACTTCTTTTCTTTGTTAAATATTTGTCAAAATGTTTCCACAACATCGGGGAGGTCAAAGGAGTAAGTTGTTTTTTGTGTGAATTTGGTATTAAATAGGTGGATTTAATATGTTTTTCAATGAAAATTTATTTAATTTTCAAGAAATTATAATGCACCTACAATTCCTCCTCAAAATCCTAATTCACCTCATGCTAAAATCCCTAGTGAAGAACAACCCCAAAAAACACCTCAACTCCTCATCATGCTCTAGGAACTCAAGAAAAATTAATAGGGAAAATAGAAAATAACAAAAAATAAATTGAGTTAATTGCAAGGTTGAGAGATCCTGTAGGTACAACCTCGCTTAGAACCCACTTTCTCAATCACTTAAATCAATAATATCACACGTAGATTCAATTAGCAAGAAAATAACTAGTTGGTCAAAGAAGAGAAAAGAGTAGAGAATTTTATCCAAATAAATTATCATATAAACAAGTCAAAGATGAAAAAATTACAAAATTTGACTTTTGTGCACTATTCACAAAACCTAAAACAATCAACAATTATATCCTTCAAGGAAGAGGTTCCCTATCCATTGGTGCAACCACCAAGGGATAATTTTTTTTTTTTTGATAAGGTGGTGGATGGTTTTTGACCATCTTCCATGCAACAACAATAAGGTGCCACAATAGTTTTTGAGGAAACTCTACTATGATTTTGTCCTCAAATTTTGACATGCGGGACTTCCAAGGTAGAGGTGGAGGCTCTGCACAGGATAGAGTGGGGGCACGTATTGATGCATAATGACCAGTAAAATGACAACTCGTTAAACCAATGTATTAGAATATGACTATCCCTTCCATTGTGAAGGAGAGTATTGAGGTGGATGCATTGCAGTCGATTAGTTCCCTCACCTAGAGCCTCATATAGCATACCAATCCTATAGAACAAGGTGAGTCGAGTGAGTCTTCAAGGAGTAGAGCTCCACCTTATTTTTATCAGGCTTGTGGGTCACTCTTTGTTTATGATCATGTGGATAGTAAAGAAGAAAGTGCCTAGGGTACATCTACAGTTGATGAGATGGTGGCAAATGCCCTCCTTAATGACACATTCAACATTGATAGTCAAGTAAATGTTAGCAAGTTCATTGAATTTAATTTTTAAAATTTAATTTTTGAAATGCAAGATTAACTAAATTAGTTGAATGATTATAATAAAATTTCATATTCATAGTGTTCACTATGTTTTCAGCGGTCCTCCACCTCCCTATTATACAACATCTACTATGGAGGTATGTAACTAGTAAAGAATTATAAATATTAAATGTGTATAGCTAAATGCTATATGAATGGTATTCTTATATCTCATTTTGGATGTTGAATAGGTTAATCTTGGAGCTTCGATGATAACACCTGCTAGTGGAGGTTGTCATTGAAGTTTCACTCAAGTAATACATATTATTTATAATTTAAAAATAAAAAAATGTATTTTGTAATTGAATAATGTTTAATGACTTGAAGGTTCTAGATAGTTTGTAAGTATGCTTTGTGCTTTTTAATTAATTTGATTTCAAGTTGTTATGCACTTCATAATATATGAATTTCATTTTTTCATGTTGTTGACCTTTATGAATATAGGCTAGTGGCATCACTAGCTTGTAGCATGCCATTTCACTCTTATCCTCCTAGCTATCATCACTAGCTTGTAGCATACCATCTATTTTCTCACTATTGGGCTCATGAATGTTGCTAAGGATATTTATCTTATTACTACCCTTGTCCTATGTTGACCATACTTATCATGATAAATATGTTATTGCATTCATGTTATGGCTATATATTTTCATTTATACCTTTGAAGTGCTTGACATCATAGAGGACTACTCTCTTGCTTTCTTGATTGTATATTGTCATCTTCTATCAATTATATTCAATGGTATCTACTCCATAGACAAGGTACTATCCACTTATCATTTAGAAATATATGCCCTCTTTTTATCCCTTCACAAGGACTATCCTTTATGAATATAATCATTAAAAGGGTGTTGTCACTCTAAACTATCCTTTAATAATAAACTATGATGCTCCTCTTATACCATTGTACTAAATTTGTTGCTTCTCTTATGAGACTATCTTGTAGCATTGGATTTCATGTGAATACCACCACATTCATGATTGTCATAAACTCTTTACCTTGATTTATCTTGGTTGAAACCATATAAAGTATCTCCTCGTAAAAAAGTCATCTTCCACAATTATTCCTTGAAGCATTCTTTGGTATTGAAAAAATGTGACTGTCCTATTATATCTTGTGACTTTAGACTATCATATTCAGTCTTATGTAACTTGATGGGAGAAAATGAGGCCCTATTATCCCATTCTTTGTTTGCTTTTTTGCCCTCATTTTCATTGTCTTACCTATACTTCCTGACACTATTTGTTGTAGGAAAATAGATATATTAAATAAATTGTTAAAGGAATTAAAACTATCCAAAATGTTGATTATTCAAATAAATGTTAATCTTCTCATGATTAAATGATAGGGGATAAGTTAATGATTGGTTGAATCTATTGAGTACGTGTAGGGTGAAGGACCGATGAAGAATGGAGATGTTAGAATGGAATGACTACTAAGTCATCTTGTCTGGAATTTCTTTTGAGTTGTTAATAATTTTTTTCTATTAAATAATTTATGTTTGTTGGTTATAGGCTACTAATCTATTTTTTATTAAACAATTTGGTTTGTTGGTCATAGGCCATAACAATCCCAAACTCTATCGATCTTTGGTATATCGATTAGTATATATGTGTGTGTATCTAGACTCATAGGATGGTGATTAATCAATTAATATATAAATAAAACTCTTGATCTACTTTGATTCGAATAGCGTGTTAGTAAATGTATGGTTAGCTCAGTGTAGATCAAACATTTATGTTCCATCACCCAATGAACCAAGGAGCAAGGGCCCACTGCTTGGGTCACTCAATGATTCTATAGTTATTTTTCTTTGGTAATGTGTGATTTTATTTCTGCAATATTTTTGTTCTGTGTATGTAACGTGTGATTTTATTTTTGTAGTATTTATATCTCATGATCTTGTTTAAATATGATTCTTATTATGTGCTAATATTAATATCTATCAATAAAGGATTACTAATCAAAGTGTGAAGCGAGTTTATTGTGAATTTAGATAAAGGTTTATTGTTGCCATGTTATATTCTATAACAGACTTTGTTATACTTCCTGTCACACTTCATGGCACAGTTTTTGTAACTTCCTATCACAAAGCAGAAACAAAATTGAAATATAATTGTTAACCTAAATTTCTAATTTAAGCCATTTTGCACTCTTAGTTATATGTCATTTCCCCTCAGCTCATGAAATTCATCCCTTAGGCATATAGCCCCAACGTCTTTCATGAGTCCTACATTTCTGGATTGATAAGATACAAATATGAACTACAAGCCAAATTCTTAGCCTTAATTCCCAAAGCCAGAGTACTCAGTTTTGTCCAAACATTTTGGCATCATTTTCAGGGAAACACATTAAAGGCCTGAAAACTTAGTGAGTCAAGTTAGGACCAATGCGCTAAGGTGAAATTCCATGGGATCATCGACTTCACCTAGGTAATTAGACTTGGTTTTCTCTGTTGTAGATCATATAGATGCATGAATCGCATTAGAGATAGCAGAGGAAGGTTTGTTAAGAAAGATCTAGGAAATAATTCAAAACAAGAAGAACCACAAAAATAATTAAAGTCATTAATTGTAAATACACCATCCAAGAAAGAATTAGTTGAACCTGATATTGAAAGATACATGTAATTGAGTCCACTACTAGAAATTCTCCTTATAGTACCCAACAAGAGTCATTTGAAGATTCATTTTAGAGGGTTTCTAAACTATTTTGAGAATCTTACGAACTTCGAAGTGGTAAAGCTCTCATACACAAAGATCCCAAGATATTTTCATCCCTTTACACCCCTTGGGAATTCGAAACAATGGTTGATAACAACAACAATAGTGAGAGGGAATTGGCCAATAAAAATCATGTTACCTTTTAGTTTCCCATTGCCCATCTAGAAGAGGATGCCCCCATGAAGAACATACCTCACTCTACTTTGCCTATTTTTCAAGGTCTTTCCATGAAAGATCCCAACATATTTCTCTTTGAATTTGATGGTTTATGTCATAGTTATGATTATCAAAATGATGCAAAAAAACTTAAATTATTTCCAGTTACTTTGAAAGATGCAACATTGTGATGGTTCATGGGACTAGGACATGAAACTATTCACAATTGGGATAACATGAAGAAAAATTTCTTGGAGAAATACCAATAATATTACAAGACCAAGGAAATCAGAGATGAGATATTTTGCATCATGAAACACAAAGAGGAGACCTTAGAAGACTACCTTGAGAATTTCTTATTTAGCCTTCAAAGGACTAGGAAAATAGGGTTGAACAATTATACTATAAAAATGCTCTTTCTTAGGAGGATTATGGATGAATGTTTGAATATTTAAATCTTATGGGGGGTGGGGATATTTCCAAATTGAGATTTGATGATATTTTCGATGTTTGCAAGAACTACTCAAGGTCCACCCAATCGGTAAGAGGGTACATTGGGAAGCATGTCTCTTTTTGAGGAACATCACGTGTCATCAAAAGAGAACTAGGTGGACTGCTAGAAGATCTCAAAACTGATATTTTGAGTCACATTGGTAAGAAAATCAACACCTTGTACACCCATAGGAAACAAGAAGAGGTCGAAAAATCATTTTTTGTATCCTATCCTAATTGTCGTAAAAATATAGTAGTGAGGAATGTCCTTATAGAAAAACAAAAATTTATTCCTTAGAAGATGCTAGCAAGGCTACTACATTATGAACTCTTCTAACCAACATGATGGATTTGGACTTTAGTGAAGATCCTG
The DNA here is from genome assembly GCA_007115665.2 of Sequoiadendron giganteum. Lineage (NCBI taxonomy): Eukaryota > Viridiplantae > Streptophyta > Pinopsida > Cupressales > Cupressaceae > Sequoiadendron > Sequoiadendron giganteum. Next base: position 630,156,394 of record CM021100.1, read on the forward strand.
TTTACTATATGTCCTCACGAAGGCCTTGGCCTCCACAAATTATGCACCTAATGATGAATGAACCTCTTAATGTAGGACCTAGTGGACAACCCAGTTCCTTCCCAACTCAACCAAGATGGTATGGAGGGTGGAAACAACCTCTACCTTATTCACAATGGAAAAAAAAATACATGTATGCCCCTCAACCTTGGCAATAAGATTAGAGGATGCCACCACCACTGTTTCTACAATATCTGCCATATCCTGCACCGCCTATGAATAATCCATAACAACAGCCACCACAATTTTTTCCACCAATAGTGCCTTCATCCACTAGTCCACCATCCAACCCATCACAACCACCTAAGGAAACACCTATGCCTACACAAGCAACTCCAAATCTGAATAAGGTGGCACAATAATGAGGTGGCGGGTTACCTAACCTATCCTATCAACACACTAGACATAAATGGAGTTTAGTTATAATTAGGGAAATCCCTCCAAGGGCCCACTATTACTGAAATAAATGATGAACATGAAGAGTCATTAGAAAAACTAGATGAACCATCTAGGTTGCCTCCATACCCTGATAGGTTCCAATCTCATCCAAAACAAAAGGAATTGCTTGAGCCAAAGTTTAATTTTATTAATGAATTGAGAAATGTTAACATTAAGATTCCTCTTTTGCAGGCCATCAAGGACGTTCCTATGTATACAAAAATAGTTTGCGACTTGTGCACCTGAAAGAAGATAAAGAAACAAGATCCAAAGATGATACAAGTTATTGGGAAACTTGTTGACCTGATGTTGGGAAATATTTCGATTCCCAAATATTCAGATCTAGGGAGTCCTATAATTCAAGTACAAACTGGTCATATTGTCATTTATAATACTTTAATTGACTTAGGAGCTTCCATTAACATCATGAACGATGAGACTAAGGAAATGTTGTGCCTTCAAGGACTTAGGCCCACACCTATAGTCCTACAGATGGAAAACCACTCCCTAGTTAAACCCGAAGGTATGGTAGAAGATGTTGCTACTTTTTTTCTCTTAAGAATACCCTACTGACTTCGTGATCTTGTAGCTCAAAATAAAGCTAGGGGGATACCCCCTAATTCTAGGAAGACCATGGATCTAATGCTTATATCAATTGCAATTCAAGTAATATTGTGATTTCTAATGGGGATAAAAAGAAGCAATTGACCTTGTACCCACCTACGTAGCCACTATTAGAGACTATAGAACCCTTGTGGGTTGACAGTAATTTGGAGGAGTCTCTTCCTATGCTTACCATTGATCAAGCACTTGATATGGATTAATTATCAGAGGATATTGTCTTTTCAAATTTCTTTCAAATTGATATGCCTGATGATTTTTTAGAAAGATTTGTTTTTCATTCTTGTATAGACAACTGTTTGTTTAGGAAATTTTCATTGTTAAGTGATTCACAATCACCCCAACATTTTATTACATTACATCAATTGCTTCTGCATAATTATGTATATAGTTTGTTCATGCTTTTTGACACTTCTTTGACATCCACCTCACAAGCAAATGCTATAGATTTTCCTAAAAAATCTCAAACTATGGAAGTTTTACTAGGAGTAATTTAAACATTAATCCAAATTTGAGTGATGCACAAATTAAAGATTTAATTTCTATTTTAAGAAATCACAAAAATACATTTGCATGGGAGTATCAAGATATACATGGCATACATCAAGACACATGCACACACCACATTTACATAGATGAAGGTAGTAATCTTGTTAGGAAACTCCAAAGAAGGTTAAACCCAATCCTATGAGAAATTTTAGAAAAATTTTTACTAAAGTTATTAAATGTAGGATTCATATATCCATTTTTTGATAGTCAATGGGTTTCCCCTTAGGAGATAGTTCCTAAGGAAAATGGTAAATGGAGGATGTGTGTTGATTATAGAGCCCTTAACAAGGCTACTAAAAAGGATAATTTTCCATTACCTTTAATTGACCAAGTTTTATCCATACACTTGCAGGTAAGAAATTATTCTCCCTCCTAGATGGATTCAACGAGTACAACTAGATCCACATCGAACCAAAGGATCAAGACAAGACCGCTTTCACCTGTCCATGGGGGACATTTTCTTATCATGTTTTACCTTTTGGTTTATGTAATGTCCCCGCTACTTTCCAAAGGGCGGTGTTAAGTATTTTTGCTGATTTGATTCATGATTGTGTTGAAGTTTATAGTGGTGTGAAGACACTAATTTGTCTTTGAGTCATGAAAAGTGTCACATTTTGATAATAGAAGTTATAGTACTCAGATACTATATATCTGCTAAAGGCATTCAAGTTGACCCAAAGAAGGTGCAAATAATTGAGGATTTTTGTCAGAAGGATGTTCATAGCTTTCTAGGACATGCAGGATATTATAGGTAGTTTGTTCATAACTTTAGTAAGATTGTTGCACCTCTTTTTGATTTGTTGAGTAAAGATAACACTTTTTCTTGGATACAGGAATGTCAACAATCTTTTGAGACTATCAAGGAGAATCTTGTGACCACATCGGTCTTGTGAGGACCTAATTAAGAACTTCCTTTCCATATCCATACTGATGCTTCTGATTTTTTGATGGGAGTTGTCCTTGATCAAAAATATGACACATTATTTTATTCTATTTATTATATTAGAAAAAACTTTATAGGTGTTGAATTGAACTACACAGTTATTGAGAAGGAATTCCTTACAAATTTGTATACCATTAATAAATTTTGGCATTCTATAACTGGTTATAAAGTCTTTGTTCATACAAATCACTTTGCAATACAGTTTTTAATGAATAAACCAGTAGTTACATGAAAATTAATTAGATGGTTACTTTTATTGCAATAATTTGATATAACCATACTTGATAAACCTGGTTGAGAAAATGTGGTTGCAGACTTTTTATCTAGACTACAATGTAAGAGTGAACCTATGATCGTCGATAATGCTTTCCTTGATGAGCATATTTTTTCCATTTCAGTTAAGATTCCATGGTTTGTAGACATTGTGAACTACTTGGTCACTTGCAAGTTCCCCCACACTTCTCTCCTCAATATCATCAAAAAATTATGGGGCTAAGTGGTCAATATACATGGATCAATGGGCTCTTGTTCCACACTAGCATTGAAAACATCATGCACCGATGTGTAGACGAAGATGATGTCTTCAATATACTTCGAGCATGTCATTTAGAACCATGTGATGGTCATTTTGTAGCACAAAGGACTGCCAATAATATCCTCATAGTTGGATATTATTAGCCTACACTTCAAAAAGATTGTAAAAATTTTGTGCAACACTATGATAAGGGCCAACGTATGGGGCAACCCACACGTTCAGATGAGATGCCTTTGCAGCCCTACTTGTCTCGTAAACCCTTTGAAAAATGGGGTTTAGATTTCGTGGGGCCAATGATCAAAGAATAAGGAGTATATATTAGTCTGCATTGATTATGTTACTAAATAGCTAGAGGTTGTGGCTTTGAAACATGCATAAGATACCATGGTTGCTGAATTTTTGTATTTAAATTTTTTACTAGGTTTGGTGTGCCACATGAGATCGTGGTTGATCAAGGACCTTAGTTTACATATGAATTGATTGTTGCTCTAGTTCATGAATATGAAATTTAGCACTACAAGTCCTTACCATATCACCCACAGGAAAATGGATAAGTGGAGGTGACCAATCAAGAGCTTGAAAATATTTTGACAAAGACTATGGCCCTTCACAAGAAAGATTGGGAAAAAAGGCTTCCAAAAGTAGTTTGGGTATATCACACTACATGGAAGACCGCCACTAGTCTTAGATTGTATGAATTGGTTTATGGTAAGAAATTTATTCTTCCCATCGAGTTTGAGGTCAAGACTCTCTAAACTTCTTTGGAATAGGGAATGAGTTTAACTGATTCTTAGAAAGATCAGATTTCTCAACTCCATTCTCTAGATGAACTTCAAAAATAAGCTCTTTTCCATATGGAGGTAGTTTAGAAAAAAAATGCACTTTGGCATGATCATTTTAGCAAATAGTGGTCATTTTAGCTAGGTGATTGGGCACTTTTGTATGATTCCAAGTTTCATGACTTCAAAGGAAAGTCCCATACTAGATGGTTAATGCCCTATGAGATTGAGGTTGTCTATGATAACGGTGCAGTCAAGCTTCACACTGTAGATTATGATCTTATGACTCTTATTGTCAATGGGCATCACTTGAAACTATACAAGTGACCTATTTCTAAGGACAATTTTGTATCAAGTTTGATGAAGGAAATCCATATTCTTGACCGAGTTTATGTTGGATCTTCAATTACCCCTTAGGTACTTTTCAAGTTTTTAAAAAAGAAATAAAGATCCAATCATGAAAACCTTCGGGCGTTGATGGCCAATTATTACTTGAAAACTGAGTTACCGACAAGTAATAACTGCATAATAATCTTGGGGATGAAAACTAGTTTTTCGGTGTCTCCAATTGGTATCAAATTGAAAACTAACTTCTCAACGGTTTGGTGTCATTGGCAAAAAAAAATTAAAAACAAAAAAAGGCAATTTGTTCTCCCTGATGCTCCTTTTCTCAGGTTCTCCCTGGTATGGACAACTATCTTGTCTCTTGGTTTTCATTTTTCGTGAATACTCTATGCCTGATTTTTATGCTAGGAACCTTCCTATCACTCTCGAGACATGTTCCCGGTTGGCTTCCATACCTATTCAATGATGTCCTTTCTAGCCCTGTGGTCGTTGTACATGATCTATTGTTGTCAAGTAAATTGCATGGATGCCTTCAATCACATGATGTGTTTGTCCCGTCAATGTGATTTGTCAGCCTCTTTAGTGTCCATGTTGGCATCGATTTCTACTACTTTTTTGTCAAGGCATATCTTTCACGTGCCTATCCAATTGATATCATCTTCAAATTATCTATAATTACTTGGAATTCCACTAATTTATCAATGTAAGATAGTGAGAAAGCTTCTAATTCTCAGTATGAATTAGTGAAGTAAATTCTTGGACAGCTATATCCATGGGAAGAGTTTTCTGATTGTTATCAAGTATTTGACATGGAAGCCCCCCTATATTGAGAGTGATGTCTAACCCTTGATCAAAGCTCGTGTCTCAGGCTTCCTGCAGATATTTTATCAATTCATTAAGGATCTCTCTCTTATGTTTCATTGCTTCCCATTACTCAATGTATATTTTCCTTGTGGGATCACCCCATTCTCAACTAACACTTCCAACTTGAAATCTTTCAACTTTGTCCCAGCATTAAGGTCCTTTTCCACCATCTATAAATTTTGAGATAACATGTCAAGCATCTGATTCAACTCTATCTTGACATCATTTATATTGTTAAACAATTCAAAAGAAGACTTTAAAAGTTGAGTTCCTTGTGCAATCAATATTTCTATCCATGCATTCACAACTCGACCTTATGTCCTAATCCTTTCAGCCTTTGAATTGCACCATCATCAACACATGTTTTAACAGGTTCAACTGATTCAAAATATTGACTTATCTGTAACAACACAAAATTAAGTTGGTCCACCTTAAGCTTAATTTGACCTTTAATAACCTTATCTCTATCATGTCTCTCGATGAAAGAAGCCAATGCTACTTGCAGGTCCTCCTAGGCACTTTCATGTGTCTATTTTTCAAGTTCAATCCTTGTGATTGCATAATCAATACCTTGTATTTCTTCAACAGTTTTATCTAGTAGTGGTTGTGCCACTTCAGTATACTTATTTTCTGATTTGTTAACCAACACCCTTGAAAGTGTTTTGGCCTTCTTAGTAGACTTGGGCTTTATTGGAAAAATTTGGCCAAAGTCAAAGTCGTCTAGGGAGACGACTTGTTTCTTTCTCTTTAGTTTTTGTGATATCAGCCAAGGAGGAAGGATGAAAGAATCTTATTTTGTTTCTATCACCAAGTTTTGTGATGATGGGGTTGGTCCTATGGCTTGTGAAGCAGATGGGATATTAGGTGAAATGATAATGGTGGTCAAAATGGTGGGTTTTGAGTTAAAAATTTAGTAGGAATCTCCACACTTGACACTTGAGATGTAGATGTAGATATGAACTTATCAAAGTTTGATTATGTAAATGTATCAATTATAGGTGAGGATCATCAGATAAACTAGGAAAAATAGAAAGTGGGACAAACACATTCTCTATGTTGTCATGAGGGCTTTGAAACAATGATTCACTGGTGGGTGAGGAAGGGGATGAATAAACATATTGTTCTGACATTGTGGGTGAAGCAAAAAAAAAACAAAAATAGTAGGTAAATGTTGCACACTCAAAGTAACTAAAGGAGTAGGAATTTGAACTGTAGAAATTTTTGGAGAAGACGATGGAAGTTCCTCCCATGTTAACTCTGGTTGAGAGGTATCAATATATTATTTTTCAACCTCTTTAGCCATGATTTCTTCTTTTGCTATGTCTTCCTGAGTTGATGTTCCCTCTTTTTATTTACCTTTAGCCCTTTTGATCTTGAAGACAAGTTTTGGATTCTTGTTAGTACTGGAAGTATCTTCTTTAATCTTCATTTTAATTTCTTCCCTTTTTCTAGAAGGTTCTTCAATATATTCTTCTTTTGATCCTATTTTGAAACACTTCAACTTTATTCCTTTCTTTTCCAACCAAATATTAGTGTTAGCAAGAATAGGTTGGAACCTTTCTCTTATTGAAATTATTTCCTAATGCAACCATTGAATTGGTAGAAGATGAGTGTAAACAATTTTATTTTCCACATATGTAGGATCAACTATATTTTCTTCTTCTTGCATATCCTCAAGAATACCAACAAGCTCAAAGTTCTTATTTTTTTCTAAGGCAAGTTGAGTGAAGTCTAACTTCCTTACATCTTCATCACTTCTCCATTCAACCCATATATCTTCAATCCTATGAACATGGGTGTAGCTTCTCTTAAGCTTATCCTTCATACCATGGTAATCAACGTCATTCATTTTATTATACCTCTTCATAGTCACCCACTAAATTTTAGTTTCTATGGATTTGGATCTTGGAGTTGTAGATATCGAATATCTGCCAATGGTGATTGGGAACTTGAAACCATCTCTATGAGATTCTACTTGTTTGCTATGCATAGCCATTATTTTCCTACATAACTCCATCAATATAATTTTATTACTTGGATACCTTGGTAACATGTATGGTTGCCCATCAAAACAACCAACCAGGATGTAGGTGAAAGTAGGAAATTGCAGAAATATACAACCAAACCTTTTCACTTGTTCCCAAGCTTCATCAAAGACTCTTTTCTTTTCAATATTTTTATCAAACATGCATATTTAAGTATAGAAGAATGCATCATTTACCCTTTTGAAGTGCTTGATGATTTGTTTCAATGTTAGCTATGAATAGTATTCATACACTAGAATTTTTCTTCTATCACCTTTTGAAGATAAGCTAGGAAAATTTCTTGTGGAGGTAGCAACATATACTAAATATGAAGTCATATATAACTTCAAATACATTGACACTTTTGAGATTTATTAATAAATTGAACTACTAATTTTCTTACCCCAAAAGACCTGATTACCCTTCCTTATGACATAAATGTACTGATACATCCATTGTTGAAAAGTATTGGATGTAACTCTGCTTAGGAGAGTTATCAGATCACTTGCCTCTTCAATGAGCTTACTTCAGAAGATGTTCTTTGGCCACCTTGCAATTGTAGGCTTGGAAGTCTTGAGCCATCAGGTATTGATGTTTTTCTTGCACTTATTTGAATTCTTGTTATTATGATCTTGTGCTCACTCCATGGTGATATTACCATAATCATCAATATTAAGAACATAATAATCTTATCAAATAATTCCTCATCCAACCTTATTACTAAATTTCCATCTACATCTGTTATGCTAACACAAACTCTGGATTTTGAGTTGACACTAGAAAGGCAGAAACCAAATGATTGTTACTATTAAGAACAACTTGCATGCTTGAGGCAATAGGTTGTTTTTTCACCCTTTCCAATAATTCTAGCATGTCTACATGCTCGATCTTTGTATCTTTGATATTGTCCACATTGGACTCCATGAAAGTCATCGAGAACATTCCTTGGTATTTGTACTTCATAGTTTTCTTCTTGGGAGGCGAATCAATCATTTGGCAAGAGACTGCAAAAAGAATTTCAAAACCTTCCCAAGTTACATAAAAATTTGAAGTGCCAAGGTTCGTGCAATTGTGGAGAAAATTTGACTTTCACATTTGAGAAGTGTTTTGATGTGCAATTTACAGAAAATTCTTCGCACTACATGAGAAATTATTTTTGGGCACAAAGGTGGAATTTTTTTTGCCTTTACATGATGGTATAGCTTTAGATGTAGTTCAAAGAAAATTCTTTGAACTACATTTAGGGTAGGTTATCAAACAAGAACAAATCGAAGGATTTTCTCTAATTTTCATCTGTCAAGGGTAAATCATCCTGATGCAAATCGGAGAAAATTCTCTTACTTGCATCTGATATGCAAAGGATATGCACTTCGAAGAAAATTCTCTGAATTGCATGGGGTAGATCTATTTGATGCACTTCATAGAATTTTCTCTGAAATGCATGGGATAACTAGGCGAGGGAAAGTTGTTATTTTCTCTGAACAACACCACTAAACAAGGGTGTTATGTGGGGAACTTTCTCTGAACAACACCACTATTAGAAGGTGCATAAGGGTAACGGTGTTATGCAGGAAAAATTCCTCGCATAACTTGAAGACGGTATGTTTGAGGATGATGTTGTTCGAAATTTTGCCCAAACAACTTTAGTCAAGGCAACACAAGTAAAAAAGAAAACCTAACGTAGAAACTGTGAACAAAAAGGAGCAAAAATGATAAACAAAAAAAGAAAAAAAGAAAACCTGAACCAAAACTAAACAAAAATGAAAACCTAAACAACTTTATGGAAACCTACAATGGTAAACAAGAAACAAACAACGTTTAAAACATAAACAATGCTTACAAAAATGAAAGAAAATAGGAGTAAGAACGACATACCTCAAAAAACCTAAATGATGCGAACACCTAATTAGATCTTCACAAAATCCTAGCACACACATGTAACAAAAAGCAAATAGGAAGTAAGATGCAAGCGAATCGGTCGAGGAAACAAGGCAAAATGAAAATAAAACAAGTTCTAATCAATAAATAAACTGACATAAAAATGCATTAATGGTCGCACATGTGGGAGTAGGAGTCTAGTTGCAGAAAATTTCTTTGTTACACTAAACATGCAGTTAACTAAAATATGCAAGTGTGCTAAAATTTAGCGACACTGCACAAAAAAGAAAAAATGACTGTTGCAAAATGACTTGTAATTTTTTCAAAAGGTAAAAAGGTGACCTAACTCAAAAACTTTTTGAGGGTCCAAACTACACATGATACTAATCAAAATATGTCTCGATATGCAAGATTAGAGGATGTGGGCTATGAAACAAATAAGTTTTGTAGGGGTCATCCCATGAATTGAGAAGGAAATTTTGAGGATAATAGGTCTAATGTTGAATAATGCTATTAAATCCCATATATTTTAATTGGAAAATGCATTATCTACAAAATAAAAAAGAGACTTTAATGAGCTATCAAGTTTCTTTGCTACCACATCCTAGACTAGTATCCTTGTCCTCCTCTAGTTATCATGCCTATTGCTATTGATCTCCCAATTTTGAGATGGCGGGGGTGCTAGTTCTTCTACAAGTGTTTAATGGTCTTTGAATGCTTAGTTTGGTTTCTTATAGTTTTTTTTACTTCTGATACTTCTATATATATTATAGTAATGCTATTTTGGTTGGTATAGCAATCTATCTTATGTATATGTGTCAATATTTTATTTATTACAAACTTTTTATTTTAATAAATTTATAGATATTATCACCTTTTATCTAAATTAAATAAATATTAATTTCACATATATTCAAGTTTTTTATATATATATTAATATTGATATTACTTCAAAAAAAAGGAGAATGCAAAAATGGGGAAAAAGTAAAGAAATGAGAAAAGTAGAGATCGACAGGAAAGCCCTAACAAAACTTGTGAATCCATTGATATTAATATGGCAGACATTGTAGACCGTGATATTTTTGCACTCAGACACACTGCAATCATTGGTCATGTCCTAGGGAAATACAGACAGAGGAGTGAAATAAGAGCCTGGGTCAAAAAGAATTGGCCATTTGTCCAAGAATTATATTTCGCACATAAATAATTCTTTATCGTCGATTTTGATAATGAGGGAGAAGGGATTAAGAAACTGAAGAATGGTACATGGATGTGCGACGAATCATATGTTTATGCCCAAAGATGGGTACCACATTTTGATCTGACTGTAATGGAGCCTGCAGAAAAACCCATTTGGATGAGACTGTATAATTTGCAATTCAAATTTTGGTGTGAAGACAGCCTTAGAATGATTGGCAACAATATTGGAATAACCCTTTCAATTGATATGGGCAACGATGATCAGATTCAATATGTGAGGATAAAGTTAATTTCAATAAATAAAATTCCCCAAACCTTAAATTTGAAAATGGTTGCGGGCATCTGGCAACAAAGGATTGAAATTAAGGAAGAAAATTTCTTCTGTCTGAGATGTCGAAGGAGGAATCATAATGAAGAAACTTGCAGAATTCCCCCAAACAAGGTTTGGAAGGCTAAGAAAGTTAATCATGCTCAACCACACCTAGTTGAAGATTGTGATCTGAAAGTGAAGACACTCGAAGGCCCAAAATCTGTCGAAGAGGGGGAGAAATTTCCTACGGAGGAACCCAAAGATCTAAACGCGGTGAATCAAAACGATGACACCATTAATCCAAACCTAGGTTTCGAGGGAGAGGAAATGGCAATAATCAAATTTCAAGAGCCACTAAGCTAATTGTCGATGGACCAATTCTAGGAACCCGAGACTCCTGAAGATGCCAGTGAGGATGAATTGGATATGATTGACACAAGAACAATAGGCCAGATGGTGGTAAAAACTCATAAGATGGGTACTCCCAAACCCAAAATGGGGAGGAAGATGAATAGCAAGAAACAGTCAGAGGATGGATTACTGCCAGACCAATCATCTATCAGATCATACCTACTGAGATCCAGGGGAGGCAAGCCCTCCTCTGGGGGAAAATGAAGATCCTCACCTGGAATGTTAGGGGCCTAAACACCCCTAACAGATGATGTGTGATCAAACACCAAATCGAAACTCAATTGAATGACATAGTGCTTTTACAAGAAACTAATCATCAAAAGAGAATGCAAAATTGTTTTTTAAAAGCTGCTTTGGATGGGTGGGACATGCCCACAATGCTATTGGAGCATCAAGGGGCCTTTGTATTATGTGGAGACCAAATAAGGTATCAATCTCCATAATTTTTTCTGATTAGAATTGGATCAAATGCGAAGTCAAAAGTGTGAATTCAGACTGTTAGTTCATCCTTTACAACATATATGGTCCGGTTAAAACTGCTGAAAAATTTGATCTCTGGACGATCTTAAAATAAGACCTAGAGGGTCTAAATGATAAGGTGATTTTGGCTGGTGACATCAATGCCATTCTACACCCGAGTGATACAATTGGCGAGCTTGGAAGAATGGTGCAAGCCCAAAAAGACTTCAGCAATTTCATTACAGATCGGGGACTGACAGACATCATACCTACAAATGGAAATTTCAATTGGACAAATAGAAGGCATGTCCTATCCAATATTGTGGAGAGATTAGATCGATTCTTTGTCTCATACGAATGGCTTGAGACATCATCATTACCCAGTGCTCTGATTAAACCATGCCCAATTTATGACCATTACCCAATGGAACTAAACATTTTAGAAGATTCACAACCTGGAAAATCCCAATTCAAATTTGAAAGAATGTGGTTTCGGTGGCCGAGAATTACATAAATCATTAAAGAATGGTGCCTGGAATCTAGGCACATCAAGGGCACAAGAATGTTTGCTTTCTATAAACGGTTACAAAACTTGAAGGAAAAACTAAAGGTATGGAATAGAACTGTTTTCAAAAATATTTTTGAAGAAAAAATCAGAATAGAGTAGGAACTAGAATAGCTAAGCGATTATGTCATCCATAATGGAATGTCTGCATCAGAATTCAATAAAGAAAAAGAACTAATGATGGATTATGAGGAAATATTGGCAAGGGAAGAATGCTAAATTGGAGATCTAAATCCAGAGAATGTTGGTTGAAGGATGGTGACTGCAACACCAATTTTTTTCATAACTCCATGAAAATAAAAAGAAGTTGGAATAAAATCACCCAAATTACACTCAAGGAGGGAAGAATCTTAACAGATGTTAAGGACATTCAAGCTGAAGGCGTCCATTTTTTCAGTTCTTTATTGGGCAGATAAGGTAGTGCGGATACATTAAACAATGATTTCTTGAATGAGGTTCCCACTTTAGTCACCAATGAAGATAATCAGATGCTAATTGCATCGGTCACCCTTGAAGAGCTCAAGACTGCCACATTCCAGTTGAATCTAGACAAGGCCCCAGGCCCTGACGAATTCACTACTTCGGTGTTCCAAAACTGTTGGGACTTTATGGAAAACGATATACTTGAAGTTGTGGAAGAATCAAGTAAGAAAGGAATTATATTGAAGGAATTGAATAACACCAACATTGCTCTGATCCCTAAGAAACAAGATGTACAAACCTTTTCAAATTTCTGACCTATCTCGCTATGCAATACAATATACAAAATTGTAGCAAAAATGATGTCAAACAAACTTAAGCTCATTCTCCCAAAAATCATATCAATTGAACAAAGTGGGTTAGTGCCCAATCAGAACATAGTGGATGAGATTGTGATTGCACACGAGATCCTCCATTCAATCAAGAAGGACAACTTGAGAGGAATGATTGAAATTAGATGTTAAAAATGCATATGATCATGTACATTGGAGATTCCTTATGTTGACAATGAAGAAATTTGGTTTATGTGAAAAATGGATGGATTGGGTATTTTCATGCATAGCCACTCCTCGGTACTCAATTCTTATTAATGGTAGTTTGCGCGGCTTCTTTCAAGGTGGTCGAGGATTACGACAGGGTGACCCTCTATCTCCATTCTTATTTGTAATCATGGCGAATTTGTTGAGTCAAAAGATTTCGACCATAACCAGGTCAGGCATTTGGAAGGGAATTAGTGTCGTGCCCTCACTTCCCCCTTTCACTCACCAGTTATTTGCGGATGACACATTATTATACAGACAAGCCTCTTTGGACAAAGCCATGAGTATAAGGCGGATCCTGGATGAGTATTGCTTGGCCTTTGGTCAAAAGATCAGCAAAGAAAAGTCAAGGATATTATTTTTCAACATTGGACAAACAATGCAAAGGATAATTGCCATAACCTTGGGTTTTGGAATAGAAAAACTACCTGCGATATACCTGGGTGTGCCACTTTTTTGTGGATCAGTCAACAACAAGCTATGGAAGGAGGTGGTGGAGAAAGTTGGGAAAAAACTAGAAAGTTGGAAAGTTAGGTGGCTCACCATTGCTAGACGCTTAACAATGATTAAGTCTATACTTGCTTCTATACCAATATACATGCTATTCACAATGGAAATCACCAAAAAATCTGCACAATAAATAACAAACATAGATGTTTCCTCTTGGATGGAGCAAATGAGAAACACAAGATCCCTTTGGTTGCTTGGGATGTGATCAAATGCCCCAAAGAAGATGGGGGTGTCAGAATCAGAGATATCATGTTACAAAATAGAGTCTTAGGAGAAAAAATCATATGCCGCATGTACAAATACCCTAAAGCCCTGTGGTGTCATTTTCTTCAGAAGAAATATATTGATGAAGACTCACCGGAGCGTATTTTAACTATTGCAAACCCACCGAACGGGTCTACCCTGTGGAACTTTGCAATAAAATGTAGAGACATTATTACTAATCATTTATCTTGGAGAATTAAAGACGAAAGTAAGGCCAAGTTTTGGATAGATTCGTGGAACGGGTATAGACCACTAATATAATTACCTAGAATGATCATAGCAATGGAGATCATTGTCCCATTAATGGGGGAGTTGGTTCAGGACTATATGGAGCTACATGGAACCAACGAACTCCCATCCTTTAGGTGGAAAGGTATGGACATGTTGGACATTGACAATAGGAAGACTCCTAAGGTAGATTTGGCTTCTAGACACATTGTCTCGGGGACTGGGGTGGATGAAATCCTCTGGTGTGCGACCAAGTCTAGTAATTACACCCCCAAACTTGGTTCCGAAGTAACTCATAGAATGTGGGAGAAATACATGTGGAAAATTGAACTATGCTGGAGCCCCCATATTCTCCCAAAGGCAGGTGCCTTTGCTTGGTTGGCTATACAGAATCATATTCTAACTGGTGATAGGTTAATGAAGCTAGGTTTTGTGGGACCATATCGATGCCCATTATGTTGCAATCATTTTGAAACTCTTGATCATCTACTGGTATAATGTGATATTGCTCAGGAATGTTGACATTTCTTCCTAAGGAAGTTGAACTATCACGGGCCTTGGCCACAAACATTAAAAGAAATGTTCACTTGTTGGCCAATTCTTCACAAATTTGTTGTTTGGTAGGGACTCTAGTATGCCATTCCAGCAACGGTGATATGGCACCTTTGGAAGGAATGAAACTCACGTATCTTCAATGACAAACCTTTGATTGTGGCATCAATCTTAAGCAAAATTGAAGTGGTTGTGTGCAAACATGCAAACCTTGGGTTGGCTGGAAAACAATACCATCAATTCTCATCATGGAATGATCAAATGTCCAAAATATGGCCACATCCTATTCCTCTAAAGGGGGACACAATAAAAAATAGGAATGATAGGAAGACGGCTCGGTGGTGTCTTCCCCCTCGGGGCCACCTTAAACTAAATTTTGACGCAGCTGCATGTGGGAACCCAGGTCTATCTGGGGTGGGATTTTCAATTAGAAACAAACATGACATTTTGGTCTAGGGCGGATCTGTTAAACTTCTTGTAGGAACAAAAAATGATGCGAAATTTATGACCCTATTGAATGGACTAAAACTGTGCGAGAAAAAGGTATTTCAAATTTGGACATTGAAGGTGACTCGATGAATGTGATCCGAGCCATTATTACTGGTAAGGCCCCAAGCTGGAAATCAATGATGTGGCTTGAAGAAATTCAGAAAATATTGAAGGAAATCGGTGAATACAACATCAAACATGTGTTTCGAGAAGCCAATGTGGATGTCGACTTCCTCTCTAATCACGCCATCGACCAGTTAGAGGTGTCCATTATCTCAAACAACTAGAGGGCATGGAAAGGTTTCACTCTGGCTGAGGGCTCAAATGAAACTACTACCCTGTAAGCTACCAAACTAAAGCACGATACATATGACATAAGACTTCAAGTACATGGAAAATGATCGAGTTTGGTGGCTTCCAATAGACTCCTGGAGGATGAATGGCAAAAGGGCCAGAGGTTAACTTCCCAGTTGCTCAATATCACATAACAACAAGCAATACTATGGTGCTAAAAAAACTCCATTTCACTCAAACAATACTTAGGAAAATGATATGCATGAAACTATACTGGTCCTCAGGGAAGGCCTGTGCAAGAATATTGGAGCCGATTTCTTTCTAAGCTGCTAGTGTGATCTTAGGAGAACACATGGCCATAAGGATCCTCTTCTTTTCTCTTTGCTCATGAAAATTTGTAATGATTCCTTTTATTAATAGAAAGGAGCTACCCCTATGGTAGCAATTTGCTTACAAAAATAAAATATTGATATTACTTATATAACAAAAAAAATTATATTATTATAAACAATTATAATACATTTTATTATTAAATAAAATCATTAGTATTATATAATTTATATATAAATAATCTATAAAATAATATATCTTTAACTATATATACATTCTCTCTTGTTAATAGGATAGAGTGATGTTGAACATGACAATAGTTATAAGGAGGAGAGTATACAGAGTAATTATTAGATGTGACGAACTTTAGTTTTGAAGTATAAGCATTAAAGGTTCAATGGAATGACCTTTCATTACTCATCTTTTAATGTTTGAGATCTTTAAGGTGTAGTGGCTTCTCATGGCTTTAGTAGATGGTGCTCTCCATTTGGGTGGTAAAAAGGTAGGTGGAAGGTGTGGAAATGAAAAGGAGGATAAAACATCAAAGTAGAGGAGATTTCAAGTGATTGGTGAAGAAGCAGTGACAAAACTCATGTTATTTTTTTATTAAGAATTCAATGACCCCATACTAAAATAGTGGATGGTTTGTATTTGGGAGTTGAAAAAGGGATCAAATGGTTCTATAAGGGTTAGTATAAATCTGGTGATGGATTTTTTTTGGATTTCGGTTATATGAGGCAATTGGATTACATTTGATGCAACTTAGTCACTTTCATGTGCATCCATACTTTCAACAATGACTTGTTCCTAACTTCTCCATGATGACATTATAGATGTGGTCCACTAGGAAGAGGTAATTTGGATAAGTTTTGGAGCACCTTCATGCTATCAAGAGGATTTAGATATGCCTTTAGTTGGCTATAGAAACAATTACTAAGAATTTACAGGCCATTCTTCCTTTGGAGGCTATTTCATTGTTCTCAAAATGTTGTGATTTAGAGGAGGATAAAGACAAAGGCAAGGATACTAAAGTATTAGGTCAAAATGTGGTATGTGAAAAATGTAATTGTGTAATAGTGGGTTTGGCGACACCTACATAATTTTCCTTGGCCCTTAAGGTTCTCAAATTTCTTTTAATATTATGCTAGACAATGGGGTTGGGGTAGAAGTTCCTAAGGTTTTGACCATTTCGTTTGGGTGGTAGTGTGGTTTTAATTTTGTAGTTGCTTTTTTTTTGTCTAGTATCTTGTCCACTAGTAAGACAATATGGGGCTTAGGCCTAGTTATTAGGGTTTCCCCAATTTTTATGGTCCCTGGACCTAAACCAAGTAATATCATAAAAAACTATATATACATTATATATAAGAAAGTAATATACTAGTGTAGGTATCTTAAATACATCTATCTAAAAAATTTCAAGAGATATCAATTTGAAGTTATTTTATTTATTGCATACATTTATTTGCATCTAATTGTTTGTATTTATATTTTAAATTTTTTATTATTATTTAAAAACTCATTAAAAATAAAAATTATAAAATATTTTTTTATTAATTTAATTAACATCTATGCCAATAGAGGCATGGTGTGATGGTTAAGTTGTGGTGTTGTTCTTGCCATCAAGCTTCAAACCCCACTAGGGTGTTATTGTTGAATGTTTAAATTGGGGATGAGGTCCCCCGTTTGTGACCTCATTGGTTCATAGCTTCAAAGCGTTTACCCCTTCTTTTACAAAAAAATGAGTAACATCTACTAATATTTTTAAATTGCTAATAATTTTTTATTATAAAATAGTAATAATTTTAATTTTTTATTATAAAATAATAATAATTTTAATTTTTTAATTTTTAATTTTATTCTATATTTTTGGTTAATTATTATATTTTAAATAATAAATTATATCTATACTTCTATCTAAAAATTATTTCAAATTTTTATTTTATTTTTCCCTTCTATTTGAAATCAACTTAAACTTGATTATTATTAAATATTATTATGAATATTTTTATATATCAAGTTTAAGGTAAAAGATAAGGGTTTTTGTTCAATTTTAATTTATTTGAAAAATATTAAAAATTTATTTTATTTTTATTTGTTTAATTACGCTGAAAGGCGTTATACAGTGAAAGCAATGTGTAAACATTTTGAAGCTGTATTTAAAATGACAGCCAAGTGGAAGTCGTGGATGCCAAAAAATCACATGCTAGAAAACGCTTTTGTCGTTAGATTTTTCATTTTCCCCGGATGGTAACTGTTTTCTTAGGGTTTTGTTTGCTTTCGTTGGTTTTTCGTTGTCTCGGTTGGTAACTGTTTTTTGAGGGTTTTGTTTGGTTTCATTGGGTTTTTCATTTTTTTTGTTCCTTATTTGCAAATTGAGACTCTGCAAGCTCTTCAGGCAGTGACTCTGACCTATCGAAAGCACCATCCCCAAATGCAGTTCCTAAGGTACGATAATATGAGGTTGTTTGGTTTTTGAATTCTTTTATGTCACGAGCATCCTATGTGAAATGGTTTATTTGGTTACCACTTTGATATAAAGCGCTTTTACAGATTCTGAGTTACTTAAATGTGGCATAACATGGATGTAACATGGTAAATTTTTCTATATGTTGTCATCAATTCGATTGCAGGAGCCAATGGGAAAAGTTGCATAATGCAATCAAAGAACTAGCCCTAGCGTGGAAACACATGGTGTGAAAAGTGCATTCTCTCTATAGGTTCTTACTGTACTCGGATTTGGGTATAATATTCACTGTGACATTCTAATCTTAAGTTTCACATGTAAAATTGCATTGTCGAACCTATGCTCAATTTTGAGTGCTTTGATTTTGTAGGAGCCATGAGTGAGTTGGATGAGGAGAATGTTAACTCAAAGCCAACTTCTGCCATTCAAACAGAATGTCATCAAGAAGGTATGGTTTAACACATGTCAAGTAAAATGGTGGCAAGTTTTAAAATTCATGTCACTCTGGTGCCTTACCTTGCAATATGGTCATTTGATAGGGGAGAGTGCTCCATCTCAGAGGCAGGTCTCCCCAGATAAGCTATATCGTGTTGCCTTGTTAAGGAGTCGTTTTGCTGAAACAATCTTGAAAGCTCAAGAGAAAACCCTTAACAAGGTTGGTTGACAGACCTGGGAACTGGGTGGGTGAGTGGTAGCATAGCCACTATTTGGGAAAGCCATTATTCCATTCATGTGTTGGATATGTGTGTCCATACAAAGGTTGAATGTTCTTTTTGAGAGTAGGTTGCTTCTGAAGAAACATAATGATTGTTTATTAAATGTCCTATCCATCAGGGTGACAGGGGAGATTCAGAGAAACTAAGGCATGAGAGGGAGGAACTCGAGAGAAGACAACAAGAAGGTAACTATTTGTGGTGTGTCACCATACTGTCCAGGCAGGTTGGTTAATATTTTGCCTATTTTGCCTTCTGATTTTAGTTTTAGTTAGGTACTATGTTTATTGTTGTGTTTTTTGATATATTCTAGAGAAAGCAAGGCTTGAAGCAGAAGCAAAAGCTGCTGAACTGGCTAGAATGCAAATTGAAGTAGAGGCTGCAGCTGAAGCAACATGGAAGCTGAAAATTGAACGTGAGGCTGCACGATTGGCTTTACAACAAGTAATGTTGTTGAGATCTTTGTGTAAAAGTATCTTCATCACACATTCTGCTAAAAGAGTCCAAAATTTTAAATTGAAAAAAAATCTTGACATTGAAGAATTGATAATCTCTTTTTATTGCTTGAGTAACCAATGACAGATGGAGGAAACTGTAGAAATTGATGAGAACTCTAAAATTCTAAAAGATTTGGATATGCTCAGAACTTCATAGAATGATCACACCGTATGTTCAAGATGGTCCTCTACCGTATGTTCAAGATGGTCCTCTACACTGAATGGCTTAGCAAATAAACCATTAGAGGAAAGCAGTGCAATCATATTTGATTAATAGTGCACCTTTTTCAAAAATTCAAATATTTACCATTTGCAAAAGATTTGTTGAGGCTGATTGCATTCCATCTCTTCCTTTTCTGAATAGCAAAACAAGAAAAAGAGTATTTTGTGGCAATTATTTGTTGCTCTGCAGACTCTATGAGTATTAAATCTGTTAATCTATTGACCAAGCAAGATATTACACTCCAACAATATCCCATATTTGTCACGTACATCTAGCAAGATATAGTTGAAATTTCATTAGGAACTATCCAGATGATGGGGTAATCCTGGATATCGTCATTTCTTCACAGCTTACCTCCAGCTCCTTTGTAGTATTGATGCCATCAGATCAAAAATTGTTCTGAGACTGCTTGGGAAGATTGTTACTTGTGCAAAATTACTCATTTTTGAACAAGATTTTGTTATTGAATTTCTTTTTGAATACTCTGATCGTGCCCAAATAGAAAACTTTGGCCACAACTCAGTGACTGATGGAGGTATAATCCAATCCAGTAAAATTTATGAATAGTATTTGGAGTATGGTTTTTGGGTTTGATTTTGTTTTTGGAGTATCATTTGGATTGATAAAAATCAAGGCTCTAGTGCCACGAGTTGAAGGATCCAGTGATTGAGAATCTTTTACAAAGTGGGTCAGTGGAATCGGTTTGTGGTTTTGATTGGTTGGAGATGGATATAGGGAATCTGTTGAAAAGGAAGAGGTGGCTTGTTGATTCCTTATCTACAATTATAGGTAGACAAAGTGGGTAAAGTGGCAAGGAAAAGGTGTTAGGGATGGCTTAGCAGTACATCAATGTTTAACTATGAAAGCATGGTTGTAGCTCTCTGTAGAAAGAGAAGAGAGTTTACCATATATTATTTCAAGATTTAATGGTGAAAGCATGGTTGAGGCTCTTTGCAGAAAGAGGAGACAATTGACAACATATCGTAGAAGTAATAAACAACTAGAGGGTTTTGGTGCTGGTTATACAAATTGAGTTTAATTTCCTTTCCATTGCCCCTGCAATCTCTTGGTGAGAGCCTCCTCTTAGAATTCTTGGATAGCCAGAGATAGCTGCAAAAGTCTATGACACACAAATTCGGTGGCAAGCATTAGATACTTTAAGGACAAGATGCAAAGTTGCTTTATAGAGAAGAGTTTGGCTTTGGTTGTGCAAGCTAATCTTGAGTGGTTTCAGAGGGAAGAGAATTTTTTTGTCCATTTGGACACATGCGGAGTTGCTTTCTTTCCTTGCCTATACAAGGAGAGAGTTTTCTAATAATAATAATACTCAGTTGAAGTGAACTATTTGTTTGCTCGAGTAAAATGAAGACCATTTGCTTTGAGAAAACCAGGTATGTGGAGATTGGTAGATGCTAAGTGGGGTGCGCACATGTGTTCATGTTTGTCTTGCATTAAGGCTTTCTGGATGACATTTCGTGGTGAAGATTAATACTACTAAGAGGAGGATTATTGTAGGCATACATCCAATTGGCATGGAAACTTTTAACCAAATTAAATTGCAGATGGTAAGCCAAACTCAACAAATCTTTCTATCCTTCTAGCATGTGCTATAGGAAAACTTCAGAACAAGATATGGATAACTATGAACTTTATGATTAAGCAAGATTATTGTTATTAAGAGTAGATAGTTGTGTTGCCCTGATTAATATGTCTGCATATGGAAGCATGGGAAAGATGGATTGTTCAACAAAGAGCAACCATAAACCTGGTAGTAAAGAATACAATGGTTATAGGATGTGCACAATATAATGGTCTTGTTAAGGCTTATGGATGCCTCAAAGACATCGTGCTCTCATGCACTACACAAATGAACTTCTTGACAAATCCTTGGCAAGTTTAGAAAAGGCAAATGGCAGGTGTGATGCCAAACATGGCAACCTTTGCCAGGATCATCCTCTTAACTCTTAAGGATATCACAACCTGGGAGATTTAAAACAACAAATGACATGCAAAGAAAAAATTATTGAAACCAGATTTTTGCCTACAGATTCAAAACCCCTCATAGATGTGCATACTATGTTTTTCCAAATGGAGATCTATGTGGCCTTTTTTTTTATCATAATCATTTTTTAAACCTTTATATTGTATATCCCTATATTGGGAGTCGGGACCATGTAATTGAACAGATCATAGAAATTTTCATAACTTAACATTTTATACACAATGTCAAGTTAATTATAAAAACACATAAAATTATTCATTAGCAATTGCAACATTATTCACACATCTTTTATATTAACAAATAAACATTGAAAACAAATTTATTTTTAATATTATAACATTCATAACTTAAACCTTTTATACACAATGTCAAGTTAATTATAAAAGCACATAAAATTATTTCTAAGCAACTTAATTTTTCTAATAATTTAATAAAATAAGATAAAATTAATAAAAATTATAGATAAATTTATGAAACATTTATTTACTTATCACTAAAAAATAATAAGGGTTCATTCACTAACTTCACTAATGTTCATTCAATAAGGGTTTAATTAGGGTTAGGGTTAAATTACAATTTGGGTTGGAGTTAGGGTTCACGTAAGATAAGGAGTATTATTTGTTTAGTGTTAGAGTTCAATTATAGTTATCTAGGGTTCTGAGACAATGACAATTAGGTTTCAATTAAGGTTACGAATGAATTAGGATTAGGGTTTAGTTCGTAATTAATTAGGGTTAGAGTTCAATTACAACTATGATTAGCATTTAATTAGTGTTGAGTTATGGTTAGAATAAGAGTTCAATTATGTTGCAATAGATGCCTCAATAATGATAACTCTAGGTGTATTTTATATATATTAATATTTAATATATGTATGCTTCAATTTGGGTTAAGGTTCAATTGATTAAAAATAGGTGCCTTGAGAAGGATATCTCTTAGTGTACTTTACATATATTTGTAAAATATAGGTATGCTAGTATTTATTTCATTCATATGTAGATATATCCTCTTAATGTATACAATTGCATAAACTATATGAAAAAAAAGGTGGATGAGATTAAGGGAAGTTTCTATATCTACTTTAAAATAACTTTTAAGCAATTTAAATAGTTTTAATAAAAAATTTAATGAATATAAAATGATATGTATCTCTTTGTTTTTTCCATGTGTATTATATGTCTTCATGAACAAAAGTATTTTTTATTTCAATTTTTTTCTTTTGTTAAGTTATATTGCTTAATTATTTTTATAAAAGTTATTGCTTCATTAAAATAATGTTGTTTATGCATTGCAACTCTAGATATTTTTTATTATAGGAAAAATAGGTTTTGATGGGGCCCCAAAACCCAGTACAAGTGATTTTGATGGGATCTACAACCCAATCCAAAGAAGGAAAGCTGTTAACAGAAAATAATCAACAAATTAACAACAACCCAACATCAACAGCCATTAAAGATCAATAATACAATTCAGGCTACAAACAACACGAACCATATGGACCTTAATCCCAAATAACCAAGGTTGAACATCAGTAACCACCTGAAATAGTCAGGCAACAAAGAAACCAAGCTACAACAAACCATGTGCTCAATAACCAAACATGAGCCCAAAAGATTAAACATCAGTAACCATCGAAAATAGTCAGGCAACAAAGCAACCAAGTTGCAACAAACCATCTTCTCAACAACCATATCTGAGCCTAGAAAAATAGAAAACTTAATTTTGTAAACCATCAATATAACCCTGATTCTTAGAAGAACTAAACAAATCAAAAACCCCACCTCAATAGGGGTTTTAGATAACATAGTAGAAACAACTAAAGTATTAGCCTCCTTGTAGCACCATTCCACTTGGAAAGCCAACCCAACCTCCACCTCTAAAGAAGAGGGTTCCTCTCTAACGAAGAGAAAGAAACGGTACACTTTCCCACCAAAACCACTTCACTCTTGCCTACCAAAGCTCCACCTCAAAAGGATAGCTTCCACCTTCACCTCAATAGAAGAGGGTTCCACCTCAAAAGGAACAATCTCCCCTCTATAAGAGACTTAAGTTGTAAAACCCGGTGGAAAACAACTTCAATAGGAAGGGAAACCACATCCTCC
Source organism: Sequoiadendron giganteum (assembly GCA_007115665.2). Lineage (NCBI taxonomy): Eukaryota > Viridiplantae > Streptophyta > Pinopsida > Cupressales > Cupressaceae > Sequoiadendron > Sequoiadendron giganteum. The sequence goes on from CM021100.1 coordinate 630,180,041, forward strand.
TTTAGCATTAAAAGCATTAGGAACTGACATGAAGGATCAGGACACTTCACAAACAACAAATAAAGCTAGGCAAAAAGAGATAACCCAACCGCCAACAAACCAACACCAACCAGAACAAGAATCATTAAAACCACTAGCATCTTCCACCCAAAGCCCAAAATACCCTTCATAAAATAACAAACTCCTTGCATAAACAACATCCCAAATGATGCCAAAGGAAGTAGACCAAACAACACCCCATCACCTTCAGCTGCACCAATAGGCAAAGGGTCCCCATCATCATCCTTAGAGTTAGCCTTCTCTCCATCTGCTGATTTCAAATTTCTACAATAGCGCCTGTTCCTGCTCTTCTCCATTATCATTCTGAGAGTTTGGTGGAGTTGTTTCAACAACTCTAGATGTTACTAGTATACCCATCTTTAGAAAAATATATATAAATACATTAAGATATATAATTCTTGAGGTGTTTATTTCATTTAATTCATAAATCTAATAAAAAATAGACACCTCATATCTCTTATCTTTTACATAGTTTTTTAAAGATAGGTTTATTAGTTCATAATAGTTGTAAATGATGAAATAATATATGATAACATGTATATTATAAAATAGTATAAATATCTTAAATATATTAATCTAGAATAAATGAAGAGATATTAGTTTGGAGGGACCTATCTATTATATTCAATGAATTCAATATAGATATATGCATTTAAGATATCTATATTAGTATTTACATGTTTTAAAATTATTAATGTGGATTATTATTTATTTCATTATTATGGAAAAATAAAAAAACTCTTAAAGTAAAGGTTACATTGATAATTTTTTTATTTAATATTTTAAAAAAATACTAAAAAAATTACTTTTTAAGTAAAAGATAAAGTAAAAAATGTATAAACAAAATAGTTCTTAACTAAAAATTAAAATTTATGTGTCCAATGTGTGTAGTAAAAAGTACTCATCAAGTATATGTCAAAATAAATAATGTGTATGCATTTTCTTATTTATCTACATTTGTGTATATGTATAACTTAAATAAATATTAAATAATGATATTATATAAAAATAACTCTTGAAATAAAATTTAAAATAAATAATTCATTTTCATTTAAATTTTTACAATTTATGTATGATTTTATGATTTGTTGCATTATTTTTGAAAATTAAAATAAAAGATAAAGTAGTTTAGACATATATTAAAAATGATATGTATATGTACATGCACGTGTTTAATATATGGTAATATTTATACTTAGATTAGCACATATATCTTAACTATATCTATTTAAAAGACAAAAAAATATTATTTTTGAGGTGTCTATATTGAATTTGTTATACACAGTAATGGTAAATTTTAGGTATTCATACCATCTCTTATTTATTTTTGTGTTTCATTTCAGAGAATAACTTAATACATTTACATATCAATAAATGATACAATCTTATGCAAAATTGAGCTCTTTTTCCATGTTGTTACTCTTCCATTTATACACATTCCCACATCTTTTACACATGCCTTAGCCACATTTTCCCTCTTCCCATGTACTCTCCATTTATTATGCCTATCCATGCACTTATCCCCAAACATTTCATTCTCACCTTGATTTTTCCACCTTTTTATATTAATGGTTGAACAATAATTTTCCTTAGTTTGATCACAATTTTTGAATTGTAAATTAGAATTGCAACTTCTTATTTGCATTGGAAGTAGAATGATGCGATTGATTTGAATTGGTTTACTCTTAAATTTGATGGGTTTACCCCTCACACACATAATTGACCTTGCACCTACATATTCAACCTTTGACATTTCAAAATTCAAATTCAAAATCTAGGCTACTCTTGCCCATTCCTTTCCCACATAGGATCAACTAGACATATGTTTTGCATGATTTTTTTTCGTGTATTTGTATTTTAAAGGAATCTAATTACATTTATTTGGTCATCCAATAATCTTTGAATGCCATTCACATTACAAGGAATAACACATCAAATTAATGAACTAAGACAAACCTAGATCCACAATTCATCCTAGAAGCATTTGCATGAATGAGGCCTATTGTCTTTAATTCTTTTATATTTTACAAGAGTTGATCTAGTAGAGAATGTCCTGTAGTAAAATATCAACAACCACCCTCCAAAAGTATTTTTGTAATGAAACAACTTGAAAAATAGAAGAATATAATAATAAATATGTTATAAATACTTAATAATAATATGCCACTTCAAGGAGGCAACCTCCTAATCCACTTTGAGGGAGATATCTCCAATAGTCTAAAAAAAGAACTCAATACTCCACATGATGATAATAACTAACCTATGCTTCATATATATACCATACTTATACCTTGGATACCACCTAGGGAAACTTATGTACTTAAGTATAACTCCTAAGATGACCTAAATACCTATATAAGATTATAATAATGATTATGCAACTTATTTAAGAGTTAAGCTAGCCACAAGCCAACTACTCATAACCCAATACACACTATAGGTTAAAGGCAATACTAATTTCTAAATACTGTCAATCTTTTAGTAAAGCAAAAAGTAGAACAAATAAAGACAAAATGAGTGAGCTAGAGAGCAAAGACACACATTAAAAAGGATCAAATTTGTGTGACAAAAGATGAATCCGTGAATATGGAAATAACCTATAGGTGGACACAACCTAAGCAGAGCATATGTCTTGTGTAGAGTCTGAGGTGATATATTAATAGAGAGATCTCAATCCCAAGTCCAAGACATTATAGATTCTAGAATCTTCATAAGAACTATCCATTCTTTGATTATAAAATTAAGCACCTCTCTCCTTTACATTAAATTTGATAATCGACATTTAATATGTTAATTATCTATCTATACTCACAACCCTCATTTACTAATTTAAATTAATTATGTTGATAGGCGTAACTATAGTGGTAGCACAAAGTGGAATGTGAGTGTGTTAACAAAACCAAATTAAAATATATTAAGATGTTGACATATATTAAAATTAAAATATATTAAGTTGCCAACATATATTAAATTAATAATGAAAAAACACATGAATCAATGCAACAATAATTTTAGGAAGAAATTAATTGATAATGAGAAAAAATACTAAGTAAATTTGTACATTTTAATACTTTTAAAATAATTCTTATCAAAAATATTTTTATTATTAAAAATAAATAAATCTAAAATGTAATTAATAAATAAAATTCTACTTTTATGATTTGCATATTTTTTGTTTTTATAGTTTTTTAAAGACATATTTTTTAATTAAGAGAATTAAACGATAAATTATATATTATAAATAAATAGGATTTATCAATTAATTTGTATTCATTTTGTGATACAATTTTTTTATGAAATTAGTATATAATAAAATTGTTTATTATATACTAATTTCATAAAAAAATTGTATCACAAAATGAATACAAATTAATTGATAAATCCTATTTATTTATAATATATAATTTATCGTTTAATTCTCTTAATTAAAAAATATGTCTTTAAAAAACTATAAAAACAAAAAATATGCAAATCATAAAAGTAAAATTTTATGGATTTGGGCCTCATCAAATAATTGGGATTATGGTAAAACAACATTTTCTTCAAATATTAGAGATAAAGGCTACAAAAAATATTGTTCACCTACAACAAACGATACAATAGAGGGTTCAATAGGAGACCCTTGAGCAACAAAGTTGCCTTCTTCTTGAGAAGTAGGCTTTGGCATAGAAGTTTATTTAGTATGAGAATAGGAAAATAATTCTGGAGAATTATTTTCTGGAGATTGATAACCTCTATCTCCTTTTGCAGGTTCTTTTGTATCTGATTCCTCAATTTGAACTATAGGAGGAGAATTTTGAGCTTCTACTCCTATTTTCTCCTTTCTTCCTTTCTTCCTCTCTTTAACTTCTTTTTCTTCTCATGTTTTCCATGTTTTTCATCTTGTTTCAGTTTTCCTTTCTTTTCAATCCCCTTTTTCTTTTTACTGCTTTATCCTTCAAAATCATTAAAAATATTGAAGGTGACAATAGTATATAAGTTGCTTTCTCACAAAAGAATAATGTCTAGTTAGTTAATCGTCCTTCTTTAAGAAATAAATTGAATTGCAATGACATTATAATTGTATCTTACAACACAAAGTGTTCTTTGTGGCTAGAAAGCTGAGATCCCTAACTCTATTTCAAGTCATCAAGGTCTTCCAAACCCATAATCCACATAACCCTCCCCTATACTACACTAGGCCAATATCTCACCTCACTCTCCTTAGGTCTAGCAATCTTATCCATTAGGGCCTACCCTCAGGGGCACTCCAGGGTCAAATTGATGGGTGCCATTATGATGGACCTATCTTTTAGTTGGTCCACCTCAGTTTGCATTCTATCTCACCCTTACATGTGATTGACCTCTAAGATGAATTGAAGAACCAATGGTGACATTATGGATTTGAGCCTCATCAAATAATTGGGATTGTGGTAAAACAACATTTTCTTCAAATATTAGAGATAAAGGCTGTAAAAAATATTGTTCACCTACAACAGACGATACAATAGAGGGTTCAATAGGAGACCCTTGAGCAACAAAGTTGCCTTCTTCTTGAGAAGTAGGCTTTGGCATAGAAGTTTCTTTAGTATGAGAATAGGAAAATAATTCTGGAGAATTATTTTCTGGAGATTGATAACCTCTATCTCCTTTTGCAGGTTCTTTTCTATCTGAGAATATAGACTGCGAAGATGCCATATGATGAGATGCTCCTGAATCTAGAACCTAACTGCTAGCTGATTGTTCCTCTCTTAGTGCCTAGCCTGTCAACTAAAGATGCGAAAGGAAGTGCCGCTCCAAAGGTACTATGCCCCACTTCAGTTGTTTCATCTCTGCTTCGAGAGTTTCTAGAGGATTTTTATTATTAATAATATTATATAAATTTAGTAAATTATTTTACATTATTTTATGATTATTTATTATTTATTATTAATAGATTTTATATTATCAATATATAATCTTATGGTTATACAGTAATATTGTATTTATTGTGTATATATATTAATTTTTTAATTTTATGATTCTTAGGTTTCTTGCTAATAGGATTATGAAAACAAATATTAATCATGCATATTTTTTAGACTATGTGAACAATATCATCAGTGCTTTTAGGTGGGTTAATTTTCATGCTATCAAGTCTTTTGTGTTTCTTCGGGGCTCAAAGATATATGGGTTGATGATCCGCGTCAATGTATTGTGTTTTCTTTTTGACATAGTGTACTCTCAGGGGACAATGACAAAACAAGTGCAAATTAATTTTCTTTGAAGCCCAACAAAAGTATATTAAAATGCCTTCTAATCTTAGAAGTTATATCTTTGTAAGTTTACCAAAAAATTAACATGTTTGGTTGAGTATAATAGTTTAATTTTAATTTCATAAAGCTAAAGTTTGTAGAAAGCCCAATAGTAGAGGCTCTCTTTTTACTCATGTAAAAAAAATGTAGGATTTAGCTTTCCATCAAATTTCATGCCAGAGAATGATCCTCAAATGCAACAAATAATATCGTTCTAGAGATATTATGGGGAATGCACTTTCTACTACTATTGTTGTGTAGGCCTTATATAATTAGTACTTGCCCTCATACTAGTACTATTGCAATGATTTAGTTTTATGTAAATATAATTACTTATTAATAAGTAAATTAATTTAATTTTTAAAGTGAGCATTTTAATTATTTAGTAATAGTACTATGGTATCTAAAAATATCATGAAGAATAATAAACTAATGTCTATGTGTCTTTCAAGTTTAATAGAATCTAGTAGCTTTCCATGATATCACTTTTGATTTTTTTAGTTTTATGTTTATTTATTTTGTTTCAGACAACTTTCTCGTTTGTTCTAATGGAAAATTTGAAGGAAAACTTGCTTTTTATGTACCTTTTATTTATTTGTTTTATAAAAATTATTGGTAAAACTTAACAAACACAACAAATTAAAACAAAACTATTCTAGAACTTTTTGAGAAGAACTTTGCTGCTCTCTAGCTCTTGTTTTAAATATATCATTCATTGAGAGCACTATGTTTTGCATTTTAACCCCACTTGTGATCACGGGCAAAAATATTATAAGGGTGCATATATAAAGTGGAAGACTAAAATGTTGATAGCCCAATTAAGAACTAATTCCCACTGTTTGAGGTGTGAAACGGGAAGATGGAGAATACCCAAGGAGGCATGGGCAGATATAATTTGTTGTTTCTGCTTTTCAGGTTTAGTAGAAACCGAGTGACACTATGTCATGTAGTGTAAGGCTTACGAGGACATCAGGTGCAATTACTCAGATCTGTTTAAAGTCAAATCGTTGGAGGCCTTGTTTGAAGAGGAGAAGATTGTTGAAACAACAAGTTACCTGATCAAAATACACAACAAAAGAAATAAAATCAGCAAAAAGTTAGAGGGCTACAACGAGTAGTTGGTGGGGTCGACGGCCGCTGTATTTATTGCACGAAGCGGTTTTTGTTCTATTTCCTGGATCCCATAGATTGACTGATCTCGTGGATGTAATTAATGAACGTAATTAAAAACATTCATTCACAAACCTAAAGAAAAAACAAACTTAAATATCCCACTCTAGGCATGTAACTCCAATTTTTTCGTATCAAAAGAAAACGGATACATTCTTTATATGTGTGGGCATTGGACAAGAAAATACACGCACCTGCGTATTATCTACGAAGTAGAGGAAGAAACGTGATCACTGCACGCGATCTGCAAGTCGCATTACAAAATAATAATCCCCAGTTAGCTAACTTATCTAAGATTCCACAATTGAGCCTTAATTAATTCGAAAGCGGCGTTCAGTGTTTACATTTATTTACTAAAAAATATTGGAGTGGAAGTCGTCAAATCAATCCCAGTTAGGTGGAGGGGCGGGTTCAATCGAAGCAAACAGTAACAGAACGCAGAGGGCAAACTGCATAGCCATGGCAGCTACGAAATTGCAAGCCCTGTGGAATCACCCCGCTGGTCCAAAGACAAGTACTTTCTTATTTCTTACATCTCTTTCCATCATCATTTAAATTACCAAAGTCATTATTGCTATTATTTTCAGGGCCTCTGATCCTTCGGTTAAAATAAATAAATTATTTTTGCCTTCTTATGGCCCTGTAATGGTTTTAGAACGCTGCAGCAAGGTTCTGCTTAAGAGTTTGATTCTGGAAATTTGTGCATAGAATTCTTAATTAAATAAGAGCTCTTTCATACAGTCTTATGAGTCGGAATCAAGGAGAAGTGAAATATCCAACGCACAATCTGTTACATTGTTTCGGATCTGCATACCCTAACTTCAGGACAATTGGCTTAAAATAGAGAGTTTTCATTAGATTAAATTCTAAAAACTACTTACCACATTCAAAAAGCAGAAATTTTTACAGACGCGGTAATAATTCACAGATTTAATATTTTCCCAGAGATTTACTGTTGTTGTGCAAAGGTGCCTGGAAACTAACGTGTTCCAGTTCCAATTCCGTTTTGGGTACTAAGAATGGGCCAGATTATCAAGGTGTGTGACTTTTTGGCTGTCTTTATCATGGGGTGATGGCCTAGCAGTTCCCATGTTGAATTTGAGCGTGGGTCTTCATCATGTCAATTGCTCTGCCTTTGCAGTCTCAAGATTGCCTGATTGGCTGTCAAGAAATTAATGTTTTTAATGCTCACCGAGCAGTCCAAAATATTTCCCTATTGAGTTTTTCTGACCTTGGATCATTGTGTACAGACCTTGTATCCCCAGATAATTTACATTAAAGCTTTCTTATATATTAAACTAAAAGAAGTGCATTGGATCGCAAGGTACTCTACGAGCATTCAAAAGTACATATTTTAGTTACAATTACATTATTTTATCATGGTAAAATTTCATCGACAGAATTGATTGTGAAGCAGCTGGTTTCTGATTAATCATATTCTAGCTGGAAGTGCACTGCAAAATGACAAATGGACAGAATCTGATAAGAAGTTCAATCTTACTAGTGTTAGTGGAATTTTTTTTGAGAGAAATAGGTTTAGGCATAGTGACCAATATGCTTAGGTGGAGACAATGCCAATGTTCTAGGCCTAGCCCTATATTATTTCAGTGAAACTTGGAAATATGGAGTAAAATACTAGCCTGGAAAGAAACGCAGTGGAATTTTTTTTTCATAGATGCTAACTTTAGGAGTTTTGGGAGAGTGTGTGCAATGAGGAATTTTAGCAGTGAGAACCATTCCAGATATCATGTAAATATTAATCAAAACCTATGTGATTTATAGGTTGTTTCTTATTGGTTTTTACCAATTATTTATATACCAAACATATCAAATTAAAAAATACAGGCACTTTACTTCATTTATTAATGTAGCCAACAATCCATTGTTAATGATTATTGACAATCTTCATTTATTTGAAGCAGCAATAAACCATGTTCTTTGTATTGAGCTTGATAATTATTGAGATATAAATCCTAGAATGAAACGTCATGAGAAAAATAAGACAAATGGAAGAATCATCATGACAATAACAAGTAAATCTAGGAACTAAAATTTTGCAGCTAGGAGCATTGTTTCCTTCATTAGCCCTTTTGTCAGCATAAGAATTAGCCTTCCTGGGTACATGTCTGATTCCGGTCAAAGCATTAATTCTGGCATTTAAAAGCTGAAGTTAGACAGAGTGGAGACTTTGGAGGTTCTTCAAGGCTTCGATGGCGAGTTTCAAATCTCCATAGACGGTGAGAGATTTTAAACTTGTTTTGAATGCCATTCAAAGACCAATCTCACATGCCATGAGCTATGCAATATTGTTGGTGTTTTTAACAATATTTGCACAATAAGCAAGAAGCTTGATGTTTTGATTCACCCTTATTACCCCAAATTACCCCAACAGTGGCAGCAGATGACCAGGGATAGGTTTGGAAGCACCATCAGAGAAAAAAGCTGGAAAGGAGAAGAGAAAGCAGTTGTCATGTGGCTTAGGGGGGTCCTTCTTTTGGGTTAAGTCAGTCAAGCGCCAAGTATTGAGAAGGTGAGTTTTAGTGTCCGAAAGATAGCTCAAAAGCTGAATTTATTTGAAGTGAAATTTGGTGTTAAAAGAGATTTCTTATTTGACTTTGAGGAGAATTGAGCGGTTGGTAACAACTTTATCATGAAAATTCTGATTTTTGTTCAACCAGACGAACCAAACACAAAAGAAGGGGATGACATCCCAAACATATTTGATAAGAGGATTATGACGAATACCACCAATGTAAAGTTTGTTCCAATTGATTAGATTTTTGTGTTCATTGGTGTGCAGGGTGGCTCCCATTTCTTGAACAAGAGAAATCCAAAGTTAAATGGCATTTGGGAATTCTAAAAATAAGTGAGTCAAAGTTTCATCATTTCAAATGCTTCTATCACATATTTGGGGACGGACAATTTCTCGTTTGAACAAGTTGTCACTGGTTAGAATTCTGTGTTGGCAGAGAAGCCAGTGAAACATGAAAACTTTGGTAGTAAGGGGTTGATTCCAAATAAAGTGAAGGATTTTATTGCTTGGACGAATGGGATCTCTGGAAAGTAGTACTAGGACAAACTGAGCAGTGACCAATCAAGTTGAGCCCCCTAGGATTAGTTTGTCTTCCTTGTTCAGAGCAAGAGGCCACAAGCCAGAGAAGTGCTGCCTGATTTGCTGCCAAGATTCTTGCTCAATTTGACTCAGACCATGAATATCAGCTGCTGAAATGTGGCTGTTCTCCCACTTTACCAGCTGAGCAAGCTGTGTGATCTGTATAGATTGCACGAACTGGAGGAGATTTTCAGGCAAATAGTAAGCAATAGGTTCATTGTCAAGGATGGAGTCTACCCAACAATGGACATGTTGTCTGTTACCGAGAAATCTATAGCTTCTTTCACAAATGATATTTGAAGACATGCTGATCAGGTTCCAGATTCTGGAAGCACCTGTGATAGGTTAGAGGTTCTTGAGAAGTTCAAGCCCATGAAGACCATTATTGTATTTGTGAGCAATAATGCAATTTCAAAGAGTAATTGGATGAGTGATAAGGGTCCAAACCAATGTGGGTCCAACAACTTTGCTCATGTGAGTGGCTGATCTGATGCCCAGTTCAGCTTGACTTTTAGCCTTGATTACATTCATCCAACTCATCATGTGAAATTTCTTTTTCAAGTATTGTTTCTCACCTTTCCATATAGAACTTCACACTTTCTTTTATCAATTTCTTGAAGAACATAAGAGGGGCATGGCAATCATGAGCTGATAGATTGTAGGGCTAGAGAGGTCTGATTTAATGAGGGCAAATTGGTCAGCCAAGGAAAACTAGCTGTTGTTGCAGCTTTGAATTCTCATCAAGTTATTCCAAAAGATTGTTCTAGCAGTGCACATTGTTGATGTGGTTTTTGACACACCAACGTACCTATGCACCCAAAGGTTCCCTTGCTTGAAAGCTGGCCAACCTCAAGAGTCTTCGTGAAATGAATTAGAGGTTCACCAAAATCCCTTAGCTGGAGAGCACTTTGTTTGGTCTGTTCAGAAGGGGCTCCATGGAGTAATTAGGAGTTGTTTATGAAAATAGGCATTTACTTAATGAATTCTATCATTAATTGGCCATAGAAACAATCCTACTTTGGTTGGTTCGTTTTAATTTTGATTATTTCAACTAATTTCCCAACTTTGGTTTGTTTTGGATTGATTAAAACTGTATTCGCTTATTGAAGTGAGAATGTAATTAGGTGAAATAGACAAGTTTATTCACAAAAAAATGTTCATTGTTAATATTTTTAAATCCTGATTTGCAGAACAGCAATAAGATAATTTGAAAATTGCTAAAATTTGCATTGAGAACTGGAAAAATACGTTCAAATTTGCATAAATTTGAGTTAATTTTGCATTTAAATTAATCATTGAAACAAAGATTAGAAGTTGTCAAAAGAAATTGCAAAAGGATAAGGTGGAAGAGAAGGGATAATAGATAAAATAAAAAATAAAAATTCAAACCTACATTCAACCCTCTTGCGCCCTGTTCCGTAAATGGATGAACTTGACTTAAATTGAACTCTGCTGGACTAGTTGACCACAATCCTAATATGAGCAGGTGCAATCTTCAAAGGATGGTAACGCGTGAGAAAGCTGGCAAATTAAAATTAGCATATACATGTTCAGTTGACCACACAAGGCACCTTACCAGCTGCAAAGTGCAAGTGGTATAAAGTTAAACACGTTGTCAAGATTTCATCAACATCCTTTGAACTAAGCGAGTAAGAAAAGCGGAAATAATATAGATTTAGAGGCTGAGAAACCACATCGAATGGAACAAAATTGCCAAAAATAGGTGCAAATAGATAGTTTTCATTTATGTTCAATGGTTCCAAACCCCAACAGGTTTTCCCATGAATTTACAGCGCACAATTGCACAAGTATTTATAAGAAACTTGGATGAGAATACAAAAAGTTTTCCCTCCACATCCATCACAAAATGAAAAAATTTGGAGTCATCAATTGTCTTTTCAAATTCTGCCCTTTCACTTTAAAGCTTTTTGAAAACAATATCAACATTTTCAAAACATTTGCAATTTCTAAATAGCTCTGCATTTTCACTTCTTCATTTTGCACAAATTGCATTTTCAGGTTGCTCTATCTTGTAAGTTTCTTTTATTTCAGTCCTTATCAGGATCATGATCCCTGCATTTCTTCTTCCAGATTTGTTCCTATATCCCTTTGTTATGTCCTACTTATAAACACCATCTGAGGAAGAAATTCTACAACCACATTTCTTTCATCTCCAAAATTAATAAGAATACCCTTCTTCCTAGCATGAATTGTCTAAGATGCAGCATGCTTGTATTCCTCCAGGGATTGGCCATCAGTTTCCACCACATTATTCATGACATAGATAACAACAAGAAGGCAAACAGCAGCAAATCCTTAATAGACTTTACGTCATCCAAATTTGTTAAACATACTCAGGAAATATAAACCTATAATGAAGTTTGAAACCCAATGCATTCCAAGAGACAAAGCAACATCTTTTGTATGATGCAATGCCACCATATTGGATTTCTAGCCAAGGGTGATCCTGTGAGCTATATATCAATTCAAGTGAAAAGAATTCCAACAAGCAACCAACCAATAATCATTGACTGTACATTTTGACCTGTGAATGATGAGGTGCAGCATGCTTGGCATTTTATCTCTTTGAGTTATTTTGTCAAACAGCTAACATGTTTGGTCATAGCCTTTGCAAATTCTTCATGCTAAATTCCTTGGAAACTTCAATTTCTGCATAAACCCCTGTTGTGTGTTAGTCACATCATTTTTTCTATTTTTGAAAATTCAATTTTAATAAATGTTCCTGTTTTGCCAAAATATGGTGTTCCAATTCTATGAGCATGCCATAGTTAAAAAGCTGTGCTCCTTTAACAATTCTTGTGCCTTGTCTTTGCATCTATATACAATTTCTACCAAAGTAATTGCAACTGCAGCATCTGTCAAAAATTCCCATTCATTTATGCATAGATAGATATCCAGACGCATTTCCATCGCCCCTTTTAGCATTGGTGTGGAATTTTCTGGCAAGGGCATGGGATTTGGCTTTACATCTGCCAATTATATCTGCTTAAAATTTCCAATGCCACTTTTTTTCAAATCGATTTTGTTTATACTCTGCGTCGAATCATATTTCTTTGAGGTATATTGTCTAACAGCTCACGCCTTGCCTGTGGTTTAAAACTTTCATAATTCTCTCAAGCATTATGTCAAACAGTTAACGTGCCTTCTTCCAGCGCCCCCATTTTGGCATAGGCGCAGATGCTAGCAAAGGGTGTTTAATTTGTTGAAGCATTTTCCAAAAGTTTTGATTGCCTTGTTTATTTGTTAGCTGCACCTGGCAAAGTTTGTGGAATTTTTGAAAGCCTTTTCAAAAGATTCATTTTATGCAGATTGTGCCTTCACATTGGCGGCGTTTCATGAGATCCCACTTCTTTGAGACGTTTTTTCAAACAGTTTATGGGCCTTTTCTTTTCCAGCCACAACCCTTCTGGAATTTAAATAGCCTTGTGCCCTTTTGTTTACCTGTGGCGGCCTGTATTTTCATACTTTTCATAGTACGGACTTTGGCTCTCTTTGTTGTCAACCTCGATTGGCAAGTCAATCCATCCAATCTCTAGTTGTTGCTGGGGAGGTATTGAACCTGCACATTTGAGGAAATCCCTTTTCTCTCCAACCATCAGTCTTGGCAATGAAGTATTCCATCAATAACCCAAAAGTTTGAAATGTAGTTTACTTAGGTGATTATTTTATTAATTGGTTCCTCTTAACATATACATAGACATTCATTCAAAAGTAAAACCATAGATGAAACAACTGAACCAAGATCATCCAAATTCACAACACATGTTCACAACATTAAATACATACTAAACCAATCAAGACATTGCAACACTTTACAATATGCCATTTTAATACTTTGCATATGAAGAAACATCAAACACAAAAAGCGAGACATAGTTATGATAACAATAGTATACACACAAAATAATATCACAATGCGACTCCACCATACCACATACTTGTAAATGCCCCATACCACACCAAGATGTGAAGTCTCAACTGTGTAGTGTACCACTATACCAACTACCACGTATAAGAGAGAAAGCTAACTTAGCAAGCACAAAGCACACCACTTCATTAGGCAGAATAGGTGTGCACACCAACAAGTTGGGCCATAGGACTTCATGTGGAGAATCTCTTAGCTCTAGTGATAGAAGGCGATCATTAATGCATAACACAGCCTATGCACCCTTTGCCAATGAGAGCACTAGAGCGTATGTGATATATGATGTGTGAGTCTATGGCAAGAAGAGTAAGCTTGAATTCTCATGCAATCCTAGCTTAAGGGGATGTTGATCTTGAAATGTGTTGGACATAAAGTAGAGAAAGTGATGTCAGAATGTTTACATCCTAAATGAGGACACCCAATTTCTTTCACTCGAATCTAATCCTGTTACCTTAATAGTAACCAAGATACTCAAGGTGTCATGACAAGTAGGTGTTGAGAAGCTTGGGAAAGACTTACCATCATATGCTTACTCGCAAATCCACCTTGATTTTAGCTTCACCAAGGAGACATTACATTACCAAACAAAATTGGAATCACATGTAAACATTAGGACAATCTCACCCTAACTAATCTAGTCAAAGAAATTACAGTCAACAATATCTATTGAGTTCTGACCACTAATATAGTAAAAACATGGTATATAACGTATCCTAAGCCCACACCTTAGTTATGGGCTTTAGAAACATAGAGAACAAGGACAGTAATTTCCAAAAAACTCTTTCATAGTCTCCCATTACATTTCTCATGTTTTCTTTGTGTTAGAGGTTGTTGATGTTAGTAGAAAATATTTATAAAACATTTTTATTATAATATCAGCATAGATAGACAGTCACTAATTTGATCATATCTCAAAATCCGTAAATTGGGTATAACTGATTTGTTGTGAGGATTTAACCAATTTGATGGTGCACCATCCACATAAATGAGGAACCCATTTTATAAAACAAAAGTTATGCAGCCATAATTTAATGTCCCCTTTTTTTCGAGATTTGTATCTTTGCAGTGGTTAGCCTACTATCTGGTTCCCATAGGTTAATGAGACATTTAGGGGACCCTTTGAGGGGATTCGGGATCTTCAACAAGATTGCTTATTCATTCCTGCATATTCAGCTCAGTGATCCAGTTGGTTGGTAGGCCTTTCAAAGGCAGTTCAGGGCTTATCATTTATATTTGCTATTTATAGCAAGTTATAGCAAGTTCAGCGGTTTCACGCGTGCAAAGAGGTTTTGTGTGGGAGGCACTCTCTGGGGATTATTGTCAATTTTGGTTGAGAGTGGGCATTTCAATTAAATTACTAAAGTCGAATTACTTTAATAATGTTATATTATTAAAATGACTTTGTAATTTAATATTATAAAGTAACTTTGATAAAGTACTTTATAATATGGTGTAATAAGGGGATAAATTAACTTTAATTTTAAAATATTATATTTTAAGTTACTTTATGATTTTAATTTAAAAGGCACATCTTTCGAAAAAGCAAAAATTAAATTTAATGTGCAAAAGGCCAAGATTAGGGTGTAGGGTTTGGAGAAGGATAAAATATTGAAAAATGAAGAAGAAGATTTTTTTCTTTATCCAAGTTATCATTTACAAACAAAAAGCTAAGCATTGTTATCCAGGGTTTAGTGTGAAGATAGTTGATATTCACAGCCGTTGATCAAGCATTCCTCGATCTGAGATTTATGTTGTTGATTTCGGGTATGGATTTTATTTATTCCTGAAGCATTAATAAAAATTCTAGTTATTTGTCTCTTGCATTTGTTTGGAATTGTTCTTTTGCAAAATTCTATATTATCTGTATTGTTGGCGAAATTCAAATAACCCAAATCAAGGTGGGTTATTACATTGGTATCAGAGCTCAATTTCTCCTGCTAGTCTGAGGGTTTTGCAAAAAAATGAAATTTGCAGATTTGTGAGGGTTCAAAGAAATTGCTGTTAAAAAAAACTCCTAGGGTTTGAAGAGTTCATCGATTTGCCGAAATATATCATTCAGACTTTCAGGGTTTATATCTACAGGTGATTTCAGAATTAAAGAATTTGCATTTCATAATTATCTATTTGTTGTTCATTGTAGTTAGTGAAATGCAGCGAATTAAACTCTTCTTTATAGTCACTGTATGATGAAATGGGCATATTTATTACCTTGTATGGCTCACTGGAAAAATCAGAGTCTATGCTGGTTTGACGTGGCAGAGGAGCAAAGGCAGAATAAACAAATCAGATAAGACAAATTTGTTTTTTACAGCCCAGTATATGAATTTAAAATGCAGCCTTTAAGTCTGACGCAGACTTACAAGAGGCCACAAAAGACAAACCAAACAGTATTCAATTCACAGATTCTTTGAAAAGGGTCGGCTGAAGTCAAACAGGAGAATAATCATAGTTTTTTTTTCAGATAAGACAAACCACGTAACTTGCTGATTGGGAATCCACGTAGGAATTGGTAGTGCCACAGCCTCTTTGTATGAAATCGTGGCATTAAAAATAAAAGGGATTCATAGTATTGCAACCGCCTAAGTTTGGAGGGAGTCGATCCTTTAAATACAAGGCATTGAATACACTCCTTTTGACTTATTCGTAGCCTCAAGTCAGACAAAAGAAATATAGAGTCTAGAAAAGACAAAGCGACGAAATTAAGACAAGCATAGAGGGAAGAAATCGTGGAAATCCAAGTCTGCCATCTCTTCAAGAAAGAGGGAATCGTGGCTTCCAAAGCATTGAATATCCACCTTTGACTATTGTATGAAGCCATAGCATTTAAAGAAGGAAGTCTAAAGGAAAAGACAGATTTGCTAAAGACAATTCAAAGCTATACTTACACTAAAACTGAAAGCGAGGTAGTTTATGAGAGTAGGAATTGTGATGGTGGTGGGCGAACAACAAGAAACCAATGCATTGATCACATTAGGTAACAAAGTAAAGTTTTAGGCCTCTCATGCAAACACTTGTGCAAACAAAAGATGGAAATCAGGAGTGCACTCATGAATGTAAGCTAGCGTCTATGATTAAATGAACACATTCCTCTATATAACAAATAACATTCATGATTAAATCTACTTAGTAATCCAGAATTGAATAGGATAAACTCATTTATTGCAATAGAAGGATTGCCCCAAATACACTTTGATATATTTTACAATCCCTGTGTGAATTAACTAACAATTACAATACCATACTAGCAAGTTTAGCCTTAGAAATAAATATATCATGCCAGTCCCTTAAATTAACCCTAACAATCATGGAGACACTTGTGCTATGAAGAAAATCTCGCATTCAATGCCTTTCCTTGACTTGTAGCATTGACTTGGCATGAGAATCTAAACTTGTATCTTTGGTAGATACCCTAGAAAATGCTTGATCAACAATGGAGAGCATCTTTGCAATAGGGCAATACCCAAAGATTGCCCAGTAGCGAACAATATTTTTTTCATCTTTCAAGTATGTATATATATCATTACAAATATAATCTCATTGTGCGAGGTGGGCAAGAATGCCAAAGTGTTCAATGGATCTGTAGGTCACCCATCTTTGTTTGCATAATCTCCACATGGCTGTGTATATGTAGCCATGTCTATTTAACATATGCAAACCATGCCCTTAAGGGGCCCACAAGTGTTGAGAAGGATGTGATAGCCATCCCTTGTCCTATCGCATTCAAATGAGGCCATTAATGGTGTCTTTGGTTGTGCATGGAGGTAGAGTTTCTTGTTTGAGTGGTGGGGTTCTACTTATATGTGTGCATGAGCTATAAAATCTCATAGGCTTGAAGCTGGGGATTTAGGAAATTACTTACTAGGATGCCATTGAGTCATCGAGAGTTAGGGGTTGGGAAAAGTCATGTTGGGTGATGATTTTGCTCTTGGGGGTCAAGGCCATTAAGAATCCCAATAGTATGAAAAAGAGGTGTGGAGAGGAGTGGGGATTAGGAATTGAGAAGGAAACATACCTCATACCAGATTTGGAATAAGGGAGGATGGCAAGGAAAACCTTGGAGGCTTGAAGAAAGCATGAATGAAATGATGGGGTTTGGGTTTTAGGATTACCAAGTGTAGGGTGCACTTTGGGGAGTATAGGAGAGAGAAGTCCAAAAACTTGCAAATAGAGGGAAACCTATAAAGGATTGGGGAAAAGGAATATTTGATACCAAAGGGGTGGAAATGGGAATGGAGATAAGGGAACTTGTTAGGAATCGGAGTTACACGATACCACATAGTTTTTAGGTATGATGATAGGAAAACATTCATTAGTTCATGTTCGACCAAGGTAAAAGTCATTTAGGAGAAAAATGAGAGTGTAGGGAAAGAGGGATAGGGGTGTTAGAATGTGGACGTTAGAAAACTTGAAAGGAGGGGAAGTAGTCGAGGATTGGAACCATGTGATACTTGATATAGTAAGAAGAATGGAAGGTCCAGTGGGATTTGGGGATTGGGGATGCAAGATGACGAATGATCTTTAAGCGTGGTAGTTTGAGGAAACTTGAAAACTTGGGCTCGAAGGCGAAAATGGAAAGAGGAAGAGTAGGGAACACAAGTTTGGGGAATTTCATAAGAAGGTACTTGGGCAATGGGAAGTCTAAGAATCTGAAATAGAAAAATGACTTAGAGGAAAATGGAAACATGGGGATTTGGGTAATGGAAGGAAAGCATTCTGGCAAGAGGAAACTTGAAAACCTAACAAAGGCCAAAAATTGAGTTAGAAGCCTCATACTTAGAAATCTTTTGAGCTTTTGCAATTTGGGCACATGATTGAAGAATGAGGGGAGGGAAAGCATTACATTGGGCATACAATGGACCAAGGGGCCCATTGAAGGAGATCTCAAATCGGTGATCAATGACATGTTAGGCTAGTCTAAAGCAACAAAGGAGCACCAAACTTAGGAAATTTTGGACCGTGGTGGCAGGTGCCGACATTGGCTTTAGATGGGGATGGGTGCTTTTGCAGGCACAACAAGAATTCAGCTATCTTTGAGAGTAGACCAAAACAATCAGGGGAAGAAGAGGTAGGAGAGACAAAATAAACCAACCCATACAAGGCAAAGGCACAATAAGGGAAATATACAAGGCACAAAACAATCTACAACCAATGACATTGGGGGCACAAAAGAAGCTGAAATGATATGGCTGTAAACAAAGTCTTCACACTTTGCACTAGTGTGCCTACTATTTGAAATCTTTGGAGGACCACCAACACCCTTAGAAAATATCCCAAACTGAAACTGGAATGTTGTTTTGCCTCTAAGTCCCTTCTTTGCAATTTCAACTTTACCAGCATGGAATTCCATTGTGCAGGTCCATCTCTCAACATGTGTCCAAAAGGACACAAGAACTTAGTATCTCTACCCAAAGTGACACTTTGTGACAACTCATGTAACTTGTCCACTTATTTAGCCACTATTTTCAGTTGGCAAACAAAACTCACCTAGTAATTATGTGCCACGTCAATATACATTACCATACTTGATGTGGAGTGTTGTTAGAACTACACAACCAAACTCTAACTAGAATTCAAAAAAATTGCCAAAAGTACAAAGAACACATAAGAAACAAAGGCAATGCAAGATTGCACAACCCCTAAGATGCCCCTACATCACATATCCAATTCATAAGTTTAATCAGGAAACATATACACTGTTACACAATGTTCATTTATGAAACTCAGGAGGAAAAACCTAAAGCACAAGTGGAAATCAAATTCACATCCCTATATAACTAATACAAGGATGTTTTCTTACATGACTTACACCTGAGATGCTCCTACATCATACATCCAACTCATAAGTTTAATTAGGAAATATAGCCATTGTTACACAATGTTCATTGATGAAACCATGGAGTAAAAACCTAAAACACAAGTAAAAATCAAATTCACATCCCTATATAACAAATACAAGAATGTCTTTTTACATGACTTATCCCCAGTATGCGTCAAATGCTATGAACAATTAAGGAACATATCTTGGAGATAGACAACTTCTATTGATCTTTCAAGTGGCTGTAATAATCTTTTATACAATACTTAGAATCTTTTTTTTTTTGAGAGGATAAACTTCCCAATAAACTTTTAACAACCTAGAGGCATTGGGTGCATGAATAGTTAACCTTTTAAGCTGAGAGCCAAGGACTGAGTTATCCATTGTGCCAAATTCTTCCAAGGCATGATCCTGGCCTTTTGTCAGGCCTTGTAGTCTATAATGTCCCCATTTTCGATGTCCTCTTTTGAATTAGTCGGGTTTAGACACGCTTACTATTTTTAGTAAGTGCTATATTTAGTAATTGGTCTGATAGGCAGAGCAGTGTAGGGTTTCTTGTTCGGGCAACGAGTGGAAGTTGTTCAATGAGCTTTAATGCCTTGTGCCAACACTTTCTATGGGTTTTCAGTATTTTGGGAGAGTTTCTATTTTTAGCAAGGCCAGTCTGGTGCTCATTGTCTACAGTGTCTCGATGCATATCAATATTGCTCCAGTTTGAGCTTTTGGGATGTCATTTGCTATTTTTAGTACTTACTAAAAATAGTAAGTCTACTTCGGGTGGCTGGACTAGGTCAAGTTTGTCACAATAGCACTAATTCAGTTGGTATAAAGTTACTAAGGTTAAATCATTTAAATATTTGATTTATGCTTCGAAAAGTGGTCTCTTATAAAGTAACTTTATATTTTATTATTGAGGGGTTATAAGGGGACAATTTGTACCATGACACCTAATGTGATCACTTTAAGTTGTTTTTAAGCATCTAAAGTGATTTTGCATGCTGGTTAAGGAGATAGGTGCCCAAGCTAAGGTTTGAGGCAAATATTTAAATAGAATCAAATTAAAATTAAAAGCAAAGGCAAAAAGTGGCGTATTTCTTAAAGGGGTTTAGGGTTTTGCCTTGAGCCACCCTAACTTGGAGAAGCAACTCTTAAAAGTTCTTTTTTCAAGCTTATTCTTCAGGTTGGAGTTGGCTGCTTATTGAGATGCTGCTGGTATTGTACCAGAAGGTCTGAGAAACAGATTTGAGGATGAAAACCCGCAAAATCTAAGGCAGTGAAAGACCTGCTCAAGCTGGTGATTGGTGGTTTCAATCAGGAACCACATCTGGGCGAATAGAATGAAGATATTCCAGTTCTTTTGAGGAGATTTCAGTTGGGTTTTGGTGTGGATTTGCTCCTTTTCAGTTTGGTGTGGTTTGGTGGTGTGTTTCTAATCTTTTTCTGGCACTTATTTTCTGGACCTGAAATCACCTTTTTGCTCATATCTTGGAGATGAAATAAAATATCAAAGTGGGTGTTGGCTCAATGAAAGACCCTTCCCTTGGCGATTCTATCAAGCACTTATATGCAATTTTTGGTTGAGTTTTGGATTTTAAAAGGAAGATTGAACTTCTTCAAGGGGACAGCTTTGCTGGTGGCAATACTCAGTGAAACTCATGCTGGTTAAAGCTGCTTACTGCTGGCCGATGAAGCCTGATTTCAGTGTGCTCTGTCGATGGTAAACAATGGATTTAAAGGACATGATCTTGGTGCTGTTCGTAGCCTTTGGGAAGCTTTCAGTTTGATGTTTGCATCTTTGAAGCAGGTCTGAGAGACTTCTTTATTTCTGATATAAATGATTGTAAATCTGCTCTCTATATGGTCTTTGAAAATCTGAACATTGAAGGGAATAAATGTTATTTTTTCCTAGCAAGTCTTTTGTATGTTTCCTTTGCAATATGTTATCTATCATTTGGCATCTTTATATCATGAATGGCATGTGAGGGATTCAAAACAAACAAATCAGAAACAAAACACAGAACCTTCTCACAGCAGTTGGAGAGAATCAAAAACAAAAAAAAATATTTGGGTTGTTTATTACATAGTCAGCAAGATTTGATCCCTGGTAGGCTCTTTGTGAGCCATTCAACTTCACCAATAGACCAAGGGCCACTTTACTTAGCATTGTTTTTGAATAGACAATAATTCATATCATCCTTGCATTGAAAATATTGAAGGTTAATGACATTCAAAATAGTAAAAATGGTTTTTATGTTAAATTGTTATTTGGTCCTGTTTGAGAGTAGAAACTGCAGTTGTATCCTACACACAGATATCCAATACATATAAGGTTTAAGTTGTTCATAAGTTGTCTTCTTGCACCTGCTATCAAGTGCATTCTCATAACATTATTCTAATTGGATTTTGCAGTTCACTTCTGGGCCCCCACTTTCAAATGGGGCATTAGCCTGGCCAATATTGCTGATTTTGCGAAGCCGCCAGAAAAGCTTTCTTATCCTCAACAAATAGGTAGATTTTTATTATCAGTTTTATGCTCACACATTTTGCAGACTGGTTTCTTAATTGGATATGCTCTGTTTGCTACCTACCAGTTTTGCAATCTTTATCATGTCTCATGAACAAACTATTCTTTAAATCTTACATCATTCATTTGATGGCTATTGAACAGCTGTGTCATGCACTGGGATTATCTGGTCACGCTACAGTTTGGTTGTTACACCGGTATTGCCCGCACAATTTTTTAGGCCTTACTATTATATGCTTTGAAAATCATTTTCTTTTTCATAATATGAGGGAGATTTAGGTTTATTTGTTCATATAGTTCATAATCT
Source organism: Sequoiadendron giganteum (assembly GCA_007115665.2). Lineage (NCBI taxonomy): Eukaryota > Viridiplantae > Streptophyta > Pinopsida > Cupressales > Cupressaceae > Sequoiadendron > Sequoiadendron giganteum. The sequence goes on from CM021100.1 coordinate 630,202,248, forward strand.
CCATTTCTGTGTTATGTCATGAATCCTTTGCAGAAAAATATGTACTGTTTATCACAAATTGAGAGTAAATTGTATCATTATTTATCTAGATATCCTTGTCCAAATACAGATTTTTGATGCTCTTTTCTGTAGACATAGTGTGGAGAACTTGGTAGCATTGAAGCCCTTAAGTATTATTATCTGCAAATCAAATTAAGGATTTCATGTGCAAGTGTAAAGTATTAAAGAGGGAGGTACTGTGGCCATTCTTGTGTAAATAACTGTGCATTTGGAGGGATTTATTTTTGTTTCTGCTCACTTTTCTAGAGGAATGGAATTCGCATTGCTGTAGGTTTACAGAAGAGTTTACCGAGTAATGAATGTTTTTGCTTTGCAGATTAAATTTGCAATTGGTAGTTGACCAAATAATAAAATACTCAACATAATCTGTTTATAATCTTTTTAAAGACTCTCCAATGCTGTCATACTCTGAAAAACTTCATTGACAATGATCATAGGGGTTTACCATACCGTGTTTACCTAGGATTCAACAACTGAGAATAACTTTTGGAGACCATCCAATATGTGAAGACTTCTATGTGGTCGGATTGGGAGATACTGACATGGTGCTTGGAGTAAAAAAGTTAATATCTCTTGGGGAGTTGTCATAGAACTACCAATCGATGGAGTTGACATTCAAAAATGAAGTAAAAGAAGTAGTAGTTCTCAGGGAAATTTGAAATGGAGCACCCAAAGTCATTACTCATAAAAAGAATGGAAACAACATTAAGAAGGGAACAAGTAACATACTGATGTACAAGCTATGTTAGACAAGCATAGCAAAGTATTTCAGGACATGCCTCCAAGACTACCTCTTAACTAAATATAAGTTTTTATAAGTCTGATTTTGAAAGCTAAATCTGAAAATTCTGTTATGATATCAAGGAAAATATTTTCTGAAAATTCTTCTATTTGCAAGCAAATTCTCTTTATTTTCTGTACTTCATATTATCTCAAGGTTACCCCAAGTTTCCGGGACGGGGACGGCAGGGGACGGCGGGACGAGTCCCCAAGTTTCCGATTTTTGAGGCCAAAATTAGGGACGGCAGGGGACGGCTATATAAAATATAGGGAAAATTTAAAATATTCATATGAAAACATGGATAAAGCATACATAATATATAGCATTTGTGTTCAATATTCTTTGTCAGTACTCAATACACATTGAAAATTCAGAATTAACATACATGAATCATAATACAACCTCCAAGTTATACTTTATAAACTTATATCAAATTACATAAGGTTATTTCCAGCTCACAAATTGTTGCACTCAAGGAGTTTTGGGCATCAAATTGCCTTAATATTCAGCCTATTTCCAATTGTGAAGAACTGTTTAAAAAGGTCAAAATCCTAAGTCTTTGTCTCTAAAACCTGTTAGTGAACAGCAACAAATAAATTCAAGTTTACACACTTTTGAAATAACTTTTTGTTATTTTTATATATCTCTAATAGAGCATCAAATATTTATCTTGTGAGTGTTCCAAATATTGTGAAAGATATATGAAAATAATTTAAACGAACAACTCAAAAACCAAAAAACTGAAAACTATTATATATATATAAATTTTATTTTTAAAACATGTTTTGACGTGGGGGACTGCTGGGGGACGGCTCAGGCGTCCCCTGGCCGTCCCCTGCCATCCCCGGGACTGGTCAGCCGTCCCTCTTTTGGTCAACCCCGTCCCCCCGTCCCCGGGACGTTTCCTGAGATTTCTGCAAAAAGAGGGACGGTCCCCTGCCGTCCCCCTGCCGTCCCCCAGTACCCGGGACGTCCCGGGAACGGGTAGGGGGCATTTTTTGGGGGGGACGCGTCCCCGGGTTTCCCTGTATTATCTATGTTTACGCAAACTTGAAACAATGAATGGCATTTGAAAACACAAAGCAAACATCATCAAACAAAACTCAATCAGCAAATCAGAAAAAACAGAAACAAAACAGGGGTGGTCATTACAGAACTCTGCCTTGTTGGTGACACTCTGATTGTCACTTAGATCACAACTGTACCCTACTATAAACCAAAATTTGAACAAGCGACAGGTTGAGATAAATGAGATTAGGGTATATGAAAGAATGTTAATTTATATATGATAACTTGTGAAATATGCAAAAGGGGGTAGCATGCACACATATACAATATAAAGTAATTGACATGTACTTATCTCTAAGATTGATGCATTGACCTCTCTCTCATGGCTGTGTGAGGCCAAGTCTTCTGTGAGGTGGTTAAAGGTGATTTGTGGTTGTAGGGATATTCCAAGTGAAGTAGAAAGCTTGTTCTTTGTCACGTGGGAGAAAGACTTAATTCAAAATCCATACATGTAGTTTTAAGTGACTGCATTCATTTATTGTCTAGAGGATGAAGTGCTTGAGAGGTTAAATGCAAGATGCCAAATAACCTAAAGTTGTAAAAAGGTGCAAGTGTGAGTGAATAATGATTCCTAGATGATGCTTGTGTGATGTGAATCAAGACCTTTAAATATACCATTTAACCGCAATATATGAGGGAGGCTCACCATTTACTTGTTTAGGAGCTGGCAGTTGCTTCTCAAGAAAATGACCAACTGGACAAAGGGCTTGTGATATTATGAATTGCAACCCAAACCTCTTGGAGAGAATCTAGGTCAAGCTCCAAATGGACCCTTTGAACTTGATAGCTGGATAGTTTTATATTCTGTCATAAATAGGTGTGGTAAAGAAGGATAGTGTAAAAGTGTCTTTTCTTGCTGTAGGAAAACTCAATCCTGCTCACAAATAATTCAGAAATTGGGTAGAATGCCATCCATGCTTCTTCATTAAAATAATTTTGTGATTCTTTGTTAAACATCAAGCCTATATTCAACTTGTCTGCTACTTCAGGAACATTTTTGAAAAGGAAAGAAAAACCATTAGCATCAAGAACTGCCAAATTGTAACTGGTGTATAAGATTCCATTACCTCCTATAGTTTGAAGATGTGTTGGAGCACAATCCTCTTTGGAGCATCAACACTGTAAGGGGAAAAATTGAGAAAACAAGGCCATTGCAATGGCAGTGAAATGCAGTAAGAATTGTATTGGTACAAAATTGTGTTAACCAACTTCAACAATGGTTAACAATGGACCAACACAACACCCAACTACTTTGGTCACACAAGCAATTACAATATTTGAAACAAAATATCTCAGTATGTTCTCCCAAGATTCTTCCATGCGATGACTTCTCTTTGAGGCATTCTATCAAATAACTCACTTGTCTTGTCTATGCTTCCACATTTGTTTTTATATTAATAATAGAGTAAACAAAATACACTTGTGGATTTGTCAGGAAAGCCACAATCTTCTGCTGTTTAGTATGCACAGAAATGTTTGTTGTAACACTGCCAGTTCTATCCAACTATTCATTTGCTACATACAAGTATAACTCTTAAGATGTTTTACAGCATATTTGCAAAAGTATGGAGCATATACAAAAAGGACTTAGAAGGATCAGCAACTGCATGTTCCTGCTCTCGCTGCATGACTTCAAGTTATTCCATCCTCTAAGGGTTTCCGCAGCTATCATTTCATCCCTGGAGAAGACTTCCTCTATTTCCATATTTTCATTTGTGTGCAGCCTGGGTGCTCTGGTTTCATGCTTCTCTTTTCCAGCTTTAGCCATCTCATTGAACTCTTTTTGAAAAGCTTCCAATGTAGCCATAAAGGTGTCTAGACTGGGCTGTCCAAATTGCCAATTGTGTCCATATTTTATTTCATTCTGATTGATCAGTACTACCCCATTTTTCAGCAGCTTGAGGAATTTTCTTTCAGAGATCTTTATTGTCATGATAACTTGTGATGCAATATCAAACATTGTAAGTCTTTTGCTGACTGAGTAAGGGCCCTCTTCTGTCCATTGAATTTATCACCGTTTCTAGCCTTCCGTAGATGCCATTATATTTCATTAGCCAAACAGTGCCAAAACAAATTGATTTCCTTTCCAAGTCTTTTATCATTACACAGTAAGATTTCTTTCCAGTCAACTTGGCCATTTGCATTCCAAATTAATAAGTTATTGCATAGAAGATTCCATGTTTCTTTAGCATATTGACAATCAAAAAATATGTGTTCCACAGTTTTTGGAAGTATGCAGATACTACAGATGTCAATATCTGTATGTTTCATTTCCACCGGAACTCTTTGTAGCAATATTAACCACCTAAAGCATGCTTTCTTTGGATCAAGAATGTTGGTCAATTAGAGATGAAGATTTCCTGCCATTCCTTGCTGTTTAGGTTAAGTTTCCAGACTTTATTAGGTGCTCAATTAGGGAATCAGCTTGTATTAGATCCTTGTATATTAATTTGGCTTGCAAGTCTTGTAAGGGGGTGACCCCCATCCAAAGTAGGTCCTTTGTGAGAGTAACATTAGGCCTACTCAGATTGAGCAGGGGAGAGCATTCCCAGGCTTGTTTCAAGACCGAGTAAGTCCTTATGCTGGTTGGAGGTAAATTGAATTCATTCCTCAGTGCTTCCTAGTTTTTTAGGACACCATTTACCAAGATGTTGTCAAGTGTTTTAATCCCACCTTGGGCCCATTTCTTTGCAGAACATCCTTGGAGGAGCACAAGGGGCTTCCCATTGTGTTCCAGGTTCCACCAGATGGATCTGTTGGGATACAACAAGTTTTTATTGTGGACAATGCAAAGAGGATTGGTAACATGTTTCCTGACAATCTCCTAGGCCTTCTAGATGCTTTTAAAGACCACCGAACCAGCAAGGGGCAATTGGATGTTTAATGATGAGCAAATCACTGAGGGGCAGCTTTTTCCATGCCTTTGCATGTTTGGGGTAGCCAACTGAATGTTGTTGCTTACTAGGATTTTCCAGTGCTCATTGCCCTCCAAGGCTTTAAAAAGCCACTTGCTAGCCATAGCTATTCCTTGTTTTTCTAGGTCGTTGAGCCCTAATCCACCCTGGTTTTTCCCCATGCAGCACCAGTCACACCTGATTGAGTGCTTCTTTCTCATTCCCTTGCCGTCTGACCATAGAAAGCCTCTTATCCTTTTTTGAATTTCTTTTAGTTGGTAGTTGTTGAAGAACTAGACTGAGGTGAAATAAATAGAGTATGATGATAAAATCTTTTGGCAGACTTGAAGCCTGCCAGCTAGGGAGAAATATTGATTGTTCCATCGGTCTATCTTTTTTTCTATTTTTCTTTGATCCATAACCACATGTCTCTTAGACATGGGTTTATTGCAAATGGTATACCAAGGTATTTGACCTGTTTGTTTGGACCCCCCCTATGGAAGTCAATCTTTTGTAGCCAAGTGGGAGGGGCCTTTGGGCAAATTATAGATTTCGCCCTAGAGATCCTTGCTTTAGAAGCTTTGCAATATAGGTTAAGCTTTCTTATCAGGTTTTCTATGTTTTTTTCCTCTAAGTCAACAAAAATTGTCGTGTCATTAGCAAATTGGATGTTCATTAGTTCATTCTTATTAGGAAGACTTAATCCCCTAACCTTGGGGTTACAGTGGCCTCCCTAAGTAGGAAATGTAGTGCATTTGAGGCTATAACAAATAGGGCTGGTGCCAGAGGGCACCCTTGTCTTATGGACCTTTCAAGTTTGAAAACTTCAGATAGTGAGCCATTGAGATCAATTTGAGCAGAAGCATCCTTCAACCAAGTGTCTACCATGTTGCAAAACTGTTGCGGGAAACCAAATGCTTCAAGTTTTATCCTCAGAAAGGCCCATTCAACTTTGTCATAGGCCTTCTTGAAGTCCAATAGAAGCATAGTAGAGTTCTGGTTGGATAGCTTGGACCATTCCATCGCTTCCTAGCTAGTTATGAGGTTCTCAAGTATATATCTTCCTTCAATCAAGCCTATTTGAGTGCTATTTATGAACTTTGGTAGTATATTGACAAGTCTTAATGCTATCACTTTGGCCAAGATTTTGTAGGAGACATTTAGTAATGTTATTGGTCTCCATTTCTTCATGTTGGTTTTGTCTCCATTCTTGGGAAGAAGTCTAATTATTCCTTTGTTGATTCTACACCCTAAAGAGCCCTTGTTAAGAGCTTCGTTGTACACTTGGAGAAGATCATCATAGATCCAGTCTGAGAAGGTTTTGCAAAACTCTATTGGGAGTCCATTTGCTCCCGGGGACTTGTCATTGTTCATGGTTTTTATAGCATTCCTGATTTCTTCCTTAGCAATTTCTTTGGCTAGGGCTGCAACATCTTTTTGATAGATGTTACTGAGGATCATGGTTTTGATGAGAGCTCTTGCATTATGCCCTTCTTTAGTATCACCTTTAGAGGAGAAGAGATATTTAAAGAAGTGGTAGAACTATTTTAGTATTTCTTCTTGATTGGTAAGGAGGGTACCATTATAGCAGATTTGATCAATTTGCTCCCTTACACTTTTTTTTTTTAAGTATCTGAAGAAGAATTTGGACCCTTTGTCTCCATTGTTCAAACGGTTAATCTTGGCTCTGAATTTTAGGCCTTGTATCTTGTGGGTTTGAAGCCGCCTCAAGGCATTCTTTGCTAGGATTAGCTCCTCATTTAGTTTCTCATTTGTGGGGCTGTTATGCAACTTTAATTCTGCCTTCAGTAATTCCTCTTGGAGGGAGTTTTCCACTTTCCTATTCTCTATTGCCTGATGTTTCCCTATTGTTTGGCACAATGTTTTCCATCCATTGATATTAGTCTCCCATCTTTTTATTGCCCCTTCTCCCCCTTAACATACATTTGTTTACTTCTCTAAGGGTATATATGGTTGCTTTGTAGCTATCATCGTTTAGCAGGCTTACATTAAGGATGAAGTTCTGCCCTTTCTTAGCTTCTTTCATCCTCGCAAAATTCAGGATAATGGTGGCCTTAATCGGGTGATGGTCCGATAGGGTGTAAGGATAGACCAACACATTTTGCCCACCCTCTTGAGTGGTGAAGTTAAACCGATCCTTATTTGCATAGAAGCTGTCCAACTTGCTGTAGATCCTCCGTCCACCTTTCTCTGCATTGCACTAGGTGAACCAAATGGCCTTGTTTTGTGCTTTCTTCCCTTCTAGGGGGTCTACGAGATTAAGTTTAGACTTTAGCCTTGACCAAAAGTGCTTTTCACTTCCTTTCCAGTCAAAGTCTAGACCACCTCTTATATCTTCCATAGCTTTCACCATGTTGAAGTCACCCCCTAGGATCTAAGGGATGTTAGGTAGATTCACCAACCATTTCCAAAGCTGGGTGTGCTCTCTATAGTCATTTGAGGCATATATTGAACAAATGCCAAATTTGGCTCCATCTTTTTCAAAAACTACCTGAAGAACCCTATTGCATGGGGAGGTGCTTGACCTAGTAAGGTACTGTTTCCAGGTATTGGCCAAAAGGATAGCTGCTCCACCCTTACCCTTATCATGTTTGGTGGCCAAGAAGGAGGAGTTGCTCCAAATGAATCTCAGGTTTGTTTCCAAGGTAAAGCCAATGGCCTTGACTTCTTAGAGCAACAAAAAATCCTTATTCTTTTCTAGGTTGAGAAATCTCCTTACCATGTATTTTCTATCCGGGGATTCGAGATCCCTCACATTCCACTAGGTGCAATTAAGATTCATTATTTGTAACATTCACAATGGTCTCTTTATCATTCCTAAATAGCTCAAAGTATTTGGGAATCTTTTCATCAGGTTCTAACCTTTTGGTGTAAGGTGCAAGGGGAACTAACCTTGTTTTTTGCCTATTATTCTCGTTTAAACTGAGGGTGGCTTCGTTGAATTTGAAGACCAAGCCTTTCTTTCTTCCCCTCCTTTTTGGGGCTGGGGGTGGGTCATTAGAGACCTCATGCATTTTAGTATTGGATTTCTCATTATCCAAACTCATCCTTTGCCCTGCTACTTCTGAGGTAGTTTTCCCCTCAATCCCAGAGGCCTTTATCGGGGCTAACTCCACATTGACTCCTTGAAAATTCTTTTTGCTACTTATACATTCTAAAGCAGCATTGTTGTTTTTAATTAGAGAGCTTGATATATTTTCCATCTTGTTGACACTATCTATAATGTGGTTTGATTTCCGGTTTTCATTGTCTCTTGCAAGATTGGAACCCATCCTTGGTTCAGAGGAGGCCATTTCAGTGTTCGCCAACTAGTTTCTGAGTGCCCTTAGGGTATTAACCCCCATTTGCACCCCACACTCTGAAATAAGGCTACTAGAACTCGATGATTTCTTTTGGTTTGGGTTTGGGGCCGAATAACTTTTAGTGCCCTGGGGGCATCCGGTCCCCTGTTGGATGTTTTCAAACTCTGAAATGATATCTCTTACCCCCAAGGAGTTTATAGGGGCTTCAATCATTTGTTCTTTAGGATTGGCATTCAAAGCTAGGTCGTCATTTTTATTCATATTAGAGAGTCTAAAATTCTTATAACAATAGGTTTTTGTTTTTGTTTTGCCTTTTTCAACCTGCTTACTCATTTCTATATTCTTCCTTATTTTTTCCAAGACAATTAGTTGTGCATTTTGTTTGGTGGTACCAACACTCCCGTTGCCAACCAAGGTTTTTGTGTGCCAACACTAGTTCAAAGAGAGTCGACACTTTTGACTGGGGCAGGGCCCTAGGTTTCAACATCCTTTATGAGAGGATCAAAGGAGTTTGCCATAGGGATTGGGCAGCGAGACTCGGGGGTCGGTGTTGCCATCCGACAACCATTTGTGGAGGGAGTTTGTTTTGAATCTTCTAGGACCATGTTCTATGAGGGGACTTCCTCATTTGAATTCTTTGAGTCTTCCAAGTTCCCAAAATCCGAAGGAGGTTGGGAGGCCGATTTCGGGTTACTTCCATTGGGTATCACTTTGCTGCTGTTAGTGACCAAGTCTCCATTTGGATTGACAGAGGTGGGGATTCTTTTGCCGGTGCTCTTATGAATGATAGGGCAATCTTTCCTTAGATGGCCTTCTCGCCTGCACAAGTAGCACACATTTAGGCCGCCTAGGATTTCAATCGGATAGATGTGCATGTCATCGTCCATGTGAATGTTTAGAAATTTTGGAAATTCTTGACTGGGTGTTAGCAAGATTAGGGCTCGCACATTCATGTCTGGGAGCAAAACCCTAGGATTATCGACCCTAAGCACATTGCCTAGTGGTCCAAGCAACTAGGGAATGATTGCCCATAGATCTTGTGGCACATTTTTAACCCAAATCCATCTAGGGCACGATAGTGCCAAAATCTCATTTGTATTCGCCCCATGTCCAGGCCAGTGCTTTGAAGACACTTTTGCCCACACTCCAGTATGTGTTTTTTAGGGTTTATTGTTGCATTTCATGGTTTTTTAGGAAGAGCAATCCTTTCCGGATCATTTTGTAGAAGGATACCGCGATCCCAAGTTTTTTGTTCCAAATATTGAGAAATAAATTGTCCAAGAACTTCCTCGAAGGAAGGTTATTGCAATCAACCGCGACAAAGAAAATAGCAACATTCTTTAACTTTTCTCTTTCAAAGTAGATTACTTCTTTCATGGCATTATTAGGAGAAATAGGCAATCTCAATGGATGGTGGAAGGGGTCCTTACCTCTTTCTCCGCCATCGATGATGGAGCCCTCACCCTCTTCGTAGGAGATGGCCTCAAATCTTGCCCCTGCTGTGAAAGGAATTGGTCCCTCAACAACTGCTTCCTTGAAGGATTTTTGTTTTGCATTTGGCTAAGCGGGTGCTTCCGGCCCATTTTCAGGAGTATCGGAGGGGGCCGTACCCCCTTCCATAAAGATTTACAGACTAATATCAATCCCTCACACAACCGGGCATAAATGCAGGGGTGCGATATGCGATCTTCGAAGCCACAAGGCCTGATGCCAACAAGTGGGGGGAAATGAGGAGTACGGCAGGCCGTACCCTCGAGGAAGAGAACCTCCCTTGACAAAATGCCTTCTAACCCTTAATCTGCTGAAATCGCCTCCAAAGTTGCAGAGCCCCTATCATGCTTCCACATTTTGCATATGCATCTACTTGATAAAGGTCGATTTCAGCAATCTAGGTTCGACAAACCATCAAAATGTTGGAGTGAACACTTCGGCCTTTTAGCGAATTCTAAAACCCTAAAAATTGTTGAGAGAGCAATTCACAATTTTGGAAATTTCTAAAGCCTTCTGACTTGCTGAATAAGTGTGTTTTAACTTTCAACATTTCAGTGAGTTAGAGAACTCACTAACTCATCGAAACATGGAATTTTGAGATTTTTGTTGGTTTGACGAACTATGAAACTGCTGAAAATGACATTTATGACTTAAGTTTTCTTAAAACGTCTTCTTAAATCTCCATGGAAAAACTGTAATAGGTTATTTTCACTAAAATATGTGGAAATAAATTCTTCTCATTTTAATGATTTAGTGAATTGCACCGTTTTATTTTTTTTAAATGGAGCAATCTTTGACCATGAGCTATCAATCAACTTGAACCTTTCTCAGAAACATAATCATTGCAAACTATCTCACAATCACTTGCTGAATGTTTGCAACTCCAACATTATACTTTGTTAAAACTTGCATTACCTTGAACAAGAACTTGACCAAGTGCAATGTTATTCTCCCATATATTATGAGATGGACAAGGACTATTAATTGCTTGCGACTACGAACACAAATCAATGATCACAATTTGGCGAGTGATTTGACACTTGACAGTTGGGATTATTTGCAACCAAGACCAAACAAGGCGGACATTTAATGTTTCGACTCAAACAAGTTGACCTCACAGAGGAATTAGACACATAATGATGCATGAAAATTCAACAGCGGTGAAAAGTTCTGAAATTGGTGAGGTTAAAAACAAGGCCAACAAGCCATAGGTCTGAATCTTGCACTAGATGGAGAATCTAACAACACAAACAAGTTTATGTTGATTCGATATACAAGCGTTCATCCCTGGTTTATGTAGGGGAAACCCTTGAGGGAGTGGTCATGATGAAAGGGCTGCCTTGGGGTTTCCATTATGTAATTGGTCCTCACCCATTGGAAAATGGACAAGGGGTAGGGGCTCACCTAGCAGCAAGCAGACAAAGTGGGTTAGCTAGTGGGCTAGGAATTGCATATCAGGGACAGACTCACCCCTGGTGATGTGTTTTAGTCAAATGTGAGATACATCACATCTATTGCATATCCAATTTTTACTATCATCAAATATGGGGAGTTTGATAGTCCTAACCTTGGTGAGATCTATGAGTGCATTGATAACATGCTTGGCTAGATGAAAGCCACCATTTGTGAGAGAGGCCCCACCCTATAGTTATTCCACGAGCATATTCAACTCATTATACAATGAGGTGCGAGAAGCTGAACATGCTTTATACATGGCTGTAAACGCAATGAATACAAAATGGTGTGTGTGGAAAGGTCAAATAAAGTTGTCCCCATTGATGATGATGAGGTAAAGATGGGCCTCATGAAAAGGCCTTACAGAAAATACACGATCGAAACAGAGCGTCATAGATGATAATAGAGGATCAAATTTGTCGATCTTGATGGCTATAAGAGTTCAACGTGGAAATTTAAGTCCTCTTTGGCATAGGAAAGGCTATATTGGTGATGAGTGATTGTGTGCCCCTTACATTGTTGTGCCTACATGCCATTTGCCTACTTCATAGGTTTCTAGTTCCTCTACTACTCAAAGGAATTGGTCAACACATAACTTCGCCCACCTTGTTAAGAGTAGGCTTACCTCGAAGAGAGCAGAGAAGCTTGTTGTTGTACACAGTGCCTTGTGTCTCATTGATTGCAAGACACCTTAGTATAGGGAGAACACAGTAGCATGGTGGGATGTTGAGGCCATTGAGCCGGCAAAAATTAATGAGGACTAGGATGTGCAAACAGTTGGGATCTCATAGCAAAGGGCAATTCAATCCGAGTCTTAACATTTCTAGCAATGAGCAGTTTCCAACATATCCATTGGCTAATGACTCAAATTTCTGAGCTTTTTGCTGATACTACCTATGATCAACATTTATTATTATCTTATTTGTGTTTATGAATATGTGGAGACAAATAAAATCTGAAACAGTTGAAGCTTTATTAAGAAAGCAATTATTTAAATTTCGTTTGTCAAGTCATTAAAAATTGCATGTAATAAACATTTATAAATAATAATGCTTTGAAATTATCCATAATAAATGAACAAATGCTTTCCTAGACATTAATTCTAACAGAAAACTTGGCAATTTATGGTTGCAGAAAAATTGGAACTTGTTTAGTGTCAATGTGGCAATGGCAGGGACTGGCCTCTATCAGCTTTCACGGAAAATCATGTTTGTTTTCTTTATTTGTTCAATATACATCCACAGAAAATTCCGTTTGATAGATATAGAAATTGTAATGGTTTTTCTGGTGTATTAGTTGCCCTCCTTCTGAAAGGTTTAAAGCTTTAGAGAAGTTTAAACTTCATTTATGGTTATCACTAGTATAATGCACTTCCATGATACTCTAAATTCATTTATTGTAGAATATATAATATATTCTATGAAATTGTGTGCAAAATATCAGTGGAGGCTACTGAGCTTTAAAAGCTTCTTTTCTGTATATGTACCTTGCCAGCAGATGAAAACTTAATAGAGCTGTAGGGCTAAATAAGTACCAGTATATGAAATTGGTTTGCAGACATATTGTCTGGATCTATGCTTTCCATATCTTTGATCTCTCTATATTCTGCTGACTCTGATCAACGGTTAGAGACATCTTATCATCTATTGTAATGTCCATTTGCAAGGTCAGCAATGATTAGGTCTAAATTGATGATTTTTTTTTATCATAATACCTAGATTGTTTGGAATCCAAGAATTAGATCAGCACATCAAGGAAAAAGATCAACTGAGCTTAATTTTTTTTCCTCTTCCAGTCAGTTTTTGTATGTTCACACAATCCTTGGGCAGCAAAAATTGAATAATTTTTTATCTATTAATACCAGCTAGCCTTGACCTATCATAAATATGAAACAACTCTGTATTGCTCCATATTTCACATATAATTTTTTTGTTATAAATAAAGCCAGATGGCTGCAACTCTTCGAAGATTGAAAGGCTGCACACATGATCATGTCTGCCACAGAATTTGACGATACAGAAAGGCTTTATTATGGAATAGGCAGTCTCTTGAAAATAACATATTCTCAAATACACACTGCTGAGGCTTCTCTCTAACGTGGTTAGTAGTAGATACCATTTTGGAATAGTATTACGTATTGCAGAACATCTTGCATATCTACAAGGTGGTTGTGCCCAGCCAATGGTAAAAATAAAGAATCTTTCATCTAGCTCTCTATTTTGTCACTGCTTTAAATTTTGTCCATGAATAGTGATGTGTAAATATCCCATGAATTAATATACTGAAGATCAGATTGTTGAATTCAGGGAAATGTTTAAATGTTAGGATTTTTTAACTTAGGGAAAACACTTATGGTAATTGGGAAATATTTGCAATTTTCTATATCTTCAAGCTTTGATCTAAAAATGGAGGAGTTGATATAAGTGAATTATCTCATTTGTAAATTATCAAATCATAGCAAATTAAAAAATTCACGCCGGTACTTTTTGTCCAACTCACAATACAGGTTAGGTTCTTTGTTGAGAAGAACTGACAGGCACCTGACTTTGCCAGGAAATATCATCTGTTCTTTGATGCATTTGTGATTTGCAGCTTCTGTAGATTGGCCCAGAGACCAATACTATTTTCCTCTTTCACCACTAATTTTTGATTGTATGGTAGTACCTGTAACACATCCACAGGAAAAAAGAAACAAGTTTAAAGGTTGATGGCAATAAATGAGTTTGTGTTTTTCAGATTTGCTTGTGTCCCTTCAGTCAACCATTGATTTAACAATATCAAAGGCAGAAGTGGGAAACATCTCCAGTATATAATTGAAGTAGGAGAATTTAGTAACCACCATATCATCATTCATGGCTCTGTCAGACAATGAGAGAAAATGCCTTGTTCTTGTTGGGAGGATTCACAGAATGCCTTGTCTACAGAATTGTCTTGTTGACAATAAATAGGTTTCTTTTCCCAATTTGTGGTACCTGATGGCCCGATAGTGTAATTGAAATTTCATTTCCAGTAATGTATCTAGATGTAGTAGTTCAGTAACTTTGATTGTATTGAGCAATGGATTTTTGAATGCTCAGCTTAAGGGGTCACTTGAGAGTCAGCTATGTGTAGTAGGATTATTTTGTATTGGGATTATATTGTGGGTCATTGAAGTTTTATGATTAGTTCTGGGTGTGTGTGTAACTGTACTCCAAATAAGTCATTTATAAACAAAAAGGTTTCAAATTAATAATACACTTCTGTCTTTATGGTCATCAACCTTAATTTTATCTTGGAAAGATTCTTCATGGACACCACTTGAAATTTAATGTGGTGCCAGTTGTATTTTCCAATATAGTATTCTTGTTGTCTGATGTTATATAAGATGCCTTATCTCAAGGTAAAAAAACATAAAAGTGAATTTAGAAAAAAATATTGCTATGTTTAAAATTGTGGAGCTGGTGAAGCAAACATTTTGCTGCAATTTGGTTGTAGAGGCAAATGATTTAAAATTTCAGAAAGTATCAATCAGATATTGTAGAGGTATATGAAAATTAGATAATTGGGCAAACTCAGCGGTTTGTCTCGATCCTAGATCTCATCTACAGTGTCATATCAATTTGGACAAAATGGATATCGTCAAGTACAACCAATGATATTGAAGTTCAAATTTAGCTAGCATGCAAATACTATAGAGTTGAGCCAATTTTCATGGATAATTCAAGCGACAATCAATCAAAATGAGTAAATGATTTTTAGCTAGCATGCAAAAACTATAAAGATAAGCCATTTGCACGAGGGAAAAATTATAAGATTGTTTTAGTTTCTGTTTTGTCATGTCCACTTTTTTGATAAATTTCTATAATGACTTGAAATCCCATTTCCCATTTCCCGTGGGCTGAGGGAAATAATTTTATAAATATTTTAAGGAGTTAAGTTTTTAAGTAATCATAAAGTGACCACCTATAGTGTTATTTTAAAGTGGGTGACCAGAGCATGGGGCGTTTTGTAAATTAAAATTATTCGTTTTTTTTTTAATTCTTTTAAGTGTGTTGGAAAAGGGACTTGAGGAATTTGAAAAGTTGTCTTTTGGAGGGAAAGGAGGAGAGTTAAGAGGTCTATATAAGCAAGGCACATGAACAAAGGAGGTATGCTTTGACAATAGACCAATTCCTTTCAAATACATTGAGCATCTTGTTCATCTATTGCATCAAGGACGGAAACCCTTTGTGCAGGAGATTGGAGGATGGAAATCCCTTGATTTCCACCACTAGATTAGTGGATGGAAACCCCTGATTCAAACTTGGGGCGACCTCATTCAAAGATTCCATTGGAGCTGTATTTTGACAGGAAATTGGAATTCATAGTGAAAGGGTGAAATCATTTTGAGTTAATTTTGAAGTTATTGCATTTATATTTGATGTTCTTGATATACCAAACAGCTTGTTTCGTATCTTGTTGATTAAGCAGGATTTGTGATATTGTGGCTGCTAGCATAGAGCCAAACTCGTATGAATCTAGTTGCTTTCAAAGAGCCAATTATACAGATTTGTAGCAGTTGCTTGTATAGAGTCGTGAGATTGTTTGCAAATGATTTCTCGTCAACAGCCCATTTTGTGGACGATTTTTGATAATGTTTTGGTTGTGTGATTGAATTGTGCTAAAGAGATTTATCAGCGATGATTTCATTGGCTGTTTCATTAGTCGATTGGGGTTTGTTCTATGGCTGTTGTGCATTCTTTCTATATTTTGGCCACTCTTTATGGGCCTATTTTGACTTGAGTTGAAGGCCAATTTTGAGCATTAATAAAAGGCAATTTTGGTGTGTTGAGGGCCGCTCCTACAAGGCCAACCTCTATCGACTGATAATTTTGTTAGGTTGCTGCCAATAAATATACCTGTTTGTGTGTAGAACATTATAGTTTGTAGGTTTGAAAGGTTAACAAATAATTTCTATATTCTTGCAAAAACCTAGCAGAATAATAAAAAGTTGAGAATCAGATAAGATTTGATTATAATTCGTTATTCTGATTCAAATACCATTTTGTGAGAAAAATTAAAATTTACTTAGATAGTAGATAATATCTCATTTGGGCTGTTATGGTGGTATAAGAGTCTTGATCTTGCCAACTTGGGGAACAAGGGCTGATGCAATTTGGTGATAAGAAGATAATAGTGTATTAGAGAAGACACCAAAGACAAGATTTAGGAAAAGAATTATAGATGGCAGGTAAAGGGAGATATGATTTGATTGAGAAGGAAAAGCCTTAGGCTATGCATGAAGCATTGATTAATTTAAGTGTGGGCTAGAGGAAAATGTGTCAAATGCTCATAGACACAATGACAATGATGGTTCAAGTCATTCAAGGTCAAAAAGCTCCCAGAACTCCGTGAACACCTTCAAATGGGAAGTACATCTGGGGTTAACCAAACTTTTGAATCTTTGTCCAATCCCTTTCAACCCAAGTTCCTTCAAAGAAGAGCAGTTCCATTGAAGGAAGAGGAAACTGAATCAACAAAATATTTTTCAGCCCTTTGTGCTAAATATAGAGATCTTGAGCAAAAAGTTCGGGATGATCTATCATTTGCTACATTTTGCAACAACAAACTTTGAATTGTCCTCAAATTGAGAAGAAATCAATCTAGAATCAAGCTCACAAGAATTTGCAACGCTTGAGCAAGGATCGTGTACCTTCATCTGATGCGACAAAAAAGTGTTAAGCCCATGCATGGATCTTGAAAATTGACACCTTCTTTTCTCTAAATCCAATTTTTGAAGAAGCCACCAAGTTTGCTACTCTTCATCTAGAAGGCATAGCCCATGAATGGTGGTACAATGGTATGGTGATGCAAGGGCATAGTCTCATCACCACTTTCAAAGAATTTAGTCAAGGTTGGTTGAGAGATTTGATTGGGTTGATGCACAAGTTCACTTTCGAGTTTTGACATTACTAAAACATTATGGATTAGTGGATCACTACATAGGTGAATTATATTGTCAAAGTTCTTGATGTGTTTTAAAAAAGGTTCACAATCCTATTCATAGAAGGACTAGTAGTGCCACTTAAGGGTTTGGTCAAGGCATTGGAGCTCTCCACTCTCCAAGAGGTGATCGAGAGAGATTTCACCTTAGAGTCTACCTTGCCTCAAAATAAATCTTATTCCAATATTTTGCGCATAAATAAGAAGAAATTCCAAAAAGGAGAATCAAGTACATAGAAGATTTCACCACCCTTGAAAAAGAATGAAGATAGTTGAAATGAGCTTCGAAGAAGGCAACTTTGTTTCAATCGCAAAGAATGTTGGGAACAAGGTCATAGATGCCTTGGCAAGGGTCAAGTGCATTGTATTGAAGTCATTTTTGATGAGGAAGCAGAAGAAAGTAGAAATTGATTTTGAAAAAGCGACTCAAGAATCTGAGGAAGACAAAAATGGAGGGACTCTCATAGCTTTATTTGGAACATAGAAGTACAATCCATTTAGTGTTTGTGGAGCTAGCAAAACAAATGATCACCATCTTGATTGATAGTGATGCAACCTACAATTTTATAGATGAAGGCCTTGTGGCAAGAAGGGGCCTAGTTTACCATACCGTGTTTACCTAGGATTCAACAACTGAGAATAACTTTTGGAGACCATCCAATATGTGAAGACTTCTATGTGGTCGGATTGGGAGATACTGACATGGTGCTTGGAGTAAAAAAGTTAATATCTCTTGGGGAGTTGTCATAGAACTACCAATCGATGGAGTTGACATTCAAAAATGAAGTAAAAGAAGTAGTAGTTCTCAAGGAAATTTGAAATGGAGCACCCAAAGTCATTACTCATAAAAAGAATGGAAACAACATTAAGAAGGGAACAAGTACCATACTGATGTACAAGCTATGTTAGACAAGCATAGCAAAGTATTTCAGGACATGCCTCCAAGACTACCTCTTAACCAAGGATTCCAGCACATCATTGAGGTAGAAACATGTGCAAAACCTATGATAACCACTTCTTATTGCCACCTTAGGATTCACAAGGAAAAAATCAAGAAAGTGATAAGGGAGCTTTTGGATGTGAGCTACATTAGGCCTTTTTGCTTCTTTGGTAGTATTGGTGAAAAGAAAAGGATGGAACCATGAAAATGTATATTAACTATCAAGCATTGAATAAGAAAACAATCAAGAATAGATATCCTATCCCTAGGATTGATAAATTGATAGACAAGCTACATGGAGTTGTATTCTTTTTGAAGATTGATCTACATTGGGGCTACCATCAAATTTGGATGAGGGGCGAAGATGTTCATAATATTGTTTTTAGGTGTGATTTGTGGACATTTTTTAATTTCTAGTCACGCCCTTTGGCTTGACTAATGCTGCAAGAACTTTCCAATCATGCACAAGCAAGGTATTTAGCAAGCAATTGAGAAAGTTTATTTTAGTTTTCTTCAATGACATCTTGATTTATAGCAAGGCTTGGGAGGAACATTTTAAGCGCCTAGACAGAGTCTTGGGCATATTGGCATAGTTCCACGGAGTTTCTTGATAGGGCGACGTGAGCACAAACAAGGTATTTAGCAAGCAATTGAGAAAGTTTATTTTAGCTTTCTTCAATGACATCTTGATTTATAGCAAGGCTTGGGAGGAACATTTTAAGTGCCTAGATGAAGTCTTGGGCATATTGGCATAGTTCCACGGAGTTTCTTGACAGGGGGGACGTGAGGACGGGTTTTGGGGTCGGGGGCTGGGGAATCAAGGGCCTAAGTTTGGGGACGGTTGGGTGGTGGTGGGGGGGGGGTTGGCTCTGAAATACATATAGTACTTGAAAATATAGTTATAAAAAATGTATAAGTATAAGAATTACAAATGAAACTTTGGCAAACTAGTAAAACTTAGAAACTACTAAATTTTGAACTTGAAAAAATAGTTATAAAAAATGTATAAGTATAAGAAATTACAAATGAAACTTTGGAAAACTAGTAAAACTTAGAAACTACTAAATTTTGAAGTGAACATTAACAATTTAATATTGAACAACGAAAATGTTGAATTCAAATTTTATATTATATTCAAGATTTTATAATGATGATTATAACAAGTACAATGATGATAACAAATGTTCCAAATAACAAATGGAGTGAAGTGAGGCCTCTAATCATCCCCAAACTCCTCATCACTAGAACTATTGGACTCCACATGGTCAATTTCCTCCATACTACTACCAACCAGCCCTATCTATGTAGCATCCTCTTCTTCCTCTTCTTTTTGCTCCTCCTCAACCCTCTTGCAATTGCAACACTTCACTCTCACACACACACTATCTATGGTTCGGCCTTGGATGTTTGAATAAATGAAAAATTCATGTTTTTTATTTTGAATTTGCCTTTTTGCCGTCCAACCACAGGAGATGCCTGGGCATCCCCAAGACGGTCAGGAGACTCCTAGGAGTTCCCCGAATGACTCGAGGATGTCTCGGCATCCTTGGCATCCCGATGGTGTTTCTTGCATCTTGATGGAGGTGGCAGTGCGGCGAGGGGATATTTCCCCCAAGTCCCCATGTCCCAGAAACGTGAGGTTTCTTTGGGGGGACACATCCTCGTGGAACACTGCATATTGGAGCAACACTCCCTCTTTTCCAAACAATCAAAGTATGAGTTTGGACTTAAGGAGATCTTGTACTTGGGTCATGTCATTAGTGAACAAGGGGTCCAATTTGTCCAACATAAGATCCAAGCTATTAGGGATTCGCCAAGCCCTAAGACTGTGACAGTTAAGAGGATTCTTGGGATTATGTAGCTACTATTGAAGACTTGTAAAGGGATTCTCTTAGCTCATGGTACCACTCATAGTTCTAACCAAGAAGGGAGTATTTAAGCAAACATAAGCACCATGTAAGAATTTCAACAAATTAAAAGAGGTAATGAGTTCATGTCTCGTGCTTGTTCTTCCAAATTTCCCACTTCCTTTCATATTGGAGTGTGATGTCTCCAGGGAAGGCAATGGAGCTATATTGATGCAACAACATCCCATTGCTTTTGAAAGTAGAAAACTAATAGAAGAAAAAAATAATTTTTTTATTTATGATAAGGTGATGCTAGCAGCATGCATGTTTTGGTGAAATATAGGCAATATTTAGTTTGTGGCAGATTTGTGGTCAAGACAAATCACAATAGTCTTAAATTCTTTCTTAATCAGAAAGGCTTAAATGACGGACAAAATAGTTGGTAAGCAAGCTATAAATGTATAATTTGGATATTGAATATGTGAAGCATAAGCATAATGTAGTTGCTGATGCATTATCTAGAATGCTCACTTTATGTTCCATTTCTAATATATTTGTTGATTGGATCACCTCCATCATAATTAAATATGCTAAGAATGTTTTTGCTTCTAATTTGTTGGATGAAAGGGTACATGATGACGAGTTCAAAGTGATTGAAAATCGAATCTTGCATAAAGATAGAATAAATTTGATTCCAAAGTCAAAGATGAAGGAAAAGATCGTGAGATCCATAAATGATACTCCATTGGTTGGATACCTACGATATTTCAAGACATACAAGTAGATTGGAGAGATATTTTCTTGCAAAAGAATGAAGAAGGATGTGCTCAAGTGCATTAAAGAATGTTTTGCATGCTAGCACAATAAGGTAAAACGAGTCTCTCTTGTAGGGCTACTCCAACCATTTATCCATTTTGAAGTAGAAGTGGGAAAGTATCTCTATGGATTTCATCACGGGGTTACCTAATGCGAATGGTAAATGCTGCATCTTTGTGGTAGTAGACAAACTTGCAAAATATGCACATTTTTGTTCCATATCTTCGGATTTCAAGGCTTCCCATATTGCTGATTTATTTTTCAAGGAGGTATTCTAATTGCATGGGTTGCCCAAGAACGTTGTTATTGATAGGGATAGCAAGTTTTTGAGTCATTTTTGGCAAGAGTTGTTTCATTTGGCAAGGATATAACTTACTCTTAGCACAAGTTACCACCCCCACACAAATGGGCAAACTAAGATCATCAACAAGTGTATGGAGGGGTATTTAAGAAATTATGTGTTTGGGCAGAAAACAACTTGGGTTAAGTGATTGCATTTGGGAGAGCACTCCTATAACACTTCCCACCATATGCCCATGGGTATGTCTCCTTTTATATCTTTATATGGATATAATACTTTGACATTTTGTGGATTTGACAATCATAGAAATCAGTGTACTAGGAGCTACAAATATGATTAGGTAAAGTTAAGTGATACTGCAATTTTTCAAGTATCATTTTCAACATGCCTAGAATCAATATAAGCTCAATGCGAACCATTGACACATATAATGAGTATCTGAAGTTGGGGACATGGTCTACCTGATGCTTCAACCATATAGACAATCTTCATTGAAGAAGAAAGGAGAAGAACAGTTGAAGCCAAGATTTTATGGTCCTTGGAAGATCATAGGGAAAGTTGGAGAAGTATCTTATGAGCTAGAGCTACTGGAGAACAATTGAATTCACAATGTCTTCCATGTTTCTTGCCTCAAAAAGAGATTGGGATAATGCATTGCACCCTCCAAAGATTTCACAATGTCTTCCATGTTTCTTGCCTCAAAAAGAGATTGGGATAATGCATTGCACCCTCCAAAGATTTGCCACTTGTCGATGATGAAGGAGGATTCATTTTGATACTAGACCCCATCATGGATGCTTTACTAATCTCTTAGTTCTATCTTTTTTTATTAATCTCAATGCTCCTATGATTTTTTTGGGACCTTGTTATTACTCATGACATTAGATTCCACTTCTTTGGACAAAGTAATTAGAGTTTCTAAACAAGTATAATTAATTTTGCCTTGCCTAGTATTGACCATTAGAGTTTGTATGGGATTATTCAAAGCTAATTCATAGAGCTTTTTGATTTACATCTTTGAAATTTGAAAATTGGTAAACACAAACACAAAGATAGAATTGTTTCAAATCTCCTATAAATTTTGGCCTACAAACATGTACAAATTATTTTACTATAAGATTTTTCATTATTGGTCCACACACCGTCTCCTTATGATTTCATGGCTAGATGATTGGCTGTAGCAGTTAGTGAGAAAGGGTTCATGAGAAAGGTGTTGCTATAGGGGGTAGTTAAATAGGTTGCCTTAGGATTCAAAGATTACTCTAATTGAGAGATTAATGCCTTGTTTGAGTTGACCTAAATATTTCGATGAACCTTGAAGAATCTAGTAGTATTGTTTAACATGTTTAATATTCTATATTATTTACTTTTTGTGATAAATTTAATTTCCATACATATATATTGATGGGTTAGGTCCCTCTCCCATAATAAGATGAGTATAAAAAAGTAACATGTTTTTTGAGGGGATGTAACCCCTTTGCAATATGGGAGAGATCACATCCTTTTATAGAGAGGAAAAGCTAAAAGGTCTATGCTACCCAAAGAAAGAGTTAAATAAGGTGAATTTTTTTTTGAAGATTCTATCTTATCCTAAGAAACTACCCGGGGATTAAAAATCCAACCAAAGCTGAAGAAGACAAGAGACCTTTTGCTGAGTCTTTATTCCACATGATCATTTGAACTTGAAGATTGCTTCCTCCTAGTTTTTTTGAGGAGGGCATCCATGGTCTATTGAGTTCCTTCATCCATTGCATCACACTACATCACGACCTTCTAAGCATAATTTTTCTACTTCAGTTTTTCTTCCCCTCCATTTACTTTTTGCTCTACAATTTGGCTTTGTGGTTTTGCTTCCTATTGGGAGATGGGAGTGATTCCAAGGAACCAGACCAAGTTGTCTTCATTTTCCATGAAATCTAACATGTTTTGCATTCTTTGCTTCTTTGAGAGTTTGTAGGAAGTGAACCTCATCTTCCAAAATCTGCTCCATGCAAATTTGAAAATTTTCCTCATCAAAAAGCTGATTTATGCCAAAAACATTATTGAGAACATTGGTCCCTCCATTCTTATCTTGAGGGTGAGGGGAGGGAGGTTGAGTTTGCTTGAAAAATTTCATTTGGTTGTGCTAGGTGAAATCTTTATTAGGGGAGCCTGATTTCCTCACCCATTTTTTGAGGTTGATAGATCGAAGACTAGGGGAGAATTTGGAAGAACACCCCACAATTATGGCTGGTCATGTTGTAGTGGAAACACCTAGGGGCAGCCCTTCAAATTTCAAATATTGGGTTCAAGACTTTTGAGGAGTGAATCCTAATTGTGTGAATGATAGGCTTGGATATGTCAATCATGGCACACACCCTCACATATCTGCACTTTGGCTGTCTTCATCGAATCCTATTTCACGAGTTCCTCCACTTGGTCTACTAGTTTTTGAATTAATCCACAATCTCTCATAACCAAGGGGAGTTTGTACATGTGTAGCCAAATTGGGTCCTTGGTGATGGCAGCTTTAGTGAGATTGAAGAAAGGTGTCCATAGGGCCACAAACAGGCCAAACTTTCTAAAGAACCAAGGATTGTGGCCCCATAGACAATGGCAGTCTTTTGTAGAGCTAAATTGTAGAAGAAATAGTTGTGTTCTAAGATCCCCACAGACAGGGCTGCTAGGTTGTTCCAACTCATTGTTGTCCATGATACAAAATCCTCAAGGAGAGGGTGCTTCCCCAAGCACTTTAAAGGCTAGAGATCAGCTACCAATGTTGCTTGAAATTTCCTTAGCATAATATTTTGGAATATGGAAATTAATAAGCTTTGTTGCCAATAGCACTATTGTATCGGGCCATCGGCCAAAGAAAAGGATGAAGAAGTATTGGCATTTTGAGTGGGAGAAAAAGAGG
Organism: Sequoiadendron giganteum; assembly: GCA_007115665.2. Taxonomy (NCBI): domain Eukaryota; kingdom Viridiplantae; phylum Streptophyta; class Pinopsida; order Cupressales; family Cupressaceae; genus Sequoiadendron; species Sequoiadendron giganteum. The sequence continues at coordinate 630,226,081 of CM021100.1, forward strand.
ACCAGGGTTTGATCCATTGTTTGTTGCTACCATCAACAAATCCAATTCAGAAGCCATGGCCAAACTTCTATCCACTAATTGCGGAGATAGGTTGGGTTAATTTCAAAATTGCACCCTGCAGTACTTGTTGTAGCCATGGTAGAGGTTTTTGATGTTTATGCAATCCTAGTAGACTTGAAGGGCCACTGAGCCATTGATTGGAGGTGTTTGTGGTGCTGCCATCATGGTGGAGTAAAAAGAGGGGGAGAGGAAGCTGTGCTTGAGTCCTCCCATGATATCTTCATTTGCCTTTGCATAAGCTCCCTTCCTTCTATTCAAGTCTAGAAGCGACTCCAAATTCATCACTTTTTGCATTTGAAGCTTAATTCACTTTCTACTACTGCTTCTCCTTTTGTTGCTCTTGTGCACCATCACTACGTCACATATTTGTTCTATCTATATTCTCTATAATCTAAACTTCTGATTAAATTTTATGATTATTAAGTTTTATAATTGATTTAAAATTATTAAATATTTAATTTAGTTATATCCTAGGTTTTAAATTTTTTGAAGTTTTAAATTTATTCTTTTTAATTTTCCATTAATTAGGTTAAATTTTGTTAATTTTCTTTAATTTATTTTTATTACTTTATTATTTGAAATTTTTATTAGGTTTTAAAAATTTGAATCAAATTTTGATAGATTTTAATATGTTAAAGATTTTTTTGAGTTATAGGTTTTCAATTTAGTTTATATTGAGCTTGAGTTTTTATATGTTTTATCTTTAATTTAAAATTGTCACATTTAATTCTTATCAATATTTTAAAATTCTAATATTTAATTTGATTAGTGTTTTGCTTTTTTAAGATTTTAGTATAATTTTAAATAATTAAAATTTAGATTTATACTATTCAAATTTAATCACAATTTTTTCTCTCCACAAGCCTTGTGATTTAGTTTCAAGTTTTTTATGGTTGTGACCAGGATGGTTCAACAGTTGAGAAGAGATGGGACACTTGTAAGGGTTTTGATGGGATGTGAAAACTAAGTGGCAAAGTGTCAAAAGAGTAATGGGAGACTTACGTTTTTGCAATTGTCTCAAGAAGTCAAATCTAGTGACTTTTTTCAAATTCTTGGTGTTAGGACATTTTAAAATTTATGAGGTGTTTGTTGGTGTTAATCAGAAAGCCATAATTCCTTGCGGTTTGAGAATTTTTTATTAATCTATAATTCAGCATAGTCTTAAAAATATCAAAAAGAATAACATATGAAGTCTGAAAAGAAACAAAACTATAAATTCTAGTGTGAAAATCAGAAAGGAAGGAAAATAGATATAACAGGCTTCTGCTGGGAAAATATTGCAGAAAAATTTACCTGGAAAATGTTGTTGATGCTAAAGTTTTCCCTGTGCCTCCTTGCACCTCCTTGCACTTCCTGCAGAATGGCTGCATAAATCACCACTCTGATAACATTTATAATGATATATTGTGCTGAGGTGTATCTTTATAACCCTGTCAACTTGGACTTTGGTGTGGGTAGGTGGGTGGATGGATTCAGGGAGATTATAGATGACTAACATTTTCATAGAGAAGCAATTCTTACTAATAATAAAAGTGATACATATATGACATATGCTGTCAACATTATGAATCAAACTTTTCCAAAAAGGTAGCGTGCTGAAAAGACTAAGGTCTATGAAGATTTTAATTTATAACACTGGTTACATGTGTGTATAATAACATTTTTTTACTAGCGTAGACTCATCTCAGTTTGAATCTGATATGCACTGTGAGGTATCCTAAAGGCTTCAGGGGCCAATCCCATCAGAACATAGGAATCGATACCTTGAATTTTTGTACAACTCCTATTTTTCACACTTAAAAAGGCAGATTGAATGATCTGGTAGTAGCAGTCCATATGACAACAGAGCACAAAGCAGAATTGAATAGATTTTGAAATGATAGATGAAGGCAGAATGCTGAAATATTGGACTATGAAACAAGAAAGCAATGTGAGGAACATAACGTAATGATTTACTACACACCAACATAACTGAGCATTCGGTGATGGCAGGCATTACTGGAAAGATATTTGTTATGAATAAATGAGATCAGCATGCCTTATTTCAAATGAACAGAATGAATCTCAATTGAGACACTCAACACGGATAACATTAGAGATTTATTTGAAGAGCTTCTGGAAAAACTTGTGTTCAATTTCTTTTGCATCAACATTTCAGATCACACTCCAGGATCTATCTTTAGGATGATAAACAAATGAGATGCAAAAATAAGGAACAAATTCATTCTAAGTTTTATGACACTTATTGTTGTATCCTCTTATGAGTTACACCAAGGTCCCATTGACTACCTCTGCTTGGCCATCTGTTTGTGGATGGGAAGCTGCACTTTTCTTAAGTTATGTATCCATCATGCTCCATAACATGGATCAAAATTTTGCAACAAACGTTGTATCTCTATCTGAAATAATGGACTTCAGAAGCCCAAAGTGTACCCATACATGAGGAAAGAAACATTTCAGTTTTCGAAGGATCTATTCTCAATTCCCTTCCTAACATTTCCTAAATGAGTGGTTCTTAACCAAATTCACACATTTTCATGTTACATAACAATTATTCTTTTAACCTTTGCAAAACTCATTTAAGATGGATGAGATGTTCTTCCAAGGTAGCATTGAAATTTAGGATATCATCTAGATAGACAATCACACAAGTAACTATGAAATCTCTTAACCTATCTTTCATCAATCTCATGAATGATGAAAGTAGTTGGTGAATTGCTTAAGCCAAAATGAAGTACTAACCATTCATAAAGTCCTTGTTTAGTTTTGAATGCAGTGTTTCATGTATCTTCTTCTTTCATATGCACCCGATGATAACTTTATTTAAGATCCAACTTGGTAAAATATTCTGCCTGATTAATTTGGTCTAATAGGCTATCTATCCTTGGAAGAGGGTATCTATTCTTAATTGTGATCTTATTTAGAGCCTTGTAGTCAATACACATTCTCCACAAACCATCCTCCTATACCATCACCATGGGTGAACCACAAGGTGAAGCATTAGGGTGTATAACCCTATGTTCAAGCAGCTCTTGAAGTTGTTTCTTGACCTCATTGCTTTCAGGTTAGAGATTGTTGATACAAGCCAATGTTCTGTAGAGGAGATTTTGGTAGGAGTTGAATCTTATGCTTCACTTCCTTTCTTGGTGGCAATCCTCTAGGTTATTGAAATACTTGCTGAAAAAATCACAAGACTTTATCCATGCCTTTCAACTTTGAGTTAGTTACAGTAGAAAATCCCAATTCAGCAACTTTCTTATAACAAAAGTAAACAATATTGCTTTAATTCTTGAATTAATTTTATTGGTTGATCAGAGTTTACCATGGCACTGACTTTTGCCTTGCATTAGTGCTATTTAATTATGTATTTGATTCCATCCTTGACCCACTTGTACTTGTTGGCCCTTCTCGTAAAAACTTCATCCCTAACATATAAGCAAGGACTCCCAAGAATTATGTCAAATGTATCAAGAGGAATAACATCTGCAACTACCTCATCTACACATTGTGAATTTATTGTAAATTTGAACTTGCATTATTTATTACATGTATTTCTATACCCTTTTTCCCCCATTCCAATGGGTATGGATGAGAATGTTTGTCAATTTTCAAACCAAGCTTATTAACCATATTTTTTGAAATTAGAGTACACTGTGAGCCACAATCTACTATTTCATTTACTCTTGCCTTCTTTGCTTATAATTTCAAAAGAAACAGCATGTTCATCACTTCAATTTGGTCCCTTTATTTAGTGTTGGTGGCTACACGTCCAAGCTTATTTTCTACATCTTAACTATTCTCTATAGTCTATTTTATTTCCATCTTCTTGTATGTTTATCATGGATTTCCTTGAATCCTCTTTTTTGTTCTCCTTATTCTTATTTTAAGAATGTAAGTTTAGGAGTGCTCACTGTCTGTGGACAGTACTGTGGTTGTGGTCCTGACTAGGTCACCCTTGTGATTGTGGTCTTGTTTGCACTGTTTTTAATCAGTTCCTTGTTCTGTACCTGATTTTATGTCTGAATCCAGTTTACTGTTCAAGTTTCTGTTTCTCATATATTTCCAGATTCAATATGGAGGAAAGGTTTAAAAGAAGATAGTGATATGGTGCTGGTCATGATCTAGGGAGTTGTAGTGTTGGTGATCCAAAAAAGGATCTGGTTTTTGTACTTCTTGGCTGGAACTTGTAATGTACCCTTTTCAATAGCCACTCAGAGTGATCACTTAGCCTTTTAATTCCTAAAGTCTAAAAGTAAAATTAAGGGAATCCTTTACTTAATTATTTAATATTGCATGGTGTCAAGTTAATTTTATAAGGTGATATTAAGTATTTAATAAAACAATGTTTTAAAGTGACTTAAGTGAAACATTTAAAATGAACTTTATAAAGTCTCTTTAATTTTATGAGCAGAAATTAAGTGGGAAATATAAATGGCGGAAAAAGGTTCATTTCTCACATTTTGCATATTATTTTCTCACATCAACTCTGAAGAGCCTGTGGAGGTTTTTGTGTTGAGGGTTTTAGAAACCCTACTATTTCAGTTTCGGTTGTGAAACCATCAACCCTAGCTGAAAGCTGTTGAGAGAGTCATTCAGACTTTTTACTTTGCACTTCAATGTGAATTTGATGGACATGAGTTGGAGAGATTTCGTCTAATGCACGATTGAGTTTAAAGGCAAAATATTGTATGAGAAATCTGAGGTTTTTAGCAGATTATCAGGTTACTGTTCATTGAACCCATGCACATTCTTGAAGTCGAGTTATGGGGGCTCTATCTGTAGTTTGGAAGGCGTCTCATCTCAGGGAAGCCCTAGGTGCAGCTCATTTAAAGTACTGGAGTCTTTTTAAAGTCGCAGAACTGAATATTCTGGGTGAAATATTGGAGGATGTGATTTTCCTGAAGAAGGCGACTCAGATTTCATTTTTATCTCAGGTCGTGATCACTTCTTGAAGGCGTTAGTAGGCCATATGAGGTGTATTTGATTGGGCACACCTTTCTACTGGAGGTTTGATTGATAAAGAACGGCCTTTGATAGTCGCTTTGCATTCTGATTGCTCTTGGAGTCGTCATTTTTCCTTCTCAGGCTGAAACAACTTATCTTTCCCAGGTCTGATGCATTCTTCCATTTTGTATTTTGTAGATGGGCGGGTAAAGTAATATTTGCTATGAGAAGTCTGGTTAGTCGCAAGTCCCTAGAACTGTATATGAGTTGCAGTCGTGAAACTTAGAAAATAATATTTGTAATGTTGTAATAGCTGGGTATTGAAGCAAATCGAATATTCTCATTGCTGTTCAAAATTGGTAGGCTCAAATACAATCTGAATATTGTTATCAGTCAGCTGCATATGTTTCTCAAGGGTAGTTAAAAGAGTTGGTGCATAATAGAAGTCTTTATTGTAAAAGTTGAGTTGTTCTAGCTGTAGGGGTCAATAGTCTCTTTGGGGGTAATATTTAGATGTATTTCAGTATCAACAGTAATGAAAATCATGATGCATTCACATTATTAATTCATTTATATGAAAATCATTGAATGCATACATCTGCATGCTCGAGACACGTTTATTTGAAACAAGAAAGGAAGTTATCAACTTGGAGGCCAATCCAAACAGACCAAAAATACCAAACCTTAGGTCAGGGACTTTATAGTTGTATCAGAGCCAGGTTCCTGCCAGCTTGTGAGAAATCAGAAATTAAAATCAGAAGTTTGCATGCAATGTTATGAATCCATACGATCAAGCTTACATCACATATAGAAGAAGAAGAGCAAGAGAAGAGGGTTTTGATCCATTTGCTTCAGATTCTTCATCTGAAGAGGAATTCATGGGAGAGAGACATGATATGGGAGATAGGTGTGATATACCTGAGGGTAGCACTTATCAAATTTTAAATGAACTGGCTAGAGGCCAACAATAGGTGGTTCAGCTATTAAATCAGCTTATGAATGGTAGAAACAATGAGGTTAACAATGGGAACAATGAAAATAGTGGTACAAATGGGCACAACGGAGTAATAGGAATGATGGAAATAATGCCGAGGAGAGTAACATTCATATTTCGGCACACAGTCGTGCTAGGTCAGCTAGCAGGGTAACACCTAGTCCCCTTATGCCTCAATATTTGGGAGGTCAACCAGCTGATAATCAGGGGCAGCAGACACAAGGAGAGGGGTTTTCAGACTACATGAGAGAGTATAGGTCTTTGGGGGATGAGTTCCATGCTACAATGACATTGCAGGACTTTTGTCCTATTAAGTATAGAAATAGGCCTAGAGACAACAACAGGGGACCCCAAATTCAAGATTTGAAATGCAAGGTTGGAAAATTTTCTACTTCCTCCTTTGATGGTTCCAACAAGTTTACAACTAGAGCTTGGGTGCAGAAGTTGGATACTTATTTCCAGCTTAATCCTATGTTGGAGACAAAAGTGATTAAATATGTTACAGGGCACTTGGAGGGTGAGGCACATGAGTGGTGGTACCACAGACTTATCACTTTGGGTCATGCCAACATCACCTCTTATCTGGACTTCACACAAAGATTGATGAATAGATTTGATCAGACAAATCCAAAGCTGCATTTTAGGGAGTTTGCTTAGCTCAGACAGAGTGGCACAGTGGATGCCTACATTGACGAGTTCCAGAGATTGGCAGTTATGGTCACAGATATTTCAGAGCAAAGGCTGGTCATATTGTTCATTGAGGGTCTTTCTGAGCCACTTCGTGGCTAGATTAAGGCTTTCAAATCTAAGTCACTGTAGGATGCCACTATTCAAGCTTGAGACATGGAGCACTTAGCACCTAAAAACGAATTCCTGTCCAAACCATTCGACCAACAAAAGAATAAGAACTAGAAACCTTTTTAGAAAAAGTGGCCTAAAAGGAGTAAAACGGAAAAGGAAGAACATAGGGAATGCAAGAGGAAGCAAATTTGCTATCATTGCAAGGAGCACTGGGAACCAAGTCACCGTTGTTTGGGCAAGGGAAAGCTCCACTTTATTGAGGTTGTATCAGATGATGAGGACAAGGGTGAGACTAGACAGGCACAGGGCAGTGAAGACAGTAGATTTGATGATGAGCAGCCATAGGTGGAAACTAAGAGTGGAACTATTGCGACTATTTCAGGCACCCCTAGATTCTATTCATTCAGAGTAAGAGGTGTTGTGCAGGGTTAGCATGTTACAACATTTATAGACAGTGGGGCAACCCACAACTTCATTGACTCATCCTTAGTGGCTAAGCGGGGCATACCGACACAGGACTTTGAGGGGTTCAATGTTATGGTTGTTGATGGGTTAAACATATCATGCACACAACAAGTTCCTCAGTTGAATGTAATCTTGGGAAACTATACCGTCACAAATGATTTTTATGTAGTTGACTTGGGTGATGCAAATGTCATACTTGGTATTCAGTGGTTGCATTCACTGGGCAAATATTCACAGAACTTCTAGATGATGGAGTTGAAGTTTAGGGCAGTGGATGGCAAGAAGGTTGTGCTCTGGGGCATGGCGAATGGGGCTCAGAAGATTGTGTCAGCAAAGAGGATGGAGAGTATTTTTAGGCATAGGGATGTAGCATGGGTAGTTGAATGCCTTATCACAACTAAGGATACACCTGACAGGGATTAGCCATATGATATTGACATATAGACACTCTTGGGTAAGCATTAATAAGTATTTGGAGAGATTCCCCCAGGGAGGCCACTAGATAGAGTGTTTGAGCACACTATTGAGTTGGAGGAGGGGGCCAAGCCTGTCATTACCACCCCCTACCGTCATCCTAAAATGTTTAAGGATGAGATAGAAAAATCAATCAAGGAATTGCTTGATATGGGACACATACGATTGAGTTCTAGTCCTTTCACTTCTTTGTGGTTTTGGTTAAGAAGGGTGGGACAATGAGGATGTGCATAGACTACAAGGATCTCAACAAGAAGACTATCAAAAACAGGTACTCGATACTTAGGATTGATGAGTTGCCGGATGAGCTTCATGGGGCAGTATATTTCTCTAAGATAGGTCTTCTCTCAGGGTACCACCAAATTAGAGCTAGAGAGCAGGATGTTCATAAGATAGCCTTCCAATGTTGTTACGACCATTATTAGTTCTTAGTCATGCTCTTTGGCTTGATTAACGCACTTGCAACGTTTCGATCTTGCATGAATCACATTTTTTATAAGCAGTTGCATAAATATCTCCTTGTATTCTTCAATGATTTGCTCATATACAAGAAAATGTGGGATGATCACCTTAAGCAGTTGGATGAGGTGTTAAGTATTATGGAGGAGCAGTCTTTGTATGCTAAGGCCTTGAAGTGTGAGTTTGGCCTTAAGGAGATACTGCATTTGGGACATGTTATCAATGCACATGGTGTACAAGTCCATCAGGAGAAGATCCAAGCAATACTTGGTTGGCAACCACCTAGGACACTTACAGAGCTGCGAGGGTTCTTTGGATTATGCAGATATAAGCGTTTTGTTAGAGGATTTTCTCAGTTGGGGGCACCATTGATAGACCTTACAAAAAAAGGAGCATTCAGTTGGTCTAGGGAGGCACAACGAGCTTTTGATAAGCTCAAGGAGGTGATGAGCACTTGTCTAGTGTTGGCACTTTGTTACGTCCTCTCTAACTTAAACATGTTTATGACAATGTAATTATGGTCATTATGTTAGTTGCAAGTAATTGCTTTCATGTGAATGTGAAACTGAGGATAAAATAAATGTTTTAGTTGTCATAACTGCAAATGCAAACAATTTTCTTATATATGCGAGCGATTTTCTTATTCATGTGAAAATGAATGTGTTCGTGAGACTATATTTAAATATATGTGTATATATATTAACGTTGTTAACGATCTAGCCATAATTCTTGTCAGTGGATGCAGGATCGTCGACGCCATGAGGGAAAAGGGAATATCATCAGGGAGAGGACGTGGTTAACATAAGATCAATTCTATTATCAAACCTTGAGTCAGTGAAGATGATGCATCGAAGTCATAACTTGGCCATAAATAATTTAATATAATTATTGATTAAGCAAGTCAATATATATATATATATATATATACATCATTAATCACCTTTTAAGGGGATGGCAAAAGGTTATTGAATATTAAAATAATAATAATAGTTTATAATATTAATTCCATCGATCTAAATTTGTAATCTTAAGAAAGGCTTAACTTCGAAAATTTAATTGAATTGTTTTTGGGAGCCGTCGGTAGAAACGGAAGCTTCCGCTAGCCTTTCATCGAGCTTCTTTGAAATGGCCAGGAGGTAGGCATGCAGTCGCTTGAGACGGGAGTCTTGTATGGTGGTTTCAAAAGGATTCCTTTATTTAGCGCTGGCTCTCTCTCTCTCTCTCTCATTCTTCGTCCACTCTCCTTATTCTTTTTCGGCTTTCTTCTTAATCGATTGGCATTCGTTGAGACTGGGAGTCACTCACCGAAGGAACCTCATTTTACTTTTCCCCACTTAATTCATCATCTCATCTCATTTTTCATTCACTCAATCCTTATCAGTTGGCAACCTTATCGATAGATCGTCTTTCAATCTCCACCTTTACTCTGTAGCGTTCTTGTTGCAATCTCTGCGGTGTCTCTTATTCACCATCAGACTCATTTAAGTGGGTTCCAATTTCTTGTCTGGCAGCGTGCAAGTGTGAGGGAGTCGGGACTATGGGTTGATATTTCCGTTCTGGAAGGAGTGCGGGCTTGTTGAGCTAATCTCGGCTATACCAGGCACATATGGGAAACTTTTGCATTTGTTTATACTCGGCTAGTGTAGAGTTAGTCGATTATAAAAATATATTCTTAATGAAAAGCGACCATATTGTTAATTGATATTTGAATTCGAGATTGTCATTGTAACTCTCTGCGTCTGTGTTAGTCGAGGAAAATTGTACTTGTTCTTGACTCGTATCTGTTATTCCTTAGTGAAGTTTGAATCTTTGTGTACTGGCGAATAGCCTGAACCTACACTTCCACAAAACTATCATCAAGTTGCTCAATGATCATAATGACTCAGATAAACCCACGACTATCATCCACTTTGCCTCTTAACTCTATTTTTTTTATCTTGCAATTCTTTCTTTCTCTCTACTCGAAATCCATATCTTTCCAAAGTAAAATTTTGGGTTGCATGTTTTCTTTTCTAGGGAAAGATAATTCCTAATCCCCTAAATTCTGTTGAGTAAGCAGAGGGTCATTAGAAGAAAAGAATAAAGAATCTTGCCCTCTCCTAACACTTCTGGAACAACATCAAATGGGTTAAATGTTTAATGAAACCAACATTTGAAATTAAAAACCTTGAACTAAGAAATTTTCATGTCGAGTAAGGGTGAGAGTGCTGACAGCACAGGAGTGCCAAATTGTTAAAATCCTTGGGCAAGGTACTATGCTAGATAAGCATCTGTCAGCTATCAAGTACCAGATATATCACTGATCAAAGTAATCTTCTAGTTGGGAGGTACCCATAGTGAAGGTTCGATCAGGAGATATAGGTCCTTGACACCAGGCTCAGAGGCATGATGATGAATTGTGATCCTTGTTGATTACCCTCGTGAAGGGACGGGTTTCTTCAGTTGTAGAAACACGGAAGGCTAGTAGGTCTTCGGATGGGCGATAAAGCCTTTGATGATATTTCCTTTTCCCCTGATGACAGAGTCAAGCTCAAGTATTTCAGCTTCTTAACAGTATCTTCTTGAAAACCCCTCTCTCTCTTTAAATTTCTGATATGTTTACTTAGCATATAAATTGTTTAGCTGTAATTAATGTTCTTGTTTTTCAGAAGAAAATAAAAGATAGTTAAAGTACATTTGTATTTACAGTTAAATGGAAATCAATTAGTTGTTTCTTTTCTGCTGAAACTGTAAATCTAGAAGTCAGTTGAGAAATTGGATATTAAGTATTTATTTAAAATTGTATTTCTTTCCCATTCGAATGCTAAGGAAACCCTAGTTTGGAAACAAGGTAGTTGCATTTCATCTGAATGCTAGAAGTTACCTTTCATTCCTTTACCTTAGAATAGTAGAGTATTACCTATGTTCCACGGGGACGTGTCCCCTAGGTTTTTGCCCCCCGTACCCGTCCCGGAAACGTCTCGGGGACGGGGGACGCCTGGGGGATGGCTGACAGCCGTCCCCAAAATGTCCCCGATTGGAGGAAACGTCTCGGACACAAAGGGGGACGGCCAGCCGTCCAGGGGACGGATAGGGGACTCCTAGCCGTCCCCTAACCGTCCCCCTTTGCCCAACAACAATTTAAACACAAAAGAAGAAGGTAATTTTAAATTTTATTTTTTTTATTCTTTCCTTTGTGGACCCTATGTCCTCCCAACCCTAATATGGCCACTTGAAACATCTTCTTACCTTCATTTGACCTCATTTTAACTTGCCAAAAAAAAATTGCAGCCAAAAGAAAAAGTGAGAAGAGAAAGAGGAGGGTTTGAAGGAGCTGTTGGAAAAGAAAAACCAGCATTTAGAAGGAAAAAATGAGAGCATTAAGGCAGCAACCAGCAAGAGAAGTGAAAGAGGTATTGGTTGGAGTTCCATTGGATGAGCCAGCCCCTCACAGTGACAATGACTCAAACTCTAAGTCTGATTTTGATGCAATGTTGGTAGATGCCGAGTAGTGGCAGCCATCATACTTTCTATTACTATGTTTTGGATACTTGTGACTTTGTCATTTTGACATTTTTAGTACAAACTTGTAGCCTTTTGGGCATTTTATTATTTAAAATTTATTTTATATCATATGCACATTGACTATTTGACATGAATTATGGTCCATGGAAGCAATTAGGTAGTTGTAGTATTAATTTGTTCGATAATTTGATTCTATGATGCATATGTCAATATGATTGGTGATTACATTTGCAACTTTATGAATGTTCATTGTTATGATTATCATTACTCATATGAATATGAATATCCGAAATTCAAATTTCCCTATATTTTTAAAATTTATCTCTCTCTCTCTCTCTCTCTCTCTATATATATATATATATATATATATATAGCTGTCTATCTATCTATAGTATACTATATATATATACTATATAGCCGTCCCCCCGTCCCCTAAAATCCCCTCAAAAAGTTGCCGTCCCCGAAACTCGTCCCGCCGTCTCGCCGTCCCCCCGTCCCGGAGATTCGGTGGAACATAGAGTATTACACACTTCTTGATTTCACACAACCATTTGTCCTTGAATGTGATGCATTCGGTGAGGGTATAGGTGCAATATTGATGCAGAACAAACACCCTATAGCTTTTGAGAACCGCAAGTTGAGGGGTCTTGAGAGAATTTACTTCATCTACGATAAGGAGATGCTCGCCATAATGCATGCATTGGTGAAGTTCAGACAATATTTGGTTGGGGGCAAGTTTGTGGTGAGGACAAATCACAATGGCCTTAGGTACTTCTTGGAGCAAGAAAAACTTGAATGAGAGGCAGCAAAAGTGGGCTAGTAAGATACAGGCCTACAATTTTGACATTGAGTACGTGAAAGGGAAGAATAATTTTGTTGTAGATGCCCTTTACAGGAAATCATCAACTTGCTCACTTGTAGAGATTTCAACAGATTGGAAATCACATCTCTTGGTAGAGTATTCCAAAAACAAGTTTGCATGCGAGGTAATGGACGGATAGGTACAGGATGTTTGATATAGAGTTATGGATGACATTATTTTCTATAAGGATAGAATCTACCTTGTGCTAGAATCCAAACTCAAAGAAAAGATTCTGCGAGCTTCACATGATACTCCTTTAGCAAGTCATCAGGATTACTTCAAAACATACTGGTAGGTTAGAGAGAGGTTCTCTTGGAAGGGCCTCAAGGAGGATGTATTAAGGTATGTCAGGGAGTTACGACTTGTCAGTAGAACAAGTTAGAGCACTCACATCTAGCGGGTTTGTTGTAGCCTCTTCCCATTCCAGAGCAGAAGTGGGAGAGCATTTCCATGGATTTTATCACCAATCTACCCAAGGTTCATGGTAGGGATTGCATATATGTGGGTGTGGACCGTTTGACGAAATATGCTCATTTCTTCGCCATATCTCCAAAGTATAAAGCACCCCAGGTAGCAAACGTATTCTTTAGGGAGATTTTCAGGTTGCATGGTTTGCGGAGATATATAGTGAGTGACAACAGGTTCCTGAGTCCTTTTTGGCAGGAGTTATTCAAGTTGGTAAGTACTGAGTTGACTTCGAGTACGAGTTATCACCCTCAGACAGACGAGCAAATTGAGATAGCGAACAAGTGGATTGAGACATGGACAGTCATTAGGTTGAGTGAAGTTTTGAGGTTGGGGATATGGTTTTCCTTTGTTTGCAGCCATACAGACAGTCTTTGTTGAAGAAGAGCGGGGCAAAAAAACTCAAGCCTTGGTTTTATGGGCCCTACATGATCATCAAAAGTGTTGGGGAGGTAGCATATGAATTGGATTTGCCAAAGGGTAGTAAGATCCATAATGTATTTCATGTTTCGTGCCTCAAAAAGGCACTAGGACAACATGTTACATCTTCCAAGTTAACCCCCATTGGATGAGGAGGGACATTTGGTGCTGATTCTTGAGGAGATAGTTGATACCCAAGAGAAGAGATTGAGAAACATAGTGGTTAAGGAGTTTTTGGTCAGGTGGAGAGACTTGCCAGCAGAGGACACAACTTGGGAGGGAGAACAGATTCTACAGCATCCCAACTTGCAATTGCTTGAGGGAAAGCAATCTCGAGAAAGGAGGATTGTAATGTCCCCTTCTCAGTAGCCACTCAGGGTGATCACTTAGCCATTTAATTCCCGAAGGCTAAAAGTGAAATTAAGGGAATCCTTTACTTAATTATTTAATATTGCTTGGCACCAAGTTAATTTTATAAGGTGACATTAAGTAATTAATAAAGTAATGTTTTAAAGTGACTTATGTGAAATATTTCAAATGAACTTTACAAAGTCACTTTAATTCTATGAGTGAGAAATTAAGTGGGAAATATAAAAGGCAGAAAAAAGTTCATTTCTCACATTCTGGATATTATTTTCTCACATCAACTTTGGAGAGCCTATGGAGGTTTTCGTGTTGAGGGTTTTGGAAACCCTACTGATTCAGTTTCGGTTGTGAAACCATCAACCCTAGCTGAAAGCTGTCAAGAGATTCATTCAGACTTTTTACTTTGCACTTCAATGTGAATTTGATGGACATGAGTTGGAGAGATTTCGTCTAATGCATGATTGAGTTGAAGGCAGAATATTGTATGAGAAATATGAGGTTTTTAGCAAATTATTGGGTTAGTGTTCATTGAACCCGTGCACATTCTTGAAGTCAAGTTTTGGGGGCTCTATCTGTAGTTTTGAAGGCATCTCATCTTAGGGAAACCCTAGGCGCAGCTCATTAAAAGTATTGGAGTCTTTTTAAAGTTGTGGAACTGAATATTCTGGGCGAAATATTGGAGGATGTGATTTTCCTGAAGAAGGCGACTCAGATTTCATTCTTATCTCAGGTCGTGATTACTTCTTGAAGGCGGTAGCAGGGCCATATGAGGTTTATTTGACTGGGAACACCTTTCTACTAGAGGTTTGATTGATAAAGAAGGGCCTTTGATAGTCGCTTTGCATTTTGAGTGCTCTTGGAGTCGTCATTTTTCCTTCTCAGGCTGAAACGACTTATCTTTCCCAGGTCTGATGCTTCCATTTTGTATTTTGTAGATGGGGTAAAGTAATATTTGCTATGAGAAGTCTGGTTAGTCGCAAGTCCCTGGAACTGTATATGAGTTGCAGTCATGTGAAGCTCAGAAAATAATATTTGTAATTTTGTAACAGCTGGGTATTAAAGTAAATCGAATATTCTCATTGCTGTTCTAAACTGGTAGGCTTAAATACAATCTGAATATTGTTATCAGTCAGCTGCATATGCTTCTCAAGGGTAGTTAAAAACTTAAAAGAGTTGGTGCATAATAGACGAAGTCTTTATTGTAAAAGTTGAGTTGTTCTAGCTGTAGGGGCCAGTATTCTCTTTGGGGGTAATATTTAGATGTATTTCAGTATCAACAGTAATGAAAATCATGATGCATTCACATTGTCAATTCATTTATATGAAAATCATTGAATGTATACATCTGCATGCTTGAGACATGTTTATTTGAAACAAGAAAGGAAGTTATCAGCTTAAAGGCCAATCCAAGCAGACCAAAAATACCATTTCAGTTCAGGGACTTTACAGAACTATGACAATTTCTTTAATGCTGGAGAATGCTCAGGGTAGAATGGGGCATCCAAGTGCAGGCTTCAGTGTGCAAGATCTTTAAAAATTGAATATTTTGCCCTTTAGGGTGAAATTGCGGGTTTCAACAGGTGGCATAAATGTAATTGCCACAGTGATTGTAAAATTGCCTCCCTGTCAAAAGCGATGAATTTGTTATGCTCATTTGTGACATTCAGTGATCCAGTTCCTCAAATTTTCCTCTTCTAAGCATGATTTCTTAGTCTCTTCAGTTTTCAGATGTTTGTAATGTTATTTATACACCCTTGGAGATGTGCTAAAACAAGTTCTTAGTGTGGTTTTATCAACTTGGAGTGCTGTGTGTGGAGCTCTTGTTGGCAATTCTTTGCTATTTGAAACTGTCATTGTAGCTGCAGTAGGGGAAGTGATTTTAGGAGCTATTGGAGGTCATTGGGAGTTCCGTCTGTTGTTTGGAGGCTTTGTCCATAAAGCCTAGGGCTGTTTTTCCATTGTAATACCATTTTGAAGCACTGAGTGTATGCTTGCGTTTGCTGGAGTTTTACCCACAAGGGGTTTCTCTATGGTAAACCTGTCTTCTTATGGTGTTTGTTCTCTAGAATTGTTCTATTTCCTTGTTCAATTTTCGCCATTAATTTCAACCATGTGTGCTCTTTTAGACTAAGAATTAAAATCCATTGTTGACAAGTTAGTAGAGGAATATCCTTCTAGTTTTTGAATCAATTTGTCTTTAGAGCCAAGCTGGTTTTGGTTGTGGCTTACTGATCTAACATTATCTATAATATAGCTTCAATGTGCTGAACATGAATTGGGTCTTTTAAAAACATGCGTTAACATCTGCAGGAATGGTTTATAACTTTTTTCCTAAGGCATTATTGTTGTTTGAACCACTTTTCAACTTTTGAAAATGCCAATGCAGACCTACAAAATGAAACTGCTGGTCAGAAAAGTCTGCAGATTTCTGAGAATATTCTTTTAAATTATTTGCATTCCCATTTGTGAAACTTCAAGTACTTCCAGAGTTTGTCTTTGATTATTTTAAAATTGATTTTTTAGTCTTTTGATTTTCCCTTGTGGTTTCATTTTTAATAGCATCAAGCTACACTCACAAGTCATCTTCCAATCTTATGACACAGTTGGGACATGTATCCATCAATGTCAAGAAGTTGGACATCCATGTAACCTAAATATATAAGATATATCTATAATAGTGATAGTTCTGATTTATTACAAGATCTGCTTCAACATGTGCAGGTCACAGATGCTCAAATTATATATAGGTCGTCAAATTTTCATCATTGCATGAAGTGTTCAATACACTGAGTCTTGCATTGTCAAAAATTTCTTAAGAAATTGTAGTACAATTGCCCTTAAATATGATAAATTCTTTTTTAATATCACAAAGATGCTGATCTTCACATTGTATTGATAGAATGACAATAGCACACGCTAAGGATTGTCTGAGATTGGAAGGATCATGGATAAATCAGTGTAGAATCGGTTGTGGCATGCCTGTTTTCCATTTACTCATTGTTGGTTTGATTGCATAGTTTCACTTTGGTGGCCCCTCAAATTTATATCTTTTAGAATTCAATGTCTCCAGCAGTCTTATATTTTAAGCACCAGCCTGAAGACTTCTAAAAAATTAAATATGAAGGTGAACGATTCAAACTCAACCTGCACTTATTTTACTTAATCAGTTTTTGTTTTCCTGGTTTTTTTCTTGGTTTCTCGTTGCTTCTGAATAAGTATTAAAATCTTTATGTGGAGACACCTCTGTCTTTTAAATGCTTTAATGGGTCCCACATTTGGCTGTTCATCTAACCGATGATTTCCAGTTATATTCCACAAATAGGTCCAAGGTCTGGCTGTCCATGTATTATTACCCATGGTTTCCAGTCATGCTCCATAATTTTTTGTGGGAGTTTTCTCACATGGATTGCATTTTGTGGTTACTAAAATATGAGATTGCAAGGTTATTTACCTCAAACAGGTCCTGGTACTGTACTTGTTTGCATGGGGTTATCTGACATGATCATTGGAAAACAAAGTGAACAGATTACCTTATTTTTTATGCTTAGTTTTGTGTGATACGTTCTGAAGATTCTGTTACTATTTTTTTTCTTGTGTCAAGCTCGACACATTTTTTGTTTTCTAAAATGCAACTTTCTCTTTTGTGTTAATAATTTCCTTTCCTGGCATGTTCTTAATTTCAAATTGTCTGTTAATACTTCTCCATGGTCTTGTAGCCAGTTTCCCGTCTCCCAATATTCTGTTCTTTATTGATGAACATTGTTCTGTAATGCCCATGTGAATTTCATGTCAATGAATCCAGACTACGTCAAGAGTCTACTTTATTTTTCCAGAGGGCTTCAATAAATCTCTAGCCAAATTTATCAGTTTGCAAGTATGAATTTTTTCATTTTCTGAGTATCCAGCAAGTTCATGCCTTTGATGTCCTCTGGATTTGATTTCCTCTGCTTGGATTGACTGTGAGCATTAAGGAACTGTATCTAGTCCACAGAAACATAAAATAGCAATAACATGTGAGGAGTTAGGGCATGCCCAGTCAAACTCGCATGTCTTTGATGCACTCAAACCCTGTCAAACCTTCATTTGAAAAAAAAATTAAACTATTTACTACAGATGCTTAGCCTGCTTAATTTTAAAATATAGAGTTTCCCTTTTTCGGGCTTTTAAAGATTGTGCAACCGTTTGTATCACATCATTCCCAGATGACTTTTTTCCGTCTTACTGTTTTGCCATGTCTGCAAACCATTATTTTCAAGGGCATATATTTAATGGGCAGAGCATTGTAGATTCTTTTCTGGTGTTTAGTTCTATTTTTAACTTTTCTAACAGGAATGTGCCTGCGGGAGCAACTTAAAACTTTGCCTCAAACTTAGAAGATGCTAAATCACATATCCTTAGAATGTCTAATAATCCTGGATGACGATTACATCTTTGGTGAACATCTCTGTTTGGTGAATGTCCAATAGTAATCTATTTGGTATTGCTTGAATTCCAATATTTTGCAAATAATGAGCAGATCCTGTACTCCTATTTAAAGCCTTGATGAACCATGGCAGATGTAAAATTATTTTTGATCCATCATTAGTTGTTGTACACTGATTTATTTATTTTGTTTGATGTCTTGAGAGTTATCTAGGAGAACTTACACCTTGTTTTATTGTCTTGAATGGACAGGCATGATTACAGTTCTGAGACTCGAGAAGTTTCTGAAGAATTATAAAAAAAGGACATTTATCCAGTTGCTGTAAACAAGCTTTTGCATCTGGCTGCAATATAACTGGCCGTGCTTCTAGAGGCACTGGACACATTTTCCGAGTGCAAATCAAATTTGTTTTTCCATCTCCACTTTAAATGAAACCAGCCAGATTTGAAATGTGCTTTTATTCTATGTACTTCCATGGCCATGTTTGATTATTCTTTTGTTAAAAATCTTGATGTTTCTGGGATAATGTTGATGTATGGATCATGTTCTTTCGGTGATTTTTTCTTACAGTGTTTTTCCTAGGGGGATGCTAAGAGGGTTGACTACACCGAAATCATGGACCAATGGAGTCAAAATTTTCTAATGTGTTAATTATGAAGTTTGATTTCCTCTTTCATACACGGGACGAATTGGTTGCATGGCATGTAGATGCATGGGGGGCTCACACATCCATTTCTTTCTGTAGGGCTATAGTGCTAATCAGATCTAGATAACATAAGTGCATCATATTGGGAGCTAATTTGGTTATTTTTGAAAATGGATTGACGATAGCTAGAACATTGTCTTCTGAAGAAATTCTGTTATAAGAAGTGTGTGCAGGAGTTGTGGTTCATGATGTTTATATGGTTTGAAGATATTTTAGTGCCTGTCTGTAACTAGAGATTTATTGGGCCGAGTTTTCTTCATTCTGTGTTTCGATATATGGCTTGAGAGGATTTGCAATCTGTTTTCTCTATATGTATTGCATTAGTGAATCTATTTAAGATGCAACACACTTGAAAAAAAAAAAAGATAAGGAAAAAGGATTTAGATTCATCCAGTCTTTTAGAAAAATTAGGAATTTATCCGGAGATGATTGAATAATGTAGACCCCAATGTTTGTCGATTTGAAAAATTAGAATGCCTTTGTTCTGGAGCAATTAGATCTGCCACTCTGAAAAGTTTTAAAGGTTAGTTTTATGGGCAGTAATTGCTTATTGTTTTTAGAATGCATGGAGGTCAGATCTTTCGAGAAGGAATTACACAATAATAAATATTAACAAACCTTAAGTAGATTTTGTATTTGGATTTCCTTGAATTTGGAGTTTTATGGCAATACATTAAATGATTGTAATTTCATCTTCTGAATATTATCTAAGATCCGTGATCTGCGTGCGAGTGTTTCAAGCAGCATTAATACGGGAAGTTGTTACGTATATCTATGAGGCTTTTGACAAATCTTTTGTATCCAAGGCTTGAGTCGTTGAACAATCCAACATAAAGGAAACTAGAAGAAAAAGCAGAAGCAACTTTTCCTAATAGAACTCCCTTTCATCAAGGAAACATTGAAATTATTTTACAAGCAACAACGTGCCTTTTGTTAGGAGGCTTCTCCAAACATAATTGTTTTTGAATGGAATCAATACTTATCAGGAAGGGGTAGGAACGTGTATTTAAGTGTTTAAAATAAATAATCTAGTACGACCTAGTGATTATTGCACGAGCATGCCTATTCTTCTGTGGGACATTAACTAGTGATTGCACATCTTCTAAATGTATAAATTATAAATCAATATCATAAGGGCGTAATGTATAAGATTGAAAATGGTAACTACTATTAAAATTGATTCAAATTTTTTAACTTGAAGGATTAAGACAATTCCATAATAAGACTATTATTGCACATATTCATAAATCTCAAATGTAGGAATTATATTCACGAGATTATAGGATACTATAACTGTTTTTACATCCAATTAACTTGTTATGTCAAGATAGATTACATGCACAATGGCTCCATAAATAAAGTAACGATGCCATTCAAATTATTCAAATACATTATTGGTGAAAGGCAAGTATAATCCAAATCATTGTATATTGTCAAGGCATCTACAAACAAACATTTATTATGAGTCCTGTATCTTGCCAAATAATAGTTATGAAGTGGAAGGTACTTTAAACACACAAAAAATGAAATTTGATTCTTCCTTTCCATCAACTTGGTTTGAAGTGAACAAATAGACAATCCTTACACCATGTAACAATGTGTTATGTTCTTATCTTGACATCTTACTTAGATGTCCTTACAATCACAAATCAATAAATGATTCAATACATGTTACACATTTATATCACCACACATCATTTTCCTATCATAGTATACACAAAACATTACAACTCATTAGATGCTCACAACACTCTATTAAACAATAGATAAAGCAATCCAATAGAGAACAAAGTTTAGAAACCATCCCAAAACACCAAGATGATATAATATTTAATCAAGACTACTCATACAATCACAATACCAAAAAATTATACATACACAAATTGTCCAACATGATTAGTGTATTGTTTAAGAAATAACCTCTTGAAAATTGTAAAGAAACAATGAAAAATCTACTTTAAAGAAGCATTATATCTTATTTGTTTTTTCCCACGTTGGAAATCAAATTTTGTAATAAATGACGTTTTTTTTCACTTTCATGACTTTTTTCTATCAATATATAACTTTTATGCATATTCAGTGTCCAATTTTTTTAATAGTATATACTTTTTAAACAAAAATGTTGAGATGGGCTGCTCTGCAAGAAAATGGTGTAAAACAAGCATTAAAGTTTTCAGTGATATCATTGATAACGAAAGCCTCAAAAGCTTGGAGGCCTTTAGCTCTGAGTTTGATCTCCCCCCATCCGCATCAAGAACCTACTCTTCCTTGGCCTCAGCTTGCTCAAGGGCTACATTCCCCTCTTCTGTCGCTCTTGCCCTAGACCCAACTCGAGACCTTCTATGGAAGGATGATGGGGAGTTGGTCAACGTCAAAGCCAAAAGATCTATAGAGAATTAAGCTCGAAGGATGAGGTTTTTAAACACCTCAACCATTGTTGGGGAACTTCTCTCTCAGACTCTTGTTGGGCAAAGGTCCTTGCAGAGATCTGGCACGACTGTGTTGAGCCTAAGAAAGCTTCCTTCATGTAGCTTACCCTTCTCCAAAGGCTCCCCTTTAAATCCAACTCTAATGATATTGATATTTGCATTGTTTTCGCACTTCTGAATTTGTGGTTCATATCTTGTTTGATTGTTTCTATGCTAAAGAAGTTTGGAGGTTGTTCTGCCATGATTTGAATATTTGGTTAGATGATAACAGTGTTAACTGGAAGTCAATTCTCTTATGTGATCTAAAGCTAAGTAAGGGCTATAAGTTGTTTTGGATTTGCTTGACAAACGAAATCCTTTGGCACATCTGGAAGGCAAGGAACGATGACAAGTTTAAGGGCTGTAGGAGGGTTCTTATCGAGTCAAACAAAAGACTCACATATATTTCTATTGCCTTGCAGGTTACACTCCATTTTGAAGCCTCCCTTGAGAAATTTGCAGACCTGTGCAGGGATGGAACAATAAACATTACCCGAGAGGGAATATCAAGCATTAATGATAAAGTACCAAAGGGCATTTAGAGAATTCCAAAAAGCCTTTAACTAGGTTGGAGAAGATAGAGCTGTGAGGCATAGGGGCCTCTGGCGATATACACAACACGCTTGGCAAGGACAAGCTGACAACGACCAGGGAGCTCGTAACAATGACAACTGATCCACAATTTAGTCCTCAAGAGATTCATATTGATAGATGTAAATATTGTATAAACTAGAAATTTGTATAGATGAAAAATTGAATAAGAGGGAAACTTGTACTTATAAGTAGGCGACGCTGTAAGAATTAGGTCGGGCATTGTCTAAATTCACAAGAGGCACTTTTATTTAGTTATGGGCATTGGCTGAATGTAAGATGTAAAGGTTTTTTTTTACTATTATTAATACAAAAAAAATAATGTTTTTGAAAAGATAAGCAACATTTACAGGGTTCTGTACCCTTCACACAGGGCCCAAAGGGCTAAAAGAAAACATAGTTCAAGTAGAACTTGAACTAGAGGAACAACCATAAACAGTTGATTGACAGCTGTAGAAAAACAAAGAAATTAAGCAACCCCAAAAACATAGGGGTCAAGGTTGACTCCACGAATCTGGGGCTGAGAAGCAGCAACAGATTGGGGGAGTCCCTTCTTCTACCGTAGGACAACCGACCAGGGAGGCTCAAAATCAGGAACCAACATGGAAGGTGAGAGGAGCGGCTCCACCCCAGACACCATAGGAGAGGAGCCACCAAGCAGAGATGGAGATGACATTAGAGCAACAAAAATCGAGTCAACCAAAGGAACAATAGAGGCGTTCAACAAAGGGCAGACATAAACAAACAAAGTAGTGACAACATATGCTGAAGTTTGGTCAGGCACAAACTTACCAGCGTCAGTAGATCGATCCAAAAGTGGTTCCACAGTAGGGATGTCCGGGTGAGGAGCATAAACATGTTCTTCAAACCCCACAGAAGAAGTATTTGAAGGAGAGCCCACCGTGAGGTGGTCCAAGAGAGCATCCTTCTGCTAAGTCGCAACGCCCTTGCGACGGACATGAGGACAGGCAGAGGCCAAATGACCCACTGAAAAACATCTTCGACACCGAAAGGGGAGACCCTCATAATTCAAGAGCTGCTTCCAAGGTCTGTCCACCAATAAAACAACATCCCCACGGAGAGGTTTGGAGATGTCCAAATCAACTAACAACCGAGCGACCGTAGTATGCCCAAACTCCCTAGTTGTAAAATCCACCATTAAGAATCGACCAATAGTATTGTCAATGGCCTCAAAGCATGATTCCTCCCAAAACTGGAGAGGAAGATTTGGCAGACGGGCCCATATAGGTCTGGTGTACTAAAAGATATTAAGGTTTGGGCCTTGGTTGTTGGCACTACAGGCAAGAAGCCCCACCAGTTCACTAAGGAGCCTCCCCTTAACACTAGGGTAAACAAACTCCATTGTTGACGTGGTGGAGAGCGACCCTGTGAGGTTTGAACAAAAAAAATAATGTTGAGATGGTGTAAGTATTTATTATAAAAATTAGTTGCTTGTTAAATTGGGGAGATCAAGGCCCAAATTTTTTTATACAATAATGCAATGTGTCTCAAAAATTGATGTTTCTAACTCAAGTTATTCTTGTAGAACCTAAAAATGGCAAAAAGTGTTGGATATAAATGTTAAAAAAAACCAAAGTGACATGTAGCCACTAAAAAATTCCCAAGACATAATCCAAGACCTATAAGACACCTCAACAATGTTTGAACACAAACAAAGCACACAATGTTATTGAGATGATCAAACCCAATAACAATGTACCAACACATATATTGGACTCAATAGTTGACCAAAGTTACATCAAGGTTAACTATTAGTAGAGTGTATCCATGCCAATGTTTGTCACACTTGTAGGAGCACCAATACCACACATACATTGCACTAGTTGGATTGACCTAAGCCACTAATTAGATCTAACTCCGACAATATGATTAACAAGACTAATACAAAGCCCCCACAAGGTATCTCAAGCAACACTAAGATCTAGTTCCCATCAAGTTTCTAGGGCATATTTGTTCAAAAAAATAGTTGCAAATTTATAATCACTCATAGAGCACCCTACCACCTAGGTAGATTTGGAATGAATTCTTTGCAAATGAGCCATAGGTTTTCACATGGAGAATCTCCTAGTATATATTGGTAGATGGATGACCTATAAATAAACAACTTATGGACCCTCTATCCTCTACTCAACTATGACTTAATGCGATGTAGAATGTATATAGGGAGAAGAATATTTTAAGGCCACACATATCTTAAGGAAGCATGACCACCTGGGTTCTTAAGACACAAGGTATAATATGTAGTATTGAGACTTATTGTCTGCTACTATGATACTCAGACATAGACACCTCAAAACTCACAAAATCATCAACAATCTCCAATGAAAAAACTACAAATTTTGTCTTGGTGAAAAATTAGATAAACATATAAGTTAACATCTCATGTGCTTATTCATTCATTTCCACCAAGAGAAGTACTAAACATTTTACGATAGACAATTAGAAAAACTTGAAAAATAGACTTTTAGGAATTAAAACTCATCTAACATTAAATATTGTAGGACATGGAAATGACCTTGGCAACAAGAAGGATCAATTCCATGGGATGCAAAATTGACCCTCAATTATGGATTTGACCCTTAGTGAACTTTTTATGAGTACAACTTGACCTATATTTGAAGACATTTCTTGCTAACAATTTTGACTTAACAATAAAAAAGTTGTTTGGCAAAAATTTGATTGCGTGATCCTTTTGTCAATTTGTCCTAGCCCATTTCTCAATAGTTTCCCTTGTTTTCTTGGTCCCTATTATTTTGCATATGATGGCTGAATCCTCAAGGAGTTCAATATCTTCCTCTATTTCTTTTTGAATGTCTATTTGTATAATATCTTCTACGTTAGTGAACTGGTCGATCTTTCTTGTCTCTATTTTGGTAGAGCTTGTATTAGGTTTTTTCTTCTTTCCAATTTGCTTCTTATTATATTTTTTGCATCTTTGATTGATATGTACTTTCCCCAAACTTCTATGTTAGGTTGACTTTCCTTTGGCTATGTTGCTTTTTGAATCTCTTTTTTGCAAAATGGGTGTTGCCCACTTCTAGTGTTTGATTTAACAACAAGGCGGTTTATTGCTATGTTATTAGGCCAAGTTACATAATGTGGGTATGTAAATTAGACGCTTGGCCTTTTTCTCCAATCCGCTACTTCCCTTCTTGTTTGCATCTTGACTGATTATGAGGTTTATTCTAATTCGCATAGAGAATTAAACATTACTGTTGAAGTCAATATCTCATAATTCTTTTACAAAAAATGAAATCGATATCTCATAAAATTTTCGCATTAAATTTTCACATTAAAAAGTTTATTTTTTTCACATATGATTAATATATATAAATAAATATCTGAAAATTTATATATATATATATATATGTGATGAAAATTGCTACTAGATATGAAAACACAAACCAAAATGTACATCAAGGGAAAAACAAACTTAAGATATCCCAATCTAGGCATGTAACTCCAATTTATTCGTATAAAAAGAAACCAAATACATTCTTTCTATGTGTGTATATTCTTTATATGTGTGGGCATTGAACAAGAAAATACGTGCATCTGCGTATCATCTACGAAGTAGAGGAAGAAACGTCATCACTTCACGCGATCTGCAGGCCGCATTACAAAATAATCCACAGTTCTAAGATTCCACAATTGAGCCTTAATTTATTCAATAGCGCCGTTCGGCGTTTACTTTTATTTACTAAAAAATATTGGAGTGGAAGCCGTCAAATCAATCCCAGTTAGGTGGAGGGGCGGGTTCAATCGAAGCAAATGGCAACAGAGCAGAGCGCAGAGGGCAAACTGCATAGCCATGGCAGCTACAAAATTGCAAGCCCTGTGGAATCACCCTGCTGGCCCCAAGACAAGTACTTTCGTATTTCTTACATATTATTTCATCATCATTTAATTTGCCAAAAGTCATTATTGCTATTATTTTCAGTGCCTCTGATCTTTCGGTTAAAATAAATAAATTAGTTTTGCCTTCTTATGGCCCTGTAATGGTTTTAGAACGTTGCAGCAAGATTCTGCTTAAGGGTTAGATTCTATAGATTTGTGCATAGAATCCTTAATTAAATAAGAGTTTTTTCACACAGTCTTATGAGTCGGAATCAAGGAGAAGTGAAATATCCGACGCACAATCTGTTACATAGTCTCGGATCTGCATACCCTAACTTCAGGACAATTGGCTTACACTAGAGAGTTTCAATTAGATTAAATTCTAAAAACTACTTACAACATTCAAAAGGTAGATATTTTTACAGACGGGGCAATAATTCACAGATTTAATATTTTCCCAGAGATCTACTGTTGTTGTGCAAAGGTCCCTGGAAACTAACGTGTTCCAGTTCCAGTTCCGTTTTGGGTACTTAGAATGGGCCAGATTATCAGGGTGTGTGGCTTTTTGGCTGTCTTTATCATGGGCCGATGGTCTAGCAGTTCCCATGTTGGATTTGAACGTGGGTTTTCATCATGGCAATTGCTCCGCCTTAGCAGTCTCAAGGTTGGCTGTGAAGCAAATAATGTTTTTAATGCTCACCGAGCAGTGCAAAATGCTTCCCTATTGAATTTTGCTGACCTTGGATCATTGTGTGTAGATCCTGTATACACGGATACTTTACATGAATGCTTTATTATATATTAAACTAAAAGAAATGCATTGGATCGCAAGGTACTCTAAGAGCATTCAAAAGTACAAATTTTAGTTACAATTTCGTTACTTTGTCATGGTAAAATTTCATCGACAGAATTGAATGTGAAACAGATGGTTTCTGATTAATCAGTAGAAGTGTACTCCAAAATGACCGAATGATCTGAGAAGAAGTTCAATCTTACTAGTGTTATTGGATATTTTTGAGAGAATTGGTTATGTCATGTTTCCGACATTAAGATAATAAAATACATATTTAAAAATATTAATTATTAAATATCATTTTAATTATAATTATCAAAGATAATAATATATATTACTAACAATCACATCTTGGTGTGTAATGGGTACATTGAAGAAGTGTGGAAGGTCAATTGGAAAATTTTTGAGTCTATTTTTTTACATACATAGAAAATGATGTTGTTTGTGGGTGAACCCACAAAAGTGGTTTACAATTGGAGTGAGGAAAGAAAAATTGAAAAAAATGACCCCCTGTCAAAAAAATTTGTTTTTGAGATTCGAACGAACTAATAGGGTCGAATGAATCTAAAGAGGGTTCGAAAAAACAAAGGTTTGAGCGAACCCATTTAATTAACTTCTCACCATTCTCACAAAAAAAACCAAAGGACCCTTTTTGAAAGGGGGTTCAAATGAACCAAACCTCGGTTCTAGGGGTTCGCTCGAACCCCCCATTTTCCTCCTCCTCCCCCTCAGGTGGTAAAAGATTCTAGAATTTTGCGTTTCAAAATTTGGGTTGAAGATGAAAATGGAGGAGATTTCAAAATCCAATTGGATAACGGTATTCCTCAAAACGAGCTATCAGGTTGGGTGTTGATGTTTTTGATCCATTTTTTTTTCTTTTTTTCTTTTTGATACATACAAAAAAAATTATGTTGTATACAATCCGCCTATGTTTGAATTGTAATTGGTTTGACTTTAAAACTTGATCAAAGAAAAAATATTTAATAGAACACTATGAAACCAAATGAAAGTGCTAGATATCGTAGTTACAAATCTAAATTCAAAAAAATTAGAATTTTATCTTTCATACAAAAAAAGTTATGTTTTATACGGTGAGTGTCACTCTTTAAAAATATTGTTTTAAAAAAAAAACTAGTTTTTAAAAGAGATGGAAAAAGAAGTGCAATCTGATTCCAAAAAAATGAAAAAAATATATTTAGAATCTATAGACAAAATGTCACAAATCACTAGTTTGCATCATCTTTGAATTCTTCACGGTTTAGCCACTATAGGAGCCCGAAAGTGAAAATTTAGTTAAAAAAAAATAGTTCAGTGTCCAATTTGCCCAAAAATTGTAAATCAATATTGTGGGATCACCCTTGTGCAACAAAGGTCTCAATGGAGAAGTGATAGCTTCAAATCAACTATGCATCCGCTTATAGGGATCCCAACACAACTAAAACAAAACTTTTGAATCAAGAAGATAATATGAATTCATTACCAATAGGTTCATGTTATGTTTGTTTTAGGGAGGGGGAGAGAGAGAAATGTGATAGAGAGAGAGGGATAAATAAATATATAGAGAGGGGGAGAGATATAAATATAAAGATAGAGATAGGAAGTGATATAGAGAGGGGTAGAGAGAGAAAGATATATGGGTAGAGAGAGATGGATATATAATGAGATGGAGACAAAGGGATATATGTAAGAATTTAAATACGGAGAGAGAGATAGAGCAAGAGATGAGGGAGAAATAAGGAGAGTGTGTGTAATGAGTAAGAGAGAGATGTGGAGAGAGCTAGAATAGATAGAGAGGGAGGCAGATGGAGGGAGAGAAATAGATATAGTAGAGAAGTAGAGAGATATAGATAGAGGAAGTAATAGGGAGAGGGATAGAGGGAGAGATAATAATTTAAAGGAGAGATACATAGATAAATATAACTTGGGAAAGATAGAGAGGGTGAGAGAGACAAAGACATATACAACAAGGTAAATATATAAATTGAGAGATAGAAGGAGAGAGGTAGAGGGAGAGGGAGAGGGAGAGGGAGAGATGGAGATAGAAAGAGGGAGACAATGAAAGAAGGGGAGATTAAGAGAGAAATATAAAGATATAGGAAGTGATATAGAGAGAGAGGTAGAGAGGAATATATATAAAGAGAGAGTAGGAGAGAGAGAGAGAGAGAGATATGGAAATAGAGGGGGTAAGAGTGAGAGATGAAAGAGATGAAAAATATAATTAATAGAGGGAGAGAGATAGAGAGAGGGGGCATAGACAGAGATAGGGAGGGAGAAACAATGAGTGTGTGTGTGAGTGAAAGATATATAGAGATACATATAGGAAAGGAGAAACAAAGAGTGTCTATGTCTGAGTGAGAGAGATATTGAGATATACATGTATATCTCCTCACCTCTCCTTATATATATATCTCTCTCACCTCTCCTTACATCTCTCTCTCTCTATATATATAGAGAGAGATGTAAGGAAAGGTGAGGAGATTAAGATAGGGAGAGAGAGAAATAGAGATATAAAGAGGGGGATATAAAGAGAGAGAAAGAGAATGAGAGAGGGAGGGATATAAAGATAGAGATAATAAGTTATATAGAGAGAGAGGTAGAGAGAGGGAGATATATAGAGGTAAGGAGAGGTACATATGGGGAGATATATATATAGAGATATGGGAAGAGAAAGAGAGAGCAAGGTCTCTTTATATCTTTGTCTCCCTCTCTATCTTTATATATTTTATTATCTCTCAATCTCTCTCTTCCTCTCTCTCCCCTATTTCTCTCTATATTTGTCTTCCTTTCTCTCTTCCTTTATATTTCTCTCATTTATTCTCTCTATCTATTTCCATCTCCCTATCTTTCTCCCCTTACTATTTTTTGCTATCCCTATTTATATCCCCCTCTCTCTCTCCCCCTTTCCCTCTATCTCTTGATCTCTCGACCTCTATATATATCTTTGTCTCCTATTTCTCTTTATCTCTCTACCTCTCTTTATATACATGATTATATCTGTCTCTAGACTCCTCTCTTTTCCTCTCTCTTTCTTTATCTAACTTTCTATCTCTATCTCTTTATCTCTCCATATTTATTCCTCTATATCTATGCCTCTATTTTTGTTAGTTCTAGCTCTTTTTTATCTCTTTGTATCTCTTTGTCTCCCTCTCTATTTCTCTATTTCTCTCTCTATCTGTTTTCCTCCTAAGTGTGCAATGGGTACACAAAAGAGGTTTTAAAGTCGAGTTATATCTTTGATCAAATGACATGCTACCCTGAGCATAACTCCCTAGGGACGTGATATCCTTGGATTGTTTCTTTGAAACGACTAACTAAAAGTTACCTTCTCTCTATCTTTAAATTTTAATTTCTATTTTAAGTTTGAAATTTATTTTATTATATAAATTATATAACAAAAATCCCAATTAGAATTATTTTACAATAATTAAAATTTTAATAAGATAAATAGTTATAAATTAAATTAATTAATAAATTTTTAATTGATATCTTAATTTCATAAAAAGACGAATAATAAAACTATATTTCAAACTCAAATCTAAATTTAAAACTAAAATAAAATGAACTCTATAAAAAGTCAAAATATATCAAAATTCAAATATTAATAAACATAATATTTTTAAAAAATTAATAACAAATAATAAACTTATCAAATTAAAAAATGGTTAAATATAAAAGTAAAACTATTTTTTAAAATTTATTAGAATTGAAATATTAATAAAATATGTACCTAAAAAATATAATTAATATATTACAAATAATATTAACATAAACTCAATATTAACAAATAAAAAATGGGGTGGTGGACTTAATTTGATTGGCTAAAGCATCGCAAAAGGTCACGAGGTCTAGTCTCCCCACATTTTCGTGGTAAAGAAATCGAATAAAAATATATATTAAATAAATTAAATTTTTAAAAATAAAATTGTGTTTCAAATAAATTTTCAAAAATAAAAATAAACTATATTAAAATTGTTAAAAGTAAAATTATAATTGTTAAAAGTAAAATTATAATTTTTATATTAAAATTATTTAAAAGTAGAAAATAAAATAAACTTATTCAAAAGAGAAAAAGTCAATTTATAATTATAAACTTATTATAATTTATCTAAAAGTCTACGTTTATATTATAATGAGTATGATATTAGAGATATTAAAAATATATAAAACACAAACATAAAATAATATTATAATTATCCAATATAAATATAAAAGTATAATAAGTGACATTACATATTGGCTCCAATATATTTGAGGAATCGATAGTATTGGCAACTCGAGTTAAATGGAGTCTTTGATGAACCCGCCACATTTCATATAGTGGCACAGTATAAATGAATGAATGAAGACTTTTAATAATGTCCACGAGGCCAAACAGCCTATGGAACCCACAAATCGGTAGCAAAACGGAACACTTCAACAACCCGAAAAAGAAACCACAACCCAACAATTACTTGATCTCCCTTTCTTTCTGAATTTTGGATCTTTTACTATGCATTTTTATCAAGTAATCAACACTTTTCGATATTCTCTCTTCCTCGAATAAGCTGTATAAAGAGTTCACATTTAAGATCTCGATATAATTGACCCGAATATCCATGTAGGCTGGGCATTCCATGATGAAATGCCACTCTGTCTCTACAAGCCCTAGTGAACAAAACCTGCATATCCTATCAGCCCAATCTTCTTTAGGTGTCGTCCATCTACCGGTTTCACATCTCAATTGGTGAGAACTAGTTCTTAGTTGAACTATTAACATTTTTGCTTTCAATTTTATTTCCGCACCTATATATGCTTTTTGAGTATGATCACAAGAGGGATTAAAGTGCTTGATGTAATACTCCCTTTTCTTTGATAACTCCCTATCCCACATGCTTTCTTTAACTTTTTGTTGCATATACATTTTGATTGCCTTAATGTTATTTGGGCAATTATCTATGTTGATACCCCACTTACTCAACCACTTGTTATTTTGCTTCATCCACGTGCTCTTCCTTTTATTTAGTTTCTCTGCTGCTACCATTTTGGGCCAACGAGACACCTCCATGTTCTCCAATCTCTTTAGATAACTTAGTAAACGAATCATAGCCGATGTCTCCACAGGTAAGACATAGCCTCAACAAGGACAATCTCATAGGGAACAAACAATTTTATTTTGAGGCTACTTGTGATTAAATATTTTTGTAGTATTTCAATTTGTCTCCACTTCATTGTTGAAGTATTGCCACCCCAAACTTCACACCCATAGAGAACCACCGGCACCACTAACAATCCAAAGAGAGTTTTCTTGGTTTTCCAGTCCCATAATTCAACACTCCTACATTTGTTTTGCAAAGAGTATAAAATTTTCCATCCACCTTGAATCTTTTTTGCTCTACATGTCTCCCAACTAAGCCTATAGTGAAAATCAAGGCCAAGGTACTTATAGTCACTAACCACTTGCAAGGGACTGCCTTCGAAGACAAATTCTATAGCTTCTTTCTTTCTTTTCAACGTAAATATCATAACCTTAGTTTTGCTGGTGTTCACCTGCATCCCAACCTCCTGACAAAATAACTCAAGAGCTTTCAAGTGACCCTTCAAATCATGCGCTGTTTTTGCCATTAGAATAAGATCATCCGCATAAAGCAGCAATTTTATTACATAATTGGTCAGCTCAACTCCTCCCCCACCAAAATTGTCTAACCATTCCTCTAATTTGTCAATATACAACCCAAATAAAGTAGGTGAGAGAGGGCAGCCCTGTTTGACGCCAATATCACTTCTAAAACATTCTGACATTCCCTATTTAGTTCTGATTTTAGCTTGAACCTGCTCGTATAACCTATGGACAACAGTCCCGTGCTTTTTAGGAATCCCCAACTCTTCCATTTTAGACCATAACTTGTTTCTAAGGACTATGTCAAATGCTTTTTGAACTCTACGAAGCAACAAAAGACCTCACCACCCTACTTATCCCAAACTTTCTCAATCAAGTACCTGAGCGTAATGCAGTGGTCAATGGTAGAGTACTTTGGTCTAAAGCCCGCTTGACCTTTTGCTCTCTTTCCCTCTTTTTCAACCTAGCTACTAATTTGACGTTCAACCATGCTCCCAAAGAGTTTCCTGAAGAGCGGGTTAATCATTATAGTGCAGTAATTTAAGAGGTTGTTGATATCTCTACTTTTGTGTAAGGGGATGACGACACTAGTTGTCCAATTTGTTGGAAATCCATATTGAATAACCCTATTGAATATTCTTTTGATGTGTGGTGTGAGAGCCTCCACACCCCACTTTAAATATTCCGATTGTAAACCCTCTATGTCACGTGCTTTGCCCTCCGCAAACCTTTTAACTCCTTCTTTGATGTCTCTTGTGGAGAAGAGTTTAGCCCTTGAATTAATCATAGGAGGAACATTTTTGTCTTGCACCCTCTCATATAATAGTTTTGCATATTCCAACCATTGTGAGTCTGTGATATTGTTTTCTTTGATTGTGTTTTTTTGCTGTAATTCTTTCCAGAACCCTTTCAGATTGTGCCTACCCATGGAAATCAGCTCTTTCCATCTTGTTTGCATGTAAACTTCTTTTTTCAGTCTCACAAGTTTTTCATACTCCTTTTTATTTCCCTCAGATTTAGCTATTCTTTTCGCTGCCTTGCATTCTTCATCATACCACAGATTTGCTGGAAAACTATTTTTGTTGCCTTTCTGAGGTCTAGATCTTTTGCACCAGCTAAGAGCTTGGAGGATTATTGAAGTCAGATTATTGCTGCAAATTGTTTTTCTGTTTATATTGGTCATCACGGTACCGCCCACCTCTTGTAACTGTTTTTCGAGATTTGTTCGAAAAATTTCTTGGTTTTCCTGTGTCAAGAGGATAGTCCCATGAAAAGGCTCCTTTTGATTTGGTTGTAGCCTAGCTTGATAATTAATGTCTTGTTGCATGCTGATTTTGCCATAAATAGGGTTGTGATATGATTTTATTTCCACCTCGCACCTCCACCTCAACCTTCATCGTCATAAGGTTCTTTGAACAAATAAGATAGTCCACCACGCTTTGCCCATTGTACGTGTGATAGGTAATGTTCCCTGAACTCCGCCAACCATTTAACCCATTGCATATAACCAAACCATACATGCTGCATATCCCTAACAATTCTGCTCCATACTGAGTGACGCCTCCTTTTATGTCTTGAGAACTTCTTTCCCACATTTGGTTTTGTTCTTCTTCTAACCATAGGGGGTTGTCTCTCATTCCCACTTCTTTTCTAAGATATAGAGCTTGATTATTTACAGTCCTCGCATTAAAAGTCTCCTATTAGGATAATTTCTCCTATATTATTATATGTTGAAATGTCATTTTTTAGAGCTGCATAAGGATCCTCCTTATCTAGTTTTTTTTTCTTATAAAATTTTGAACCATGTGGAGCAAAGTAGTAGGTTGCAAGATAAATTGTGAACAAATTGGAATCTTACAACCATCATGCTCGCGTTTCACTGAGGACAATTATGTACGTATCATTGTATAACAGTATAAGGTTATCGAGTCTCGTTTTAAAGATTTCCGTTAATATCAATTATTACACTGTTCGATAATTTAAAAAATAAAAAATAAAAAATTATTACACTGTTCATATCGGTTAATAATAGAATCGTGGGTGCTATCGATCCAATTAATTAATCAAAGAACAGTCAGAATTTAGAGAAACGCAAATATAAGTCAAGATTCATTCATCGCCTTGCTATTTATTCCGGTGCTTGCTATTTATACAAATTTATCGTTGTAGGGGGCGGAGAAGTATTACCACGGCCAGGAATATCAAGCCAAATTCTTAAATCTACATAATCGCGGCTTAAGGGAAGGGACGCCTCCCTGATGTGGTATGAATAAATCCTGCATCGGCATCATTGCAGACATAAAGATGATATTGCCGAGATATGTAAGTTTGTGGCCATTACTGTAAACTGTAGCTTTCATTGGAGGATTGTTAAGATTATATTACAGCTTTCATTGGAGGATTGTTAAGATTATATTAAAGAAGGCAGCATTTATTCGATCAAGATGCAATTATTTAATTGACGACTAGTTAAGGAAGCACAATCCATCCGCTCAAGCAAACAAATGGTTAGTTAAGTTGAAGAGACATAATTGTGAGACACCACTTCTCAAAAGCTATATAAAAGGGGAAAGACAGATATATATAGATTAGAACAGAAAATATATAGTGCATTTAGGGAGCCAAGTAGTCTCAAACAAACACAGGCTGCATAATAACAGAGGGATATCAGGAAATCAGACAGCGATTAGCCCATTCGCCAAATTCCAAGCATTTATTATTGCACATTATATATCAGATAACTGCTCACCTTTATTAAACAGCAAAAATAAGGCAAATCCATAAGGGGACATTACAGTTTAGGCACAGTGACCAATATGCTTAGGTGGAGCGAATGTTAATGTTCTAGCCCTATATTATTTCAGTGAAACTTGGAAATACGAAGTAAAATACTAGCCTGGAAAGAAACGCAGTGGAAAATTTTGTTCATAGATGCTAACTTTAGGAGTTATAACTGTGCAACGAGGAATTTTAACCGTGAGAGCCATTCCAGATACCATGTAAATATTAATCAAAAGCCATGTGATTTATAGGTTGTTTCTTATGTTTTTTACCAATTATTTATATACCAAACATATCAAATTAAAAAAATACAGCCATTTTGCTTCATTTATTAATGTAGCCAACAATCCACTGGTAATGATTATTGAAAGTCATGATTTATTTGAAGCAGCAATAAATCATGTTCTTTGTTTCAACCTTGATAATTTTTGAGATATAAATCCTAGAGTGAAACATCATGAGAAAAATAAGACAAATGGGGGAATCATCATGACAATAACAAGTAAGTCTAGGAACTAAAATTTTGCAGCTAGGAGCATTGTTTTCTTCATTAGCCCTTTTGTCAGCATAATAATTAGTCTTCCTGGGGACATGTCTGAACATATCATTTCTAGTCAAAGCATCGATTCTGGCTTTCAAAAGCTGAAGTCAGACAGAGTGGAGACTTTGAAGGTTCTTCAAGGCTTGGATGGTGAGTTTCAAATCTCCATAGACAGTGAGAGATTTTAAACTTGCTTTGATTGCCATTCAAAGACCAATCTCACATGCCATGAGCTAGGCAACATTGTTGGTGTTTTTACCAATATTTGCACAATAATCAAGAAGCTTGACATATTGATTCGCCATTATTACCCCAACAGCAGTGGCAGATCCAGGAATAGATTTGGAAGCACCATCAAAGAAAAAAGTTGGGAAGGAGAAGAAAAAGCAATTGTCAGGTGGCTTAGGGGGGTCCTTCTTTTGGGTTAAGTCAGTCAAGTGCCAAGTATTTGAGAAGGTGAGTTTCAGCGGCCAAAAGACAGCTCAAAAGCTGAATTTATTTGAGGTGGACTTGGTGTTAAAAGAGATTTTTTATTTGACTTTGAGGAGAATTGACCGGTTACTAACAACTTTAACATTGAAAATTCTGCGATTTTTGTTCAACCAGATGAACCAAACACAAAAGAAGGGGATGACATTCCAAATATATTTGAAAAAGAGGATTATGTGTTACCACCAATATAAAGTTTGTTCCAATTGATTAGATTTTTGTGTTCATTGGTGTGCAGGGTGACTCCCATTTCTTGAACAATCCAAAGTTTTGGGCATATTCAAAAAATAGGTGAGTCAAAGTTTCATCATTTTGAAATCGTCTATCACATGTGTGTGGATGAACAATTCCTCTTTTGAGCAAGTTGTCACTGGTTAGAATTCTGTGTTGACAGAGGAGAGAGTGAAATGTGAAAACTTTGGGAGTAAGGGGTTGATTCCAAATTAAGTGAAGGATTTTGTTGCTTGGATGAGTGTATTTCTGGAAAGTAGTACTAGGTCAAACTGAGAAGTGACCAACCTAGTTGAGCTCCCCAAGATTAGTTTGTCTTCCTTGTTCGGAGCAAGAGGCCACAAGCCAGAGAACTGCTGCCTGATTTGCTGCCAAGATTCTTGTTCAATTTGACTCAGACCATGAATTCAATAAACTCAGAGATGAGGTTAAATTCTTTAGAAGCGGTTTCAATCCACTTCAAATTTTGAAGGAGCATCTTGGAGTTGTCATGGGAAGAGGCCTGCTTAATCCAAGCTCTGATAGTCTGCTTGAGGTGTTGAATCATGAATTTCTAAGTCTGTTGGGGATTAGAGGGTGTACACCAAGATCTTCAGCAAAGAGAGTAAACCCTTCTTGACTAACCCAAACAACATTAGATTTGAAAGCAATAGGTCCTCTTTGGTGATGATATTTAGAATTAAGTATGATAGGTTTATGATCTGAGATAGATTTGTGAGTAATGAGACTAGTCAATTTAGGAAATTTAAGGAGATCTTCATCGACCAGATATCTGTCAAGCCTCTTTGCAATTTATTGGGCTCCAACTCTTTTATTGGACCAGGAATGTTTTCCTTGAAGAGGTTTTATGCCCTGCAAGTTTGCAATACTAATGATGAACTTGCAATACTAATAATGTCCTCAACATACTCTTGGAAAGGGTCTCAAATGCAGAGACTCCCTCTTTTTCCTAGACTTGTACGGAACAAGGTTATACTCTCCTCGAATAATGAGGTTGGTAGGTTTAGAGCTTCCACCACAACAAAGATAATATTCCAACAGCCTTTTTTCTGTTTTGGTGATTCAGGAGCATAGACATTCAAGGAAATGAATTGCAGATTATAATCAATTTGGAAGAGGATAGAAAGCCAATAAACCCATTCCTTGGGTCCCAAGTTGTTAGAATCCACAAGAAGACCTTTTGGCCAAAATAGACACATTCAGAGTTATTCCAAATGTGTTTCCAACACTTACCAAGCTTATTGCATTCCATATTAGTTTCTTGCAGGTTAACAATCTAGGGATTATGATATTTCACCTGACCTTTAAGGTGGTTTTTCTTAAGGGGTCCACCCAAACCCTTGCGGTTTCATAAAGGGGACTTCATTTTTAGAGGATTTCTTGGATTTGGAGAAGCCCTTTAGGGTTGCTTCAGTCTTAGCTATAACATTCTTCTTAGCCTCTTCAGATCTCATCTCTCAATTAGTTTTTGGCCAACCTTAGCAGCAAATCCAATGTGTGGATGATTGGGAATCAGTCTAGGAATAGGGCTTTCTTCTATGAGTTCAATGTGATTGTCTTGCTGTGTATCCTCCAAAGTGATGATAGGATCATCCCTTGCCACTTCCTTATTAGTATTGTTGGTAGGAACTTCTATCTCTTAGTTATTAGCTTAGTTATTAGGGGTTTTAGTAGTCGATTATTCTCTACGTCAAGATTGGTTTCATGATCTGAGTTAAGAAAATTAAAAGGATTGGATTCTTTAAAAATATACTTTAAAACCATGCATATTACTGAACTTATGGACTATCTTACTGGTTTTATTCATATACAGATCAAAATTAGAGTTCAATACACTTTATAGACCAATAAACGAGTTCAAAATTTCAATACATATACATTTCAAGTTTCAATACCTTTGCCTTTGCGTTTATATTGCAACGTTTTCATGCTAATGTGTTTAGTCATGATACACAAACACTTTTCTAAGTATTGTATGAAGACATCCTAATTTTGTAAATAGAAGTCCAAGTGGAAAGGACTTGTTAGGCAGAGAATGTACTAATAAGCAATGTATATATTTTTGTTCTACATCCAGAATTCTTCTTGTCAATGAGAATATCGTGTTTGGAGGGACCCACCCACTAGAATCAACTAACCCATAAGTTAGATGAGACAAACAATGAATCGAAACACTGCGATCAAGCTAGGTAGGTAGATGATTGAATTGAAAGAAAAGACTAGTGGTTTTATAGATCACGAGTTAAAGCAATTAAACTATGTTCTACGGGGACGCGTCCCCTGGGTTTTTACCCCCCGTACCCGTCTTGGAAACGTTTCGAGGACGGGGGACGCCTGGGGGACAGCTGACAGCCGTCCCCCAAAACACCCCGAAAATCAGGTACGTCCCCGATTGAAAGAAACGGCCCCAACTCAAAGGGGGACGGCCAGCCGTCTAGGGGACGGATAGGGGACTCCTAGCCGTCCTTCAACCGTCCCCCTTTTTCCAGCAGCGAATTTAACCCAAAAAAAAGAAATAAAATCTAATTTTCTTTTTTTTAATTCATTTCTTTGTGGACCCCACGCCCTCCCAACCCTAATATGGCCACTTAAAACATTTCTTACCTTCATTTGACCTCATTTTAACTTGCCAAAAATAAATTGCAGCCAAGAGCAAAAGTGAAAAGAGAAAGATGAGGGTTTGAAGGAGTTGTTGGAGAAGAAAAACCAGCATTTAGGAGGAAAAAAGGAGAGCATTAAGGCAGCAACCAGCAAGAGAAGTGAAAGAGGTAAGTTATTCTTCCATTACCTTTCATTTTTTTCCAAGTTAAAATGATAAAATGTATGATTTTTTGTATTTTTTTTAATTTTCAGTTTGCAAAAATCAAAACAAAACAAAATGAGCAGCAATAGTGAAGATAGTGGGCATGTTGAGAGGGGGGAAGAAACCCAATCAGTTCATAGGGGGCAGCCTCAAACAAACTTATTTGATATCCCTTCTGAAGATTTGAAAAAATATGCAAAAGGCCCTTTTAATCCTAAAAAACCTTTTCTTCAACTAGCATCACATATAGACCAAGGCAAAGGGGAAAATACTGGGGGTAGTAGATTGTGGCAATGTCACATTTGCAAAGATAAATATTATGGGAGCTATACTAGAGTCTATTCTCATCTATTGGGTTTTGGAGGCCATGGGGTCAAGGGTTGTACAGATATAAAAGATTTTGAGAGGATAGAGTGTTATAGATTGCACATGGAGGTCGGAGGAAGGCCTATAGATCAGCAAATGCAAACTCAATCAGCACATTCAACCTCACCTATGCCCTCTATGCTTGGTAGTCCTAGTGTTGGTAGTGGTAGTAGTGGTGCGAGTGATGTTCATATTTCCACAAGAGGGAAGAGGAAGGTTGCTACTTCTAGTGAGCAGCAAAATACAATTGCAAGTATGTTCAATGTGCAAGCACGAGATGTGGCAGAATCTTCCATTGCCAAATTTTTCTATGCCCATGCCATCCCATTCCATGTAGCACGTTCTCCCTATTTCAAACAAATGTTTAGAGATGTGGCAGTAGTTGGTACCTCATTCGTTCCCCCTGGAGAAAATAAATTACGCACTACACTCCTTGACAAAGAATATTCTAAGGTGAGTGTGGTGATGGAGGACATGAGACAGTGTTGGATTAGAACAGGTTGCTCTGTAATCATGGATGGGTGGACCGATATTAGACAACGCCCACTTATAAACATCATAGTCATATGTTCAGCTAGTCCATATTTCCTTAGAGCCGTTGATTGTTCTGGAAAGCGCAAAGATGCAAAATTCCAATTTAATCTTTTGAAAGATGCTATAGAGGAGATTGGGGCAGCCAATGTTGTGCAGATGGTTACTGATTCAGCACGTGTGTGTAGATTAGCAGGTTTGATGGTTGAGAGTGCTTACAAGCACATCTTTTGGACCCCTTGTTGTGTTCATGCGTTGAACAACGCATTGAAAGACATAGGGAAGATAGATTTGGGTGCAACAACTGGTTGTAGAGGCTAGAGACATTCAGATGTTTATTTGCAACCATCACACCTCACTTGCCCTCTTTAGGACATTTTCAAGGAAAGAATTTCTCAAGCCTATAGCAACAAGGTATGCCAGCTACTTAATTTTGTTAGAGAGGATGCTTGAGGTATAGGAGGCTCTACAGTCGATGGTGGTTAATTCAGAGTGGAGTAGATGGTCTATGGCAAGCACTACAGAAGGGAGAAGCATCAAACTAAAAATTCTTGATGATAATTGGTGGTCCAATGTGAGGTAAAAATTTAAAAATTGTTATTGATTGCTGATTTTATAAAAAAAAAAAATGATTTTATTATTTTTTGATTTTCTAAGTTCTAACTTGTCTTTTTTGATTTTTCAAATTTTTGTTTGCAGATATATTTGTTCCATCATTTCACCAATTGTGGATGTCATTAGATATGCTGATACAGACTCTCCAAGTCTTGGAGAAATTTATGAAACTTTTGACTCCATGCTTGCAAAAATGAAGAAAGCAATTTCTGACAGGGATCCTAATTCGGGATTATATGAGCAAAAAATTAGGCCCATTGTGATGCGGCGGTGGAACACTATGAACACCCCGCTTCATATGGCTGCCTTTGCTCTTAATCCCAAATGGTATGTACCTAGACCTGGTAGGATGCTTCCTTGTGATGATGATGAGGTGAAAGAAGGGTTTATGAAGGCCCTTGCAAAAATACATTCAATTGAGGAGGCCAGTCTAGTTCGTACACAGTTCACTGACTTTGCTAATCTTCGAGGTCCAACATTCGGCAAACTAGAGGCCAAGGTAGATAGAACTACAGTAGCTCAAAGGGATCCTATTGGATGGTGGTCATGGCATGGGAAGGATGCACCACAATTGAGGATGCTTGCTATTCGCCTCCTTTCACAGGTAATACATTAGATTAACTGTTTAAGTTTTTAACTTTTAAGTTTTTAACATAATTTGATTTAGATTAGTGTCGAAGTTTGAACATTTATATAATCATAATTTAAATTGAATGTCCTAATTAGTAAATTACTAATTTAGTTTTTGTCTCGTCTCACAAGTTGCTAGTTCCTCTGCTGCAGAGAGGAATTGGTCAACATACGGCTTTATTCACTCTATCAAGAGGAATAGGCTGACCTCTAGACGGGCAGAAAAATTAGTGGCTGTGCATAGTGCTTTGCGACTCCAGGATCGTCAGACTCCTGAGTATAGACAGACTCCAACATTATGGTGGGATATTGATCCAGAGGATGTCGCACAAATTGATGAGGATGAGGAGAGACAGGAGGGATTGGTTGGAGTTGCATTAGATGAGCCAGCCCCTCACAGTGACAGTGACTCAGACTCTGAGTCTGATTTTGATGCAATGTTGGCAGATGCCGAGTAGCGGCAGCCATCATACTTTCTATTACTATGTTTTGGACACTTGTGACTTTGTCATTTTGACATTTGTAGTACAAACTTGTAGCCTTTTGGGCATTTTATTATTTTATATCATATGCACATTGACTATTTGACATGAATTATGGTCCATGGAAGCAATTAGGTAGCTGTAGTATTAATTTGTTTGATAATTCAATTCTATGATGTATATGTCAATATGATTGGTGATTACATTTGCAACTTTATGAATGTTCATTGTTATGATTATCATTACTCATATGAATATCTGAAATTTCCCTATATTAATTTATCTCTCTCTCTCTCTATAATATATATATATATATATATATATATTATATAGCCGTCCCCCCGTCCCCTAAAATCCCCTCAAAAAATTGCCGTCCCCGAAACTCGTCCCGCCATCCCGCCGTCCCCCCGTCCCGGAGACTCGGTGGAACATAGAAAAATATTAAATCAGCTAAAATAAAAAAATAAAAAACATACCCCGCTGTGCACAACAACACAACCCACAAAAACTCTAATTGTTTAGTTGTCTGAATAAGGGTTCTTTTAGTTGTTGGAATCCAAAAAAAAATAAATTCATTTTTTTTTAAGTGATGCTGTTGAAATAGTTATGGTGGCACACTTTTTGGCAAGCTTCAGCAAATTTTTCTGCCAGAATTGTTGTAATTTTTTCCAAAGATTTGGAGCTGAGTTTTTGTAGTGATTACTCACCTATAGTATTTCTAGGTGAGTAATAGGTTAACACAAATTCTAGCATAGGAGGCAAAGCGGGCTTTAGGAGTAACCTAGTCAACAAATTCATCAATTTGATTTCCTGTTCATTCAAGAATTAACTTATTCCAAAAATGCAAAGGAAGGAAGGGGAGTCTTACCCAAATTGGAACCTCACCAATTATATGATATATCCATGTGAGGATTTAGGTGAGCAGTCCAATGGTAGAGAAATAAAGGGCAGGAGCCCATAAATTGATTTCCTCCCAGAAAAATTGCATCCTGTTCTTTGCTATAGACAAAAATAATGAGGAAATAACCCCTCTCTCACAACCATAGCTCAAAGGAAGGGATTTTAGGTCACAAGGATTTAAAATCCATCTTTCTAGAGCAATGAAGCTTGGCAAAAGCTCAATAAATTGGCCAATCAACGCATTAGAGGTATGGTAGTAGAGACAAATGACTTAGGAGGGAGCTTATATTTGAGAAGCTCAAAAGAAATAGAATCT
The DNA here is from genome assembly GCA_007115665.2 of Sequoiadendron giganteum. Taxonomy (NCBI): domain Eukaryota; kingdom Viridiplantae; phylum Streptophyta; class Pinopsida; order Cupressales; family Cupressaceae; genus Sequoiadendron; species Sequoiadendron giganteum. The sequence goes on from CM021100.1 coordinate 630,269,015, forward strand.
AATGGCAGCAGGGTTCCAAAAGGGCAAAAACCTTAGCATACTGGTTTAGGTGGTGCTGCTTCATAGTTTCATCCTTGACTATATGAGGGCCAATAGCTCAATTGCTTCCTTTCTAACATTTTTCTTCTTCCTCTTTTGCCTCAGCTTGTAGCTTTCTTTGCTTCTAGAATTGATTCCTCATCAAAGTGTGACCTTCTCATTTCTTTATCTGCTTTCTCTTCTATTTTATCAGAAAACCAAGGGCCATTTCCTTGTTCTTATCCTTGTAGGTCTGATGGCTCCTTTTATATATCAAATTGTGGTGGGCTGTTTTTGAGATCTGCATCAAAATACTTTAGGTCATTCATGGGATTTACAGCTTCATGTTTTTCCTCTCTATTTGCAACTTCAGCCTCTTCCTCTTCATATTTTCCTTCCTTCTTCAATGAGAGCCACAATTGTCAGAACCATGTTATATAGTACTTGAAAAACTAGTTATAAAAAAGAATGAGTCTATACTCTGTTTTTAAGCAAAATGACAAACACGGTTACACAACATTATCATCTATTTCAAAAATTCAAACTGATGCCAAAAAGAGAAATCAGAAATTGAAAATAAAAAAAATTAAATAATAAAAAATTTAAAAATTTAAAAAAACTCAGAAATGAGTGCGACAGTGGCCTATAGTTTGACAGTATGCAAAATGTGGAAGCAGCGGCAAGGCATGTGAGGATTAGGAATGCCTCAAAGAGATGTCATCTCATGGAATGCAATGACACGGGCTTCTACAGAGCATTTACAGCATGGGCCTAATATCTAAACTGTTTTGTGACACTTATTTCATAATTCAAATAAAGAATCATGTCCCAAAAATTCAAAGAAGGCATTAAGGTCAAATTTTAAGGGGATACGGACAACCTAAATGATATCCATAATATTTGATATAAAGATTCAATCAGGAGACACCTATATTGTAATGAAACTCATTGAAGTAGAGGAAAAACCTAAAATATAAGTACAATTCAAATTCATAGCCCTATTTAGCAAATACAATATTTTTGTTTTCCAGACAATTCACCCGTAGGGTCCCCAAAGTTCCAGACACTATCAGGAATTAAGGAATAGGTCTTGGATTTCAAAGTAGCAATTTTTCATTATGAAATAAACAATTTTATTTTGATCTTTCAAGCAATTGCAACAAGCCTTGAGTACAATATTCTGCAATTTTCTGAAAAACTTTGGTTTATTGAATCTTTACATTAAATGATGAAAGGTAATCCTAGTCAACTAGTCAAATGGCTGCAATGGCCATAATAGTTTGGTTAGACCATGAATTAACTGGACAAACAATAATTATGGGGCTGTCTGATTGCATCTATCTTTAGATGCACAATGCTGTCTATTTAAACAGAGCTTTAATGACAGTGACTTATTGTGGAGTTGATGGTCACCACTTCATTATAAAGGGTATTTTCCTTAATTGTATGTCTTTTTTGTTTACGAGTACTGGTAGTTGACAAAATTATTGTGATAATCTGAACACTTTTAATCTTCGTTCATTCTTTGCTTTGTTTTCCTCTTTATTGTTTTAGTGGAGATGTACAATGTTTTGACTAGATTCTTGTTAATGTTTAATAGGAAGGATTGACTTTCAGCTTGACTGACTTTGTTATCTCTCACCATCTTTTTAAAAATTTTAATTTCTTCATCTTCTGTCTGGGCATTTTTATCATGTTTTGCACAATCTTTTTCAACTTCGTGTAAGGCTCTGAGCACTGTCGTTGCAGGTGCTCACATCTACAAGGGCTAGCTTTCATCTTTGTTGCTTTCTTTACATGGTTTTTGGTAGCTTCTTGCTATAGAGTATATATTTGTGTCTCTTCCAACTTTTTCTCTATTTTCATCTCTCAAATGGTGTAACATTTCCCTCCACAGGCTTAATATAGAACAAGCTTCTGGATACCTCTTTACTATGGTTTGGTTTAGTTAGAACCTATGGTGGCAGTTACAGCTACGGTATATCAGATAGTGGCATATGTTCTTCAATTACAGCTAGGGTATATCTGATGTTAATAGTTTTAAATCCTTAGACATCAATGGTGCAAAGTTTAAAAATCATAGCAATTGTTGATATGTTAACAACATACACAGCATTATCCAAACCCTACACTTCTGTTAGTTAACTGTTTATAGTACATATCTTCCTACACTTTCTACAGTGAAATGCATATTCAATCAAGAAAATAGGGGGTACAATGTGGTCCTCAGGTATATGTTTTTTTCGACAACAGCCCATTTAGTCATTTTCAAACAAAGAGTAATGCACTTGAAATGTTTAAAGGTAGTAGGGTTAAGGATGACCTAACAATATCCTTATTATACCAAATCCACCTTAAGTGTTCAAGCAGGAAATGTATCTATTGTTATACAACATTCACTAAGCCAAGAATAGACTTGAAACCTGAAATATAAGTAGAAATCTAATCATATCAATGTTTAACTGATATAAGGATGTCTTCTCAGATGATTTACTTCAGGATGAATACAACACTATCAACAATTACTAATAGGTCTTGGACATTGTCATATCCAATTGGACAAAGAATCACGTCCTTGAGATCCAAAAAGATGGTAAATTTTAACTTTATGCGGATAAGGATGAGATGAACATATCTTTAGTATTCCCATATTGATGTATTTAAGGATGGAAGGTCTAGTAAAATATTGTCCAACCATGCAACCCTAACCCCTTGATATAAGCATCAAATAATGAATATACCAAATACATAGCAAATTCATAGAGAAAATAATGTTTTTATTCCATCCACAATAATAACATCAAGTTGCTAGGTATTATAATCAAGCCTTGAAGCCTTATAACAACCATAGTTTGAGAGGTCTCATAGTCCAATACAACAGACTTTGCTAGGAACTCATTCTCAATTCACACATGAAAAATTTGTTTTGTAATCTAAGTGCTACCGCAAATCTTCAGTCCCATGCCTACACCACAAGCAATGCATAGTCAGCATTAATGCGCCATTGGAATTTTGATCTTAACTACTTGGATTCACACTCAGATTAGACCTCCTACCACCTGGACCTTAAATTCTTTGATCCAATCTTGTTCTTTTATGCTACCTCTTGCCTTACTTTCTCCACTGCACCCCTTAAATTAGTTTAAACCTTGCTTTGCAATAGATGATTCCCATAAGAAACTTGTTGCCACTTTCCAAGGAAGATAACTTTCTATCACATTGTTGGTGCTCAAAACCGTAGGATCTCTCCTCTAGCACCACAACCCAAAGTAAGACAAGGGGGACAAAGTATTTTAGATAGAGAGACTGTCACATCAAGGAGAGGGTGGTTTGGTCCAATTCATAGGACTAGGGAAAATCCTCTGCTTCTTTAGGCTTTGTAGAACCTAAGGTGGTATTCCTTTGATGTCTTAGTAGGATAAAAAAGATGTGAAACTTGGGCCTTGACATGACATGACATGCCCTAATGACAGCCATGAGTAGACCCAAAATATTTCATGTAAAGCAGATTGGACAATAGGTCATGTATGCAACAAGGATATTGAGTGAGTTATACCACTTAAGATAAGTCCCCGTAACATTTCATATTGCATATGCACCTAGGAATCATTCTTGCATGACTCACACAAGATTTGACCACTTAGTAGCTCACAAGATTCAACGTAGGAAATCATCATAGGGTCATGAAAGGGAGCATAATATAACCTACTCTAAAACTGAAAGGGAGGTAGTTTATGGGAATAGAAATTGTGATGGTGGTGGATGAACAACAACAAACCAATGCCTTGATCACATTAGGTAACAAACATGTTTTAGAATAGAATAGAACAAGTTTTAGCCTTCTAGGCTTTTCACGCAAACACATGTGCAAACAAAAGATGGAAATCAGGAGTTCACTCCTAAAAATAAGCTAGGCTCTATGATCAAATGAACACATTCCTCTATATAACAAAGAACGTAATGACAAAGTCTACTTAGTAATCTAGAATTGAGCAGGGTAAACTTATTTGTTGCAATAGAAGGATTTCCCCAAATACACTTTGATATATTTTACAATCCTTGTGTGAATTAACTAACAATTGCAATAACATACTAGCAAGTGTGACCCTAGGGATAAATATATCATACCCATCTCCTGAATTAACCTTAACAATCATGGATACACTTGTGCTATGAAGAAACTCTTGTATTCAATGCCTTTCCTTGACTTGTAGCATTGACTTGGCATGAGAAACTAAATCTACATCTTTGGTAGATATTCTAGAATATGTTTGATCAACAATGTCCTTTGCAATAGGGCAATGTCCAAAGATTTCCAACTAGTGAACAATCTTTATTTCATCTTTCTAGCATGCATATATATCATTACAATCTCATTGTGCAAGGTGGGCAAGAATGCCAAAGTGGTCAATGGATTTGCATGTCACCCATCTTTATTTGCATCATCTCCACATGGCTGTGTATGTGCAACCATGTCTATTTGTACTAGAACCATGTTTGTATATATGCAAACCATGCCCTTGGGGGGCCCATAGGTGTTGAGAAGGATGTGAAAGCCATCCCTTTTCCTATCACATTCAAATGAGGTCATTAATGGTGTCTTTGGTTGTGCATTGGGGTATGTAGGTTTTCTTGTGAGATATAAAATGTCACGTAGGCTTGAAGTTGGGGATTTAGGAAATTACTTACTAGGATGGCAGTGGTCATTGGGAGTCAAGGGTTGGGAAAAGTCATGCTATGTAAGGATTTAAAGCCATCCCTTGTCTTGTCACATTCAAATGAGGTCATTAATGGTGTCTTTGGTTGTGCATGAGGGTAGGTAGGTTTTCTTGTGAGCTATAAAATGTCATGTAGGCTTGAAGTTGGGGATTTAGGAAATTACTTACTATGATGGTAGTGGTCATTGGGAGTCAAGGGTTGGGAAAAATCATGCTGGGTAAGGATTTTTCTGTTGGAGGATGAGGGCATTAAGAATCTCAATAGTTTGAAAAAGAGGTGTGGAGAGGAGTAGGGATTGGGAATCGAGTATGCAACTATAATAACCCCCTTTGATCTAGGGTTTTTACCAGGAAATATATAAAATCTAGATATTTGCAAAATAAACCAATTCAAATAGTTGCATGCAATTAATGACTCGTATTTGATTATGGCTTAAGAAATTGCATTAGAATCATACCTAGATTACATAATGTGCAATAATGCAGATCTAAAAGTGTTTGAACAACTAAGAATATCAACAATCTCCAAAAACCTTGTATGATTTCCACCTTGAATGTCCCTTTAAAATGATTATGAAATTGAATCTTGAAAACTCTCTAAAACCCCTAAATGATGATCTCCAGGAAAACCAATAAAGCTCTGTAATAATCTTTGTGTGAGACTCTCTCAGAATGCCCTTGGGTGATCTTCCACACTTGTAGACATTGTTCTCTTTGAGGGTTTTCATCCTCAAAAAGCTTGAATCTTCAAAACCAACAAACCCTTGCTCAATTTCTCCAATTTGCACAAGTTTTTTAATAAAATGATCAAAGATAATAAAAAAGCAAATGCTTTTTGGCTTTTATACTCCAAAACCCCACTTGGCCAAATAATTAAATAAAATCACTATTTTCTTTTGATGCATTTGGATTTTAAAATAATAAATTAATAAAGCATCATTAAATATGGTTTATTAATTTCCATTCAACCCCTTTATATCACCCTTTTAATAAAGCCATCATCAAATATTAATATTATTATAGTCAAATAACTTTAATAATAATAAATCATTAATCCTTAATAAATACCAAACATGAGCTCAAATAGTGATCCAATCATATTTTCTGAATGTAGGAATGATGACGATTGATCCAGATATGACTTACTATAAGTAGTAAGTATAGGCGATATGACCAAGTGACTTACTATAAATAGTAAGTGTGGGAGAAATCGAACATAACGACCTCTAGAAGATCCACCACCAAAACACTAAGTCACTTAGCAGGAGAAAACCAAGATAAACCTCTGAAAGCCATCCGAGTAACCATTGAACACCCTCAAAAGGGTCCCCTAAACATCCCATTAGCCTATGGGACCAGATAGTAGGCTAACCATTGCAAGGATACAAATCTCGAAACAAAGGGGACATTATAGCAACATACCTCATACCAGATTTGGAATAGGGGAAGATGGCAAGGAAAACCTTGGAGGCTTGAATAAAGCATGAATGGAATGATGGGGTTTGGGTTTTAGAGTTACCAAGTGTAGGGTGCACTTTGGGGAGTAGGGGATAGAGAAGTCTGAAAACCTGCAAACAGAGGGAAACCTATCAAGGATTGGGTAAAAGGTATACTTGATACCAAAGGGATGGAAATAGGAATGGAGAGAAGGAAACTCTTTAGAAATGGGGGTTACAAGATACCACGTAGTTTTTAGGCATGATAATAGGAAGAAATCCATTAGTTCATGTCTGACTAAGGTAAAAGGCATTTAGGAGAAAAATGAGAGTGTAGGGAAAGAGGGAAAGGGATGTTAGAATGTGCAGGTTCGAAAACTCGGAAGGAGGAGAAGCAGTCGAGGATTGGAACCATGTGATACTCGATAATGTAGGAAGAACGAAAGGTTCGTTCGATTTGGGGGTTGGAGATGCAAGATGACAAATGATCTTTAAGCATGGTGGTTTGAGGAAACCTGAAAACTTGGGCTCGAAGGCGAAGGTGGAAAGAGGAAGAGTGGGGAATAGAAGTTTGGGGAACTTCATGTAATATCCCCACTCCCATGGGTGATTATGATATCAAGCAAATTATTGAAGACATTATCAATCTAATTAAGTAAGCAATTGAAATAATAAATGGAGCAACTAATACAAAGAAGAAGGCAGCGACTAATCTTGAAGAGATATGTTTTTTTTAATGACAAAGAAGTTAATATTCAAAAAGTGCGATTTGTTTTATAACCCATACAAGACAAAATTTTATTGTCTTATTCAAAGAAAAGACAAATTTTGATTTTTGTCTTATTCAAAAGAAAAGACAACGAACTTTTTAAGGGAGACATGACTATTCTTGAAGGAGGTTTGTTGCTCTATGTTAAGGATAACATGAATAATTAAGAGCAACGATTAAGCATGAAGCAAATAATTAAACCAAAAGGCATTGGTTATATTAAAACAACATTATGTTTTAGGAAGAGTTGCGATTTCTTAAAGGAGAAGATATGATTTCAGTTTGAGAGAATAATAAATAAAATCAGATTTGAAAAGGTATATTTATAAAAAGACATGTCTAACTTAACGAATGTCTAATTCATAAGGGGTATGTCTCTTCAAGAAATAGAAGGCATATATAGAGATTGGATTTGATGAAGGATTCAGACTTCATGAACACATTTTATTTCCAGATTTGGATCGCTCTAGTTTGATCAGAACATTATTTACTATGGAGGCATATATTTCAAGATATAATTCGGGAACAGCTGCAAAATAAATTGCATATTTATAAAGAAATATTCAGACAAATAAATTAGACTTCAAGGCCAAATATCTAAGATATATTGGCAAACATGTATACAATTAATTTATGGTTTCCAGGGGCATAAATCAGAGACAACAATCAAGACTCAAGACCTATTGATTTATCATAAATAGGCAGAAATTTATAGTCAATGAATGCCTGATTATAGAGTTATAAATCAGAGATGGCAAATGGATTTATATCAGGATCAAGATCATCATTTTGTGCATACCAAAAACAGAGGCATATGCATAATAATAATATTCCATAAGCTCTTACATGAAGACTATCCTCATGGAATCATATCTGATTCTCTTCTTGTAAAGAAATCAGAGTACATATCAGAAATTCAAGAGAGCTATTATCAACTTTAATTATTTAATATCCTATTATATATCCGTGATTGTTCATTTATCGTATCTATTGCAAACTTTAAATCAATTTTAGTAAATCTGTTTCGAATGCTCCTACTCGGGACATTACACTTCATGAGAAGGTACATGGAATCATATCTGATTCTCTTCTTGTAAAGAAATCAGACTACATATCAGAAATTCAAGAGAGTTATTATCAACTTTAATTATCTAATATCCTATTATATATCTGTGATTGTTCATTTATCATATCTATTGCAAACATTAAATCATTTTTAGTAAATCTATTTCGAATGTTCCTATTGGGGACATTACACTTCATGAGAAGGTACATGGATAATGGGAACTTTGAAAACTCAAAATAGACAAATCCCCTAGAGGAAAATGGAAGCATGGGGATTCGGATAATGGAAGGAAAGCATGCTGGGAAGGGGAAACTTGAAAACCTGACAAAGGCCAGAATGGAGTTAGAAGCCTCAAGCTTATAATTTTTTTGAGATTTTGCAATTTGGGCACATGATTGAAGAATGAGGGGAGGGAAAGCATGAAATTGGGCATAAAATGGACCAAGGGGCCTATTGAAGGAGATCCCAAACTGGTGATTAATGACACGCTAGGCTAGGCTAAAGCAACAAAGGGGCACCAAACTTGGGAAATTTTGGATTGTGGTGGCAGGTGCCAACATTGGCTTTAGATGGGGATGTGTGCCTTTTGCAGGCACAACGTGAATTCAGCTATCTTTGGGAGTATACCAAAACAATCAGGGGAAAAAGAGGTAGGAGAGACAAAAACAAACCAACCTGTACAAGGAAAAGACACAACAAGGGGAATATATACAAGGCACAAAACAATCTACAACCAATGACATGGGGGCACAAAAGAAGCTGAAATGATATGGCTGTAAACAAAAGTCTTTACACTATGCACTAGTGTGCTTACCATTTGAAATCTTTGGAGGACCACCAACACCCTTAGAAAATATCCTAGACTGAAATTGGAATGTTGTTCTGCCCCTAAGTCCCTTCTTTGCAATTTCAACTTTTACCAACATGGAATCCCATTGTGCAAGTCCATCTCTCTATGTGTGTCCAAAATAACACAAGAAATTGGTATCTCTGCCCAAAGTGACACTTTATCACATATCATGTAACTTGTTTGCTTATTTGGAAAACAAATCTACAATCTTGGACTCATCAGTCAACTCTTGACAAGGAATGGTTTGTCTCATTTTTGAAAATATGTTTTTAACTACAAAGTTACAATTATCATGTCTTTGAGTTCACTACAGTCCAAGGACATTGTCCACCGAAATTTCTTCCTGCATCACTGTTGTTCCTTCAGTAGGAACAATCTGGATACCTCAATCCTCCAATGCCTCTCCCCTCTTCAGGCATCACTTTGATCACTTCTGCTCTTTGATCCTCAACTACGAAGATCACTCCTTTTGGCCATGCATAACATCTCTAGGTTTTTTCATTCGTTAGGACATTTGCTTGATTTCTATAGGGAAACTCATCTTCTTTACCTCTTGATGTCATTTGTCTTACTGTACATCCTATAGAAGGCTTTGGATTTTTACACTTGGTAACTTTCCCTATTGCACTATTGGTTTCAATCATTGGCACCATTCTTCTCATTGATTTTTTTCAGTCATTATCCACATTCTTCACTAGGTCAAACATCTTGTCTAATCTGGCTTCAACATTAGGCAACATTGCCGACATCTTGCATTTCTTGATAAGTTGTTGGTTTCTCTAAAGGCATTTGATCTTTCACACTATCTAGAATTGGTTATCTCACTCCACCTCCATTCTTCCTTGGAACAATCAATTGTTGCCCACAAGGCAATTGCTTATGCTCTTTATCTGATGTTCATTGTGTCACCACACCTTTGCTAGCACATAATGCACTATTATTTCCTTTGCAAACTACCTCATACTCGGCACTTTGATCTGCACAAACATCAATGGGATGCCACATCACTTTTGTCTACTTTTCCAAGCAATCAATTTGGGATAATATGTTCCTCATCATCTCCAATAGATTTTACCTACTCTTTTCCCTTTGCTTATCTAAATTTTTTCCAAACTAGGAACTATAACTCTTCTTCAGATAGTTAACCCTTTGGACTGCATTTTGTCAACAAGGCTCAACAAGTTACTTCTCAGTTTAGATCCCCCTTTTTAAGCAGTTCACACCCACTGCAAATTACCTCAAATCAACACTTCTATTTGCAAAGCTTTAGAAATTTCTTCTTCCACAATACTATATTTGATGTCAATTATGTGTTGAATATCTCATCGTCCATGCTCTGTCAACAACCTCAAGCTAACACTGCAATGTTGAAAGACACTTTTCCTTACTCTTGAGCAGATTCCTTTTGCTCCAATGCAACTTCTACCCAACGCACACTCGTTGGAGGATGTGCACACATGGATATCTTCTACCCAATATCATAGTGCTGAAAGACATCCTCACTCTCCTTCTATGAACCGCCTTTCTTATGGATCACCTATAGTGTGATACATGCACAAAACCTTTGTGAATTACCCCTTCAATGGATCACTTGTAGTGTAACACATGCATAGTCTTCTGTGAACCATCCCTTTGATGGTTCACTTGTAGTTCAATACATGCACAAGACTTTTGTAATTGACCCCTCTAATGGATCATCTGTAGTGCAACACATGCACAAAACCTTTGTGAACCACCATTTGATAGATCACTTGCAGTGTGACATAGGCACAAGACTTTTGTTGTGGGGTTATCAGTAACTCCAACAATAACCTAAGCTTTGACACAATTTAATGTAGTCAAGGATGGAGTGTCCTATAAAAGATTGTCCAACAATGCAGTCTTAACCCCTAAATTTGAACATCAAACACCTAGATCTAATCAAACAACAAAAATACCAAATACAAAGAAAATGCATAGAGAAAATGATGTCATTATTTCATCCACAATAATTACATCAAGCTGCTAGTTATTACAATTAGGGCTTGAAGCCTTACAATAATCCCAAAATGAAAGGTCTCATAGTCCAATACAATAGACTTCACTAGGAACTCATTCCCAGTTCATAGATGAACATAGTTCCATGGAATTTCCTAATGGGGGGACGTGGGGATGGGTTTCGAGGATGGGTTTCGGGGATGGGGGGACCAAGGGCCTAAGTTGGGGGACAACGAGGGGGACAGGGGCAAGGTGGCGGCGGGGCATTGAAATACATATAGTACTTGAAAAAATAGTTATAAAAAGATGTATAAGAATTATATATCTTGGAGACAACTAGGAGTCCCCTAGACGTCTTGAGGACATCGCGATGCACTCAAAGTCCTTGTGGCATCTTGGGGATAGCGATGTTGGTGGTGGGATGGTGGTGGGTTGGTAGGGGGATGTCCCCCCCAAGTCCCCAAGTCTTTGAGATGGGGACGTCTAGGAAACACAGGGTTCTCTTTTGGGGGGGGACGCATCCTCGTGGAACACTGCAGATGAATAATAGATGTATTCTACAATCTGAGTGCTACTGCAAATCTTTAGTACCTCACTTACACAACAAACAATGCATAATTAGATTCTCATTGATGCACCACCAAAATTCTGATCTTAACTACTTAAGTTCACACCTAGATCAAGCGTCTTGTTGAGATCTTCAATTTTGCTAGCCAAGTCGGTTCTTCTAGGTACCAATTGTATTCACCTATACCTCAAGAATGATTCCAGTCAGCACTTTTCTTCACTGCAAGTCATTGGATGTATCTCTCTTATCATCCAAGTAAAAGAAAATAGCTCCAACTTGAATAATTGAACTTTGCACCACCTCAGATAATGAAATGTGAACAAATAGAACTTAATTGTTTACTGTACAACTTCCAGATGATGAATATGTAGGCATTATTGCATATGTCTAAGATTGTCATTTAGCCACTATTTTCATTTGGCAAACAAAACTCACCCAATGCGCCACCTCAATATACATTATCATGCTTGATGTGGAGTGCTATTAGAATTGTACAACCAAACTCTAACTAGAATTCCAAAAAACTGCCAAAAGAACAAAGAACACTTAAGAAACAAGACATTTTTAGGCAATGCAAGATTGAACAACCCCTAAGATGTTCCTACATCACATACCCAATTTATAAGTTCAATCAGGAAACATATACATTGTTACACAATGTTCATGAAACTTGGGAGGAAAAATCTAAAGCATGAGTAGAAATCAAATTCACATCCCTATATAACAAATACAAGGATGTTTTCTTACATGACTTACACCTGAGATGCTCCTACATCATACATCCAACTCATAAGTTTAATCAGGAAACATAGCCATTGTTACACAATGTTCATTGATGAAACCATGGAGTAAAAACCTAAAACACAAGTAGAAATCTTCTACATCATATATCCAACTCATAAGTTTAATCAAGAAACATAGCCGTTGTTACATAATGTTCATTGATGAAACCATGGAGTAAAAACCTAAAAAACAAGTAGAAATCTCCTACATCATATATCCAACTCATAAGTTTAATCAAGAGACATAGCCGTTGTTACACAATGTTCATTGATGAAACCATGGAGTAAAAACCTAAAACACAAGTAGAAATCAAATTTACATCCTTATATATCAAATACAAGAATGTTTTCTTACATGAATTTTCCCTAGTATGCATCAAATGCTATGAACAATTAAGGAATAAATCTTGGAGATAGACAATTTCTATTGATCTTTCAAGTGATTGTAATAGTCTTTTATACAACACTTAGTATCTTTTCTTTTTGAAAGGATAAACATCTAGATGAAATTTTAACAACCTAGAGGTATTGGGTGCATGAATAGTTGAACCCCTTAAGCTGAGAGCCAAGGATTGAGGTATCCATTGTGCCAAATTCTTCCAAAGCATGATGCTGGCCTTGTGTTAGGCTTTGTAGTCAGCAAGATTTGATCCTTGGTGGGCTCTTTGTGAGCCATTCAACTTCACCAATAGACTAAGGGCCACTTTACTTAGCATTGTTTTGGATAAACAATAATTCATATAATCTTTGTATTGAAAATATTGAAGGCTAATGACATTCAAAATAGTAAAAATGGTTTTTATGTTAAATTGTTATTTGGTCATGTTTGAGAGTAGAAACTGCAGTTGTATCCTACACACAAATATCCAATAAATATAAGGTTTAAGTTGTTAATAAGTTTTCTTGTACTTGCTATGAACTGCACCCTTGTAACATTATTCTAATTGGATTTTGCAGTTCACTTCTGGCCCCCCACTTTCAAATGGGGCATTAGCCTGGCCAATATTGCTGATTTTGTGAAGCCGCCAGAAAAGATTTCTTATCCTCAACAAATAGGTAGGTTTTTATTATCAATTTTATGCTTACACATTTTGCTGACTGGTTTCTTAATTGGATACACTCTTTTTGCTACTACCAATATTTCAATCTTTATCGTGTCTCATGAACAAATTATTTTTAAATCTTACATCATTCATTTGGTGGCTATTGAACAGTTTTGTCATGCAGTGGGATTATTTGGTCACGCTACAGTTTGGTTGTTACACCGGTACTTCCCGAACAACTTTTTAGGCCTTACTGTTATATGCTTTGAAAATCATTGTTGCTTTTTCATAATATGAGGGTGATTAGACTTATTCGTTCGTATAGTTTATAATCTCCATTTTTGTGTTACATCATGAATCCTTTGCAGAAAAATAATTACTGTTTATCATAAATTGAAAGTAAATTGTATCATTATTTCTCTAGATATCCTGGTCCAGATACATATTTTTGATGCTCTTTTATGTAGACTTAGTGTAGAAAACTTGCTAGCATTGATGCCCTTAAGTGTTAATATTTGCAAATCATATTAATGATGTCATGTGTAAGTGTAAAGTATTAATGGGGGAGGTGTTGTGGCCATTCTTGTGTAAATAATTGTGCATTTTTGGAGGGATTTATTTTTGTTTTGGCTCGCTTTTCTAGAGGAATGGAATTCACATTGCTGTAGGTTTACATAAGAGTTTACCGAGCTGAAACATAGAAAAATAGGGTGCTCCTAGGGTTTCCCAAAATGGAAAAGTAGATCCAAAGAGGGAAAAGGTGTCCTACTTCTCTAATTTCATAGGAAATGAGATCCCAACAAAAAATTGACTAACTACCCTTAGGAGAATCAATTCTATGGAGGAATCTTCAGATTTCCTTTTTTTGCAAGGACGAGGGTCTTGATTAAACAACACTTTGGGGAGAAAAGCTAAAAATAGTAAACTAACTCCAAATGCAATCTACAACTTGGATCTAATAGATTAAACTCAATATTGATGGAACCAAAAATCTGATCACAAATCAGAGAAGGGAAGGATGATGTTTACCAGTCACCAAAAGTAGTTTACTGAAGTTGATCTGGGACTCATTCACCTAGGGGCGAAATGGTTTTGAGTTAGGGTTTGTCTGCAACTTTCGGGAGCCTATGATATAGATTTGAATCTCTCAATTTGCCCAGGTTTCAGGTTCGGAAATCCGGAAATAAATTCTGTAATTGAGTTTTCGTGAGATGATAACTTTTGTGACAACTTTTGCAACTTTGATAAGTTCTCCAATTTTTCTTTTCAAAAAATCTTCAAGATTTCTTCCACCTAAATTTGCAAACACAAATCAAGAGGGAAAAATGTTTTGTTTGTGGTGAATGGGGGTTTGCCTTGGTCAAACCTTGTTTTGGTAATCAAACCTTGAAATGAGATGAAATAGCATGAAAGGAATGATGAATGAACAACTCAATGTCACAACTCACCAAACCCTTGAATGAACCTTGGAATGTAGATTTGCAACTTGCATGAAATGGCTTCAATAGATGTGGATCTTGAATTGCAATGACTCGACCTTTTGGTAAAATAAAATTTTCCAAATTTACATCAAATGAGTGAATAAACGTGCTAACAAGTCATTGCAATATAATTTTTCTTTCTTTTATTGATAATATATGAACAAGATATCATATTGAAATTACAATAAAGATTCCATTTCATTATAATAACTTCACAAGTACAAGTAACGAGAAAACATTCCTTAACTAACATAGCTCCAATGAGCTTTAGAAGAAATAACTGTAAGATGGTCCAAGATCTTCCCTTTCAAATCTTGGTTCTTTGTCGCCTGTTGTGGAGGAGAAGCACCACTCAAGCGCTTTTTCGCCAACCACAGACTCATAATGCGGTCCCCCACACATCTATCATTCGATAGATGGTCCTTCCCTTCGACAAAGAGATTGCTAGAGTAACCGATAACGACAACCAACTGAGCATAGTGCTGTGTCCTACATAATTTTAATCTCACAATCTCAAACTAGCATGTAATACTAGATCACGGTGAACTGACAATGTAGTCTCAAGAGTCACACAACCTAGAGTGGAGTCACACAATCTAGAGTGGAGTCTCGTACTTCGCACTACTTTGATCAAAGAGTTCTCATTTAATATTTTGAATGAAGGTCATTTGTCACATACACTATCTAGGGCTGATTTGACTTAAGGCTATCTTATGCTATGCATAGGCTTTTCTTCAATGGAAGTTCCCAGTATCCCAGAATAACCTATCATGAATTAATCTACTTGGCTTAACTACTTAACCAGTAAGTGCACAAGCTAGGTATTTCCCCAATGGATAGTCCATTATTCCAAAGATAACCTACATTAACTTGGATAACCCGACTTACATGAAAGTATTATAAACCCTTTTTCCCATACTGGATTAACCAGTAAGTACACAAGCTAGGTATATCCTTCAATGGATAGTCCATCATCCTAGATAATCTATCTTCAAAACAATCTACTTACATATAAGTTTAATAAGTTCTCTCCCATACTGGATGACCTCTCCTAGGAGTTAACACAAGATTTCCTAGTTAAATCAATAACTTAGCTAAGTGTATCATATGAGCTTAACCTGTTCAATCATACCTAAGATAAAATACTGATGATAAACACCCATCTCCTACTATGGAGTATTTACAAGCACATTGCATCCCATGTTCAACATATCTAGTATAATTAAATACCTATGTTGTTCCATATGTATCTTAGTTGAATTCCTCAGTTAAGTAATCTCTTTGACATATCTGGTACGTTTAAATGCTTGTGTCATGCTACTTCTAGACATATCTACTACAATTAGGTATTTGTGTCAAACAAACTCTCCTATCATAGAGTACTCTAAACACATAATTCAAGCAGTCTATAGGCTTCCATTCCCTTTTCCACAAGACAACATATACACTTCCTATGTACAACATAAATACAGTTCTAGAAATAATTTACTTCTCAAGCACAAACAACAAATATTGTCCAAGAGACCATTCACTCCTTGTGCACAAGCTGCAAATACAATCCAAAAAGTATTTAATGGATAATTAAAGAAGAGATAGTAGAAGAATATCCCATGCCTGTAATTTGCTTTTCCACAGAATGACGTTGTCACAACCTTCACTTTTCCTTCAATCCATTCACTTTCAGTACTTCAGATAATTGATAGTACTCTCTCAAGGCTTCTCTTTTCCTCACATAAATAGATAATTGAAACTGTTAATTACACAGGTGTAATTAGTAGCAGGCGTATGTCTTAGTAAGATACGCCTTTCTCAATTGCTCACTCAGAAAGGATGGAAGTTGTATAATAACTTATAGCTAGTAATGTGTGATGCATAAATATGTATAAAACAGGGGATTATGATTTTAATCTAGAATCTCAATGAAATTAGAATGATTGAATGCCAAGCAATGAGCAAATGCGTATAAGTGAATTCTCATTTGAGAGATGAGTGAAAGCTTCCAAAAAGGTAAGTGTATGCTTCAACAAAAGATGAGTGAATGCTACACAATGATAAGTAGTAAACAAAAAGAATGGGCAGCTATTTATAAAGCCCCAGCCCCCATCGTATTCCTTCTAAAAAGGCATGTAAATTGCTAGAACTGTGTTTGAATGTTTCAATTTGATAAGTGGCGGATTTCTATCTCCATACTCAACACTTCCAGAGGTGAGTCGAACTCTATCATTGACAACATATTGAAGAACGATTCAAACTTTCACATGGTGAAATGTGAAGGATCGACACCTACAGGCGTCTTCCAATTATGGCGCCAATCATGAAATCTGGCGGGTAAATAATCACAATGAAAAAGTCCATTGTTGTTTGTAATCCACATAGCCTACATTCCAAGCTTGATCGACATTACTCAAGCTGTGTTTGCATTCCAACGACTTGGTCTCAATTCCGTGTGTTTGCGCGTGTCTTATTTTAGCACTGTATTTTTTTTTTAATTTCAAAAGTTCCAAACTATAGTTCAATGAAATATTTCATCTTTCCAATGTTGGCATATATTTTCCAAAGCCAAAAGACAAAGTCTCGGACTCGCCTCGGACTCGGCAAGCCGATTTTTGACTCGGACTCGGACTCGGAGCCTAGACTCGCCCAAGACTCGGCAAATAGAAAAACCCTTGAAATTTAGAGGTTTTTAAGGATTTAAAGCTTGTTTCATGCACCCTTTAGTGAATAAACCTCAAATACACAATAACATCATGAAATAGAAACTACTATGATCCTATACACAAACATATATCGATCACATAAGTATAAACGCAAATTTTAGCTGAAGGAAATAACACATTCAGATATATAAATATTGTCAAATGTATACAAAACTCATGGAATATGAAATCCATGGCATCAAAACAAATATCAAAACTAAAAAAATAAGTCTATGGCTCAGAAGAGCTTGCATTACTCATCCCAATATCACGACAAGTCATGCGCTAGTGTCTAAGTTAGGTCCTAGATGATGATTTAGCCATGATATTTGCTTGTGTCTCAATGATTGGTGTGTATATTCAAGTGAGGATTTTATTATTAAAATTTTATTGAAGCCTTCAAGACTGCATGTTTTGTTGTCTAATGTATGAATTTTGAAACAAGATAATCCTTGATTATGGCTTTGACTGTGAAAGATGCAAAGATTTGCAACAGGGGATATGTATTTTGTAGGTTTTTATGATCATGATTCATCATTGGCCTATAACATGCTTAGACCTATAGTTTGATGAGGGTTTGGGGGAAACGCCCCAACGGGGTCAAGGGGTAGCGCCCCCAGCGGGGGTCTGGGGGCAGAGCCCTTTGCGGGGGTCTGGGGGTAGTGCCCCCAGCGGGGTCAAGGGGCAGCGCCCCCAGCGGGGTCGAGGGGCAGCGCCCTGGGCGCGATCTCTGTCGCGATACAGGGTGGGGTCGAGGGGCGGAGCCCCCGCCACCAAGCCCAAATGAAGACCTTCAAAACCACACAAACCTTCATGGCGCACACCATTTATTTAAAAAATTTGAGAAAAAAAGAATGCAATTTTTAAAAAAAAAATTTAATCAAAATGGCCGAGTTTGGGGCACGAGACTCGGCGAGTCCGGCGAGTCTCAGCGAGTACTCGGCAGCCGAGTCTCTAGGACTTGTTTAGGGTCACCCGCCTCGGGACTCGTGAGTACTCGCCGAGTTTGGGCGAGTCTTGTAACACTGATATATATACATATATATGTAAATTGTCGGGCAATAATAATATAATATTATTAATATTCACATATAATAGGTGGTGTGCATATATACATGTATATACCTATATATACCTCAATGTACACGTATGTGTAGGTATACCATATCAATACATCCGTATGAGCATATTCATCTGCTAATCATACGCCTGTATTAATAAGTATATACATATGGATACGTGTATATACTATATATATGTATATATTCCCACTCCCTATTCACTTACTTTCGTCATTCACGTTACCATCATAATGATCGTAATACCACAAGACAGATATACAAATAAACATCGCTCACAAAAGCGTAAAGAAGTAAACAAGACTCCTAATGCCAATGTACAAGCTACAAATGACTTATCTAGAACCAACATATTTGACTCAGTTCACTCAATCTAAGGTGATGTGTGTGTATGCTCAGATAGTTCACTTTATCAGTTACCTGACCAAGCTCCTCTCCCGAGTGATACTTCCCCTCCGCTTGGAGGATGAACATTTACTTGCAACCACTAGCACATACCTTAGCAGTCCTTTGTTCACAACAATAAGCAACATATATATATATATATATATATATATATATATAAACATCTTCAAAGTTAGAATAACAATACTTCAATAACCATCTATTCACATATATGCAGTATTTCACCCTCAATAACATCAATTGAGATAATATCAAATGAAACGACGTCAAATGAGATAACATACATATTGATAACAAGGTACAAGCATCTCTAGATTTCACATTACATTCATATTTACCTTATATTGTAATAGTAAATAGTAACCTCACAATTTGGGATGTAACATGAAGCTTGAATCTTGATTTGAAATAGTGCTTTGAATGCTTGAATGGATCATCATATTAGCTCCAATAACACGCATGATGCAAGAAGACTTTGATATGACAAGTGGATCTTGATTGCTGCAATAAATCTTCAATAAATCTGCTTTTGAGTGCCTTGAATTGCTCTTGAAATCTTGTAAACTGTTCATAAAATTGCTAGCTTGAACATTTTAGGTGAAACGTAGTGAAATGACCTTATATTTATAGATATGTAACTTTAATTTCCCAAAATTCAAATATCACAAGCCGACATTTGGTTATAGATTTGAATATGTTAAAATATTGCCAAAAATATAATTAAATTTAGGTCCTAGGTCTAAGTGAGGATCCATTCCTAGGTTACTCACCTAGAACACACATTGCTCAATGATAAGTGTTATATTAAGGCGTTAATGAATGTCTGGTTTCCTCTTTGGAAAATGTAATTAATTAGGGTTGGATTTGAATTAAAGGGGTCAATTAAGGAAGATTAAGCTCAATTAATTAAAGAGCCCTAAATACGTGTGAAAGTGTAAAGGGGTACACTTTACAACACTAAATTAAGACATTATTAAGTTCATTTTAATTATTAGGGCCCTAAATTTGATGTAATATGTAAAATACATATTACAACACTAAATTAAGGCATAATTAAGCCCAAATTAACATTAATTCCAAATTAAGTGTGAAAATATAAAGGGATACATTTTTTTACACTACATTTAGCCCCCACTTTAGTGAGAGGATAACCTTGCATCAAACTCACACTAAAGGAGACATTCAAGACATATGTATGCATCAATGACAAAGATACTCAATCATATAACATCAAAGAGTAGAAAGAAAAGGCAAAAAAACAAAAAAGGCGGATCAAGTCTTGACTGTCCAATGCGATGTGGAACATGCCTCAGCTGTTCAAAAAAAAGGGGCAGATCAAGCCTTAATTGTCCAATGTGATTTGAAACACGTCTCAATTGTTTGTCCAAAAACGTTCACAAGCAAAAAGCGATGTCCACTATGCAAACAACAACGATGCTCACTTCGAGCTAATGGAACCCCAGGCTATCCACTAGGTGAGCCCCCAAAGGGTGGCAAATGAGAGAATCTTATTAGGCTCCCATACCATATCAAAGCTATCCCTCTGACAACATCAATAAGGCACCACAAAACAAAAAACAAAAACTTCGAGCTTCATAAGGCCTAACAAGCTGCGTTATGCTAAGCACCTACGAACAAACAAGGCAAGGCTCCATGGCAAGAAAGTTGTGCTATGCTTGGTGGCTTTGGAAAGGGTTTGAGCTTCACAAGGTTAGCAAGCTGCGTTATGCTAAACACTTATGAACAAAAATACAAATAAACATGTTCAAAGGGACTTTGCTTAGTTCATGTAAGGTCTCCTCTCAAGGAACATCGTGCCTAATGTCTCCAAGAGAGGACAAGTCTAGGATAAAACAAATATCACGCTCTCGTAGGACATCAAACCCAATGACCTTTCACCTTCTCCTTTTCCCTCCAAAAGGGGACGCCCAACTCAATATTCAAATTAATATTTCTAAAAAACATTCTCGTGCACATTCTCCTAGGCATCCCAAATGCTTTGGCAAGTATTTAACTTTTAAATTATTCAAATATCTCCACATGAGGCATCCACTTCAAATCCCACATTTTAAAACAACATTAAGTCATTCATCTAGGCCATGGGGCCCAAACATGATAATAAAATATTAAAATGACTTAAATGATTCAATTTGCCAAAACAAGCCCAAAAAGTGCCAAGGACCTAATTACCAATTCTGCTCCACCCGAAATAGAAATTGCACTGAATTGTTGAACTAATGCCAAACATAGCACTTACTAAAAATAACATACTACTAAAAATAGTGACTCCAACCTCATTTTTAACCACAATCAGAGTAGCCGTCACAACTTACTAAAAATAGTAAGTCCAAAAAAGATCTCTGATGCAGACGCATGTTACATCATTCTGAAGCTCTCTGAAAACCAAGAAAGACGTAGAAACCACTCTACAAAACAACGACGTGCAAATCCCTAAAAACACAAAAGAAAACTCCAAGCAGTTGGAAACCCTAATTTTCCCTTCCGACAAGCCTACAGGCATCCAGAATAGGCTGACGGGCATTAGAATTGACTACTACTGAGAAGGGGACATTACAAAAGGGTTTACAAAAATTCCAATCATTTTTCTATTGCATTTTCGAAAGCAAAAATTGATGCATACTATAGTACTGCTGCTACAGTGTTGTGCTACAATATTGCTACTACAGTGTCGTGCTATAGTGACATGCTACAGTGTTATGACTTCTTATTGGCTTGTGGCTGGGCATAGAGTTCTTCTATTTCTAGTCTTGACGTGTGATGTTATTGCTTAGAAATTGTCTTATGCTTTGCTGCTTCAATTATCAGTCTTGACATGTGGATTTCAAGGTGAGTGCTGCTCATATTGAGGGCGCATGAGGACCAAAGGCCAGGCGTGTTTGACACCCAAATGCATTTTCCTTTAATGAGTTGTTGAAGGACATTTGTAGGTTTGATAATATTGTAATATCCTATTTAGTTGTGCTCAGATTTGATAGTTAGAGTGCAAGTCGTGCTCTGCTATTGCAAACTAGTTTATCTTAGTCTTTGTAAGGTGAATGTAACATTGTCCAAAGATCTGATATTGGTCTATAAGCCATTCTGTATTGCTGTTATAAATTGGACGGTCATAAAGTGGAGATTATGAAATAAGTTTGTTGTGTCTAATGTCCAAACTCTGAAAACAATTCTCTGTCTTTCTTTTGCATAAGAAATCTGAAGCTTGTAATAGTTTAGAATATCCTCTGTATGCACTTTGTTACTGCTGTAACTTATTTTTGAGTGAGGCTGCTTTAGACCTGTTCATTAATCTATTGATCAATCCAAGTATGTGTGAGTCTGTGGTGTATTTTTGAGTTGCCTAAATATAAATCAGTCCTTAGTATTGAAGAGAAGAAGTTGTTGATCAGATTATCAGACTTGTGTGCATCTTTCATTTTGAATACCATTGCATTATATGCTTTGTTATGATATTAGTTTGATAAGTTGGCACAATTATCAAAATAAAATCATTGAGAAAAATCAAAAATCAAAATTCAGAACGGGGTTGGCCATTACAGTGGTATCAGAGCCTAGTTTCTTGCCAGCCTGTTGGGAAGCTAAACCTTAACAGATTTTCAGTTGATTGATAGTGATCAACACTTGCAGGTGTGTGGGTATTTTCACCTTTGGGAGAAGCAACTCAGTGATTTTCTTGGTTCTTTGGCTTGTTAAGTGAAAGCATGGATTGGCGAATCAAATTCCTACCCAAGGAAGAATATCCTATCCAAGAGCTAATGATAAGATTACGAAAGGCAAGAGTCATCTATGAAAGTGAAGCTCCTAAAATTATTGATGAATACCAAAACGTTCTGGATAAGATCAAAGACAATGTTTCCTTTGAAGCTTTCTTGGACTTTGTTGTTTGGAGGGACCCAAGCAAGAAGGGTTTGACTAACTGCATAAGAATGTCAAGGAAGAGAGGAAATTTTCAAGAAATTGATGTGAAAGAAAGCAAAGAGTCTAAGGCAAAAAAGGTGGTTATGAAGGAGCTTGCTGATGTTGACATGACAAGAATAGAAAATTCTAGAGATAAGCTTAAATGCAAGAAAGACAAACTTTTGAAACCTCTCTACGAAGAAGACTTCTCTAATCAAGAGGCATGTATTACAAAGCCCAAAGTCATCTCCTTAGAAGTGCATGCAACCTCCATTGTTGAAAATGTGCATGAGGAAAAAGTCATGACAGCAGCCTTTAATTCATCTCTAGATCTATCCAGTGAAACTGTAGACACTAGTACCATGGTTGGCAGTGTTGAGATCATTAACATACCTTTGGATGATAGTTTTGCTGAAGGCAACATAGATGAGGCTTCCAAAACAGCGAACAATGATGTTTACAATGACGAAGACATGGGTGGTTATGGTTTTGACTCCTAGGACCAGTTAATGGAGAGAGATTCTTGTGTTAACATGTATAGTGATGAGTTGGAGAACGATTTATTCAAAGAGACAAGATCATAGGAAGAGCACAGTGAAAATGGCAATCCACCTCTTAACACATGGGATTCGGGTGTAATGGCACCTAAATATGACAAGGAACCTATTTGGGATGAATTTACTTTTGACTATAGTGCTGTTCAAACTTCATCTCCATAGTTATGCAAGGATGATGGCATTGATGATTTTGTTCTAGAACTTGAGAACAAATCAGATTTCACTTTGCATGAAGTTGAACATGAGCAAGGACCTAGCAGCCTTGCTGATTTGGATTCGCAATCAGCTTTTGAGGATGATTAGATAGAGACACTAGTAATTTGGGACAGCGATGGAGACTTTGATAACAGGTATGAAAGTTATGAGTTTTGCATGCAACATAACAACAGTGTACTTTCCTTGCCTAAACAAGATTGGAAAGAACAATTTTTTGGTGTCTATGGAAAAAGAAGTGTATACCTTATCTAGGTTGGATGACATTAGTAGACCTGTTGAAAAATTCATCTACATGACACCAAGAAACCAACGTGAACAAAATGTTCCCCTTGCTGATTTGCACACGATAAAAAGTTTTATGGAGGGAATCAAAACAATTTTTATACACATGTTGCATGATAGAGATGTTGCCACCAAGTTTGCAGATGAAACCCTGTCTATGTTTGAGCAATTAAGCGAAGAGGTTAGTGAGCTCACCAACGAGCTTAATTCTGTAAAGCTTGCTTTGGAAAGTGTCCAAGAGGCACTTCTTGAAGCAAACGATCAACTCTATGAGATTCAACAATTTAGAAAGGAAAGCAGGGAAAAGGCAGGGGAGATCAATTAGGTAATGAAGGAGCTTGAGTTCATCCAGGAGGAGTATGATCTTACACATTATCCAAAAAAATTAGTAAATAGGAGTTCGGATCAGCAAGATAATTAGTTTGATTTGGGAGTTGAGGATAGTCTTCAGTTTATTGATAATCCTTTTTTTGAGGTAGATTTGATATGGCATATGACAATCTACTTTTTGATTTGGATGATGGGATTACTCCTAGTTGTAGCATTGCATTGGGTGAAAATAGTAAGGTTTGGGACCCAGGTGTAGTCTCCAGTCATGAGGAGTTGTCTCAAGATTGGAGTAGTGGGTCAAGTTCCTATATTAGTACCACTGCCCACTTTCTAATCAGCTGGTACATGACTTCGGTTTTGGATCCGCAGATAAGTTGGATGGTTACTTCAGGATATATTTCATAACATTGACTTCAAGCCTTTCAGGTTTTTCAGTATGGGCTTTGATGATTTTTACTCTTTGGAGTTCCAGGATAGGAAAGTGCAGTTTGGGCACATTGGTTTGACAATTATGATCAGTGTGGCGCAACGTCAGCATGGTGGTTCCTTTTTGAGGCTCACTTGGAACCCGAGAATTGCACTATGTTGTAGTTTAGCTACCATTTGGGATGAGAGAGCTAGTGTTAACCTTCTAGAGTTTACTCCTATGGCACAACAGTCTGATTCTCTCGAGGGGCATTTTTTTGAGGAGTTGATGGTGTCTATCCAGTATTTGATTTCACTTATTATAGGAGGGTTTCAAGAGGTCTCTTGTGATGGTACCCTATAGGACAATGTTGTGAGCAGATGGTGTCACAGATCTCCTAGGTTGACTTGGGACCCTGGGATCATTGTTGGAATCAATGTTGATTAGATTGTTTTGGCATTGCTTCAGGACAAGCAATCTTTGGGAAGGGCGGACTGTAATGTCCCCATTTTAGATGTCCTCCTTTGGGCTAGTGTGGTTCTGACTCACTTACTATTTCTAGTAAGTACTATAGTTAGTAACTGGTCCGAGCGACAGTGCAGTGTAGGGTTTCCTGTTTGGGTAGTATGTTGGAGTTGTCCGACGAGCTTTAGTGTTTTGGCCAGTTTGTTATTTTGTGAGAACTTACTATTTTTAGCAGTTGCTATTTATAGTAAGTCTATTTCAATAAACTGGTCTCAGACTCTTAGTGTCCTCAACAATGTTATTTCTATGGTGGCGTTAGAGAGCCTAAGGTTGAATTATTTAATATTCGCTTTTTATAAGTCACTTAAGTTATTTTAATAAAATAACTTTATAACTTAAGTGAGGGGGTAGGTGGTCCGCGAAAAGTACTTTGGTGCCTAATGAGATAACTTAACGTTGTTTAAGAAGGCTAAATAAGATAAAATAGTTTCCTTTTGAGCATGACGCCCCTTTGAGGATTATTTGATAATGTTTTAAAGTATAAAGAAAAAATATTAAAAGGTTTTTCGAGGGAAAAGGATTCAAATTGGAGGTTTCCCTAATTTCTCACTCCACTCCTATTTAATCTGCTTTTTGGCTCTCATTTGGTTTTGATGGATTTGACAACTTAAGGAGACTTGTTGGTGTGCGTTTTAATACCCACCGAACACAGAATAAAATGCCCAAAGACACTCTATCCTCTATTGAAAAATCACCGCGTATGCTAAGATTGCGAGAAGATCATATGGTGATTCCAAGGTTTCTTTTGTTAGGTCTTGAAGTGTGGATAAGATCAGTGGGCGTTGTGATTTGCTGGTAATCACAAGGGGACTTACGTTAGAATTTATTTGCAAGCTAAGGACTTAGACGGTTTTGACATTGAAGGCTCTTTCTTTTTGGGTTTTCTCAATTTTAGGATTTCCAAAAAAATGTAAAAATAGATAAGGGTTTAGGAGTGCTAATCTAATCCTAAGAATTCAAGAGACGGCGATGATTGGGTGAAACAAGGAACCACACTTTGTTTCGCCTCCTTGGGACAACTACGCAAAGTGGGTGCAATCTTCTAGGGGTGTGATTATGATTTTCATGTCCAGAATAAGACTGAAGTTAAGCATCCACAATTTAAGAGCTCAGGCTAACTTTACGCATTGGATACAAATCATCTATCCAAAGAAAGTATGAGCTAGATTTCACCAATCACCACTATCAGATCTATCATTCATTTAACAAACATTCAAATAAAATTCTACTCTAATTCTAATCTAAGTGTTGAAGGAGATATGTAACCTTGCACACCACTTGAAAATAAAAGTGATTCAAAGCAAATCATGCATAAGAGCTTTTATTAACGGAAATGGTCTAACGCAACAATTTCATATTACTCACTTCACAATTTACAAATGAGGGGCGAGCTCAATTTATAGGCTCCCCGATTACAATTCAATGGCCAAGATTGATTTAGGATCAACGGTCGAGATTACAAAATAAAACCCTAATTAGGGTTTGTCATAATTAACTACCTCTCGACCAATGAGAAAATTACATTTTGGGACACTTGTCCTTCTTGCTAAATATAAACCAATTCCATGGATAAGTCAAGTTCATTGAACCTAGACATGTTAACTTGGAACAATTTGATTAGTTGGAAGATGACGAGGCGCCACCTCAGCGTGCTGGATGCCCTCCTTGGGCTCCTTGTTCTTTTCCCATAGATTTATCTTCCTTTGCCGATGACTTTGTCCTTTGTGTTTGTTCCTTCCTAGCTGTGATCTTGGATTTCCTTCGGGATTTTGATTTCTTCTTCTCACTTGCATCAGAATCTAGAAGTCTTCCCTTGGAGCAGTTATTGAACTTTTCCTTCCTGATTGCTTTGAAATTCCTTCAAGTGCCTTGAATTTGGAGAAAAGCTCTCCTGTGCTTTCGCCAAAATGGAGGAAATTGGAACTTTCTCTGTGAAGTAGTTCCCATACTTAGCCAAGTTTTGGCTATTCAATTTCGTCTTGTAACACCTTCATGTGGACCATTCAACACTTAGCCAAGATTTTGGCCATCTTTATGCTCGAATGAACTTTTCCTGTGGATTTGTCTTTAATTTCGAGTTTGGCTTGTGCTAAGTAGGGCAGACTCCATCCTTGGGCAAGAATTTTATTCATTTCTTCCTTATTCCTCTTCATTTTTCTTGTTTTCTTTCCAACACTTAGTCAAAATTTGATCCTTTTATTGTAGGAAAATTCCACACTTAGCCAATTTTATGAGTTTTCCTTGGCGGACTTCATAGTTGTTGCGCCACTTTGCTCATTTGTTAAGGCGGAGTTTGTCTTCCTTGTGCTATTCCCATCTTGCTCTCAGGCGGACTTCATCTTCTCTTGGACAAGGCGGACTTTGAAGTTGGCTGGACAAGATGCATTTTCCTCTAAGAGTACTTGATCTTGTGGATGGACATCTTCATGGCGGACTTCACCAATGCTTGGACATGCTTCCCTGTTGGAAGGTGGACTTTGCCTTGTGCCTGCCATTGCTTTGGGTGAACTTTGCCAATGCTTAGACACTTCCTTTCCTGTGGCGTACTTTATACTTAACCAAACATCCGACTTAGTCAAAATTTTCAAATTTTCTCTCTCCTTCTGGGTTGGACGGACTTGGAGGTTTCTCTGCCATTTTGCATTTATGTCCATGCCTTAGAAATTTATTTCATGTTGAGTTGGGTGGACTTCGTGTTTGCCTTGCCATACACTCTTCCTTCCGTGCCAAAGAATTTTATTCCGTCATGCCGAGGAGTGAATTTCATGCTAGCTTGATCCCCTCTCTCTCTAGGCATATTTTTTATCCATGCCTTAGAAAAATTTCCTCTCCCAAAGTTGGGCGGACTTCAGCCTCTCCTTGACATTGGCGCACTTTAGCCTTGCCTTGTCCAAGGGCGGACTTGGACATCTTCAATTAAGCCTTGGCGAACTTCATGATTGGTTGGCCATGTTGGGCGGAGTTGCTCATTGCTTAGAGAATTTTCTTGACACTTAACCAAATTTTGAAAATTTATTCTCAACACTTAGCCAATTTTCGAAGTTTTTTCTCCCCAAGGTATCAACGCTTAGCCAATTTTTGAGTTTTTCTTGGCGGACTTCCTGCTTGGCCGGACATTTTTTCTTTGTGCTGGGCGGACTTCATCATGTTCATGCCATTTTTTTTCCTTGCATGTTGTTGGGCGGACTTGCTAGCCTTCTTGCCATTGACATTTTTGGGCGGACTTTGACCTCACCTTGCCAAGGGCGGACTTCAGCCTTCTTGTGCCATGGGCGGACTTCAACCTTCTTGTGCCATGGGCGGACTTCAGCCTTGGCTCGCCATCCACTTCCTCCTTCCTTGGGCGGACTTTGACCTTTTCTTGCCAGGGCGGACTTCATGCTTCTCAGGCCATGGGCGGACTTGGCCTCTTCCTTGCCATGGGCGGACTTGGCTCTCCTTGTGCCATGGCGGACTTCAGCCTTGGCTTGCCAGTGCCTACCTTTGCCAAAGGTAGGGCGGACTTCATGTCTTGTCTGCCATTCTTTCCTCATGGGCGCCCTTCATCAAACTTAGCCATTTTCACCAAAATTTTGCTATTTTACCTTGATTTTCATGATTTCTGGAGGCGTGTTGACTTCATGCTCTGCAGGATCCCAAAATAGAAACTTTCCAAAAATAGAAACTTTCTAAAAATAGAAAAAGCAAAAAGCATCCCTAAAAAATAGGAACTCCAGAATGGCCTAAAAATGCCAAAAATCAAAAAAGCAAAAAGCAAAAAGCAAAAAGGCAAAATCCCTAAAAAATAGGAAGTGTCAGAATTGACTCAAAGCAATGGCATTCCTCGTCTACTGGTCCTTCTAAGCACTTCCATGACATCTAGGCACTGATACGGGCTTGAATTCTCTACTTGGCTCAGATGATTTCTACAAAACTCTAACTCCTCATTGTAAATAAATGGTGATAAGCAGTTGCGCTGCCAAGGCAAAAACCGAAAAAGCAAAAAGAAGGGGGTCCCCATTTGCAATGGGGCGATGTGTGAAATAGGTCACAACATCTAGCGCCAACTTGAATAAATGTTCCTGAACATTTCAAAGATAAAATTTTCTTTTAAACCCCGAATCTTAAATTAATTCCAACCAACTTACCTATTGGCTAAGTGGAGTACTCAAAAGGAAAGAGGAATCCTAAACTGTACCAAGACCTTTTATCCTTCAGTTACAAGTGTGTGCAAATGCGTTTATTACCGTCTCATAAGAACAATATGACTCTTTGGTTTCGTCATGGCCCTCTTGTGTAGTTTGTCTTAACTCCAAAAGCATCCTTGGATAGAGCCTTGCTGCCAGCGAGCGTCCATAGCCCCGACGAGGTTATCTCTATAATCTCACAGAGATTGCTCTACTTCCAGTGATTTTTTTTTTTTGTTATTGAGTGTACACCTGTAGAGATGTCCGCACACCCAAAGCCAAGTGTTTTAACCTTTTTCTCTTTTTCTTTTCCTTCATTTTGATATTCTTTTCTTTTCACATATTTCCACACTTTGGCTTGTAAGCAATGAAGCTCACATGGGCTTGAGTATTATAGTGGCGCTGAAGTAAGACCTTTGATTATTTTCTTTTAGCTTGACCATGACTTCACCTAGGAAACCATAGTGACTCAGAGAACTCATTAAGTGTGTAAGATATAATAACTGCAAGACTCGGTGTCAAGATACAATAGATGATTCCCTTTCCAGTCAAGTACTAACCTTAACCAAACGATGAAGTTGAAAAAGAACAAATCTTGGATTCAAAAGTACTTGATAAAATAATATCCAAGAAATGGACTGAACATAATTTAGCACAGATGCTAGAGTTCTTAAGATACAACGCCCTTCACAAATGGGAGCCCCTTTATTGAAAGAAAAACAAAACGGACAAGCAAACTAAACTAAGAAAGCTAAACAACTAATCTAAAGAAAAAAAAGCAAAACGTGAAAGAAAACCTACTCTAAACAAAAACAAAAAAAATTTAAGCGAACAACAGTCAAAAGACCTAAGTATATACAACTCCCAGCATGATTTCTCAGGATGTGTAGGAACAACAAAGCAGCAATCACAGTGCGAAATTTTGCAAACTTATCTTTAAACTCGGAAAAATATTCTTTCAAAGGACAAACCTGAAATTCAAGCAAAACTTCGGGAAAGATTAGTAACTGGGGCGACTCACCCGGACCATGATTAATCCATAAACAAGTTATCTTTCCTAAATCTCCATAATCAAAATGATATTCCTTGAAGTCAACAATAGGGAAAGATACAACTTGGTGGTCTTCATTCATAGGCATGAATTCTTGCTCGTCGTCTATTGCTTCATCAGGAGGTCGAAGTTGATGGTGGTCCATACCACTTGCATCTGAAACATGGAGATCAACATCACGTTCCAAATTGGGTGGAGTGTGGCGGGGATTGGATTCAAAAGGGAATTTGGAAATTTGGAGTATTTCATTCACCGACTCCTTTTGAATCCCCAACAATGGATCAAGCCCCAACCTGAATTGTTGTCCATTGTCTACCTCTGTCACAATTACTTGTTCATCAGGTAGCGTGCCATTTGTTTCAATTTCATCAAGCAATTCTTCCATGACTGTGAGCATTGGATCCAACACTGACGCAAAATGTATTTCATATTCTTCTTCCATCTTGGTTGCCCATTGATCATCAAACGTATTATCTTGCCTCAAGCTGCCTATCATTTCTTCCATCTTGTTTATGCATGATTGAACTTTTTCATCAAGGACCATTCCCTCTTGAAGTGCACTGGAACCGCTTCCTTCTTGTGTCATATTGTCCACTTGAGGATCCTCTCCAACTTGTACTTCTTCATTTTCACACAATTCCATGTGTTGATATTGGATTGCCTCTCTCGCTTGGATGTATGCTATTAATTCCTTGATCTTTACTCCAATGGCCTCCTCTGGCATTACGATGCTTGGAATATCTTCACCCACTTGATCCCTAAGCTCGATCACATCATCCTGTTGTGACTTATTCTCCCTGTTGTTAGATGACATTGTGGTACATTCTTCATCTGGTGCTAAAAATGTTCTCTGGACATACTCAATCCATGCTTCATGCTTGAAGCATCCATATGGTAACTCTGGTAATCCGAGGTGACATCTGGCATGGTTGATGGCCTGTTCACATGATGTGCAAGTGAACTCTGGATGAGATGCGTTGTGAATCCGACACCAACGAGGGAGCAAAACACCTTCCAAGTGAACATTACCTAGTTCTATTTGATATTGGATTCTAAGTATGAACCTCGTGAAGGCATCATTTCTAACTTTTGGAATGCTATAATCATCAGGTTCTACATCCAACACTCTTGGCTTGGGAACATCCCAAAAGAAAATTTTCCCTTGGAGAACAAGCTCTATCCTTGAGAGAAATGTCAAGCAACTGATCTCTTCGTGCTCAGAGGTTTCATGAATTTGACATCTTCCTGGCAAAGCAAACTTAGACAAATTCCTGGGATGTAGCTATGCATTCAAATTTTCTTGGATTTGAGCAATATCCCCGAGACTGTCTCGAGAACAAGACATATGGAATGGATGCCCATCCATTGAGAGATTTCTTTTTTGATTTTCCATTTCTGAATTTTTGGAATTTTTTTCGAACTTTTCACTTTTTTTGTATTTTTTGACATAAAAGAGATCTAACATATCTCTGATTTGGCATTTCAAATTTCATACTGGTTCCGTCCAGTTGAATTTCCTTCTTTTTTCTCTGTTTCAGTCCTAAGCAAATGAATCGTTCTCCGTTCAGCCCGCCTTCTAGCGCCAATTCTGTTGGTGCGTTAGGAGGAGGCGAGCATACAACAACACTTGGTTCAAACCTTCCTTGCAAAATATTTTCTCTATTTAGGCCCTCCTTCTAGCGCCAATTCTGTTGGTGTGCGTTTTAATACCCACCGAACACAGAATAAAATGCCCAAAGACACTCTATCCTCTCTTGAAAAATCACCGTGTATGCTAAGATTGCGAGAAGATCATATGGTGATTCCAAGGTTTCTTTTGTCAGGTCTTGACGTGTGGATAAGATCAGTGGGCGTTGTGATTTGCTGGTAATCACAAGGGGACTTACGTTAGAATTTATTTGCAAGCTAAGGACTTAGACGGTTTTGACATTGAAGGCTCTTTCTTTTTGGGTTTTCTCAATTTTAGGATTTCCAAAAAAAATGTAAAAATAGATAAGGGTTTAGGAGTGCTAATCTAATCCTAAGAATTCAAGAGACGGCGATGATTGGGTGAAACAAGGAACCACACTTTGTTTCGCCTCCTTGGGACAACTACGCAAAGTGGGTGCAATCTTCTAGGGGTGTGATTATGATTTTCATGTCCAGAATAAGACTGAAGTTAAGCATCCACAATTTAAGAGCTCAGGCTAACTTTACGCATTGGATACAAATCATCTATCCAAAGAAAGTATGAGCTAGATTTCACCAATCACCACTATCAGATCTATCATTCATTTAACAAACATTCAAATAAAATTCTACTCTAATTCTAATCTAAGTGTTGAAGGAGATATGTAACCTTGCACACCACTTGAAAATAAAAGTGATTCAAAGCAAATCATGCATAAGAGCTTTTATTAACGGAAATGGTCTAACGCAACAATTTCATATTACTCACTTCACAATTTACAAATGAGGGGCGAGCTCAATTTATAGGCTCCCGATTACAATTCAATGGCCAAGATTGATTTAGGATCAACGGTCGAGATTACAAAATAAAACCCTAATTAGGGTTTGTCATAATTAACTACCTCTCGACCAATGAGAAAATTACATTTTGGGACACTTGTCCTTCTTGCTAAATATAAACCAATTCCATGGATAAGTCAAGTTCATTGAACCTAGACATGTTAACTTGGAACAATTTGATTAGTTGGAAGATGACGAGGTGCCACCTCAGCGTGCTGGATGTCCTCCTTGGTCTCCTTGTTCTTTTCCCATAGATTTATCTTCCTTTGCCGATGACTTTGTCCTTTGTGTTTGTTCCTTCCTAGCTGTGATCTTGGATTTCCTTCGGGATTTTGATTTCTTCTTCTCACTTGCATCAGAATCTGGAAGTCTTCCCTTGGAGCAGTTATTGAACTTTTCCTTCCTGATTGCTTTGAAATTCCTTCAAGTGCCTTGAATTTGGAGAAAAGCTCTCCTGTGCTTTCGCCAAAATGGAGGAAATTGGAACTTTCTCTGTGAAGTAGTTCCCATACTTAGCCAAATTTTGGCTATTCAATTTCGTCTTGTAACACCTTCATGTGGACCATTCAACACTTAGCCAAGATTTTGGCCATCTTTATGCTCGAATGAACTTTGCCTGTGGATTTGTCTTTAATTTCGAGTTTGGCTTGTGCTAAGTAGGGCAGACTCCATCCTTGGGCAAGAATTTTATTCATTTCTTCCTTATTCCTCTTCATTTTTCTTGTTTTCTTTCCAACACTTAGTCAAAATTTGATCCTTTTATTGTAGGAAAATTCCACACTTAGCCAATTTTATGAGTTTTCCTTGGCGGACTTCATAGTTGTTGCGCCACTTTGCTCATTTGTTAAGGCGGAGTTTGTCTTCCTTGTGCTATTCCCATCTTGCTCTCAGGCGGACTTCATCTTCTCTTGGACAAGGCGGACTTTGAAGCTGGCTGGACAAGATGCATTTTCCTCTAAGAGTACTTGATCTTGTGGCTGGACATCTTCATGGCGGACTTCACCAATGCTTGGACATGCTTCCCTGTTGGAAGGCGGACTTTGCCTTGTGCCTGCCATTGCTTTGGGTGAACTTTGCCAATGCTTAGACACTTCCTTTCCTGTGGCGTACTTTATACTTAACCAAACATCCGACTTAGTCAAAATTTTCAAATTTTCTCTCTCCTTCTGGGTTGGACGGACTTGGAGGTTTCTCTGCCATTTTGCATTTATGTCCATGCCTTAGAAATTTATTTCATGTTGAGTTGGGCGGACTTCGTGTTTGCCTTGCCATACACTCTTCCTTCCGTGCCAAAGAATTTTATTCCGTCATGCCGAGGAGTGAATTTCATGCTAGCTTGATCCCCTCTCTCTCTAGGCATATTTTTTATCCATGCCTTAGAAAAATTTCCTCTCCCAAAGTTGGGCGGACTTCAGCCTCTCCTTGACATTGGCGCACTTTAGCCTTGCCTTGTCCAAGGGCGGACTTGGACATCTTCAATTTAGCCTTGGCGAACTTCATGATTGGTTGGCCATGTTGGGCGGAGTTGCTCATTGCTTAGAGAATTTTCTTGACACTTAACCAAATTTTGAAAATTTATTCTCAACACTTAGCCAATTTTCGAAGTTTTTTCTCCCCAAGGTATCAACACTTATTCAATTTTTGAGTTTTTCTTGGAGGACTTCTTGCTTGGCCGGACATACTTGGGCGGACTTCCTGCTTGGCTGGACATTTTTTCTTTGTGTTGGGTGGACTTCATCATGTTCATGCCATTTTTTTTCCTTGCATGTTGCTGGGCGGACTTGCTAGCCTTCTTGCCATTGACATTTTTGGGCGGACTTTGACCTCACTTTGCCAAGGGCGGACTTCAGCCTTCTTGTGCCATGGGCGGACTTCAGCCTTGGCTCGCCATCCACTTCCTCCTTCCTTGGGCGGACTTTGACCCTTTCTTGCCAGGGCGGACTTCATGCTTCTCAAGCCATGGGCGGACTTGGCCTCTTCCTTGCCATGGGCGGACTTGGCTCTCCTTGTGCCATGGCGGACTTCAGCCTTGGCTTGCCAGTGCCTACCTTTGGCATGCCAAAGGTAGGGCGGACTTCATGTCTTGTCTGCCATTCTTTCCTCATGGGCGCCCTTCATCAAACTTAGCCATTTTCACCAAAATTTTGCTATTTTACCTTGATTTTCATGATTTCTAGAGGCGTGTTGACTTCATGCTCTATGGGATCCCAAAATAGAAACTTTCTAAAAATAGAAAAAGCAGAAAGCATCCCTAAAAAATAGGAACTCCAGAATGGTCTAAAAATGCCAAAAATCAAAAAAGCAAAAAGCAAAAAGCAAAATCCCTAAAAAATAGGAAGTGTCAGAATTGACTCAAAGCAATGGCATTCCTCGTCTACCGGTCCTTCTAAGCACTTCCATGACATCTAGGCACTGATACGGGCTTGAATTCTCTACTTGGCTCAGATGATTTCTACAAAACTCTAACTCCTCATTGTAAATAAATGGTGATAAGCTGTTGCGCTGCCAAGGCAAAAACCGAAAAAGCAAAAAGAAGGGGGTCCCCATTTGCAATGGGGCGATGTATGAAATAGGTCACAACAAGACTCTATTGGATTGTTTCCAGTTTATCATTGTAGCTAGTTAAGGACAAAAGCCCTCATCTTTAGCATTGGTTTTGGTGGTGAAAGACCCACCCTAGCTGGTTTGTGGAGATCATATGGGTCTTCTACTTGGGCGTAATTTGTATTTGAGTTTGGTATCCATTTTGAAGGGTTTACAGAGTAATCCAATAATTTTTCTATTTCATTTTCGGAAGAAAAAATTGATGCATACTATAGTACGGCTGCTACAGTGCCATGCTACAGTATGCTACTACAGTGTTAGGACTTCTTTATTGGCTTGTGGCTGGGTGTAGCATTCTTCTATTTCCAGTCTTGACATGTGATGTTATTGCTCAAAAATTGTCTTATGCTTTGCTGCTTCAGTTATCAGGCTGTATGTGTGGGTTTCAAGGTGAGTGCTGCTCATATTGAGGGCACATGAGGACCAAAGGCCAGGTGTGTTTGACACCCAAATGCATTTTCCTTTAACAAGTTGTTGAAGGACATTTCCAGGTTTGATAATATTGTAATATCCTATCTAGTTGTGCTCAGATTTGATAGTTAGAGTGCAAGTCGTTCTCTGCTGTTGCAAACTAGTTTATCTCAGTCTTTGTAAGGTGAATGTAACATTGTCCAAAGATCTGATATTGGTCTGTAAGCCATTCTGTATTGCTGTTATAAATTGAACAGTCATAAAGTGGAGATTTTGACATAAGTTTTCTGTGTCTAATGTCCAAACTCTGAAAACAATCCTCTGTCTTTGTTCTGCATAAGAAATTTGAAGCTTGTAATAGTCTAGACTATCATCTGTATGCACTTTCTTACTGCTGTAACTTATTTCTGAGTGAGGTTGCTTTAGACCTGTTAATTAATCTATTGATCAATCCAAGTATGTGTGAGTCTGTGGTGTATTTCTGAGTTGCCTAAATATAAATGAGTCCTTAGTATTGAAGAGAAGAAGTTGTTGAGCAGATTATCAGACCTGTGTGCATCTTCATTTTGAATACCATTGCACTATATACTTTGTTATGATATTAGTTTGATAAGTTGTCACAACTATCAAACTGAAAACATTGAGAAAAATCAAAATTCAAAACGGGATTAGCCATTACATGGACCCTCCGAATTGAGAGCTGGATAGTTTTGTATTGTTAGTCATAAATAGGTGTGGTAAAGAAGGATAGTGTAAAATATCTTTTCCTGCTATAGGAAAACTCAATCTTTCTCACAAATAATTCAAAAATTGGGTAGAATTCCATCCACGCTTCTTTATTAAAATAATTTGTGGATTCTTTGTTAAACATCAAGCCCATAATCAACTTGTTTGCTACTTCAGGAACATTTTTGTAAAGGAAAGAAAAACCATTAGCATCAAGAACTGACAAATTGTAGTTGGTGTCTTAAGATTCCATTACCTCCTATAGTTTGAAGATGTGTTGGAGCACAACCCTCTTTGGAGCATTAACACTGTAAGGGGAAAAATGAAGAAGACAAGGCCATTGCAATGAGAGTGAAATGCAGTAGGAATTGTATTGGTACAAATTGTGTTAACCAACTTCAACAATGTTTAACAATGGACCAACGCACCGCCCAACAACTCTAGTCACACAGGCAATTACAATATTTGAAACAAAATATCTGAGTATGCTCTCCCAAGATTCTTCCTTGCGATGACTTCTCTTTGAGGCATTCTATCAAATAACTCACATGCCTTGGCTATGCTTCCACATTTTGCATACATGTCTACTAAAGCTTTTCCAACCATAATGTCTGGAAAAAATTATGCTTTGATGCTGTTCCAAAGCTTCCATTTTGGCATGCGTAGGCAAGATGTTGGTGAAGGTTGTGGAATTTGTCTTTACACTTGCTGATTGCATTTGTAAAAGTTTCTAAAGCATTTTCAACAAACATACAATATACAACTCCTATGATCAATATTCATTAGGGTGTTTGGAACTACAACATGCTTTGATGATGATTGCAACTCTTTCCAATTCTTTCCTGTTGTGTAGACTGCACCTTCCCACTCGCCATTTTAGGGCAAACCAACAAGATTTAATCATTCCATCATGTGGGCAGTGAAGCAAAGAGTTTTAAAACCTTCAAAATCTTTGATAAAGGTGGATTTCGGCAATTTAGAGGTTCGGCGAACTATCAAAATGTTGGAGTTAATACTTTGGTCTTTCGGCCAATTCTAAAACCCTAGAAAAGTGTTGAGAAGAGCATTTCACAAGTTTCAAGATTTCTAAAGCCTTCTAACTCGCTGAAAAAGTGTATTTTGGCATTTCAGCGAGTTAGAGAACTCACTAATTCATCAAAAAAGGAATTTTGAGTTTTTTGGATGCTCAGTGAACCATGAAATTGCTGAAAATGACATTTTGTGACTTAAATATTGTTACAACCTCTTCTTAAATCTCCATGGAAAAATTGTAGTAGGTCATTTTCACTAAAATATGTGGAAATAAATTATTCTCATTTTAATGATTTAGTAAATTGCACCATTTTATTTTTTTTCAAATGGAGCAACCTTTGACCATGAGCTATGAATCAACTTGAACCTCTCTCATAAACATAATCATTGCAAACCAACTCACAATCACTTGTTGAATGTTTGCAACTCCAACATTATACTTTGTTAAAACTTGCATTACCTTGAACAAGCACTTGACCAAGTGTAATGCTATTCTCGCATAAATTATGAGATGGACAAACTATGACAATTTGGTGTGAAAAAGAATGGGATTTGACTATTAATTGCTTTTGATTATGAACACAAATCAATGATCACAATTTGGTGAGTGATTTGACACTTGACAATTGGGATTATTTGTGACCAAGACCAAACAAAGCGGACATTTAATGTTTTGACTCAACAAGTTGACCTCAAAGATGAATTAGACACATAATGATGCATGGCAGTTCAACAGTGGTGAAAAGTTTAAAAACTGGTTAGGTAAAAAATGAGGCCAGTTTACGTAGGGGAAACACTCGAGGGAATGGCCATGATGAAAGGACTGCCTTAGGATTTCTATTATTTAATTGGTCCTTGCCCATTGGAAAATGGACAAGGGATAGGGGCTCACCTAGCAGCAAGCAGACAAAGTGGGTTAGGTAGTGGGCTATGAACTGCTCATCAGGGACAGAATCACTCCTAGTGATGTGTTTTGGTCAAATGTGAGATACACGACATCTATTGCATACCCAATTTTTATTATCATCAAATATGGGAGTTTGATGGTCCTAATCTTGGGGAGATCTATGATGCATTGATGACATGCTTGGCTAGATGAAATCCATCATTTGTGAGAGGCCCCACTCTATAGTTATTCCACAAGCATATTCAACTCATTGTACAGTGAAGTGGGAAAAGCTGAACACACTTTAAATATGGCTGCAAACACAATGAATACAAAATGATGTGTGGAAAGGTCAAATAGAGTTGTCCCCATTGATGATGATGAGGCAAAGAAGGGCCTCATGAAAAGGCCTTATAGAAAATGCACGATCCAGACGGAGCATCATAGATTAGAATAGAGGATCAAATGTGTTGATCTTGATGGCTATAAGAGTTCAACATGGAAAAATAGGTTCTCTTTGGCGTAGGAAAAGCCGTTTGCCTCCTTCATAGGTTTCTAGTTCCTCTACTACTCGAATTGGTCGACACATAACTTCATCCACCTTGTTAAGAGGAGTAGGCTTACCTCGAAGAGAGCGGAGAAGCTTGTTGTTGTACACAGTGCCTCGTGTCTCATTGATTGCAAGACACCTTACTATAGGGAGAGTCTAGTAGTATGGTGGCATGTTGAGGCCGATGAGCCGGAAAAAATTAATGAGGACTAGTATGTGCAAACAGTTGGGATCTCATAGTAAAGGGTTTCTAGTTCCTCTACTACTCAAAGGAATTGGTTTGCACGTAACTTCATCCACCTTGTTAAGAGGAGTAGGCTTACCTCGAAGAGAGCAGAGAAGCTTGTTGTTGTACACAGTGCCTTGTGTCTCATTGATTGCAAGACACCTTACTATAGTGAGAGCCTAGTAGTATGGTGGTTTGTTGAGGCCGATGAGCCAACAAAAATTAATGAGGACTAGTATGTGCAAACAGTTGGGATCTCATAGTAAAGGGAAATTCAATTTGAGTGTAACATTTCTAGCAATGAGTAGTTTCCATTGGCTTTTGACTCAAATTTCTGAGCTTGTTGCTGATACTATCTATGGTCAACATTTATTATTATATTATTTGTGTTTATGAATATTTGTGGAGATGAATAAAATCTGAAATAGTTGAAGCTTTATTAAGAAAGCAATTATTCAAATTTTGTTTGTCAAGTTATAAAATTTGCATGTATTAAACATTTATAAATTATAATGCTTTGAAAATTATCCATAATAAATGAACAAATGCTCTCCTAGACATTAATTCTGACAGAAAACTTGGCAATTTATGGTTGCAGAAAAATTGGAACTTGTTTAGTGTCAGTGTGGCAATGGCAGGGACTGGACTCTATCAGCTGTCACGGAAAATCATGTTTGTTTTCTTCATTTGTTCAATATACATCCACAAAAAATTCTGTGCGATAGATATAGAAATTGTAATGGTTTTTTTGGTGTATTTGATGCCCTCCTTTTGAAAGGTTTAAAGATTTAAAGAAGTTCAAATTTTATTTATAGTTATCACTAGTATAATGCACTTCCATGATACTCTGAATTCATCTATTGTATGAAATTGTGTGCAAAATTCCAGTGGAGGCTACTGAGCTTAAAAAGCTGCTTTTCTGTATATATACCTTGTCAGCAGATGAAAACTGATTAGAGCTGTAGGGCTAAATAAGCACCAGTAAATAAAATTGGTTTGGAGACATATTGTCACTGCTTTAAATTTTGTCTATCAATAGCGATGTGTAAATATTCCATGAATTAATATACTGTAGATCAGATTGTTGAATTCAGGGAAATGTTTAAACGCTCGTTTTTTTTTTTAAAATCAGTTCCTTGTTCTGTACCTGATTTTGTGTCTGAATCCAGTTTGCTGTTCAAGTTTCTGTTTCTCATACATTTTCCAGATTCAATCTAGATTAGAGGGGTAGGAAAGATAGTGATATGGTGCTGGTCATGGTCTAGGGAGTTGTAGTGTTGGTGATTCAAAAAAGGATCTGGTTTTTGTATTTCATGGCTGGAACTAGGACAATTTCTTTAATGCTGGAGAATGTTCAGGGTAGAATGGGGCATCCATGTGCAGGCTTCAGTGTGCGAGATCTTTAAAAATTGAGTATTTTACCCCTTAGGGGGAAATTGTTGGTTTCAACAGGTGGCAAAAATGTAATTGCCAAAGTGATTGTAAAATTGCCTCCCTGTCAAAAGTGACGAATATGATATGCTCATTCATGGCATCCAGTGATGTTCCAGTTTCTCAAATTTTCCTCTTCTAACCATGATTTATTAGTATCTTCAGTTTTCAGGTGTTTGTAATGTTATTTATACACCCACACCCTTGGAGGTGTGCTAAAACAAGTTCTTAGTGTGGTTATATCATCTTGGAGTGCTGTGTGTGGAGCTCTTGTTGGGAATTCTTTGCTATTTGAAACTGTCATTGTAGCAGCAGCAGGGGAAGTGATTTTAGGAGCTATTGTTGTTTGGAAGCTTTGTCCATAAAACCTAGGACTGTATTTCCACTGTAATACCATTTTTAAGCGCTGAGTGTATGCTTGCACTTGCTGGAGTTTTACCCACAAGGGGTTTCTCTATAGTAAACCTGTCTTCTTATGGTGTTTGTTGTCTAGCATCTTTCTGTTTCATTTTTCAATTTTTGCTAATTAATTTCAGCCAAGTGTGCTCTTTTAGACTAAAAATTAAAATCCATTGTTGACAAGTTAGCTGAGGAATATCCTTCTAGTTTTCGGATCAATTTGTCTTTAGATGCAACTTGGTTTTGGTTGTGGCTTTCTGATCTAGCATTATCTATAATATAGGTGCAATGTGCTGAACATGAAATGGGCCTTCTAAAAACATGTATTAACATCTGCAGGAATGGTTTTTTCCTAAGGCATTATTGTTGTTTGAACCACTTGTCAACTCTTGAAAATGCTGATGCAGACCTACAAAACAAAATTGCTGGTCAGAATCTGCAGATTTCTGAGATTATTCTTTTTAGTTATTTGCATTTCCATTTTTGAAGTTTCAAGTACTTTCAGAGTTTGTCTTTTGATTATTTTAAAATTTATTTTTTAGTCTTTTGATTTTCCCTTATGGTTTCATTTTTTAATAGCTTCAAGCTATACTCACAAGTCATCTTCCAATCTTGACACTGTTGGTACTTGTATCCATTAATGTCAAGAAGTTGCACATCCGTGTAACCTAAATATATAGGCTATATCTATAATAGTGATAGTTCTGATTTATTACGAGATCTGCTTCAACATCTGTAGGTCGCAGCTGCTCAAATTATATATAAGTTGTCAAATTTTCATTATTGCTTGAAGTATTTAATACTTTCAGTCTTGCATGATCAAAAATTTCTTAAGAAATTGTAGTACAATTGCCCTTAAATATGATAAATTCTTTTTTAATATCACAAAGCTGCTGATTGCATAGTTTCACTTATAGAACGACAATAGTACATGCTAAGGATTGTCTGAGATTGGAAGGATCATGGATACATCAGCGAAGAATCTGTTATGGCATATCTATTTTCCATTCACTCATTGTTGGTTTGATTGCATAGTTTCACTTTGGTGGCCTCTCAAATTTATATCTCTTGAAATTCATATCTCTAGCAGTCTTACTTTTAAGTACTGGCCTGAAGACTTCTTAAAAATTTAATATGAAGGTGAACAACTCAAATTCAATCTGTACTTATTTTACTTAACCAGTTTCTGTTTTCCTGGTTTTTTCCTTGATTTCTCGTTGTTTCTGAATAAGTATTAAAATCTTTATATGTAGACTCCTTTGTCTTTTAAATGCTTTTATGGGTCCCACATCTGGCTGTTCATCTAACCGATGATTTCCAGTTATATTCCACAAATGGGTGCAAGATCTGGCTGTCCATGCATTATATTACCCATGGTTTCCAGTCATGCTCCATACTTTTTTGTGGGAATTTTATCACATAGATTGCATTTTGTGGTTACTAAAATATGAGATTGCAAGGTTATTTACCTCAAACAGGTCCTGTTACTGTACTTGTTTGCATGGGGTTATCTGACACGATCATTGGAAAACAAAGTCAACAGATTAGTTTTGTGTGATACGTTCTGAAGGTTCCTGTTACTCAGATATTCTTTTGCCTGTATCAAGCTTGACACATTTTTTGTCTTCTAAAATGCAACTTCCTCTTTGTGTTAATACTTTCCTTTCCTGGTATGTTCTTGATTTCAAATTTTGTCTGTTTATAATTATCAATGGTTTTGTAGCCAGTTTCCCATCTCTCAATATTCTTTTCTTTATGGATGAACATTGTTCTGTAAAGCCCATTTGAATTTCATGTCAATGAACCCAGTCCAAGTCAACAGTCTACTGTATATTTCGGTTTCCAGAGGGCTTCAATAAATTCATAGCTAAATTTATCAGTTTGCAAGTATGATTTCTTTCATTTTCCGAGTTTCCAGCAAGTTCATGCCTTACAAGTTTCATGTCCTCTGGATTTGATTTCCTTTGCCTGGATTGAGTGTGAGTATTAAGGAACTGTATTAGTCCACAGAAGCATAAAATAGCAATAATATGTGAGTTGGGGCATGCCCAGTCAAACTGGCATGCCTTTGATCCAGTCAAACCCTGTCAAACCTCCTTTTTAAAAAATTGAAACCATCTACTGCAGATGCTTAACCTGCTTAAATTTTAAATTTTTAAAATAAAACGTTTCCCTTTTTGAAGGCTTTTAAAGATTATGCAACCATCTGTATCACATCATTCCCAGATAATTTTTTTTTGTCTTAGTCTCACTGTTTTGCTATGTCTGCAGTCCATGATTTTCAAGGGAATATATTATTATGGGCAGAGCATTGTAGATCCTTTTCAGGTGTTTAGTTCTATTTTTAACTTTTCTAACAGGAATGTGCCTGCGGGAGCAACTTAAAACTTTTTCTCAAACTTAGAATATGCTAAATAACATATCCTTAGCCTGTCCCATAATCTGGATGACGATCACATCTTTTGGAAACATCTCTGTTTGGTGAATGTACAATAGTAATCTATTAGGTATTACTTGAGTTCCCACATTTTGCAAGTAATGAGCAGATCCTGTACTTTTATTTAAAGCCTCGATGAACCATGGCAGATGTACCTTTATTTTGATTTATCATTAATTGTTGTACACCGATTTACTTATTTTGTTTGATTTCTTGATCAAGTATTGTATTGAGAGTTATCTAGGAGAATTCACACCTTGTTTTATTGTCTTGTATGGACAGGCATGATTACAGTTCTGAGACTCGAGAAGTTTCTGAAGAACTATAAAAAGACATTTATCCAGTTGCTGTAAACAAGCTTTTGTATCTGGCTGCAATATAACTGGCCGTGCTTCTAGAGGCACTGGACACTTTTTCCGAGTGCAAATCAATTTTTTTTCCATCTCCACTTTAAATGAAACCAGCCAGATATGAAATGTGCTTTTATTCTATGTACTTCCATGGCCATGTTTGATCATTCTTTTGTTAAAATTCTGTGTTTGATTTCCTCTTTCATACATGGAACGAATTGGTTGCATGGCATGTAGATGCACAGGTGCTCACACATCCATTTCTGTCTGTAGGGCTGTGGTGCTAATCAGATCTAGATAACATAAGTGCATCATACTTGGAGCCAATTTGGTGATTTTTGTAAATGGATTGACGAAACCTAGAACAATGTCTTCTGAAGAAATTCTGTTATAAGAAGAAGTGTGTGCAGGAGTTCTGGTTCATGATGTTTATATGGTTTGAAGATATTTTAGTGCCTGTCTGTAAGTAGAGATTGATTGGGCTGTGTTTTCCTCTTTCTGAGTTTCGATATATGGCTTGAGAGGAATTGCAATCTCTTTTCTCTCTATGTATTGCATTAACGAATCAATTTAAGATCAACACACTTGAAAAATGAAAAAAATGACGAGGAAAAAGGATTTAAATTCATCCAATCTTTAGAAAAAT
Source organism: Sequoiadendron giganteum (assembly GCA_007115665.2). Classification (NCBI taxonomy): domain Eukaryota; kingdom Viridiplantae; phylum Streptophyta; class Pinopsida; order Cupressales; family Cupressaceae; genus Sequoiadendron; species Sequoiadendron giganteum. Next base: position 630,313,557 of record CM021100.1, read on the forward strand.
TAGGAATTTATCCGGAGATGATTGAATAACGTAGACCCCAATGTTTGTTAATTTGAAAAATTAGAATGTCTTTTTTCTCAAGCCATTAGATGCAAAGGGTTGTTTCGGAAGTGCAGATCTGCCACTCTGGAAAGTTCTTAAGGTTAGTTTTATGGGCAGTAATTGCTTATTGTTTTTAGAATGCATGGAGGTCAGATCATTCCAGAAGGAATTCACAATAAATATTAACAAACCTTGAGTAGATTTTGTATTTAAATTTCGTTGAATTTGGAGCGTTATGGCAAAACATTAAATGATTGTCATTTCTATCTTCTAAATATTATCTAAGATCCGTGATCTGCATGTGAGTGTTTCAAGCAGCATTAATAAGGGAAGTTGTAGTTATATCTAAGAGGCTTTTGACAAATCTTTTGTATCCAAGGCTTGAGTCGTGGAACAATCTAACATAAAGGAAACTAGAAGAAAAAGCAGAAGCAACTTCTCTAATAAAACTCCCTTTCATCAAGGAAACATTCAAATTATTTTACAAGCAACTCCGTGCCTTTTGTAAGGAGAGGCTTCTCCAAACATAATTGTTTTTGAATGGAATCAATACTTATCAAGAAGGGGTAGAAGGGGCAGGGGTAGTGTTGGTGTACGTTTTATCATCCATCGAACACACAGAATAAAATGTTCAAAGACACTCTATCTTCTTTTGAACAAAATCATTGCATATGCCAAGATTGTGAGAAGATCATATGATGATTCCAAGGTTTCTTTTGTCAAGTCTTGACATGTGGATAAACTCAATGGGCATTGTGATATGTTGGTAATACACAAAGGGACTTACACTAGGCTTGTTTAATTCACAATGAAGGTCTAGATAATTAAACTCTATTGTTTGGGTCTTGGATCATGGACTTCAAACAAATTGAAAAGGGGATAAGGGTTTATAAGTTCTAATCTACTCCTAAGAATTCAAGAGACGGTATTGACTAGGTGAAACCAATAACCACGCTTTGCTTCGCCTCGCTTAGGACAACTACACAAAGTGGGTGCAATTTTCAAGGGGTATGTTTATGATTTTCATGTCAAAAATAATTACCATGAAATCGAACAATATTTATCCAGATATAAGTTAAGCATCTACAATTATAAGCTCAAGCTAACTTTACACATTGAATAAAAATCATCTATTCAAAGAAAGTATAAGCAAGAGTTTTACCAATCAATACTATCAAATCTTTCATTCATCTAACATGCATTCAAATCAAATTTTGTTCTAAATCTACTCTATTGTTGAAGGAGATATGCAACCTTGCAACCACTTGACAATAAGAAGGATTCAAAGCAAATCATGCATATGAGCTTTTATTATCCAAAGTAGCTATACACAACAATTTCATAAACTCTCATCACCCTTTACAAATGAGGGGTGAGCTCAATTTATAGGCTCTTCGATTACAATTTAATGGCCAAGAATGATTTCGAATCAACGGTCGAGATTACAAAATAAAACCCTAACTAGGGTTTGTGAAATATACCCCTTAATTTTTCCCTTTAATTTTCAGTCACAACAATGCAAATCATGCACCCATTAAGAATTAGCTCTAATCCAAAACAAATCTGAAACAACTCTAACCAAGAATGCACCCTGAAACCACTTAAGGAGGAGGGGTGGGCATATGGTCAAAAGATCCCTAGGATCTAATAACTTGATAACAACTGAAAATAGAGAGCTAAACTTGACACCAAGAATGTGCACGCAAAATCCTTTTGCAAGGCGAGGTGCTAACATATGGTGGAGTGCTAGATAATAAACTGAAATACAACTTCTTCTGCTGATGCAGGCATCCACAAGCGGTGGGAATACTCCACTTATTTCGTGGGTGTGATTATTACAAACATTTAAAGGCGGCAAACTAGCCAATTAACCTCACATCCACTTAAATTGTGGAGGGTATACAGTCCACACAACCACTTAATTTTCATGGGGGGAATACAACAAAGTGAATTGCAGCAAATAAACAAATTGTTGTTAATACTACTAAACGACTTACAAACAATTACAAAATAGCTGCAATGTATTAACAATAAGTTCTCAGAATAATCAATGGTTAGATTAACACTTCCTCTAACGTTTACAATTTGAATACATGAATAATTGAATCTCAAAACAACAATAATAATAAACTTAACTAATCTGATAAAAAACAAAAGGTACAAAAAATCAGACCAACAAGCTATGATTTCACTAAAATGGACGTATCTTTTCCGAATCAACGTGGAAAGCTCCCAAGCCATAACCCAACAACAACTAGGAGATGTGCGCTCAAACCTCAAGGAGAGAACGTGCCAAATACAACAACATGACACATTTCCCAATGCAAGCCCAGTGAGATGGTACAACCTACCAAGAGGGTCAATCTTCTTTTAAAAAATCCACACAAAACCAAAAATTCCTAAACTTTCCAGAAAAGGGGGGCCCTTCACAATAGAACAACATGGACGATCACCCAGAATGAAACAAAATTCCACGTTGAAGCTATGAGCAAAAATCAACTTCAGCCACGGCAAAATCAACAACTTGCAAAAACAAGTTTTACATCAGCAACCTGTTCGATTCTATCAATTGAAGCTCCATCTATATTTCAAGATGAAATACAACCATAATGATCCACCTAAGAAGCCATAGTTGCAGGCCCGAAGGATGGATTGAATTCGCTAAGCTTCCCCTTAGCCAAGTTTTGGATTCAAACCAACAACATAACCTCACTATTCAATTTCCAAGATACCATACAAAGGAAAAAGTGCCAATATATAAATTTTCATCAAAAGAAGATGAAACATTTGAACTTCCAAGAAACTCTTCCTTTACCCAAAAGGGACGCCAATCTCCAAAAAGACTTCATTTAAAATAACAAATAAACTCTTTATTCCACCCTTCAAGTCTTCCCACTTTAAATAATGAATAAACATTTAATAAAATATTAAATGTATCTTACTTTATGGCCCCAACTTAAAAACCACTTAAAGTCATTAAGCTAGGCGTGGGGTACAACTCCAAAACACATTTTTAACTAAGTATGAACTTAGTCCAAGGCACAAACCACCATCAAATTGGAAATTGAGATATTACCAAAATCTGGATAATGAACTGCACAACACTGTTGATGAAGATACTGCCAAAAATAGACTTACTAAAAATAGCCACTGCTAAAAATAGTAAAAATGCATCAAAACCGCAGTAAACCAAACTGAGCAGGAAACACTGGAAATCCTAATTTGCTTACTGAATAGCCTACAAATCTCCGGAAAAAGGCTAACAGTTCATAACAAGGTCATCACTGAAAAGGGGACATTACAGTTTGTCACAACTAACTACCTCTCGAACAATGAGAAAATTACATTCTGGGACACTTTTCTTTCTGCTAAATATAAACCAATTCCATGGATAAGTCGGGTTCATTGAACCTAGACATGTTTACTTTGAATAATTTGATTGGTTGGAAGATGATGAGGCACCACCTTAATGTGTTGGATGTCCTCCTTGGTCACCTTGCTCTTTTTCCATGCACTTGCCTTAGAATATCTTTCCTTGCCAATGAATTTGTCCTTTGTGCTTGTTTCTTCCTAGCTTTGATCTTGGATTTCCTTTGAGATTTGATTTCTTCTTCTCACTTGCATTTGAGGTTTGGAAGTCTCCCCTTGGAGCAATTATTAAAATTTTCTTTCTTGATTGCTTTGAAATTCCTTCAAGTGCCTTGAATTTGGAGAAGAACTCTCCTGTGCTTTCACCACAATGGAGGAAATTGGAACTTTCTTTGTGAAATATCTCCCATACTTAGCCAAATTTTGGCTATTCAATTTTATTTTATAACACCTTCATGTGGACCATTCAACACTTAGCCAATATTTTGGCCATCTCTATGCTCGAATGAAATTTGCCTATGGATTTGCGTTCAATTTTGAGTTTGGTTTGTGCTAAGTAGGGTAGAATCCATCCTTGGATAAGGATTTTATTCATTTCCTCTTTTCTTTCCAACACTTAGTCAAAATTTGATTCTTTTGTTTTAGGAAAATTCCACACTTAGCCATTTTTTTTTTCTTGGCAAATTTTACCATGTTTGTTTCTAACCTTGGCGGACTTTGGCACATGTCATGCCATTTTTCTATTATGCTTGAGTGAACTTCCTCATTGGCAAGCCAATTCTTGGGCGAACTTGGCTGCTGGTTGGTTAATTTTCTTTTATCATGGGAAGAATTTGGATGATCTTGGACATTTTCCCAAGTGTGAAGGTGGAGCTCATTATTGTTTGGATGTTTTAAATTTATAGCATGGAAGACTTCACATTTTCCATGCCATTTCATGGTGGAGTTCATTGTGTCTTGGGCACTGTTGTTTTTGACCTAGGAGGATTTCATCATTGGTAAGCCACTTTCCTTGCTAGTTGGGCAAACTTCATGATCAATAGACCATTCTTGGGCGGACTTTGGACTTGGCAAGACATCCTCCTTTATTTCTCCTTGGTGGACTTGGTCGTGTCTTGGACATCTTCAATTTAGCCTTGACAAACTTCATGATTGGTTGGCCATGTTGGGCAGAGTTGCTCATTTCTTAGAGAATTTCCTTGACACTTAACCAAAATTTGAAATTTTATTCTCCAAGGTATCAACATAGCCACTTCTGAGTTTTTTCTCCCCAAGGTATCAACACTTAGCCAATTTTTTTAGTTTTCCTTGGCGAACTTCATAGTTGTTGTGCCACTTTGCTCATTTGCTAAGGCGGAGTCGGTGATTGTCATGCCAAATTTTTCCAAGTGTTGGGTGGAATTCATGCTTGCTTGGAAATTTTCCTTTGGAGGGCGGACTTGGCCAAATTCATGCCAACTTGACCTTGGGCAGACTTCACCTTGCCTTGGACATGCTTTCTTCAAGCTAGGGCGGACTTCAGCTTCTTTGTGCCATGCTTCATGTTGGATGAACTTCATGTTTCTTGTGCCATTTTCCTTTGGTGGGTGGACTTGGAAGCTAGCTAGACATATTCTCCTTGGGCGGATTTAGGCATGCTTGGACATTCCCATGTGTCGGGCGGACTTGGCACTTGGCTTTCCATCTCCTACCTTGGCTAACCTTGCACTTGGCCGAACATATTTTTCTCTTCCTTGGACATGCTTGGGCAGACTTGGCCTAATCTCTGCCATGTTTACTCTTCCTAACATCTGGATGAATTTCTTGTCTTCATCTGGATCATTTGGAAAAAACCTTTGCCTAGAGATTTCTTCTTGCTTTTTATACTTAGAGGTGTCAATTTTTGATTCTGAAGGTATGAGTGTTATTGCAATGACATGCAAGACCCAATCCTAGGTCTACTTTCAAAAAATAAAAAAAAGAAGAAGCAAAAAGCAAAAAGCAAGCCAAAAAAGTTGCTTCCTGAATTGGTCCCAAAATGCCAAAAATAAAAAAAAGCAAAAAAAGGAAAAAAAAAACAAATCCCTAAAAAATAGGAAGTGTCAGAATTGACTCAAAGCAATGACGTTCCTTGTCCTCCAGACCTTCTGAGCACTTTAATGATGTCTAGGCATTGTTCTGGTCTTGAATTCCATACTTGGCTTAGACGATCTCCTAAAAACTCTAACTCCTTATTGTAAGAAAAATGGTGATTATCAGTTGCGATGCCAAGGAAAAACCCCAAAAAGAAAAAAAGAAGAGGGTCTCCATTTGCAATGGGGTGATGTGTGAAAAGGTCACAATAGGTAGGAACATGTATTTAAGTGTATAAAATAAATAATCGAGTACAACTTAGTGATTATTGCACGAGCATGTCTATTCTTCTTTGGTACATTAATAATGGATAAGACTTGATTTGGTTAACATTGATATTGAACCTCTTTATTAGTTCTTATCCCTGACTCATATTCTAGCTTCTTCCCTAGCTGATAGAGTGGTGTGGCGGTTTTCTTTGAACAAACAGTTTTTGGTGTCTTCTACTTTTTCTAATCAGACTCGTATTTTTGGTCCTCCTCCTTTATGGGGTCGCCTGTGGAATCCAAAGCTCCTACCTAAAGTTAAAATTTTCTTTTGGCTTGTTTGTCAAGACAAAATATTGACTCTTAACAATCTCTCGAAAAGGGGTTATGATCTACCTGGGCAATATATTATTTTTGTGCAAGGAGGTTGCTGAGGATGTCATCCATCTTCTTATTGGTTGTAGTTTTTCTTTGGAGAATTAGGCCCATGTGCTTCAATTGTGAAATTTATCTTGGGTTTTCCCTACGTCTATCCTAGATCTTTGGTCTCAATGGGTGGCTCCTACTTTGAATCTAACTCTTTCTTTGTTTTGGTCCCTTAGTTTTTTGCATGTGGTGTGAGTTTGGAAGGAGCACAATAATCGTATCTTCCATTAGTTGGAGATGCCTCCCTTAAGGCTTGCTTTCAAAATCTATGAGGCGATGAGAAAATTTTCTTTCTAAACTTTTGTGCTTTATTTCCATGGTCTGAAGGTTTTGGTCTCTGAATATGATTTGATGATTAGTAGTAGATGGAATATTTCTTGTGATATCTCTATTCTAGTGAAGAAACCAAAGTCTTCTAGGGAGGGTGTTCAGTGGAAAGCTCCCTCTTAGGGGTGGTTCAAAGTCAACTTTGATGGTGTCATGAAGGGGAATCCGAGACCTACTGGTTGTGGGGGAGTGTTACATGATGAGAATGGTAGGTTTGTCTCTATGGTGGCGCTCCCTTTGGGAACCCAAAAAAACCACTTTATAGAGGAATCAACAGCCTATCATGGCCTCCTTCTTGCTAAAGAGACTGGGGTGACTAAGTTGTGGTTGGAAGGGGACCCCCTTAATATAATCAATTATCTTTTGAAGGTGAACCCTTTGTCATGGTCTATTTTACATATCATAGAGGATTCCCTCTCTATTCTTGGTTCCTTTACTTATTATAAAATATCACATGTCTTCCATGAGGCAAATATCCTTGCCGATGGTTTTGCTAATGTGGGTGTCATGTCTCATAATTGTTGGCATTCCTATGATGCCATCCTCGTTAATCTCCAAAGTATCATTAATCATGATCAATTGTATTGTCATGGTGATGAAAATATTGGGAGATAAGTGTTTAATTTTTTGGATTTATCTCCTCTTTATTTGGTTTAAGAGCTTAGAGTTTAGAGCCCATCCAACTAATTATTACCTATCTTATGAAAATGACCTCATGGAATTGGATATTATAGTTGGGTGTAATTGCTTTGTCAGGTTAACACGATTATGGGTGCATTTTGGCCTTTTTTTTTGTATTGTTCTTTTAGTTTTTTTTGTCCATTAGAACAAGGTGAAGGTTGTGGTGAGGTTGTCTCTGGTAGCAATGGGTGGCAATCATTGTAGACTAGTTCCACTCTCCTGTGAAGAGTTTAGTGGGAATGTGGTTGTGTGGGAGTATCTGGAGAAAGGTGGAATTTTCCCTTATTTGCTTAAATTGCATGGGTCCGAATTTGAAGTTATTGAGGTGTTTTTGAAGGGTTGGAATAATCTACTAGGGGGTGGAGGTGAATGTCACTAAGGGCTTAATTGTTGAAACCACGAGATTACCCATAAAAGGTAAGAAGTTTTATAGAGATCATGGAGCCTCTAAGTACGCTCTGGCCAATTTATTGAAGGGAAAGGGATGAGATAAGATTATGTGTGTGGGAAGTGGTAGGTATGACAGGTCTTCCATTAAGATGTTGTGGAGAGATGTGGCATTGACTATCATGAAATATTTCACGCTTGATGACATGTATTTTGTTATTTATGGTAATCATTTTGTGTTTTTAAATCACTTCAGACACAATAATTTGGTGTCGTTTCCCTATTATTTTCTCCTCTCTATGGAAACTAGCATAAAAGATCATAGAAAAAACCCTAGTAAAGCTATCCTCCATGAGGGTCTCATGAAGCCTATCATTGATTATATCGAAGTGAAGTTTATTCCTAAAATTCCTAGGGTTTCCACTGGTCGAAAAGGTAAGGGGATTTTTCCTGGTTATGATATAGGGGATTCAAATGAGGACTGGGATGGCGATTATGAGGAGGAGGGATAAGATGATTTGGAGTCTTTGGATAAAGATGGTAAGTCTATGAAGGACCAAATCCTAGAGGTTCCTAAGTCTTGGTCGAAAGGTTATGAGACTGACACTGAAATGAAAGATGCAGTGTCTTTTGGTACTAAGAAGGGATCTAAGGGGAAGAAAGGTGGACAAAGGGAAGAGAAGTGAGATTTAAAATCAGTTGAGGAAGGGGTAAAAGGTATGGCAGTGTCCCTTGTTTTTACTGATATGGAAAAATAGGGGAGTGTGAAGGTTGAAAAGGGGGTTTGTATGGTTGATAAAGATCTCGAGGGAGACAATTTCAAGAATTTTGGGGAGGCTTCCCCTTTTCATATTGGAATGGTGACCCTTGAGTGTAAGGGTTTCAAGTAGGTTGAGGACAAGAAAGGGATTTTGGAGTTGCTAGCTAATTCGACAGTGAACTCTCGCAAACAACGAGAGGAGGTGGAAGTTGTTGATATGTAGGATTCTCCTGTTAAGGATGCTTTGGAGGGTGAAGGTGTGAACCCAAAGTGTCAACCTGAGAATGCTTCTAACCCTTCTATTGAGCCTTTGAGCCATAATGGAATGGACCTGGATTATTTTTGTAGAATGGCGGAGGATAGGACAAAAAATATCCTTTCTCTTTTTAAGTGGCTCTTCTCGAAGGTTAAAGATCTCAATGTTAAGCTGAATGATTGGAAAAGTGTTTGTATGGTGCTGGTTAACTATAATAAGAAGGAATGGATGGTGAAAATAAATTTTAAAACTATGAATGTTGTTCCTGATAAGGTGGCAATGGACGCTAAGAAAATGGGCAGGGACCATGAGTAGAGGCTAGTGTCTTTGGAGGATATTGTCTGTAGGATTCATGAGGAGTGGCTTGTATCTTTGGAGGATAGATTGAATAAGATTTTCAATTATTTACAGTATGTGGTGCAGATAAGTAACCAGTATCTTAATTCTAGTGCGTAGGGTCTAACTCTGCTAAATGAAAAATCCCTTAAGTGGACTGGTAAACAGTTGGATCTTGGTGAGAATGAGGAGATGATTGATGATGTTAATCACATGAATCAGGTGGAGAAGAGTTTGGATGAAGGCCCATGTTTGCGTACCGGGAGCAAGACTAAAAAGAGGGCTTCTATATCTTTCCAAGATCTTGAGGATGTGATGGAGATGCATGATAATTCTAGTTCTAGTAATCTAGAGTTGGCTAAGCTTTTAGACAATATGCTTTAGCTTGTGTTTGGTCGACTTTTGTGCTAATGTTTTTGCTGTTGGTTAAGTTGTTGATTCGTCTAGGTTTATCTTTTATTAACTTTTTTGCTATTTTGGGGCTGTTGGTGCTCCTTGCTTAATCTTGAGAAACCTTTTCTTGATGTAAAGGGTTTTGAGGTCCCTTCGAAACCCACTTTTCCTTATCAAAAACATTTATTATGAGTCCTATAGCTTGCCAAATAATATTTGTGAAGTGGAAGGTACTTTAAAAATGCACATAAGGGAATTTGATTCTTCCTTTCCATCAATTTGGTTTGAAGTGAAAAAATAGGTAGTCCATAGACCATGTAACAATATGTTATGTTCTTATCTTGACATCTTACTTAGATTTCCTTACTATCACAAATCAATAAATGCTTCAATACATGCTACACATTTATAGAACCATACAATAGTTTTACTATCATAGTATACACAAAACATTACAACACATTAGACACTCACAACTCTATTAAATAACACATAAAAAAATCCAATTAAGAATAAAGTTTAGAAAACATCCCAAAAAATCAAGACCGTATAAGATTTAATCAAGGCTTCTCATACAATCACAATACCAAAACAATTATACATACACAAATTTCCCAACATAATTAGGGTATTGTTTAAGAAATAACCTCTTGAATTTTTTTAGGAAACATTAAAAAATCTAATTTAAAGAAGCATTATATCTTATTTGTTTTTTCCCACATTGGAAATCATATTTTGGACTAAATGACTTTTTTTTCACTTTCATGACTATTTTCTATCAATATATAATTTTTATGCGTATTCAATGTCCAATTTTTTTATTATTATATAATTTTTAAACAAAGATGTTGAAATGATGTAAGTATTTATTATAAAAATTAGTTTCTTGTTAAATTGGGGAGATCAGGTCCCAAATTTTTATATATTATAGTGTAATATGTGTCTCAATAATTGATATTTCTAACTCAAGGAATTTTTGTGGAACCTAAAAATAGCAAAAAATGTTGGATATAAATGTTAAAAAAATCAAAGTGACATGTAGCCACTAAAAAGTTCCCAAGATATAATACAAGAACTATAAGACACATCAACAAAGTTTCAACACAAACAAAGCACACAATGTTATTGAGATTATCAGACACTTTTGTTATTACTTAGGCCATCTTGGGCACTTTTGTAATTAGGACCTCTTGGGCACTTTTGTAATTACCTACTATTATTAATATACTATATAGGCTATTAGCCTTTTGCCTAAAAAAAAACAAAGTGTACTTACACATATATCACACTTAATAGTTGACAAAAGATCCATCGAGGTTAATCATTAGTAGAGTGTATCCATGCCAATGTTTGTTACACTTGTAGGAGCATTGATACCACAAATATAGTGTACTGGTTGGATTGACCTAACCCACTAATTAGATCTATATAGAATAAAATTTGCACCCTTTGTGTAAATTCCCCTTTTGCATCCCCCACCTTAGAAAATCAAACCTGAATACAAAATTCCACATCACTCACCTACCTTCCATCCACTTAGCATTTTCCCTATGTGTCGGTGGGGGAATATTTTTCGGGGATTTCAAGCGCGATGCATGGATGTTTGCACAGTGTGTTGTCATCCCTAATAGGTTACTAACTTTGGTGTCCATAGGGACATTACATTCTCCATTGGGAATGAAGTGTGACGCCTTTGTGTCGACCATCCAACCTGAAAACAACTCTATCCCTCCCAATCTTCCTTCAAATGCATAATCTTCAATATCAATCCATCTCTTTAGCATCTCTTGAGAAATCTATCTCATCATCTTCACAGTTCTTGCTATTCACTTGAAATATTTGGCATCCATTGAGCATTACAACAAATTTTTACTCCATCAAATCCATTTTTGCACATGTGGTGTTACCATAAAAGTTGTGAGCTTGGAGTCTTATGAGACCTCCCTTCGTCACTGCTATGGCTGTGTCAACTTTTCCAAGCTCGTTGTCTTGCATTCTCCCTTCATTGGCCTTGAGTTCCTTTAGGTGGTGGTGGTATTACTTCATTATCCTTTATTTTTGTGGTTTGATAGAGTAGCATTGCATCTTTTGTAGTGTTCGATATTCTTCTTTCCTTTATCACATTTTCTACTTCATGGATTTCTTGGCTATCTGTGGAGGTGGAAACACCAAAGCGGGGGTTTGATTGAGGAAAACCCCTATACAACCCCAAAATTTTTCCCTTCTTGACTGTGTGTAGGTTTATGTGCGTGTGGAGATCGTTGGAAAACTAGACCCTCAGTGTGTTTGTCTTCATCACCCTTACTTTCATCTACCTTCTTTACCATTTATATAGTTATTTCTCATATTTTATCATTCTGTTCATTTCGTTTAAATTAGTTAGCTAGATAGTTAGTAGGTTTTCTCATTTCTTGCACTATATTTCACGCTTTATGGTTGTATGGACACCAACACACTAGAGAGATGCTGGCATACCACATTGTTGTACTCAAACCATAGTGCCATCCTCAAGTAGAGAGCTGTCTGAGGTGTAGTTCAGATTCCAAAAACTGGCTTGTCTAGTTCCATTCAGGTTTTCAGATCTATAGAGTGACAAAAGCACTTGAGAGTTCTCTTCATTCTCTATCTTTGAACTAAACACCTACTTAGCTTGAGGTAAGATAGGGCAGCCCTCCGCTCTCGAATCTCCATGACCTAGAGCCTTAGTGTGGTTGGTCCCCCTACCTTACATTTTTGGTGAACTCGACGTGATTAACGTCTATACATTTTTTTGTGTCGAGATTTTTTCCCTCACAATTAGTGACTGTTGTAAACCCGAGTGTTGTGAGATTTTATGATCATCACAACCCAATCCATGACTTCCAGGTACATTGTTAGAAGGATTGTGTGACACCTACCAATGGAAAAGGTGAAGGTCACTTCCAGTTTTACCTCCTATTTGTCCATTGGTCTAGCTATTGAATTTACTATTGGTTTTCCTACATTTTTTACTGATGAGATGGGTTTCATAGATGAGACCACTCATGCTCCTACCCCTCCAGCATCCCCTATGGCTTCATCCATGGACGAGGATGATGCTGTAAATATCCTTGCAGAAAACATTTTGGTATTGGATAGCAAATTGTTAGACCTTGTGAAACACTTGGAGAAAGCACCGAACATGGCGAGAGCTGCTAGTCTTGCTAGTTAGGTGAGATATCTATTAGGAAAGGATCAGACATGCATAGAGTTCTTGTGTGGCCTTATCAATCTAACCTAAGCCTATATCCCCTCGTATAAGATTAGATCAAGTACTACCCAAGGAGAGGTTCTCGATGCCTATGAGAGACAAATAGGTGTCTTGATGCCTACCACGTCTATATGCATGGCCGAAACAAGCCCTTCGATTAGTGTTTCCTCTACTTCTCAAAATCCCCCTACTATCAAGGCGAGTAAAATACCACTTGGTTTCAGTTTCACCCCTCCTATTGCCCTTGGCGGTGGGGGCTTTGGTGGAATGAGTGGTGGAAGCTCTGGCAATGAAGGTGGCACTGGTGGAGGTGGCTCTGGTGGAGGTCATGGTGGTGGTTTCGGTAGTGGAGGTGTCTCTGGTGAAGGTCCTACTAGTGGTGGTGGCTTTGGCAGTGGTCACAGTGGTGGATCTAGAGGTGGTTTTGGTGGTGGTGGTTTTGGAGGTTCCATTGGGCCTTTGTCATCCTTTGACCCTATTTTGAATGCTCTTTTTCAGAACATGGGTTGGATGCAAAACTAATTGGTGAGCCTTTCCCAAGCCTCTACCCAACCAATTTTTCAACATTTCTTCTGACATATCCCATTTTCAGTGGTGATCTTGAGTACTCCCTTCCCACAGGGAATGTAGATTCATATGTTTGAAAAACATGGTGGTAAAGGGGATCCACAGACATAGGTGTCAATCTTCAACACCATGTGTATGAATTTATTTTATCATGATGCTTTAATGAAAAAAATATTTCCTCAATCTCTCAAGGAAAAAACACTTGAGTGGTATTGTTCCTTGCTCGATAACTCTATATTCTCATTTTATCAACTTGTGAATTAGTTTCTCTAACATTTCTAGGCTAACATCGGTCTGAAGATGACCTTCTTAGATCTCGTCCGATGTAAGAAAGGAGATAATGAGAAGATAGCCGACTTCATAGCCTGATACCAAGCATTCTTTTCATAGATCTTGTACCTACTTCCCAAATCTAATGTGTAAAAGGTGTTCATAGGCAACCTGCAACAAGCCTAGCAGGAGAAATTTTCCCTAATGAAATACCCTTCCTTTGCGCATTTGTGTTCCGTATTGTGGGAGTATCAACAAATGATAGTTCAATTCAGGGGATCCTCCTCACACTCCTATTCAGAGGGAAATTCTATTGTGTCCATCTTAGGAAAGGGAAAAGCTATTGCGGACATAGTCATTGTGACTAACGATCACTGTCTCTGACACAATAGGAAATTTACAAGTTTAGTAGAATCTTATTCTTCCATTCTACAAAAGTTGTTGAAGGATAAGATCATAAATTTGTTAAACCCCCGGCCTCTAAAAGAACCTTATCTTAATTGGTATGATGAGAATGATTTTTGTTAGTACCATTGTGTTAACGGGAATGATACTGAGTGTTGCATGCTCCTGCATCATGAGAGGGAGGATCACATCGACAACAGTACCATCCGTCTCGATCGAAAGAAACAAAACATGAATAAGTCGATAGTGAAGTTCAATAGTGAGTTGAAAAATTAAATGGACCTATTCTCGTCCCATCCTACAAATTCAATTATTGACCCCTCCGATGCTTCTCCTCAACCCTCGATGTATGTTAACATGGTTTCAATTACTCCTCCCCTGTAGCCTATGATCGGTTCACCATATGTGACTTTCACCTCGTAGGACTTGCCCTTGAATAATAAGCGCTCTCCTTTATACATTCCTACTTGCCTGAATAAAAACATTGTGACAGGTGTCTTAGTTTGACTTGCGAGCCAAGTAAATGCTATTGCAAAGGAGAAGTTATGGTTAAATTCATTACAAAGGGAGGAATATGAAGAAACTAAGTCTACCATACATATGCACGATGGTATCTCTCTTAAGCCATATGGCTCTTTAACTCTTTCTATCCTAGTTGGACCTATGGTTGTCGATACAACCTTTGATGTTATCCCAAAATCTGATTTGTTTAGAGTGAAGTTGGGCATCTCGTTGCTAGTTTCCATGAACAAAATTGATTCTATTATTCACAAATGCTTAAAGTTCTCTCACGAAGGTGTCATGCACATTGTGCATGACACTGGAAATCAATCATTGGTATCCTATGGGGGTTATTCATTGGATCATTTTTGGCCTGCCTTGGTAAGTCCGCTCCCTCCTAGAATGGACCTGCTTTACCAAAACTACGTAAAGTACAAAATCTAGGGAAAAGGACAACCAAAAGTGACTCATCCTATAGCACAACTTCCAGATCCCTCCTACTCTCGAAAGGGAAAGGGGAAGCCTTCCTGTCCTCAGGGTGCCACTTTTACCTACCTTCTTGAAGAGGAGCTTTGGTGACTACTCCTGGTTTTCATATAAGGAGTCCGATGGTACCCGCTTGGCATAAGACTAAGATTCCGGTATCCAAACTTCCTACCTTACCCATGGGCCCTTGACCTGGTATGAATGGTAAAGGGAGGGATCCCCATTGGGAGTCCTCTATGTCTCAGCCTTCATGACCTCCTATCACTCCCTCTCCTAAACAGGTTAATGGGAAGAGGCCTACCATTGAGGCGTTAGGACCGAATCCCCTTGTTGTTTCTCTAATCTCTACTCAATCTCTCCCTCTGCTTGAAAAAACCATGATGGAAACTTCAATGCCCAAGTAGGAGCCCTCTGTTCCATCCCATATTTTGACCTTTAGCTTTTGGAGTCATAGGAACCACCTTGCACATGAGCGCAAGCACTGATGAAAGGCTTTGGCTACTGAGTAGGATGCTCTATAGAGAAAGGAAGAGGAGTTGACCACCCCTGTTTTAGGGCCTGCTATTGTATCCTCTCCCATCCCCTCTACTTTAGTTCAATTAACCTCAGTGCTACTTTTGGCTCCTATTGTGAGCATAAACACTCCTAACCCTAAAAGGGTGTAGGTGTTTATTGATCCTTCGGTTGAGTTGCCTCTCTTGGTGTCCCTCTTGGACATCCTACCATCCCCAAAGCCCATGGATATGTCGAATACCTTGATGGTGTCCACCATGGTTTTCTCCTCCTCCTCTATGCCTTCTTCCTTTTCTGTGGGGATCTCACATCTCTTGACAAAGTGAAAGATGGAGGATGGCCTTGTTAGTAATAGGGTGCAAAAGAGGATCCCAAATTCTTCAAAGGGTGGTTCTGCATTAGCATGTACCATCCTTGTGATGGAAGAAGTTTCGATGTCCCCATAGTTCGTCACTACTCCTGAGTCACTCAGTGAGCCTAGCAATGATTCTCAGGTGTTGCCTCCCTCTTCTGTTGAGGTAACACATGGTAATCATGTGTAGTTCATGTTTAACTCTTTGGATGAGGTCTTGACCCTTTCAACAATCTTTACAAAATTTCTGACCTTTTCCCCACAAGAACTGAGCGGAGAAGACCTTGAGGGGTCTCCTTCCTTGACTCTTGTTGTAGGGGGGTCAGAGGGTTTGCCCCTTGGAATTTTTCCCTTGTAGGATCATCTACCTTCCTTGTATAATGATCTAGACTAGGAGGCTGATGACCTCTTGGTTGATGAGTGTTATGGGGGCACCTCTTCTTTATTTGCTTATGTAAACTGTGTGTGTGCTTGTGTTCCCCCGTGATTGCGTTGTGTGTTCCTGGATGACCCTTGTCACCCTTGTAGGTGCTTGGATACATGAGTGATTATGTGTTGTACAAATTCCTCTATTTGTTCCATCATTCTTCCTCTATTATGTGTATTGATTTTCGACAATTGGGGATGATGCAAAGTGTTGGGGGCATTTAGGCTTCCCTTCCATGTTGACCCAATTTTTTATTTTTATTTTGTCTTCTCGTGCATTCTTCATATAGTATGATTTAGTAGGGGGTTGATGACAGTTCATCTATATACTATTATTATACTTATATATATTTATGAGCAAATCTGACCTCAAAATATCAGATCACCCCTGTGCCTTTTGTTCGTAATGTTAGTGTTTCTTTTCTTGCATGTTTTCTCTCATATATTTATGATTGCTTTGAAATGTTGTGGTGGTCATGTGTTGTCCCTCGCATGTTTGACAACATTACCATGGTTACCTCACTATTTTCTATGGGTCACAACATCACTTTTTCATTCTTTCTTTTCTCTCCTTAGGATGTCACATGCTTTTGCATTCAACACACAACATCTTAAGGGGGGCTATCATGTCAAATTTTATTTTTAGAAAACGCATTCGGTGGCTAATGAAACTTTTCTCAAAAATATTTTAAATTATTTTTCAAAAATCGCATTCTCAACAAGGACCCCTAGCATAGCATGTTTCCTTCGTCATAGGTTCACAAAGAAAGAACTTGAAAAAATTTCCTCTAAGGAGGGAGCAAATTTTCCTACAA
Source organism: Sequoiadendron giganteum (assembly GCA_007115665.2). NCBI lineage: Eukaryota > Viridiplantae > Streptophyta > Pinopsida > Cupressales > Cupressaceae > Sequoiadendron > Sequoiadendron giganteum. The sequence continues at coordinate 630,330,416 of CM021100.1, forward strand.
GAGAAGCCTCAACCTTCCCCTCGCGAGGGGGCATTTCCTTCCTTTCAAATTCCTTGATGAAGTGAACTTCTTTCGAAAGGATTCCTTGATGTTGAATTGATTTATGAAAAATTTCTCTTGCACTTTCAAATAGTGAATCCCTTGAGTGGACCCCTCTTCTTTTGAAGGGTTCTCGAGGGACCCCTTTGAAAGATCTTCCTTCAATTTTTTGATTGTCTGTGTGATTGTCTACTTGTTCACCTACGTGGATGATTTTTTTTCTAACACGTTTTATCTATGGATTAACATGTTGCTTTGTAGGTGCGCCTGTGAAGCTCTGCTTTCTAGTCCGAATCTATGAAGTTCCTCACAGTAGGATTCCTTTAGGAGAGAGTACCTGGGGGTCCCTTCTTTGCAGGTCTGAGGGCCTGTGAAGCTCTTGCATCCTGCAATATTTTTCCATCGTTGGTCTATGAGCCTTTTGTGTACTTTGTTCAACTCTGTAGTTCTGAGGGGCTATGGAGTCCTTTGTTCAAACATCCTCAAGAGAGAGTACCTATGGAGTTATTTTCATGCCTTATTATTTCAACCTTTCTAGATTGTGGCCTGCATCCTTAACAGTTTAGGTATACATTTCTAACTCTTCGATCTACTTTACCAAATACTCATTGACACTTGTGTTTGTTAAAGATGGGGGAAAATGTATAGAAGTGAATTTGCACCCCTTGTGTAAATTTCCCTTTTGCATCCCTACACCTTAGAAAATAAAACTTGAATGTGAAATTCCACATCACTTACCTATCTTCCATCCACTTGGTGTTTTTCTTGTGTGTCGGTGGGGGAATATTTGTTGGGGATGTGAGTGTAGCGCATAGATGTCTGTGTGACACATTTATGTCCTTGACATATTCTTGGGTTTGGTGTCCATAGGGACATTACATTATCTATTGGGCATGAATCGTAACTCCTATGTGTCAACTAGGAAACTTGAAAATGTCACTTTCCCTCCTAATCTTCCTTCAAATACATAATTTTCATAATCAATCCATCTCTTTAGCATCTCTTGAGCAATCTATCTCATCTTCTTCACAATTCTTGCTATTCACTTGAACTCTTTCGCATCCATTGAGAATTACAACATATTGTTACTCCATCAAATCTTATTTTTCATGTGTGGTGTTACCATAGAAGATGTGAGCTTGGAGTCTTGCAAGACCTCCCTTTGTCACCGTTGCAGCCGTGTCAACTTTTCCAAGCTAATTGTCTTGCATTCTCCCTTCATTGGCCTTGAGTGCCTTTGGGTGGAGGTGGTATTTATTCACTACCCTTTCTTGTTGTGGTTTGATAGAGTAGCATTGTATCTTTTGTAGTGTTCAATATTGTTTTTTCCTTTATTGCATTTTTTATTTTGTGGCTATCCGTGGAGGTGGAAACACCAAAGTGGGGGTTTGACTGAGGCAAACCCCTATACAACCCCAACATTTTTCCCTTCTTGGTTGTGTGTAGGTATACATGCATGTGGATCTCGTTGGAGAACTAGACCTTCAGTGAGTTTGTACCGTTACTTTCATCTACCTTCTTTACCATTTATATAGTTATTTCTCGTATTTTATCATTTTGTTCATTTTGTTAAATTTAGTTAGCTAGATAGTTAGTTGGTTTTCTTATTTCTCGCATTGTATTTCATGATTTTTGGTCATATAGATGCGAACACACCAGAGAGATTCTAGTGCACCGTGCTGTTGTCCTCAGGTAGAGAGCTATATAAGGTGGAGTTCAAATTCCAGAAATCGGCTCATGTAGTTCCATTCAGGTTTTCATATCTCTAGAGTGACAAAAGAACCTGAGAGTGCTCTTCATTTTCTATCTTTGACCTAAACACCCACTTAGCTTGAGGTAAGATAGGGCAACCCTCCACTCTCAACTCTTCGTGACCTAGAACCTTGGTGTGGTTGGTCCCCCTACCTTACAAGATCTAACTCCAACAACATGATTCACAAGACTAATACAAATCCCCTAAAATGTATCTCAATCAACACTAAGATCTATTCCCATCAAGTTTCTAGGGCATATTTGTTCAAAAAAATAATTGCAAATTTAAAATTTCTCATAGAGCACCCTATCGCGTAGGAAGATTTGGAATGAATTCTTGAAAATGAACCATAGGTTATCATATGGAAAATATCCTAGCATATATTGGTAGATTGATGACCTAATGAATAGACAACTTATGGACCCTCTATCCTCTACTCAACTATGACTTAATGTGATGTAGCATGTATTTAGCGAGAAGAGTATTTTAGGGCCACACATATCTTAAGGAAACATGATCTCCTAGGTTCTTGGCACAAGGTATAATATGTAGTAAAAATTTATTGTCCACTACTATGATACTCACATGTAGATACCTCAAAACTCACAAAATCATCAACAATCTCAAATGAAAAAAACTATATTTTTTGTGTCTTGGTAAAAAATTAGATAAACATATAAGTTAGCATCTCATGTACTTATTCATTCATTTCCACCAAGGGAAGTACTCAATATTCTACGAAAAACATAATTAGAAAAAAATGAAAAATAGACTTCTAGGAATTAAAAATCATCTAACATTAGATATTGTGGGGCATGGAAATGACCTTGGAAACATGAAGGATCAATTCCATGGGATGCAAAATTGACCCTCAAGTATGGGTTTGAACCTTAGTGAACTTTTTCTCAGTATAACTTGACCTATATTTGAAGATATTTCTTGCTAACAATTTTGAGTCAACAATTTTTAAGTGTACACACACATCCATGGAAGATGCAAAGCCTAAATGGCTTTGCAATTAGTCTAAGTAACCCCTTAATAAATATGTTTTACATTTCAAAATCATTTAAGATAGTAATCATTTTAGATCATAATGATTGAAATCTTACACCATAGCCACTTATGTGTTTGTTTGGTCTTTGGGCACACTCAAATAGATTGGAGAGTAAAACTAAGGCCTATATTAGCTTTGAATTGCTTTAAAAATATCATTTTGAAAATCATGACATGTGTGAATAGACCTTTAAGAAGTGGAAATAACCACTCAATTGCATAATATTTAAGGGTTTGTGGAAATAACTCAAGTTATTAGCTCATCCTCATACAAGAAGTCCACAAATACAATATTAAAATATTTCAAATTCATATTAAAATCACCTTTACCATCACAAATCCCATAGGTAGTGGATGTACAACAATATTATATGATGGTGTATCTAGCATTCTTGAACTCATCACTCTCATGTCTATTAGGTCTTGCATCTACTATCTTTTCTACTTGATCTATCTTATGAAATAGTGCATCTAGGGTGGAATATGGAAGGATAAAAAGTGAAGATTAAGGACTAGTATGGCATATATAGGAATGGATGTAAGAAGTATCATGGGTGGAAGAGGTGATATGTAATTCCCAAAAATGACCAACCATTTTTTTATTGTTAATAATTAAAACTCTCTTGTACACCTTGACATTTCTTGTGACAACTAAAACAAAAAGTATAGAAGCATAATAACTTTACTTGAAAGTACCACACATTCTAATGTGACACACCTCAACTTACACAATGTATTATGGAAATAATTATCAAATGTTAAACAATGCTTCAAAAGGTTTGAGAAGGATTGGCTACATACATGAAGCTAGCCAACAACACCAAGAGGGAAGATATGTTCTTACCCTAATGCATTGATTACATACTTGTACCCACCACCTAATTACATAAAATTAGAACTATAGAAAAATGAAAAATATGGTTCATTTTCTAATTTCTTAGTCCAAACATAAAAGGGGAAGCACTATAAATCCAATTCCACAAGTATAAATAAAAATAAATTAGATCAAGATCTACCATATCTTAACGCCATAACTCAAAATAATGCCTTTATCCAATTTATTAATTAATTCAATTAATTTTTCCAATAAATAAAGGAAATAATCTCTAAATGGATAAACATTTCAAACACCATGAATATATTTTCAAAATCTCCCCAACACCCAAAATGAAATTAAATAATCATGAGAGCTTTCCAACAATGTAGAGAAAATAATCACAAACACATATCAAAGTGATAATCACACATCATAGTTTTACATAATACTCTATGTAAGAGTAACACAAAATATATTTTTTAAATCAAGCACAAAAATGGGAAGAAAAAATCATAGGAAATAATTGTAGAAAATTTTATTGGAAGATTCCATTCCTAGGTTTCTTTTGCAATAGGGTGGAAACCACTACAATTACGCAAATAATTTTGCAACTACTTATAATCTACCATAAATTTTCTAAAAATTTAATAAAAGAATGTATTTTGATAATACATTACACAAAATTTTCTAACATTTTCCCTCAACTTCCCATATTGGTACATAGTAACAATGAGTTCTTTATGGTAAAAAAGAACCATTAAAACAATAGGACCTATTGACACCTCTATGTTTTCCAAGGCTCCAATTCACTAAAAAATGGCCTAAAAATTGAAACTAAGCTTAAAAAATTATGGGGAAGTCCTGTAGATTTTCCCTATAGTAGGTTGAATGGCAAATGCAATAGCCAACAATGCCCAACCCTCAAAATTGGAAAATGACAAATTTTAAATTTGAACAATATTTTCCCACTTAAGAAAATAATTGAACTCATTTTCAATATGAATTCACTCAAATGAATATTACAATGGTGATTATTAACTCTTATCATCAATCCTCAATACATAATTTGAATTTAGATAAAAATAATAATTACCATTCTATAATTTTTCTCAATTAGAGATAATGCATAAATGATTTAATAAAAGTTAAGAACTCCTTTAAGTCCCTAGGGAGATCTCCGTAGATTCCTTGAGATCATTAAGTTCTCAAATTGTAAACCAATGACATCCAAGTCTATCATTTGACCATGAGAATCCTAGAGGTCCACTCCCACCTTGCTTAAGAGGTATACATCATGGATAACACATAAACAGACTCAAGTGTTAACATACACATACACACTTAGTTATGGATTTTCTCAACACATGAGGAATCACTTATGCTTCCATGAAGAAAGATGACAATAATAGTCCAAGGCTTGCAAGGAGTGGTTAGGCACTCAATTATCTAATTCTAGATAAGTTAAGGAGCCCAATCTTCATAATAAATCTTAGGAGGGTTTAGAGAATACACACAAGCCCCTAGAAATCACATATGCATAATATTTTTGATTCCCCAACTAATTTGAATACACCTACAAGTAGCTCCCTTCCCAACAATTCTCATGAACCAAAAATAATCATTTTTGCAGATTTCATAAAAGTGTATAAAACACACTAAGTCTCTATTAATGGAGTACTTTCAAGTTTTTTCAACAATGGAACACAAAAGTGCTCCCAATACTTGAGGAGATCAATGATAGCATACTCCCTATCAATTTAAAACCATAAGAAAAATCATCTAAAGAATACAAAGCAAAATAAATTATTTTCAAGTTTTAATCCAATAGATATAAGGAACTCACAATAGTCAAAGCAAGCCATCACAAAGCTCCCAAGATTCCATTTTCAAAAGACTTACCCACACAAATCTCTTTTAGAACTCACGAACAATACAAAGGTTGTAAGAAAATTCTCTAGAAGCCCTCTAAATATAAGACATGCATAACCTCCTAATAAATCCCCCTTTTTAAATAAATAAATAGTTCTTGCCCTATCCTTTCTTCTTGTAATAAACTCTTACTATTCGAACACTAAACAAGGAAATTAAATAATATATTTTCCTAGATCAAATATTATTGCCTATCACATGCTCTGTAACTCATAGACTCACCTTTTTAATAAGTCATAAAAATTACATATATGCATGCAACCCTAGTTCTCTTTACCATAATATAATGAAATTGACCTTTTTAAAACATTTATAAAAATACAATTTCAAATCAATTGAATCCATTTACTCAAGTGGATTTTAATTTTTTTTAAAAAAAATATTTATTTGACACATACCTTTATTCATACAAGGAAATCAATTGAAATATTAGAAGTCATGCACTTTAGTGGTTTCATAATAGAAGGTTTTGAAATTGGAATGATTAGGACAAATGGATTTCACATGCATATCACATGTCATGTTCCATGTTACCCACAATATAGATAGATAGATAAACTATAATAAATCCATGTTACCTCTCCCTTATTGATCATTGGTAGTTTTCATTCATAATCCCATGCACTTAGGCACACATCTAGTCTATCTATCATAGATATGTGAAGTGTAGTATACATCCAACAAACACAAACATACTTACACAAGACACATATATCACAGGGAATCTCATAATATAATAATTATATTATAGTACTATTTACTCAAATGCATAATAAAATGATACGTAAGCCACATGATCAAATTACATATACTCATAATCAAATTATATTACTAAATAATCAAAATGAAAGTAACTAAAATCACATAGTCATAATAGGAACAATGACATCAAATGGATCAACATAGCTCAACCATACAATATTTCATATATCTTATATAGTCATATAGTCATGTCAACATAGAATATGATCACAATAGTTACTAATATCACAAAGCTTGACAATAAATATATCATCTAGTCTTCATAATCATAAAATTATAACATTGTCCAAAGCACCAACATAGTTATCCCTATAGATATCCCATACAAACTATTCCTAAATTGACACATATAATACTTAAGAGGGTATCAAAATAGTCACATGACCTTTAGCCACAAACATCAATACAAGAAAATAATAATGATCATATGATCCATACATGGTATGAGTCAGCTGAAACATAATCATAGACATCCTATATCACTATTCCCAATAATTCACACACACATATAAACCATATGTAACAAAGGGTTATGAAAAAATGCTACTACACGAGCATCATGGATCCTTAAGGTAAAACAAGATACAAGGAATTTGTGGGTTTTGCGTTCTCCTCTTAAGAATTGACTTGCTCATAGAAGTCATCCAAGGTAGAATATATATATAATACAAACTTCCATAGACATCTCTCAAGGCTTAATACAATTGAGAAGGATAACCACAAGGTTGAGAACCTCAAGAGATACTCTCAAGAAAGGTTTTAACACTCAAGATAACCACCAAAGATAATTAAAAAATATCTCTATGAAGCTTCAAAGATAGACATACAAGCCACAAAATCACACAATTCCATAAAAAAAAGTACTCCACTCATCTAATACTTGAACAAAATTCCATATATAAAACACATAGTAAAGGAGAATATCAAACTAGAAGCATGGTTTCTTTCTTAAGTCATTTTGGTGATCCATTAAATCAATCATTATAACATTAGAATAATATCTAGGAAAGAACAAGAATGCAATATTTTCCTTACATATTATTTTAATCTAACTTATTCATTTAGATTACTCTCATTGTATAAATTTATCATAAACCTCATACATCAATTGTTCACATTCATACAATAGAGAACAAAATTTTTCTATAGGAGCAATTAATAACTTACTACATCAGTATTGTTATATCTGAAATTAGTGAATAAGAACATCCTACCTTGGAGCTATAATAGATAAGGTGAGTAAAAAATAACATCCTAACTGGGAGCTATAATATCTTAGCTAATTAAATAAGAACATCTTGAATGAGGGTAAAATCATTGAGCGTAGCAATGCACAATACGATAGAACATAGAAACAACTAACAAGGGGAAGTATAGGTGTAATTCTCAAAGGTATGGTTTCCAAGTATTAATCTAGGCCAAAATAATATAGGACCATATGAACTCCTAGGTTTTCATCATCCCTACTATTGATAAAATATGTCTCAACCTTGCAATTGCATAAGGTATTGGCAGCACCCCCGAAAGGAAAATTTTATTTATATTTTATTATTGTAAATTTGGACCATTCATCATTATGTAAATTTGGACCGTTTATCAATGAGAGTATCTTGTGATTTATTTTTGTGTATCCTTGTGTTTGTGGTATTCGTTATCTATCCTTTAAGTGTATTCTTACAAGTATGGTGAATTCATATTTTTTTTCATTTATGTTACTTTATCAATGATCACATTAGATTGTTTACAAAGAGCATGCATTTTGGAAATACAAGTCTAGGATACAATGGTTCACTAAGGGGGATAAAAAACTATTTTTTTTTCCATTAATAGACCCTCAAACACATGACAAGTAACACAATCACTAAAATTACTATTGAGGATGGTTCAAATGCCATTCTGGAAGAAGATATTAGCAAGAATGCTATTACCTATTTTCAAAAACTCCTCCATTTGAGGCTCCTCATATTGATGAGTTGGTCGACAAGTTGTAGGATATACCTACTTATCTCTTAGATGAGGATAATAAATTATGGAAAAGTAGATAACAAAGGAGGAGGTTAAATTTGAACTAATTTCTCTATCTTAGCCTATAAAGCCCTAGGTCTAGATGGATTCCCACATGCCTTCTTTTAGGAGTTTTGGGAAATTGTGGGAAAGGATGTGTTTATTTCTTCTCATGAGTTATTTAGTTTTGGGTGAATTGTTAAGAAACTCAATAACACTTTTGTTGTTCTTATCCTAAAAATTAGAGATGCTACTTCCATGGCTAATTACTAGTTCATAAATATTTGCAACACTAAGTATATCTTCTTCAAGTTAATTCATTCACTAGGTAATTAGGGGACACATTCACATGTTAAGTTTACTTAGGATATATGATTCCTTCTAGAAGTCTTACTTGGATTTTCTAGAAGTCTTATCTTATCTATATTTTATTTCCTAGGTAGTTAGTTAGTTGTCATATGTGATAGTATTAAGACACTTTTCATGATATTGTCTAATCCTATTCAAAACCTTGCCTATATAATCAAGACATCATATGTACTTTGCCATATTCAGTTTAACATTCTTGCATCCTTAATGATAACATGATATTTCTGCCATTTCTCTCTTGTGGATTTTTTTTTTTTTGTAGGTGACCTTGGGGTGTTTGAGGAGTTCATCATAAAATCCTACATGGTATCAAAGCCATATCTCACCTCCTACATGGTATTCAAGCTTTAGTGCTATAGACTTCTTCCTAGATTTGAGAGACCAATCTTGGTGTGAAAGCTTTGTTGGGTGCGAGTTGAGGTCTTGAGAACCTCACCATTGAATAAAAGGCATGAAAGAAAGTCAAGATCAACTTTCGTTTCATCAAAATTTGACATATTTTGTTAAATATGCAAGGGTTTGAAGAAAACTATTTTTCACTAGAGCCGTTTTCATTTTTGCTTCAGAAATCTAGGTTCCACTCATTTGTCGGAAAAACTATTTCTGGATTTTGTAGCCAGGGTCAAAATCTCAACTAGGTATTTTTTAGATTTTGCATATCTTGAGCAGATCTGAATAAAATTACTATCCAAAAAGTACCTCGTGTCATTTTTCTACATGTTGAAGGTCAAAAGATTTTTTTTAAATTTTTTATCTTCTCCTTGTTGGATAAAAAAACTATTTTTGGGTTTTATTCTTAACATCAAAATGTTTCTAGGTTTATGATATTTTTTATACATAATGAATAGATTATTGATAAATCAGATCATAATTAAACTCTTTTTTCTAGAAAACCTATTTTCTGTACGCTAAATTCAAATTTTTTCAAAAATTCATAACTTGAGCATACAACATCCATTTTTCAAAAAATTTATATTGTCAAAAAGATGATTTCGTCATATACACAAATTTGAGATTATTTTTCATCATAAAGGCAGATGTGAACATTCATCAGTGCATGCATTATTTTTTGTGTGTGCATTAGGTTTACATTTTCTCTGCACTTCATTTTAGTTCCAGATCATTTGTTAATCAATTGCTACTTCATAGGTTCCAGAGTTGTGCCAGTTTGTGAGTTTTCTAGTGTTCCTTGGCATCGGGTCTGTTGTTACTTATCATGATTCTGACTTGAGTCTTTGAGTGAATCTAATATGGTTTCTATCAAATAGAATTATCTTTTTGTTGCTTATCAAATTAAGGATTCCAGTGTTACTCCATAGTGTACTTCCAACGCTTCTTTGCAGTAGGTTATCTCATTATAGGGGGGGTTGTATGATCTCTATTTTCATCCTTTGTGTGGATGGAGTTTGATTGGATTTGTGATGGATATCTTTATTATATTTCATCTCTCTTTTTGGGAGGATTTTGGTCCCACTGGGTTTTCTTCTTTTCTCTGTTTGTGAGAGATTTCATTTGCATTTGTACATGGGTACCTAAAATGGCCTAGTAGCCAAAATCCATCCTTGCATCCTTGTATCTTTGCATCATTTGCATTATAATCTTCTCTCCTAATTTGCACTTAAGGGTGGGTGTTGGTGTGAATAAATTTCTTATACCTAGTTAATTTATTCACTAGGTAATTAGGGGACGTATTCACATGTTAAGTTCACTTAAGATATAATATTCCTTCTAGAAGTCTTAGTTGGATTTTCTAGAAGTCTTATCTTATCTATGCAATATTTCCTAGGTAGTTAGTTAGTTGTCACATGTGATAGGATTAAGACACTTGTCATGATATTGTCTAATCCTATTCACCACCCTCCTATATAAGCAAGGCATCATATGTACTTTTCCATATTTAGTTTGACATTCTTGCATCCTTAATGATAGCATGATATTTATTCCATTTCTCTCTTATGAAAGTTATTTTGTCTTATAGGTGATCATTAGGTGTTTGAGGAGTTCACTATAAACTCCTACATGGTATACAAGCTGTATCTCAACTCCTACATCAATAACACTTTTGTTGTTCTTATGCTAAAAATTAGAGATACTACTTCCATGGCTAATTACTAGCCCATCAATCTTTGCAACATTGAGTATATCTTCGCCAAGTTTTTGTTGCATAGAGTTAACTTTACCTTCCTCCCTTGATCTCAACACATCAAAGGGGATTTTTTTTTGGTTGATAGATTCTCAACACTACTATCTCTACCCATGAGGTTATTCAATCCCCTAAGAAGAGATGGAAGGAAGGTATAATTTTCAAGCTAGATATATCAAAAGACTATGATAAAGTGTCATATATTTTATCTTTTCTATATTGAAAAAATTGGGTTTGAAGGATTTTTTTGAAAATGATCCATTCATGTTTGACCATCGCTAAGTTCTATATCCTTATCAATGATTAGCCAAAAAATTTTTTCAACAAAAATGGAGGGATCACATAGGGAATCCTATTTTTCATTATTTATTCATAATAATGGTTGAAATGTTAGGGAGAAACATGTCTAATTTATTTAAATCATGAATACTTGTTGGAATAAAATCAACTTCCTCACTTTTCCTCTTCACATATTAGTAGTTTGTTCATGGCACTATCCTCTATAATGGAATATGAGGGGTGGAAGAACCTTTTGATATTATTATTAATAAGTAAAGGCTAAGAAAGGTTGTAAGGGGAAATTCCTCACAAGTTGGATGGGATAAACTTAAATTTGATGGGGCCTCAAAAGGAATTCTAGGCATGTCCCGTGGAGTGGGAATCATATGGAATTATAAAGGTGAGTTGATAGCTACTTATGAGAATCATTATAATAAAAATGAAAAATGAAGTTAAAGTTGCTATTACAAGCTAGGGTTTCCATATTTCTCTCACTCTTGTAATCATTAAAATTCATTTGGATGGAGACTCAAAAGTTATAATTGACCTTCTTAATGGTAGAGTAGATCTAGGTGGAAATTAGAAAGTTATGTTAAGGAATTGAAACTCCTATAATCAAATTTCTACTTCTTTGTTACTCATGTTTTCAGAGAAGGTAATATTTGTAGGAAAATATATAGTGAAAAATAGATAGAGAAAACAATAAGAACAAATTTAACATAGTATTTATGTGAAAAAATTGGTAAAATTATACTAGAAAAAAACACGAGAAAAGATCTTTCATATTTTTATTGATCAAGAATTCACAATTACAACAATCTTCAAATTGTAATAGAAAAAATGACTTTGAAAGAGTATGAGAAATCCAAGTTGTAGAGTCCTTATCAAAAAAAACTTTCCAAAAATAGAAAGTGCTACTCATGCAACTACATGTCAAATATTTGTCAAAATTACCAAAAATAGTGAGTCCCCAAAAAATTGACTTCATATTCCAACAATATTATGGTGGATGGATTGGCTAATGTTATTATACTTGGTGAAGGTTGTAATTGTTAGAAACATATTGTTTACCTCCCACATAATATTTTGGATCTCTATCAAAAAACTTAATCACGATGATACAAATTAGCTTTTCTTTGCAGGCTTGGAACCCCCATTGTGTTGTGATTGGAATTATGATTAAGGCTATCTATGATTACCATGTAATGTTTATGTTAATTTTCTTGTGGGTGTGTCATGTGAAGGGTTTTTTTGATGCTATCCATGATTGAAGTAATAATACTTTTACAATCCCATTAAATAACTTCATAGTTATGATGAGCCAAACATAGAGAAACCATTATGAGAGTGCAATGATCCACTATGGTTGTAGTGTCCTTGTCAAGTGGAAGAGGTGTCATGTTAAATATAATTATAGGAAAAAAATAATTGTTATTGATTATCTTCTCCTTCCAATGTTGTTTAAATACCTATTTATCTTTGGTTTTCTAACCCCCTCAACTATTTTGGTGAAAAAGGGTGAAGAAAGAGTGAGAATTAAGCTAAATTATTGTTAGGAGGTGCATAATAATATTTTTGAGTGGGAATTATTTAAAAAATATGGCATCAAGCCTTTATTTTTTGCTATGATAGGTTTTAACCTCTTACTTTCTATGAAATTTACCCTTTCTTGGAATGATGGAAAAGTAAATTTTTTTTGTTCATTTTGAGGTGACAAAATAAATCATAAGTGTGGCTATTAATCTTTCCATGAAAGGCTTGAAGATAAAATTTATAAAGATAAGTAAAGATAAGGATTACATAAATTATTTTTATTAAGGATGAAGAGTAGTTGGTAGAGTTTTAAAATGAATACAAGAGGGAAGACCTCCATAGCTTGTGGGGAGACGTAGGTTACCATATCATAAGATATTTCACCTTAGGGGGTTGATTTCAATGTGTTTACACCTATAATTCCCCCCTATGAGTCACCTTCATCACAACTTGTGAATAAAATTCCACTATTACTTGATGTTGTCTCTTGATAATTCCTTGAAAGAATTCCTATACATGAAACCCACTATACCCCTACATTAGGGGTTAATTTTATTATTATATCACCATTTTCTCATTATTCCACTTGGTGTAGTCAATAGACCTTTGTAAGTGTCCAAATTCCCCACCCTAAAATGTAAAAAATCCACCAACACTTCCCCTAGTTATCCTATGGTTGTAGGTAAAGTCGATAAGTTAGTTGAAGTGACCAAAGATCTCCATGCTACTATGGTTGTGTATACATAATTTATTGGAAGGGAAAAACAAAATTATGTTGGAGAAAATGGTTAGGAAGGTCCATACCCAAGCCTTAAAATAATTGAAGGCATGCTAGATTGTCCACCCTCAAACAAAATGTAAAAGACAATCCATTGTAGGAGGATTTGAATGTTGTGGTTTTTGGTAGGGTGGGGGGAGCATATCCTTTATGTACCCAAGGAATATAATAAGGATAAACCTACAAAGAATATGTGTGTTACTAATTCTAAGGATAGTGACTTCCAAGAAATCCAAACTATGAATAGTTTGAGCTTAAATTGTAATGTAATACTATCCATACTAGAAAGCCATGTTTATTTCCATAAAGAAACCAAAATTTGATACAACCCAAAGGGAGAAGACAACAAGTGAATAAAACAATACTAATAGAAAAAATGAGGATAAAATTGAAGAGAAGGATTTTGAGGAACAACGAAAGAAAATTAGAATATGTAAGGAAAAGGACTAACTATATGGGAGAAAGGAAATAAAGAAAATAAACAAGAAATATGGTATCCCTTGCACCATATTCCAAATTAATAGAAATAAGATGGACTTCTTCCAGTAGATAATTCTTGGAATAAAAATAAAATTCAACAAATTACAAAATTTTAGGAACAATATGATAAAGTTGACTAGGGAGAGTTAGGACTTCACCAACAATAGCTACATGATTTTGGTTCAGGAGCATGAGATGAGAACCAAATGGGAAAGGATACTAAGGATATCCCCAATGCAAGACCAAAATCATTGAGAAATAAGTTCCATAGGGTATCTAAAGAAAGGGAGGCTACTTCAATCCTTTGGGATTTGGTTAGGTCTTGTATTGGCTAGGAGTCGGTTATACTCTTACTATTTTTACTTTTCTCTATTAGCATTTTTTCTACTAGTGTAGTAGTTTTACATTAGTTTTTTGTTATATTTGTTATGAATTAATATTACTTTGATATTTTTAAGGGAAGGGGCCCTTGTTTTTTCCTTTTATCTAATACAAAACTATCTCCATTTTTATTAAATACAATAATTTATTTAATCCTCCATCATCCATCCCACAACTATGCAACCAATTCAATCTCTAATATTAATATTTCTACCTAAAATTCTATAAATTTATCCTTCCCCAAGCCATTATAATGATACAAACTTGATTACATATAATTAATCCAATAGGCTTATTGTGGGAACATTTTGGCCACAAATTTCATCAACCTTCCCAGTTTTTAAAACTTTTGGTGTGTGGCTCTCGGTTGATCAGAAAAAAGGAGGCGAGTTTAAATGAAATAAAATGAAAAAATAAATGAGTTTGGCACATTGATAGAGAAGGAAAATTGATGTAGGAGCATCCTTGGTTCTTGGAAATATTGTATCAACCAAAAATACCTTCATTCAGTTTTGTTCTTGCTCTGGTTTGAGTTGGTAGATCTGGTGTTTCTTCATATTTTCTCACCAGATTGTGCGTACCTAGGATTTCCTTGTGGACATGTTCAATCTTCATTTTCAAAGTTTTCAGCTCATTTGGATCTTTTTCAGCAAGTTACCACTTTCAGCATACGTGACAGTTTTGAGGCTGGCCCCAAAATAACTTCAAAACCTAATGACTAGTTGGATCAATCGCAGACCTTTCCCATGACTTGCGGATCCTGACGGTGTGTTAAGATTTGTTCCATGGAGTGTCCCCGACCTTACACTTAGGTCCACACTTCATTATACACATCTACCATGGATGAATTTCAGATTTGAGGCCGACTTGTTCTTGCACATGTTACACATTTCTTCTTAGAGATTGTAGTGATCTTTGGCCGACACGAATGTTTCTAGACTCACAGATATGATATAAATATAGTATTGAATCATTAGAAGGAGGGAGATATTATTATGAAGGACATGTTCTATATTAGATCTGATTTGTAGGATTTTTCTTGCATGTATGAGCACTCTATTTTGAGCATGTTGTAATCAGGCTTGTGTGCCAAATTTTTAAGCCTAGATGTGGCCGACTATATGTAATCAATATTTTAGATAATGAGAATGTTTGTACATGCATTTGCCTCCATTAATTGTGTTTTTTCTATTATGTTACTCTTGCTACATGGTTTGGACTATTTTCTTTGAGGACCCCTCCTTACCGTGACTGCATCAATTGGTATCAGAGCGAGATTCATTCCTTACAAGATAGTCATAAATTGCACAATACTTTTGAAGATTTTTTGTAGGGTGGTGGATTGAGGATATGAACTGCAATTACAAAAGGCTTGTGTAAATATGACAGGAAGAAGAAATGGTAGAGGAAATGGAGCATGTGGAAATGCAAACCTTGCTATAATGGAAATGTTGAGAGGAATTTCTACTAGATTAGAAGTAGTTGAAACGGCCCAGAGAAGAGGTCAACTAGTTGATGATGTAAGTGATGAAGAAGTAGAATAACAAGAAGAAGTTGCAAGAGAAGAGCAACCTGGCCTTGATCAGGGAGAAGAGAGGTTCATAAGAGCCCTAACTAGAGTAAACACTAAGCCATATTTCAATCCATTGGACTATAGTGGTAAGTTGGATTCAAACAAATTGTTGGAATGGATAATGGAAATGGAGAAATACTTTTATTTTGAAGGTACCCCAGATGATAAGAAGGTGAAATTTTCCTATACAAAATTGAGAGGACATGCATCCCTTTGGTGGGAAAATTTGCAGATAGATAGACAAAGAAAAGGAAAGGAGAAGATAAAATCATGGGATCGGATGGTGAATACATTGAAGATGAAGTTTATGCTTGCATACTATCAAATTAGTTTGTTCAGGAAATTGCAAAACCTAAAATAGAAAGAATCAAATGTGACAGAGTGTACAAAGGAATTCTATAAGTTGAATATCAAATCTGGCCATTCAAAAGATGAAATTGAACAAGTATCCAGATATGTGAATGGTTTGAGGTCATCTATTCAAGATGAGATTAGTTTGATTAAGTTGTTGAGTGTGGAAGAGGCATATCAGTGTGCCCTAAAAGTAGGGGAGAAGTTGAATAAAAGACATGAACAAAGACAAAGAGGAAGAGGTGGAAGATTTTAGAGAGGAAGAATATTTAATGGAGGAGGGAGAGGAACCTTTGCAGATCAGAATAAGGAGGTGAATAGGAGTGAAAATTCATACTGAAGAGATGATGGAAACTATTACAAAAGAGGAGGATATGGTGGCTACATAAATGAAGGGTATATAAAAGATGACAAAGGACAAGAGAAAAGAGTATTCAGGGGAACTTGTTTTAAATGTGGTGGAGAAGGACATAGAGACTTTGAGTGCAAACAAGGAGAGTCAAGAAGAAAGAGTGAGAACAATAGGAGAACAACCCTTGTTGAGGAGGATCATGCTAGATCATCTAATCAACTGAAAGAAGGAGAGGTATTGGTGAATAAGAGAGTATTGTGTCAATGTGAATTGGAGAAAGAATTGTTGCAAAGAAAGAATTTGTTTAGGACCAGATGTAAGGTAGCTAGTAAATGTTGCAAAGTGATCATCGATGGTGGAAGTTCAAAAAACCTAGCTTTTGAAGAAATGGTAACCAAATTAAAGTTGGAAAGGTTGAAATACCCTAAACCCTATCAGATAGCATGGATTCAAGATGAGCATAAAATAATGGTAAGTGAACAATGTTTGGTGAAATTGAAGATAGGAAACTACCATGAAAAAGTTTTGTGTGATATTATGCCCATGGATATATGCCAGATCTTGTTGGGAAGGCCTTGGCAGTATGAACGATAAGCTATTCATGATGGAAAGAAGAACATATAAACCATTGTTGCTAATGGGATGAAGCATACTTTGTTACCCTTGGAAGATGTTCCTAAGGCTGAGATTTGCATGACTGCTAAAATCTATTTGGTTGATGGAAAAAGATTTCTAGATGAACCGAGACATGAGACCTTGTGCTATGCATTGGTGCCTAAGAAATTTGAAAACTTGAAGCATGTAGAAGGACAACCGAAAGAGATAAGAGATTTGTTGAAAAAATATGAGGCTATCATTTCAGATAATGTACCTAATGGATTACCACCTGTAAGGAGTATTAGTCATTGCATGGATCTGATTATTGGAGCTGTTTTTCCTAACAAGGTAGCACACTGGATGACACCAGAAGAGAATGAAGAATTGAACAGACAAGTACAAGATTTTTTGAGGAAAGGTTTGATAAGAGAAAGCTTAAGTCCTTATGTAGTACCTTTTGTGCTTGTACCTAAGAAAGATGGAGAATGGAGAATGTGTACCGAATCTAGAGCCATAAACAAGATCACGGTGAAGTATAGATTTACTTTACCTTGGATGGATGAAATTATGGATTGTTTGAGTGGAGCTAAGTACTTTACAAAGATAGAATTGAAGAGTGGATATCATCAGATCAAAATCATAGAAGGAGATGAGTGGAAAACAACATTTAAGACAAATGAAGGATTCTTTGAGTGGTTGGTGATGCCTTTTGGGTTGAAAAATGCACCGAGTACTTTCATGAGGTTGATGAATGAGGTATTAAGGAAATTCTTGGGTAAATTTGTGATTGTATATTTGGATGACATTTTGATTTTTAGTAAGACTAGAGAGGAACATTTGTGGCACATAAGACAAGTTTTACAGAGGTTGAAAGAAGAACAGTTGCTGATAAACCTAAAGAAGTGTAGGTTCATGAAGGAGGAATTGGTATATATAGGATTTGTGATATCAGTGGATGGATTGAAGATGGATCCTAAGAAAGTGAGAGCTATTTTTGAATGGCCTACGCCTGAAACCATTGCAGAGGTAAGGTCATTTCATGGATTGGCTAGTTTGTACCAGAAGTTCATTAGAAATTTTAGTTCTATTTGTAACCCCATGACAAAGATGATGAGAGGAGACATGAAGGGATTTAGATGGACATCTGGAGTAAACATAATTTTTGAATTGTTGAAGTAGAAGGTGACTGAAAAAATTGTGTTGGTTTTACCAGATTTTGATAAGGTATTTCAAGTAGACTGTGATGCAAGTAAAAATGCAATTGGAACAGTGTTAAGTCAAGAAAGAAGACCAGTAGCCTATTTCAATGAGAATTTGAATGATACAAGGAGAAGGTATTTAGTATATGATTAGGAGTTCTATGCCATAGTTCAAGCCTTGAAAAAGTGGAGACATTACTTGTTATTTAAGGATTTTGTGTTGTATACGGATCATCAAGCTTTACAATATTTGAACAGTCAAGGTAAGTTGAATAAAAAAAACATGAGATGGGTATAGTTCTTACAGAGTTACACTTTTGTCTTGAAACATAGGAGTGAAAAGTCAAATAATTTTTTTGACGCTTTGAGTAGGAGAAGGAATTTACTAGCACATATGAGAGTGGAGGTATTAGGCTTTGATGAAATGAGTAAATTGTATAAGGGAGACCTGGATTTTGTAGAACCTTGGAAAGCATGTAGAGAACCAATCTTGGAGGATAGAAATCAATGGTTGGATTATTTCGTCCAAGAGGACATGTTGTTTAGAGGAAACTAGTTGTGTATACACCAAAGTTCAATGAGGGATAACTTGGTAAAAGAGAAACATAGTGGAGGATTGGCAGGACATTTTGGAATTGACAAGACAGTAGCATTGGTGAGTGACAACTAATTTTGGCCACAAATTCATAAGGATCTAAGGATATTTGTGCAAAGTTGCAGAGTTTTTCAAGTTGCAAAAGGAAGTAGTCACAATGTTGGATTGTATCAACCACTAACAATACAAGAATGACCTTGGGAGGATATCAATATGGATTTCATACTTGGTTTGCTTAA
Source organism: Sequoiadendron giganteum (assembly GCA_007115665.2). Taxonomy (NCBI): domain Eukaryota; kingdom Viridiplantae; phylum Streptophyta; class Pinopsida; order Cupressales; family Cupressaceae; genus Sequoiadendron; species Sequoiadendron giganteum. The sequence goes on from CM021100.1 coordinate 630,349,642, forward strand.
GACACAAAGAGGTAATGATTCAATATTTGTGGTAGTGGATAAATTTTCTAAAATGGTACATTTAATACCTTGTAAGAAGACAATGGATGTAGTACATGTAGCAAATTTTGTCCATAGAGAAGTGGTCAGATTGAATGGATTACCTAGGAGTATTGTTTTAGACAGAGATACAAATTTTGTTCGCTATTTTTGGAGGACACTTTGGAAGAAGTTGAAAATAGATTTAAGTTTAGTTCTAATTTTCACCCATAGACATATGGAAAGAAAGAGGTAGTGAACCGAAGTTTGGGAAATTTTCTAAGATGTTTGGTTGGAGAGAAGACCAAAATTTGGGATCTAGTCCTAGCACAAGAAGAGTTTTCCTACAATAATTTAGTGAACATGAGTACTGGAAAGACCCCTTTTGAGATTGTTACAAGAGTTCATCCTAGAGGTATATCAAAGCTAAGAGACATTAGTAAGGAAGATAAGAGGAGTGTAGAAGCAAAATAATTTGTAGAACATATGAAGAAAGTGCATACTCAAGTGAAGAAACATTTGAAGAACATGAGCCACAAGTATAAGGAGAGAGCAGATGAAAATAGGAGACATATAGAGTTCAGAGTTGGAGATGAAGTGATGGTGTACTTGAGGAAAGAAATATTTCCAATTGGAACATATAGTAAACTGGAGATGAGGAAATTTGGAACCTGTAGGATATTGAAGAAATTTGACTTAGGGAATGCATATGAAATGGAGTTACAAGATGGCATGAGTATATCACCTATATTCAACATTGCAGACCTACATCAATACCATGAAGTAGAATTCAGTGAGGATAGTAAGATGAAGTTGGAAGAACAACTTCCTAAACAACTATCAAATGAGATAGATGAAGTTTTGGATGTCAGAGATGGGAGATAGACCCGTGGAAGACAGTACAAAGAATATCTTGTGAAGTGGAAAGGTAGACTAGTGGAGGATTATTCTTGGATTTCTCAAGCTGAGGTAGACTGTATTGGTTTTCCTTTGGCCTAGTAAAGTGAGAGACTCAATTTTTATTAACCCTGAATGTCTGATGTAGGAGCATCCTTGGTTCTTGGAAATATTGCATTAGCCAAAAATACCTTCATTCAATTTTGTTCTTTTTTTTTTCTTGTTCTAGTTTGAGTTGGTAAATCCGATGTTTCTTCATTTTTCTCACCAGATCGTGCGTACCTAGGATTTCCTTTTGGACATGTTCAATATCATTTTCCAAGTTTTCAGCTCATTTAAATCTTTTTCTGACAAGTTACCACTTTTGTCTTACGTGACAGTTTTGAGGTTGGCCCTAGAATAACTTCAAAACCTAATGGCTAGTTGGATCGATCACAAACCTTTCTTGTGACTTGCAGATTCTCACGGTGTATTAATATTTTTTCCATAGAGTTTCCCTGACCTTACACTTAGGTCCACACTTCATCATACACATCTACTGTGGATGAATTTCAGATTTGACACCGACCTGTTCTTGCACACGTTACACATTTCTTCTCAGAGATTATAGAGATATTTGGCCAATGCGGATGTTTCTAGACGTGTGGATATGATATAAAGATAGTATTGAATCATTAGGAGGGAGAGATTATTATGAAGGATATGTTGTATATTAGATCCGATCTATATGATTTCGCTCGCATGTATGAGCAATATATTTTGAGCATGTTGTAATCAGGCCTGTGTGCCGAATCTGTAAGCTTGGATGCGACCGACTATATGTAATCATTATTTTAGATAATGAGAATGTTTACACTTGTATTTCCCTCCATAAATTGTGTTGCTTCTATTTTGTTACTCTTGCTACATGGTTCAGACTATTCTCTTTAAGGACCCTCCTTACCTTGACTGCATCACCAACAAAATTGAATGCTGGTTGGTATGGCTTAGCACTTCAACATTAATTTATGTATGCTTTCCGTATAGTGGCGGTGGTTGTAATAAAACTGACCATTTAAAACTTGAGAAAACATGGCGAAGCAATAAAATAGTTTGCACAATTTTCTATAAGGAATTGTTGGGTGTTGTTCTGTGGATTTACTTGCTATGAGATCTCTAAGCAACCACTGTGACTAACTATATTATTTCATTTATGGTCTCCATATAGTGGTGATGGTTGCAAGGCAATAAAATAGTTTATGTTGTTTCAGTAAGTATAGTTGCTATCAACACTATGAGCCGTGATTCTTCTATTTTGTGGTTTTTTTTGTCTCTAATAACTTTCTTTTCTTTTTGTAGTGTTTTGAGAAAGAAGCAAGCTAAAATAAAGTAAGCAGGAAGAGGTGCATTTGGAAAAACCCTTTAAAGCAAGCGAGAAGAGGCACATTTGGAAAAACCCCTTTGTACAGGATTTCAAATACAATATTTCAAAAATAGTTTATGTTATTTTCCATATGACATTGTTGATTGTTGTTATATATCTTTATCAATATTGTGTCATTAATGGTTTCCATGTAGTGGTGATGGTTGAAAGGAAATAAAATAGTTTAGGTTATATATTTTATGATATTTTCCATAAGGCATTGTTGATTGTTGTTCTTTGGCTTTATCTATATTATTTCATTTATATGGTATCCGTATAGTGGTGATGGTTGCAAGGTGATAAAATAGTTTATGTTGTTTTTGATAAGGTGGTGTTGGGAATGGTTGCAAATGAATTAAATTATTTATGTTATTTATAATAAGGCATTGTTGATTGTTAAGGCACTGTTGGGAATGGTTCAAGAAAGAAGGAAGTTGAAAGAAAGCAAGCGGGAAGAGGTGCATTTGGAAAACCCCTTTAAAGAAAGTGGGAAGAGTTACATTTGGAACAAACCCTTTGTAGAGGATTTCAAGAACAGTACTTGCTATTTTGAGAATTCCTATGACATGAAATAATAGTGCTATTTTGAGAATTTCTATGACATGGCAATATTATTTCATGTATGGTTTCCCTATAGTTCATTTATGGTTTTCGTGTGCTAGTGATGGTTGCAAAGCAATGAAATAGTTACAATTTATGTTATCTTCCATAAGCCATTCTCGAATGTTGTTTTGGAAATAAAATAATTTATGTTGTTTTCGATAAGACATTGTTGGGAAAAAAAATTGTCCAGGTGTGAGGTTATTTGATTTTTTTTTTTGCATGGGTTTGTTACTATGAATTCTTCTATTTTTGTGGGCTTTTTTTATCTAGGTCACTGTTGAAACCAATATCGTTTCATTTATGGTTTCCATGTTGTGTTGATGGTTGCAACACAATAAAATAGTTTGTGTTGTACAGGTTATGTTATTTTCCATAAGGCATTGTTGATTATTGTTCTCTAGCTTTAGCTATAATATTTCATTTTTGATAAGGTGCTCTTGAAAAAAGAATTTGTCCAGGTGTAGAGTTATTATTATTATTTTTTACATGGGTTTTTTGTTGTGAACTCTTCTATCATCTAGGCCACTGTTGAAACCAATATCATTTCATTCATGGTTTCCATGTGGTGGTGATGGTTGCAAGGCAATAAAATAGTTTATGTTATTTTTCATAATTCATTGTTGATTGTTGTTTTGTGGCCTCGAATAAATTATTTCATTTATGGTTTCCATAAGGCATTGATGCTTTGATAATTCCTACGACATGGAAATATTATTTCATGTATGGTTTCCCTATAGTTCATTTATGGTTTTTGTGTGTTGGTGATGGTTGCAAAGCAATGAAACAATTATAATTTATGTTATCTTCTATAAACCATTCTCGAATGTTGTTTTGGCAATAACACAACTTATTTTATTTTCAATAAGACACTGTTGGGAAAAAAATTGTCCAGGTGCAAGGTTATTATTATTATTATTTTTAATGGGTTTGTTACTATGAATTCTTCTATTTTTGTGGGCTTTTTTGTCTAGGTCATTGTTAAAACCAATATGGTTTCATTTATGGTTTCCGTGTTGTGTCGATGGTTGCAACACAATAAAATAGTTTGTGTTATACAGGTTATGGTATTTTCCATAAGGCATTGTTGATTGTTGTTCTCCAACTTTAGCTATATTATTTAATTTTTGATAAGGAACTCTTGAAAAAATAATTTATCTAGGTGTGGATTTATTTTGTTTTCTTTTGCATGGGTTTGTTGCTATGAACTCTTTTTTCATCTAGGTCACTATTGAAACCAATATTTTTTCATTTATGGTTTTTGTGTGGTGGCGATGGTTGCAAGGAAATAAAATCGTTTATGCTATTTTCCATAAGGCATTGTTGATTGCTATTCTATGGCCTCAAATAAATTATTTCATTTATGGTTTATGTGTAGTGGCGATGGTTGCAAAGCAATAAAATAGTTTACATTATTCTTGATAAGGCATTGTTGATAGTTTTTGTGTGGCTTGCGGTAATAGTTTGTGCTATTTTCCATAAGCCATTGTTGATTGTTGTTTTGTGGCTTTAGCAGTACTATTTAATTTATGTTTTCCATATAGTGGAAATGGTTGCAAATCAATTAAACAATTTATGTTATTTCTAATAAGGCATTGTTGATTGTTGTTGTGTAACTTCAAATGCTATCAACACTGTGAGCTGCCCTTGTGACTAGGGTTACCCTGTTTAGCTTTACGTGTTGTTTTGAGAATTCCTATGACATGTCAATATTATTTTATGTATGGTTTCCCTATAGTTCATTTATGTTTTTCGTGTGTTAGCGATGGTTGCAAAGTAATGAAACGGTTATAATTTATGTTATCTTCCATAAGCCATTCTTGAAATTTGTTTTCTAGCTTCAACAATATTACTCCATTTATGGTTTTCATGTACTGGAGGTGGTTGTGACCCAATAAAATAGTTTACATTGTTTTTGGTGAGGCATAGTTGATTTTTGTTGTTTAGCTTTAGCTTCTACAGTCTTTCATTTTATCCCTCTTCCATGTTATGCCTACTTATGGTGAGATCGATGTTTCCTATTACACTTAATATACAGTCTATCATTCTAAGAATTCCTTTTTGAGGCTCAAACAACAACCCCCATCACTACATAGAAACCATGCATGGAATAATGTTGCCATGCCAAGCCCTGCCAACTAACGTTTAATATCCCAAGCTTTCTCTATTGTTGTGCCAAACGCTTTAATTTTTTTGGCTTTGTCACCTCTTTTTTTGTCTTGTCACCTTGCCACACATTGAATAAATTTTTTTCTAATTGGGAGCTTCATATGAATGTTGTCTACATCTAATTTCACATACATTGTATATTTTCACATAGGGAAAATTAAAAAAAATAATAAAACAAGGCTTGCTCTCCACCCAACCATATTAAATTTGTCGACTGGGAGTTGCATGCTGGATATGAATATTGTCTGTATATATGCATGTAGGGAAAAAAATGAAAGACAACAAAATATGCTTTCTCTTCATCGAAATCCTTTACAAAGGGTGTTCCAAATGTGCCTTTTCCTACTTTCTTTCTTTCAGCTGCCTTATTTGTCCAACTCAAAAAAAATGCTAGAGAGGAAAAAACCAATTGTTTTAAAATCCTCTACAAGGGTTTTTTCCAAACGCACCTCTTCTTGCTTGCTTTAAAGTGGTTTTTCAAATGCACCTCTTCTCGCTTGATTTCTTTCATCTTCCTTCTTTCTTGAACCACAACAAAGAGCAAAGAAAACTATTAGAGACAAAAAAACCACAAAATAGAAGAATTCATAGTAACAAACCCATGCAAAAAAAAAAAACCTCGCACCTTCACAAAACCCCCACCGCTCATCAAATTTGCACCTTCATAGGAGCTCGCTAATGAAAACCCTGGTCACAATGGTGGCTCAAATCTCTCATAGTAGGTAAATCCACAAAACGACACCCAATAATGCCTTATCAAAAATTGTAAAAACTATTTTATTGCTTCACTATGTTTTCTCAAGTTTTAAATGGCAGGTGTTATTACAACCATCACCACTATATGGAAACCATACATAAATTAATGTTGACATGCCAAGCCCTACCAACCGACATTCAATTTTTCTGGCCTTCTCTATCGACGTGCCAAACACATTTATTTTTTCAATTACTTTCTTTCAACTTCCTTCTTTCTTGAACCACAACAAAGAGCAAAGTAAACTACTAGAGATGAAAAAAACCACAAAATAGAAGAATTCACAGTAACAAACCCATGCAAAAACAACAAAATAACCTTGCACCTTCACAAAACCCCCACCACCCATTGAACTTGCACCTTTGCAGGATCTCACAAACAAAAACCATCGTCACAATGGTGGCTCAGAGCTCTCATAGCAGATAAATCCACATAATGACACCCAACAATGCTTTATCAAAAATTGTGCAAACTATTTTATTGCTTTGTAATGTTTTCTCAAGTTTTAAATGGTAGGGGTTATTACAACCATCACCACTATATGGACACCATACATCAATTAATGTTGACATGCCAAGCCCTACCAATTGCCATTCAATTTTGTTGGCATTCTCTATCAATGTGCCAAACACATTTATTTTTTCATTTGAATTCACCATCTTTTCCCCGGCCGGGGCTGCATGCCAAAAGTTTTAAAAATCAGGAAGGCTGACAAAATTTGCAGCCAAAGTGTTCGCACACAGGGTCAAGAGAAAGCCCTCTTTTATTGTATTACATATTATTTTCCTTGCGTGTAGATATCTATGTATGTGAAATTAGATGCAAAAACCATTCATATATATAAAAAATATTCATATCCAACATGCAACCCATTTTGTTTTCTTTTTTGCATGTGTTTGTTACTATGAATTCTTCTATTTTGTGGTTTTTTTCCTCTTTGACAGACAATATTCATATCCAACATGCAACGCATTTTTTGCATGGCTTTTCTACTATGAATTCTTCTATTTTGTGGTACATACATATATATCTACACGTAAGGAAAATAAAATGAAAGAGAACAAATATCTATGTATGTGAGATTAGATACATAAAACATTGATATATATAGACAATATTCATATCTAGCATGCAACCCATTTTTATTTTTTTGCATGTGTTTGTTACTATGAATTCTTTTTTTTTTTTTTGGTTTTTTCCCTCTTTGACAGACAATATTCATATCTAGCATGCAACACATTTTGTTGTTTTTTTTTTTGTGTGGATTTGCTACTGTGAATTCTTTTGTTTTGTGGTACATACATAGATATCTACACATAGGGAAAATAAAATGAAAGACAACAAAAGAGGGCGTTCTCTTGATCCTACTATGGTTTGGTGAGAGCCTATGAAGCTCCATGGCCTAATATGGTTGGGTGGATAGCATGCCTTGTTTTTTTGTGTTCCATTTTATTTTCTCTATGTCCAAATATGTATTTATGTCATATTAGATGCAAAAAACATTCATACATACTCCTCCCTACATTTAATCTTTTGGGAAAATAGATGTAATTTGTTTGAGCCTCAATAGGGAATTCTTGGAATGATAAGTTGTATATTAAGTGTTATATGAAACATTGATGCCTTTTTTAGCCTTCATCACTTTAATTGAACATTGGGTCCTCATGTTGTTGTGGCATAGAGCTCATAGTCACCTACCGACATTGCAATGCTCAACTTTTAAAAGAGCAACCCTAGCAATATCAGTGGACTCAGGTTCTCCCCAGGTTGTTGAATAGACCTCGTACACCAATCCTGCAATTTTGTTTCTTGTTTCATTTTTGTTACTGAGAATTGTATTGGCTCTTTGCCATGTGCAACCAACTAATTGTGAATATGCTTCATTTGAATTAAAAATCCTTGTAATATATGGTCTAACCAAATTATATTTGACCTCTATATTTTTCCTTTTCCTTTTTCTTTGCTGGCTATTTGGGAGTGGCCTATGTGTTAGAAAAAAAAGTGTTACAATTTTTAGAAGTGTCAACATTGCTATGTTCTTCCTTGTTTGTATTCAACAAAAAATATAAATTTGTTTGCTTCTTTCTTGACCTTTCCCTCATTTCATATTCATCTATTATATGCAATTTTTAAGTTTCTGTGGTCCTGTAACCATGTATAATTATCTATATATCTGCATGTCAGATCCCAATAATTGATTCATTTTGTGTTGCCTCTATCCCCCCTCTTGCTTCTAGAGTTCTATCACAATCTTAAACATCTCATGGCTTTGGTTTAGCTGAGAAAATCTGCCTTGTTAGGGAATGCAATCCGATCTATTAATGTTGGAGATTTCGTTCCATCCCCAATTATTCATCTAATGTCTTTTGAGAAAATAGGTGGTGATCAAAGCCTGGTCGACCATTACAAATTTTTCCTCTTTGATGGAACCCACATGTAGATAGGCACTTTTATTGCAAGATACAATGATCTATTATTTGTAGGGATGTTGAAAATAGGTTCCATCTTGTGCTTAACAAACTATGTGTGTAGGAACCTGGGAGAATCAAGGTTGGCTATTGTTTTTCACTACTTTGACTTTTCGTTGTATGCTTTCCCATTTGTAGGTCCCACATTTTTTAATATTTGATCTTGGTATAGTTCTAGGGAAATTTTATATTGTCCTTGGATGTCAAAATGTCAGATTTTTAGTTAATTGGAACACCTAGATATTTGTTTAAAGATCAGGAAGAAAAAATGATGGAATCAAAGTCACCTTCCCCATTCAAATGAGTCTCAAAATTTGGGATTCATACATCCCCAACAAAACATAGTGCTCCTACAAATATCAATCCCGTTAAAGGCTTAAACATTTACTAAACTAGATGGAAAATAAAAGGTCGGGTGACAACTAAAAAGGATATGTACCATTACAATAAACAAGGATGTGAGGGAAAAGTATTCAACTTTGACAATATTGATAGTGAGGGAACATAAATATGAATCACTTACTTTAATGACAACATAGTTACATTATGATAGGCTTTAGGTGGGACACACTTATTGTGTGTCAAAAGGCTCAGTCAAACATGTGGATAAGAAATTTAATAAGTTGAATAGCCAAATGGAAATTATTCTAGATAAAAAATCGATATTGAAGTATTGTGATGATGAGACCTTTGTGCCAAACAAAGCATTTAAATTCAACCCAATAAATGAAATTGCAAGCTACAATAATAACACTTTGATTGATATTATTGGGGATATGGTGCATGTAGGAAAGGTATCAACTATTCAAAGAAAGGATCAAACTGAAATGATTCGAAGAACTGTGAAACTCAATGATTTTTAATCCTCTTACATTGACGTTAATTTGTGGGGTCCAAATTGGGAAGCAAAAGGTGATGATATGGAAAGGTTGTGCACTCCGGGTTCTATTGTCATACTTGTTAGAAATGGTCATGCTAGATATTTCAATGGATCCATTATAAATACATCCGCAGGGAATGCTCTATACATAAATCCTTACATACTAGAAGCACAAGCCTTGATGCAATGAGGACATGTTGAGCCACCTACCATTGAACCCTGATGACTAGTGCCTCAAAAAGTTGCTTTGGCCAATGGAAGAGTCACTATTGGATATATCTTAGACCATTGTTTTTCCTTTATAGAAACTTTGCAAGCTACTATCAAGGCAATAGTGAAATATATTAAAACTAATGCATTTTGTTACACTACATGTCCCTTGCAGGCCAATGGTAGATAATTCAATAAAAAGTGTGAAGAGTCTACCAATAATATGTGGTAATGCCCTAAATTCTAGACAACCATGCTTGATTGTGACTTTCGATATTTGTTACAGCTATAGATGGAAGACCACACAAGTGAGATTTGGGCTGCTACTTTTGATGAGGCTGCAACAAGCTTATTGTAGATGTTAGAAAAAGAGATTTATATGATGCAATATGGGTCTTCTACTATAATGAATCCCCAGTCTATCATCAATGGTGTCATCTACACTTCTTTTGTTTTCATTATTCTTATTAAAACACAAACCTATAATTCAAAAACAAGGCTTAAAACAAAAAAAGTCAAAGTTGCAAGAATTAACTTTGAAGTTGAGTGCAAGTTGTTGCTCTCATATTTGTCTACAATACCCTTTGTTGGGAAGGTCTCTATAGAGACAATCAATAGTTGAACTTTTTGTAGTTTGGTTGGCTGGACATCTATTTTCTTTTCCCTTTTTTAGAATTTCATCACATCAAAACACCTTTGCTTTATGTTCCCATTGCTTTGCTTCTTGTAAAACTAGTTATATATTGAGACAACACACTATAATTTATAATGTTTAACAAAAAATTTACACTTCTTTTGTTTTGTATCACTTGTGCCGCTTATAGTTTTGTTCCCCTTTTAGTGTATGTTCCTCATTTTGTTTTATGTTTGGTTATAAATTTATGTTGCTCTATTCAACACATGTATCGATATTTAAAACTGTTCTTATGTATACTTGTGGACATGGTTGTATGCATATATAAATCTACATATACATATACATAAACATATATGCATGCAATTGAATTTTGTGAGTGCATACAACATGCTGATATAGATGTGTGTAATATTGTTTGTTGTATCATTGTGAGCATTGATAATTTGTATATTGTATATTTATCTTCACAATTACTATTGATCATTTAAGGCATCTGCACAATGCATATACATCTACTATCTTTGTCACATAAATGAGTATTTACACAAATTTTCCTATATTCTTTTGAATGTTGTTTCTCATGTCATATATGTGCTTTATAATCTTCTAATGGTGGTTGAATGTTGAATATATTGGTCCTAACTCTCCATTCATAAAGACATGCCACATATGGTTATATTTGATTTTATTAGAGTTACATAAGTTCATTCTTGTTACCATATTTCCTATATAATTTTCAATGATGACTGTCCTCTATCGATTGTAGAATACTTTTATTTTTTTGCTTGAGTCTAGGTTATTAGATTCTAGCCTAAGAAAACGTATTGTTTCTGGTATCATTATGAGCACCAATAATCTGTATATTGTATACCTATCTTGATAAGTATTGTTGATCATTTAAGTCATTTGTAGCATGCATATACATCTATACAAAAAAAAATATGTGCACATATATAGATATCTATTGCTTGGATATATACATATAGGGAAAAATCCTACAAATATATGTATATCTAAAGTAAGCTACACAAAACATACATATATGTATACATTTTAACTTGTTCCTACATGTAAGTATATATATATATATATCACATAGAAATAGATATACGTCTATTTTATACCTTTTAATGTATGTGTGCTTGTATGCAGATATGTATCTATTTCTTTGTGCCACTATATTTATAAATACATGAAACTATATATATGTACTTGCATGTATTAAAAAGTTTACGTATGGGTAAATATGTATGCTCTCTACATCTAACTTTATATGCATATATATCTATGGAGATTTTGTTTAGTAACTGTATATATATGCACTCCATGCATTCCATGCATACTTAGATATCTCTTGCTTGCATATATATATACATAGAAAAAGTGTCTGCACATATGTGTGTATATGAAATTAGATGCACCCAACATAGATATATATCTACATTTAAACTTATGTATATGTGCTTACATGTATTGAAAAGTTTGGGTCTGGATATCTATGTGTGTTATGTGCAAAAAACCTTGCCACAATGGTTTCTTGCAGTCTTGATAGCAACTGATGCTATAAAACAGTAGTCAACAATGCCTAATTGAAAATAACATAAAATGTTTTATTTCTTTGCTAAGTTTTAGATGGTAGGTGTTATTGAAACCATCACCACTACATGGAAACCATAATATTGTATAGTTATCTTCATAAGTACCGTTGATCATTTAAGCCATTTTTAGCATGCATATACATCTATACAAAAAAATATATGTGCACATATCTAGATATCTATTGCTTGGATATACACATACACAAAATAAATCTGAAAATATAATTATATCTAAAGTAAGTCACACACAACATACATATACGCCTACATTTAAACTTGTTCCTACATGTAAGTGTGTATATATATATATCACTTAGAAATAGATATGTCTGTTTATACCTTTTGATGTATGTGTGCTTGTATGCAAATATGTATCTATTTGTTTGTGTCGCTATATTTATAAATACATGCAAGTATATATATGTACTTGCATGTATTAAAAAGTTTACGTATGGGTAAATATGTATGTTCTCTGCATCTAACTTTGTATGCATATATATCTATCAATATTTTGTTTAGTAAGTGTATATATATGCACTCCATACCTTCCATGCATACTTAGATATCTCTTTCTTGCATATATATACACAAAAAAAGTGTCTACACATATGTGTGTATATGAAATTAGATGCACCCAACATAGATAGATATCTACATTTACACTTATATATATGTGCTTACATGTAATGAGAAGTTTGGGTGTGGATATCTATACGTGTTATGTGCAAAAAACCTTTCCACAGTGGTTGCTCACAGTCATGATAGCAGCTGATGCTACAGAACAACAGTCAACAATGCCTAATTGAAAATAACATAAAATGTTTTATTTCTTTGCTAATTTTTAGATGGTAGGTGTTATTGCAACCATCGCCACTACATGCAAACCATACATGTAATAATATTGTCATTCCATAGGAATTATTAAAACAATGAAAATAGTGAAAATGGTTACAATATCAAATACCCAGAGTTGAAATTTCTTAGCAAAATTTATGTTGCTTAGAGAAATAAAACAAACACTTGACAAATGAGGAAATGGTCTATTGCATCAATATACACATACAAAAAAAAAAATTGTGTACATAATATGTATCTAAACTAAGATGCACACAACATACATATATATCTACATTTATACTTGTTGATACATGTAACTACATTTTGAATTACATATATATGTATCACATGTATTGAAAAGTATAGGTGTGGATATCTATGTATGTTCTGCATCTAAAGCTATAGACCAGTAGTGAATAATGCCTTATTGAAAATAACATAAACTGCTCAATTACCTTGGTAAGTTTTAAATGCTATATATTATTGTAACCATCACCAGTATATGGAACCCATACATGAAGCAATGTTGTCATGCCAAGCTATGCCAAGTGATGTTTATTTCCCATTCTTAGGCAAAACACATATATATCTACATTTAAATTTATATATATGTTCTCAACAACATACCTATTGTCTACATGTAATTCCACACACATACATTTCCACACATAATTTTTTGTGTGTATATATTTGACCAAAAGATCCCTACAAATGCATCCAACACATGAAATGCCTATATATGTGCTTGCAAAAAAAAATCTACAACAATATATAGGTATTTGAAGTTAGATGTACCTTTTTAGTTATTATTTCTTTGAGCCTCAAAAAGGAGATGTTGGAATGATAGGCTATATATTAAGTGTAATAAGAAACATTGGTTTCACCATTGATCCAAGTGGTGGAAAATGTATGTTCTTGCTCAGGGGTTTGGTGAGAGCCCATGAGGCTCCATGACCCAATATGGTAGGGTGGAGAGAACTCCTTTTGTTGTGTTTCATTTTATATTTCCTATTTGCAGATCTGTATGTTTGTGAGATTAGATCCACACACCATTCATATGTATGATTAGATATATATTAAGTGTAGTATTAAACATTGGTCTCAGCATTGATTATAGTGCTAGACAATTTATGTTCTTGCTCAGGGGTTTGTTGAGAGCCCTCAAGGCTCCATGATGCAATATGGTAGGGTGGAGAGCAAGACTTCTTTTAGTGTGTTTGATTTTATTTTTCCTATTTGCAGATATCTATCTATGTGAAATTAGATGCAGTCAATGTTTATACATAGTCTTTCCTATTATGCATTCAATGCATATATATATATATATATATATATACTTACAAAACAAAATCTATACCAAAATACATGTTTCTCAAGTTAGATGCACTTTTTTGTAGTTTTTGTTGGCTAGACATCTATTTTCTTTTCCATTTTTCCCAATGTCTGTCACATCAAAACAGATTTTGTTCCTAATCTTGTTGCTTTAATACTTATAGAAGTGGTTATACATTGAGACAAAATGCTCTATTTTTTAATCCTTGAACAATTTTTTTTATATGTGGGCATGTATGTATGTGAAATTAGTTACAAACAAAATTCATATACATCTACGTTTAAACTTGTTGATACATATATATATATACATCTTTGCAACTTTTTCTTTGCTTGCTTCTTGTCCATCAAACCTAGATGCACCCATGTTTATAACTTATCCTCTTGGTTCTTGTCATACATCACACTACTAAAATATTGTGATTTTTTGAGTTGGATTAATCTCTTTAGCTATATCATTGTTCTTTAAATTGGTGTTTGCAACCACTTTATTGTTTTCCTCATATTGTGGTTGTAGGCTCCTCAAACCTATTCAAGTTCTAGTCCTATATCAAGTGTGGACCAAAAAAAGGCACCAAAATGCCAAATAAACCAACTCTATTATGTGTGACATAGAGACTAGATCTGTGCAAGTCATCGAGCCAAATACTTGGAACAAAGAGTTGTCGTAGTTCATCCTTACTTGGCCACGTGTAATCAAGAGGTCCCACCATAATTGCTGCTGAGCTTGTTAGAAACACATGTTGGCTTCTATAGTCCCACACCCTCCATCCCTTGGTAGCTTGCGCATAACCTTCCCAATGAAGGTGCCTTGATAATGGGCGGCTATGGATCTCAGTATAACCTTGCTGAGCATGGCTTGTCGTCCGCATTGTCGGCCCATCACCATTTTAATAGCATGTTTGGAGATCCTTTTTATGTTGTAATATAGTCCTTCCACTGATGCTTTGATGCTTTGTCCAATTTGAAATGTTGTAGTATTTTCAAGGAAAGCTACGTTGGCATGAAAGTGCGAGCATCGAACTTGAATGTCATTTTCCTGCATTGTTCTTCTAAAAAGGACATTCACTGATTAAATTCAATGAACAAGATGGACCCAAGACCACAACATATTTTCCTTGCAAAGCTGACTCAGGTTGAAGAAATTCTTATAGCTAGATTTGCTCTAGTTTTGCAAGTGGCCCATGATAGAGGAGGCCAATACAAATATAGTGGCCATACTATAAGCTTCCCTCAAGAAATCATGACCATTGCAAATATTTTTCCATATTACCTACATGAAACTGGCATTCAGGGAATGAACTATGATTGCTATGTTGACAAACATAATGTCATGTCTGCTTTGATATAAAAAATTGAAAATGATCCATACTATAGTGATGTTTCAATTGATTGTGATACTTTAAATTTGTTGCCTGCTACAAGTAGTGACATCTCCAATATTTTGCACACAATGGAAGAACTAGCACAAAATATAGCTGAACCATTAGAAAATTTTGAAACTGTTGTTGATGAGGAAGATGAGCTTGAGGAATCATCATCATTTATTCCATTGTTGCCCAACCCTCCCCGAGAATTTCAGGGAATCAAAGATGCCTTGCAGATTGAAGACATTAGTCAAGATACTTTGCCTTGGCCTGAGATAAATTCTAACCCTATCAATGAATACAATACATAAGGGTAATTAAGCAAGGCTTTTCCATTATTGTTCCCCATTGGAACAATGATGCCCCTAAAGTTGAGAAGCATACAAATTCACTTACATGAATATGCATTGCACTTGATGAGATACTATGATAATAGATTTGGGAGGCATGTCATATTTAGATATTACCTTTTTAATTTAATAATGAGACATCAAAGCCAACAATTCACTTTCATTTTCATGAAGAAAAAATTAGAAGAAAGGATCCCAAAGTTTATGGTTGCATTGCGACAACTTCTTTGGGATGCACCAAACACCTAGATAACAAATCAACTCATTCACTTTGGTGCATCCTTGCAAGGGATGCATTGATATTGGGGAAAGTGCCGACAAGAGCTCACTACAATGATCCACTAGCTTGGGACACTGACTCTTTTTTCCACTCTGAGCTCCACAGACACAAAATGGCCTAATTTGCACAAGGTGCTTGATCCTAGTGCTCAACAATATATGCCATACTGCCGAAGATGCTTCACATAAAATTTTGTCCAAAACCCACATAACGACCTTGTACGTGCAATTTCGGTTCACCATTTTTCATGAGGAGGTTCTTGAGATGCTTTTCCATACAAAGGATTACTAGTATAGGTATGAGTGGAAACATCATGGATCAACACATGTTCATGGTTTCTTATGGCTTCCAGGTGCACCAAATATGGACATGCTTGATTGATGCAACCCACACAAAGTTCATTAGGAAAAAATATTCTTTGATTGCTATGTTTCAGCGTGGAATCCTCGTTCCTGAGAACAAATAATATCAAGAGTCCACTACTCTTCTCTAGAGGACCCATGTTTTCTTGAAACTTCAAAAATTGCTTGCATGGACCCAATGGTGGATTACAAACAACTGGTGAACACGGTGTAGAGGCATACCAAATGTAAGTAGTAAACATGCCTTAGGAAAAAAGGCCAGCAATTAAAATATCACTACAAAGTTCCATGGAATGCACAACCATCATCAACATTGGAAATTGACAATGAATCAAAAATATCCTATAAGCCAATAAGAAATGATGATCACCTTAATATCCACAACCCTGAGATGCTTGTGATCTGGTGAGAAAATGTTGATTTCCAACAAGTCTTGTCAAGACAAATTGTGCCAAACTACATTTCCAAATATGCATCAAAGTCTGAAAGCTATATTGATATCTTGCAGAGGCTTGCAAATACAAATTAATTTGGAGATAAAGCATTGCTTGCCTATCAAAATTTCATGATGAACTTGGTTGTAGATCATGACATTGGTGCACAAGAAATATGCCATATGTTGAAAAAGTTGCCCCTTGTCATGTCAAGCTGACATTTCCTATCTTTGAACATGCATAGGAAAACCTTCCACCATTTGAAAACAACTGATAATGGTGAAGAGCTTGCAAGTAGTTATATTCATTGTTACATGCAAAGAAAAATTGAGATGGACATTATATCCCTTATTCAATCTATACAATTGTATACACATCAGAAAAATCGCAAAGGCAGGGCTTGAAATTTGCGACCACACCTATTTGTGATAATTGTTTAGCCTCTATTCAAGTCTACCCCTCCTGAGCATTGTGATACCTTTGAAAAATTTTGTTCATTGGAATTGCTGTTATACAAGCCTTTCTGAAATTTCGAAGTAGATATAGGCCTCACCAAAGATAGTATAACACATAATTAGAGGCTATTTCATGTTGCTGGCTATCACCCTTGGCATGCCAATAGAGTTATTTCTCCCCCACCAGTCAAGACAAAGGTGATAGTGATACTGAAATCACATAGTCTTTGCCTCCCATAGATGAATACGAATGGGAATTGCTTTCTCACCTTGGTGCTACAAACAGTACCTGCTTGGACTAGTTGCAACTATTAGGCAGACGAGACTTCAATTTAAATCACATGTGGAACACACACCATGTTCACAAGAATCTATATAATGTTGATGTAGAGTTCATCTCAATAAGTAAATTGCATACAACTGAAGATAGTCTTTGCCCACAAATTACACCCGCACTTTGTCATTAGTTATCTCCTAAGAAAAAGATTGCTCTAAATATCATTAAACAAAACCACCTTGGCCCATCTTCATCATCACTATTGCGTATGATTATTCAAGGTACTACAGGTATAGGTAAATCATTTCTTATAGATAACATCTGTAGAACACTAAATACATTGCCAAATTGGAGAATGAATCCTTTTCTTGCTTCGATGCCAATGGGGGTGGACACTTACAATATACATATAAAACATATAAATCTTTAAATACCAATTAGAGATATGAATCCATTTCAAGGAAAACCATTGACCACATTTCAAGAGGACTTTAAACACATGAAGTACATCTTAATTGATGAAATGAGCTTCTTAAGACCCAAGTTGTTACTCAAAATAGATAGTCGATTGCAACAAGCGTTTCTTGCTAGACATATGCAACCATTTGGTGGTGCCTCTGTTATACTTGTGGGTGACCTCACATAGTTGCCACCTATTTTGGATAGGCCTATCTATGCTTCTCACTCCACAATCTTGGCTCTTTGGCACAATTCAAATGTTGTTTTCATGTTCGACACAATCTTCTGCCAACATGGACAATCCGATGCACAAAAAGATATTCGTAGGCTCCTTTTGAATATTTGAAATTATTAGGCATCTCAAGTTGATTGGAAAAATCTTATGAATCAAACAAATTCCATTCTTTCAGCTCAACAAAACCAAGAGTTTGATGCAACTATTCACTTATTCCCAACAAATAGCTTAGTTTCCTTGCACAATATAAAAATGCTTAAACAATTAAATGTTCCCATTGCAATTAGTATTGCTAAAAATACTCAGAAAAACACACTTGATTATGGCAATGATTAGAAAATTCAAGCAAAGATCTTACTTGCAATTGGTGAACAAGTAATGTTAACAACAAATATTTTGGGTGGCAATTGGCCTGGTCAATGGATCATTGGATATTTTCAAGTCTATCGTATATGCTAGGGGTGCTAAACCACCTCAACAGCCTCAATATGTTGTTGTGCACTTCCCAAACTATATTGGCCCAACATGGGATCAAGACAACCCAAAAGTGATTCCCATTCCCCTGATCACATGAGGCAGTTGAACACAACTCCCTTTGACAATGGCTTGGACAATAACAATACATAAATCTCAAGGCTTGACATTGGAGAAATCTGCAATAGATATTGGAACTAAAGAAAGAAAAGGAATGACGTTCACAACTCTTTCCTGTGTAAAATCAATTACATGAGTACACATAAATCCACCTTTCTCTTTTGATAGATACTCTAGATTGCATGCCAAAAAATACAGTGCACTCCAAATCAAAGAAGATGATTGCCTCCAACAAATGTGTGCATTGCCAACATGATGAAATGTTTTTGTTATTTTTAGTAACTATATCACTTCTCCTTTCCCTCTTCATTTCAATGCATATAGAATTTCCACCATTTCTAATTGTTCGTCCATATGTAAGTTGACTCACTGCTTCCTTATCATTCCCTCCATAGTGCAGTTGCAACCAATCCCTCCAAGCTAGCTAGAGTTTTGCTTCTATGGTGATTACTAAGAGAAGTTTCTGTTCAATTATTGCATTATTCTTCTCCTCTCCTCCAATGACAAACCTAAATTCCTTCCTCTTCTTTGGTTGACCATACAACATTTATATTTAATTTTGCAATTCTTGTATAGATCATACTAAAATGTCTCAACCCATTTTTAAGGATTCTTACACCCACACAACCCAAAGTTGTTGTGATCTTCAGTCAATGATGCCACTTCTAGTGCTTTCACCTTCAAACTGTCTGTGTGTAACTATATCTGATTGTAACCATTTTAGATTGAAAACAATCTCGGCTGTAAATACAGATCTCCATAATGCTAAATAGCTTCACGATGACATGTTTTGCATGGTATACGAGCTACAACAACATTCCATTTATATTCAAGGTAAGGCTATATGTCATTTATTCCATCTCTTATTTCACAACTGCATTTCAAATTATTTGTCATAAATGATACAACTGTATATACTTTTAAAAATGTATAAAACTAATTTCAACTCAACAAAATTCTCAGGTACCAGAACAAAACTATATGGGACTTATAATCGTAAAGATACCGCATCTTGCTATGTGCACAAGGTATGCCTACATCTTATTTATTTGATCTCTTCTATTGCAGGTTTATTACATATTATTTCTTATAAATGATAGAACTGTTTATGTTTCCTAATTTATATATTGTCTAACAAGCACACATGTTCATCGCACTAAACTTCACATTTTCCTTTGATTTTTGCAGAACATACTCAAGACAAACAAATTCAGTGATAAGAAGAATACTATAATGGAAATAATGATAATGATCATATTATCAAAGAAGAAACCTACAACTAGTGATTTCCAATATGGGTTGTTTATAGCTGTTAAATGCTTCACACTTCCATTTGATATAAATGTTGCTCTTCATTTATAACATTGACTATGGTTGTTCTCAATTATCATGGAATATTTTTGGGATTTCAAATAACTTCAAAATATTCTCCTGTGCGTAGTTGTATTGAAAAGATCAATTCAAATTTATCTTCCCTCAATGGCTATTGTTTGTGTAAATTTTATCTATTGGCTATCAATAAACTACTCCCAGATTCTTTAAATTTCCCTTTTATGCACTTATGTATTCTTTCAAAGAATCATTTTCTTTCATTCATATTGTTCTATATGGTCACAATAGAAATTGTGCATTCATCTTCAACTGCTATGTTCTCTCCCTGATTTTTCTTATCGTCCCCCTCTCTAATCCCTTCTATGCATGTAAAAAACCATGCCATTTGGACTCCTCCTCTGCCTACCGGCTCATCGTTGCATGTCACTGCATGCAACTGATAGTTATGTTTTTGTTGTGAGTAACCATATACCAACATACAACAATATTTGAGCACATCTACCTTTGTGATAAATCAAGAGCCATTGGGTAAAATATTTTTGTTTCTTGATTTTTTGCTCAATCTTAAGGTGTTAGCTAGGAATGATTTTTAAAAATTATTTTATTATTTTTATTCATCATTTTTTTTTCATTGCTTTTTGTCCAAATTGTTGGCACACCTAATGGGACATGTCCCTCATCTAACCCTTGCATTTTGTAGTGGTTTTTTGACATGATCTTGTAGGTTTATAGATGTTTTTGAAAAATACAAAGGTTATATTTTCAAGGAGACCCTTGGGATAAAATGGATGTCATGGTTTTGTTTGAAGAGGTTGAGAGATGAAGACCAATATATAATTTAAAATATTATGGGTAATTTTTTTGGAATTCTTTTTGTGTCCTAATGTTTAGTGTTTGTATATAATATGTACACTTGTATAGATTTTTCTAATACATACTGTACATCATATCATCTACACTAATCACTATCAAAAATAGTACTTTTTATCCGTTGTAAATTTCCTTATCCTACTACACATAAAATTTGTTCAATGGTTAAATATTTTAGTTTTGTCTCCTAGATTATTGAGAATTTTGGATTAAATAATATTGGTTGACCATTGGGAAATTCCCAAAAATCACAACATTTGGTACCTAGAGATCTTGGTCTTATTTGAAACCAAGATATGCCACTAAATCTCTAGCCCCCTTCACAAAACTCGCAATCACATTGATTATTGGAGCCTATAGCTATAGCTATGACCTTAGCTAATTCATGCCTAACAGCTGGTTGAATTGGTGATTGCACCCTACAACTAGGAAAGTTTTCCTAGTATGTGGTCACATTTATGATTGGAACCCACAATTAGGTCCCATGCCATTCCACCCTTGATCCTACTATCATATGACTAACTAGAGGCTAGTGCAAACCCTTAGGCGTTAGTCTTGACTGTTCACACAAAATATCTAATGTTACCACCACATAAAATAATTTTTAGCATATAACCTAACTACATGGTTTCTTAAATACCAACTTGTTAGCTTTCACATGTGTCCACTCTCAAATTAATCACTAGGCTTGACCCCCCCTTCTTTTGGTCATTAAATAGCAATTTAAAAAAAAATGAATAATTTTTTCTCGTGTATCAATTTTTTAAATTTTTTATAGGCATTGGAAAGTTGACTTAGAGAAATTTTCTATGGTAAAGGTGTTTTTTGTATATTTCACCTATATTTTTTGGTAAATTTTTTTAAACTCACCTTTTGTTTTTAAAATTTGAATATATATATCTTTTGCATACAAAAGCCAAATTTAATATTTTTTGAAATGTCATAGAAAATCATGAAGAAAATTAAGGTGACATTTATTTTTATGTATGTTGACATTTATTTTTGATTTTGTATAGATTAAGATTTCATTTCTAACACATTATTTTTGTCGAAAATTGCTTGTCAAAATTTGTTATTTTGGAAACAACTAATATACTTATTGTAGAATGTGTATTCGATAAATATTATTTGAAACTAATAAATTATTTGGTGTAGGATATTTTTGGAAGTTATTATTTTATCCATTATAGTAGTTGCATTTTGATTTTATTTTAAAGGAAGTAAACATTGTTTGTTGTATTTGTAAGAGATATTAATCACGTATGCTCTTCCCTCACACCAAAATGTGATCTCAAGAATATTAAATAATTAATAGTACTTTTAATTGTTATGTTAATCCACGATTCCAAGTTGTGTATGATATTTCTTTGCATCACAAGGTAATCCTAGGAATAAAAAACTTGGATTTCTTTCCGTTTAGTGGGCTTGCCTTAGATTTTATCACAAAGGGGATAAATTGAACCGTCATGCTTCAATGAAGTAGATAGATTTAGGGGCTAACCAAAAGGATTTCCCATTGGATTTTTTTTTGTCATTCTAGGCTAAGTTTTCAAGAAATTTATAGCTTGCAAACTGGAGGAGAGTGGGTTACCCTCTCATACTAGGTTGTTTGACATATTTTACTTTGATTTCATATATTTTTACTTCACATATATTTAGGTATATTGAGGACATCAGTTAGTGATATTTTTAAAGCCTAGATAATACCTTTTGATCATCTTTATTTTTGGTGCATCAATAATCAGTTAGGCTCAAGAACACATCATACTTTCAAGTTGTTGATATAAATATCATCATGGATAAGCTTCTTATTGTGCCACCACCTCCTCCCAATGATCATGCTTCATCCTCTAACCCACATCTATAAAATCAAATTATTCAAACCATCCTTAAGAACCAACAAAAAATGTATGAGTCTAGTCAAAATAATACATATTCACTTCATCTGTACCATAAAAATATTTTTTTATCACATCTGGGCTAGGTAAGTGCACCAATTTGTGACACAATTTTGATGCCAAATTGGAAAAAAATGAAAAAATGTCAAAATAGAGCATTTGGCGTGCACCAAATGAAAAAAGTGAATTTTAAAAAAATATTGCATTCTAAACATCATTTTATTTTCAACCCACAACTTGGCTTGGAGGTTTTCAACTCTACAACTCATGCTTGCCAAATCTCTTCCATTTTTTGCACTCTTAGCTTGCAATTCTTCATGAGGATGCCACCAACATGTCAAAGATTGTGAAGAGGTATGCATTTTTATTATTTTTATTTCAAATTTGATTTAGAATGTAGATTGAAATAGGGTTTTTTGGGAATAGGATGCCATTTTATTGCAATCCTAAACATATTTCATGTATCTCCTAAGTCCTTGGAAAGTGTTCCCCAACACTAGGATTAGAAAGAGATTAAATTCAAATGAAATGAACATATACATTAGAATTTGTAATTATCCCTAAATAATAGGAACATGTGTGGATGTCCAAGAAGAGATCCTACAAGATAGGAGCACATGGGGTGCCAACATGGAAGGTGGAAACCACCTTGCTTCAGTTAGCTATTTGGAGGATTGATATTAATTTAGTAATGCATGTATAGTTCCTACAAAATAGGGATTGATATTTGCATGAGTGGAGTGGCACTATCAATTTACTATATTTTAGTTGAGTTTAGTATATTTCAGTTTAGTTTAGTTTAGTTTAGTTCTGCTATGGTTTAGTTATCTTCAGTTGCATGTAGCTAACTTGAGTTGCATGCTAGTTGACTTGAGTTGCATGACTAATAACTTTAGTTGCATGAAATATAATAGGTGGATAATTTTAGTCAAGTGGGGATGATCAATCTTGCATATTGTTTGCATGAATTGGTGGATAGATATGTTTCAGTTAACTAATATTGACTTGGGTCCACCTTGAGCACCCAAGTTGGCATCTTTAAGTTAACACATTTTGCATGAGAAGATATTTACAAGGCTCAGTCAAGTGGGCCCATTCTTGGGTGCCAACTTTGAGGTGGAGTTTACAATATATCTTCCTGACCAAAGTTCAGTTAAGTGTTCAGTTTGGGGCACCGAATTTGAGGAAGACTTTAGTTTGACTTCTATTTACATGGTGGAACTCTACTTGCCAAATCTAGGCATAGTTTTTTGAGAGGATATTTATGCTCTTGTATTTGTACAACTCTTGTGAGTTTACATGCTCATAATTGTCTATTTATTGTAGAAAGTGTAAGAGAGTTCCATGGGAGTTTATTGCAAGTTGTGAAGAAGGATTGTTGAAGAAAAGAAAGCATATCAATCAAGGATTGATACAGTGTTATTGTAAATTTTTTCTAAGGTTAAATAATACAAGCACTATTGATTCTGGTGGAGTTTGTTTTTCGAAAGGGTTTCACCACATATATGTTGTGTCACTTTTATCTTCTTGTCTCATTCTTCTACAATCTTCTACCTCTTTCTACAATTGATAAAATTGATCTAAACAGATTAATGATACACAAATAATTATGATAAATAATACTTAATTGGATCTATAGTCACATAGTTTTGCAAGTTTTAAGCTACAATATTACCTTCATTTTGTTCTAATTCTCAGGGAATGAATCTCCACCTCTAAACATTAAGAATTCACAATCAACCCCTCACAAAGAGCCTCCTATACAAGAACAACTTGAAACCCCTCCATTAGTTCATAGGAATCCTCAAGGAACACAAGAAAATATCCTAAATCAAATTGAAAACAATAAAAGAGACATTGAACAATTGATTGGAAGATTAATCGAGCATACTGAAACCAATCCTTATAGGAGAGGATTGCTAAATTTTTGAAGTCAATTGTATCTCATGTAGGAGAAATGAGTGAGAAAATAATTTTTTGGTCAAATTCGAGGCATGAGTTGAGAGAATTTTATGCTAGTGGTTTGTTATATGTAGATGTGAAAAAACAAAAAAATAGAAAAGCCAACTTGTGTGCCCTATTTTCAGACCCAAGAACCAACACACCTTTGTCTCATGCATGCAAGAGGTTCCCCATCCATTGGTGCCATCATGAATTAATTAAAAATAAATTTTGGGAGCAATGGTGGATGGTATTTGACCAACCTCCATGCAATAACCATGAGGTACCACAATAGTTTTTGAGGAAACTCTATTGTGAGTTTGTACTCAATAAGATGCCAAATTATTTTGACATTTTAGACTTTCAGGGTAGAGGTGGGGGCTCCACACATGATAAAACTAATGCATGAAAAAAATCCACAGTTGACACCGAGACCCTTGGCCAAAATCATGTGGAGCATGTCGCCATTCCTTCCATTGTTAAGTATAGTGTAGAGGTGGACATGCTGGAGCCGATTAGCTCACTCACCCAAACCATTATACAGTGTGTGAGGCCTCTAGTAGAGCCTGATGTAGAGACATGTAGGCCTCGAGCTCTACCCCACCTTTGTGGTACTTGAGTTGTTGTTTGCATGTATGATTATCATAATGCTCAGGATGCAACTACACAGGCTACATTAGTTGCAGAGGTGATGTCTATGATAGATGAATTGTTGAATAATACATACAACATTGATACTCAGGTAATATTCAACAAGTTCATTTTTTTTTTATTAAATTATATTTTGAAATTTAAGAATAACTAAATTAGTAGAATTATGATATGATGAAATTTTAGGGTTGGAGTGTTCATGATATGTGCTCCATTCCTATAGACCCTTATTTGTTCTCGACATTGAGTCCATAGGTATGCAACTAGTATTAAATATATTATTATTGCATTTGAACTGTTGAATGTTTTTCTCATAACATGCTTTGGATGTCAAATAGTTTCTTGGTGGACCTTCAACCTCCACACCTCGTAATTCATGTCCTCAATTTTTTTTCACTCAGGTAACCTTTATTCATTAATGGTGTTGTAAAACAATGTTAGCTAGTTTTTGTAATTCTATGTATAAAAATCTAAAAAATATATGAGAAACACAAACATTGGTTGGTCTTGTGAGATCCTTTATTCCCTCCTAATCCCATCCCATTAACCTCTAATAGTTCATGCTATTTTTTGTTATCCCATCCTAGCCCATCCCATTAATCCATTCTAGTCCATCCTATGTTTCATTAACCCCTTCTATTCCCATCCCATTACCCTCTCTTATTTCACCGTATGTTCCATTATACCCTCTTGGTCTTGTCCCATTATCTTCCTCCGATTCACCCTATTTTCCTTTATTCCCTACTAATTGATGCAGAGGAAGGACAAGATTCAACAAAATTTGACTGTCCTAATTCATTCCCTTTAAGGTTTCATAGAAACCAAGGCTTAAGCCCTCTTCACATCCTTTATCCCTATTGACCATTTGAGATATTGGATCAACAATAATGGAAAGCACATTTTGAAAGGGTATAACAAAATAAAATGGTGGGACAACAAGATTTCAATCAATTTTGACACACTAATTAACTTGATGCAGTTTGTCACACTGGAAATGCCCTAACAATGACATACTTTACCAAAAGTAATGACCAACACTTTGAAAAGAAAGAAACAATGGAAACCTCAACACAAGCTTGAATTGAGATACAAATGATCATGGAACACTCCCAATTAATTTCCAACAATGTGAACATTCATGGCTTGCAAAATTTAATCTTAAAATGCATAATCTGCCCTCTTGGGACAGTCACACAAATTTGCATCAAACTAATAAATATGAGCAAGACCTTTGAACCACAGGTCTAAGGGACCTTTCTCCACAATCCTACATCATTGTTTGGGTGATTTCTATTATAATTTTACATCATACATGACTCTTTCCTTGCCTTTTGTGAAATTTTTTGTTTGATACATCCACAATATCAGACTATTGGTGAACTATTGCACGTGAAAACTTTATCTCTAGCCCCTGCAACATAGGAATAAGATAAAACACAAAAAAACAAGCCTCTTGACTAGCTTCCTTCAAAAGTTGCTGCACTCATGATGCATGAATTTTCTGCATTTTTATCTATGAAGTTGCTGCACTATTACATTTTTAATTCTTGCTCATTTATGATAGTCATATTATTGCTCTTTTCATTTTCATTTGCTGCTCATTTATGACAATTATAAAGGGACTACCTAAACTTCTTTATATGACTATTTGATATGTTGTTTCATTTTCAGTCGTTGACATTAGACAACCCTGGCGATGTTGGTGGCACGATGGACCATAGAGTTGCTGCAAAATAGCCAATTTTGATCCTTTGAGAGAGATATGCAAAAAAATAGTCGATCTGACATTATATTTTCTCTTTTATGGTCTATTATAAAAAAAATTCATGATACCTTTATGTACTTTAATTTATATCTTAATGGTTTCTATAGGTGGTTGTCACTCTAGATCGTGGACATGGTAATGTTGTAAATGTGCATGATGACTATATGTATGCGGTAAGTGATTATATTTTTTTATATGTCATTTCACAATTCAATTTCTATGTATTAGCATCTTTAATTTTTATTGTATCAGTTGAAGGTCTAGAGTGAAGAGAGGAGGACTAGTGAGTGTGTTTGAAAGACAAAAAAACCAACAGGCACTCCATTTAGCTAAATTTTGAAGGCAACATGTGATCTATTTCCTTCCCCTAGAAGGAAATGACTATGTATTAGGGTCATTTGTTGTATGCCTATGTGGCATTTTGGAACATATATTTTGTACTATTGATATATATGTGATATTTTATTCCCACATGGCTCTTTTTTAGTAAGATTATATGACTTATTTGGATATATTGTATATACTTTTATCAATATAAATCATTGTATAGCCTTACAAATTTTTTATTAAAGAAAATCTTATTTTTCTACTGCCATTATTGAATGATGTTATCATGTGTATTGTGTAAATTATATGCTTGAATGTTGTAGGCATCAATTTTGTTTACATCTAATGCTTAAATAAATACTTTCGACTGCTCAATAAGCTCCATCTAATGCATATTGTGTAAATAAGCTCCATTCCTAGCGGTTTGTATCCTTTACAATGCTTCAACTACTTGTGCTTCACTTATTCACATGAATGCTTCACTTATTCACATGTATACTTCACATATATTGCATGTATTCACATGTATAATTCATGATTCCAATGTATAATTCATGTATTAATGTGTAATATTCATGATTCATGT
Source organism: Sequoiadendron giganteum (assembly GCA_007115665.2). Lineage (NCBI taxonomy): Eukaryota > Viridiplantae > Streptophyta > Pinopsida > Cupressales > Cupressaceae > Sequoiadendron > Sequoiadendron giganteum. The sequence goes on from CM021100.1 coordinate 630,377,627, forward strand.
GTATACTTCATATATTTGTGTGTATGCCCCATGCTTCTTGAGTTCTATTGTTGTCTAGTGGAAAATATTTTAACACCAAAAGGTTTCAAATGAACTGTAAGAGCTCCTTCCCATAAAAAAATATCATAGAAAAATGTATTTCTTTTAATTCATGTCTGAGGATGGCATACAACAACTAATGGTTATGATTCTCAAGCTTAGAAATCATTGCATTTGGATCTATAGAACAAGTGGATGTTTCAAATCTCATAGGAATATATATATATATATATATATATATATATATATATATATATATATATATACCTCTATGGACTTGTATGAATGTGCATCAAAACACATTATAGTTGTTGATCCAAAAAAAAAAATTTATTTTTATCTACTAATATGATCACGCCTTATGTAAATGTACCCATCCAGATGCGATAGAACAATTTTTTTGGTCACACGAGTTGCAGAAAAAAAGTTGCACCACTTTGTAGCTTTGCATAACTCGCATTTGACACATTTTTCCCCAAGCAAAAAGTTGCCACCATAGGAAAACACCTCTGAGATAGAAAAACCAAGGGAGGTTATTGTAGAGGGGTCCAACATGATCCCATAGTCTTAGATGGGAAGTTTCTAAGCATCATAGTGTCTGAGTAACAACTCATTGAAGATTGCAGCCATTTTGCACTTTAGACTCTTAAGGGGTTCAACCAGTTGAACATAGCTTAGAGAAATTCAACATGTTTGGGTGCAAAAGAAGACCATGCCTAACTTAAAAATCCTAACTCAGATGAATTGGAACAGTTATTTTGGTCATGCGAGTTGCAAAATGAAAGTTGCACCACTTTGCAACTTTACATTGCTTGCATTTGACAAATTTTTTCCCAAGCGAAAAATCACCACCATGATAAAATTCCTCCAAAATAGAAAAAAATGAGAGAGGTTATTGTAGAGGGGCCCAACCCTATCCCATAGGATTAGATGAGAAGTTTCTAAGCATCACAGTGTCCGAGTAATAATCTGTCAAAGATTGCAGCCATTTTGCACTTTGGACTCTTAAGGGACTCAATTGATTAAACATAGCTCAAAGTGATTCATGGTGTTTGGGTGTGAAAGGGGACAATTTATAGTGTAAATTTACCCACCTGAGTGTATTGCAATAGTTCGTTTGGTCACTTGAATTGTAGAACAAAAGTTGCACCACTTTGCAACTTTACACTACTTGCATTTGACAACTTTTTGCCCAAGTGAAAAGTCACCACCATGGGAAAACACCTCCGAGCTAGAAAAAACCAAGAGAGGTTATTATAGAGGACCCCAAATTGATCCTATAGGATTAGATGAGAAGTTTCTAAGCATCAGGGTGTCTGAGTAACAACCCGTCAAATATTGCAACCATTTTTCACTTTGGACTCTTAAGGGATTTAGTTGGTTGAATGTAGCTAAGAGTGATTTGACATGTTTGGGTGTGAAAGAGGACCATGTATTGTGTAAAAGTACCCACCTAGATGTATTGGAATAGTTTGTTTGGTCACTTGAGTTGTAGAACAAAAGTTGCACCACTTTGCAACTTTACACTACTTGCATTTGACAAATTTTTCCCCAACTAAAAAGTTGCCACCATGGGAAAATGCCTTCAAGATAGAAAAAATCAAGAGATTTTATTATAGAGGCACCCAACATATCCCATAGGATCAGACGAAAAGTTTCTAAGTATCACAGTGTCCGAGTAATAGCTAGTTGAAGATTGCAACCATTTTGCACTTTGGACTCATAAGGGATTCAACCGGTTGAATGTAGCTTAGAGTGATTTAGTGTGTTTGGGTGCAAAAGAGGACCATTCCTAGCATAAAAATAAGCACTCAAATGCATTGGAAAATTTCATTTGATCACTCAAGTTGTATAACGAAAGTTGTGTGACTTTGGAACTTTATACTACTTGCATTTGACAACTTTTTCCCCAATTGAAAAGTCACCATAATGGGAAAACACCTTTGAGATAGAAAAAACTGAGTGAGATAATTATAGAGGGGCCCAACACAATATCGTACGCTCAAACAAGAATTATTTAAGCATCATGGTTTTCGAGTAACAACACGTCGAATATTGCATCCATTTTGCACATTAGACTCATAAGGGATTCAAGCGGTTGAATGTAGCTCAAAGTGATTCAACATGTTTGGGTGTGAAAGAGGACCATGCCTAGTCTAAATGTACCCACCTAGATACATTGAAATAGTTCATTTGATCACTTGAGTTGTAGAATGAAAGTTACACCACTTTGCAACTTTACACTACTTACATTTGACAACTTTTCCCCAACTGAAAAGTTGTCACCATGGAAAACTGCCTATAAGATAGTGAAAACTAAGAGAGGTTATTGTAGAGGGACCCAGTATGATGCCACATGCTGAGAAAAGAAGTTTCTAAGTGTCACAGTGTCTGAGTAATAACCCATCGAAGATTAAAACCATTTTGCATTTTGGAATCTTAAGGGATTCAACCGGTTGAACGTAGCTCAGAGTTATTCAACATGTTTGGATGTGAAAGAGGATCATTCCTAGCATAATCATACCCACCCAAACACATTGGAATAGTTTTTTTGGTCACTCAATTTGCAGAACAAAAAATGTACCACTTTGCAACTTATGCTATTAGCATTTGATAACTTTTTCCCCAAGTGAAAAGTCGCCACCATGGGAAAATGCCTCTAAGATAGTGAAAGATAAGAGAATTTATTGTAGAGGGTTCCAACATGATCCCATAGGTTCAAACAAGAAGTTTTTAACCATCACAATGTTCGAGTAACAACCCGTTGAAGATTGCAACTATTTTGCACTTTGGAGTCATAAGGGATTCTGCTGGTTGAACGCAACTCAAAGTGATTTGACATGTTTGGGTGTGAAAGAGGACCATTCCTAGCATAAACATACCAACTTAGACATGTTGGAAAAGTTTTTTTTTTTAGTTGAGTTGCAAAATGAAAGTTGTACCACTTTACAACTTTACACTACTTGCATTTGACAACCTTTTCCCCAATAGAAAAGTCACCACCATGGGAAAACAACTTTGAGATAGCAAAAACCAAGAGAGGTTATTGTGGAGGGGCCCAACACAATCCCATAAGCTCAAACGAAAAGTTTCTAAGCATCATGATGTCCGAGTAACAACCTGTCAAATATTACAACCATTTTGCACTTTGGACTCATAAGAGATTTAGCCGGTTGAACGTAGCTCAGAGGTGCAAAAGAGGACCATTCCTAGCATAGATGTTCCCACAAAAATATGTTGGAATAGTTTGTTTGGTCAGTCAAGTTGCAGAACAAAAGTTGCACCACTTTGCAACTTTACACTACTTGCATTTGACAACTTTTTTCCCAAGTGAAAATTCACTACCATGGAAAAATACCTCTGATATAGCAAACACTAAGATAGGTTATTGTAGAAGGTCCCAACACAATCCCATAGAATTGGACGAGAAGTTTCTAAGTGTCACGGTGTCTGAGTAACAACCCGCCAAAGATTGTAGCCATTTTTTACTTTGGACTCATAAAGGATTCAATCGATTGAATGTAGCTCAGAGTGATTCAACATGTTTGGGTGTGAAAAAATACCATTCTTATTGTAAATATACCCACCTAGATGTGTTGGAATAGTTCATTTGGTCACTTGATTTGCGGAATAAAAGTTGCACCACTTTGTAACTTTACACTACTTGCATTTGACAACTTTTTCCCCAAGTGAAAATTCGTCACCACATGAAAAAACCTTTGAGTTAGTGAAAAATGAATGAGGTTATTATAGAGAGGCCCAAATTGATCCCATAGGCTTAAATGAGAAATTTCTAAGTGTCATGGTGTACGAGTAATAACCCATCAAAGATTGCAGACATTTTGCACTTTGAACTCATAAGGGATTCTACTAGTTGAACATAGCTCTGAGCAATTCGGTGTGTTTGGGTGTGAAAGTGGACCATTAATAGTGTAAAACTACCCACCTAGATACATTAGAATAGTTTATTTGGTCACTTGAGTTGCTGAACGAAAGTTGCATCACTTTGCAACTTTACACTACTTGCATTTGACAATTTTTTCCCCAAAGTCACCACCATGAGAAAATACCTTTGAGTTAGCAAAAATTGAGAGAGATTATTATAGAGGGTCCCAATATGATCCCATAGAATCAGATGAGAAGTTTATAAGAATCATGGTGTCTGAGTAACAACCCATTGAAGAGTGCAATCATTTTGTACTTTAGACTCATAAGGGATTCTGTCAATTGAACATAGCTTAGAGCGATTCGGCATGTTTGGGTGAAAAATAGGACCATTTCTAGCATAAACGTATCTACGTAGATGCATTGGAACAATTCATTTGGTCACTCGATTTGCAAAATGAAAGTTGCACCACTTTGCAACTTTACGCTACTTGCATTTGACAACCTTTTCCCCAAGTGAAAAGGCACTACCATGGGAAAAAACCTCTGAGTTAGGAAAAACCAAGAGAGGATATTGTAGAGGGTCCCAACATAATTTCATAGGCTTAGACGAGAAGTTTCTAAGAATTATGGTGTTTGAGTAACAACCCATCGAAGATTGCAACTATTTTGCACTTTGGACTCACAAGGGATTCTGTCAGTTGAACATAGCTCAGAGTGATTCAACATGTTTGGGTGTGAAAGAGGAATATTCCTAGCATAAAAATACCCAACTAGATGTATTGAAATAGTTTGTTTGGTCACTCGAGTTGTAGAACGAAATTTGCACCACTTTTCAATTTTACACCACTTGCATTTGACAACTTTTTCCCCAAGTGAAAATTCGCCACCATGAGAAAAAATCTCTGAGATAGAGAAAAATAAGACAAGTTATTGTAGAGGGACCCAACACACTCCCATAGGATCACAAGAGAAGTTTCTAAGAATCACAGTGTCTGAGTAACAACCTATCAAACATTGCAGCCATTTTGCACTTTGGACCCATAAGAGATTCTATTGGTTGAACGTAGCTCAGAGTGATACGATGTACTTGGGTAAAAATGAGGACCATTCCCAGCATAAAAATACAAACCAAAAGCATTGGAATAGTCTATTTGGTCACTTGAGTTGCAAAATGAAAGTTACACCACTTTGCAACTTTACATTACTTGTATTTGATAACTTTTTCCCCAAGTGAAAAGTCGCCACCACGAGAAAATGCCTTTGATTTAGTGAAAACCAAGAGAGGTTATTGTAGAGGGGCCTAACAAAATCCCATAGGCTTAGACAAGAAGTTTCTAAGCATTATAGTTTTTGAGTAACAACTTGTCAAATATTGCAGCCATTTTACACTTTGGACTCATAAGGGATTTTGTCGGTTGAATGTAGCTCAGAGAAATTCGACATTCTTGGGTGTGAAAAAGGACCATGCCTAACATAAAAATACCCACTTAGATACATTGGAATATTTCTTTTGGTCACTCAAGTTGCAAAATGAAATTTGCACCACTTTGCAACTTTACACTACTTGCATTTGACAAAATTTTCCCCAAGTGAAAAGTTGCCACCACGAGAAAATGCCTTTGAGTTAGCAAAACCAAAGAGAGTTTATTGTATACTAGAGGAGCCCAATAGGATTCCATAGGATCAAACAAGAAGTTTATAAGCATTACGGTGTTTGAGTAATAGCCCGTCGAAGATTGCAGCCATTTTGCACTTTAGACTCATAAGAGATTCTGCTGGTTGAACCTGTCTTAGAGTGATTTGGCATGTTTTGGTGTGAAAGAGGACAATTCCTAGCATAAAAATACCCATCTAGATGTTTTTGAATAAGTTTTTTGGTCACTCAAGTTGTAGAATGAAATTTGCACCACTTTACAACTTCACACTACTTGCATTTGACAACTTTTTCCACAAGTGAAAAGTCACCACCATGGAAAAACACCTCTAAGTTAGCAAAAAAAGAGAGATTTTATTGTAGAGGGGACTAAAAAAATTCCACAGGCTTAGATGAGAAGTTTCTAAGTGTCATGGTGTCTGAGTAACATCCCGTCGAAGATTGCAACCATTTTGCACTTTGGACTCATAAGGGATTCTAGTGGTTGAACATAGCTCATAGTGAGTAAGTGTAGCTTAGAGTGATTCAACATAGCTCAAAGTGATTTGGAACTTTTAATGACTCTACCACTTTTCGATCACTTAAATTTTTTGTTTCAAGTTCACTTTAACATACACATTTTTGTGGAGAGCAATACAAGGCAATAAATAGACAACCACCATGAATAGATAATCAACATAAGTTAACTTTCCCATCACTAAAATGTTTTTGTTTCAAATTTAGTTTAATGACAATAAATAGACGACCACCATAAATTATGCAAAGGATCATCAAATTATACACAGAGGAAAAGGCAATATTCAAAGAACAATGAGATATGAGTGACAAAGATGGGATAGGAGTGAGAGAGATTAGTCTAGGTAGCATGGTAGGGAGTGAGACCTGAGAGTGATAGAGACTTGAGAGGGATAGAGAGTTATCAGGGTGGGCAGAAAGTTATGACAATGGGAAAGGGGTTGGGAGGGATGAGACTTGAGAGATACAAAAATACCAAAGGGGAGAGAGAGAGAGGGAGTGTGGAAGAGGGGGTTGGAGTGCAATAGATTTGTATAGGTATGATGGGAGGTATGTGAGACTTGGTAGAGATGGAGTGTGAGAGAGGGGATTGAAGTGAGACTGATTAGCCTAGGTAGCATGGGAGGGAGTGAGACCTAAGAGAGAGAGACTTGAGAGGGAGAGAGATTTATTTAGTTAAGGTGGGGGGAAATACTTGAGAGAGGAAGTGGGAGAGAGAGGGAGTGGGATATAGAGGGATGGGAGACCTAAAACCTAATTAACGCTAGACCCTTAAAACCAAACACTTAAACCCTCTACCTTCTACCCTCAACACAATACCCTATGCCCTATACCCTTAACCCAATACCCTCTACCCTAATCGCTCAACCCTATACCAGCAACCCTTAAACCCTTAAACCCAACTAAACTCTATACCCTAATCCCTCAACCCTCAACCCTCAACCCTTAAACCCTTTAACCCTCAACCCTCAACCCTAAACCCTCAACCCTTAACCCTTAATCCATTTTAAACCCAAATAAAATCTCTACCCTAATCCCTAAACCCTAAACCTTAAGCCCTAAGACCTCTACCCTTAACCCTTAAATCCTAAACCCTTAAATAATCTACCCTCTACCCTAAACCCTCAACCCTATCTCTCTCTCTCTAACCTCAACCTGTTGATGGTTAAAATGACACAAACAACATTAAAACATAATATTTCTACTTTATTTCTTATGAAAAAGAAAGACAACATGTAGTAGCCTAACTCCCAAGGTCCTGGTAGTTGGTTCTCAAGTGTCTGGTGTCACTCAATCAGTTCATGCAACTATAATGTTCAAGGGGCCTGTGCTGGTAATAAAAGATTCAAGCAATGACTCTTTTTATCGAAGTAGTTCTTGTAAATCAATGGGTTTTTAAATAAAAGAAAAAAGATAGAACAAAGGGGTAAACCAGTAAGTATGAATCAAATTTATCTAGTATCTGGACATATACCTTCAACAATGAATGTTTCCTAACAAATCATCAAACCATAAGATGACACAATCCATAGCATAATCTATACCACTGCATACATTTTAGGTGCTTAATTAACTTCGCAATTACTCTTCACAAATATTTCAAGGGTTTCAAAACAACACACATTCATTCATCATTAAGGTTATAGATCAACAGACTTTTTAATAACTTCAAGTCAATGACAATCTAACAAGATAATCCTTAAATCTGGTTTCTTCTAATGATTTTCACCACATAAGAAACTATCATGCTACAACACAATCACTAGCATTTAGATGGATTATAACTTATCAGCCTTATCAAACAAACAATTTAATTCTAAATACCATATTTCGAGGAAACCTGTAATTCTCTTAACTGTAAAAAGATCAAGTACAATGTATCTCTGTAAAATCACTACAAAATTCTTTCTCCTAGCATTAGGTAAGCCAATCCAATTCTCAATTAGCCGACCTTTACAATATGATACCCATCAAGTATTTATAGATATACAAAAGTTCGAACTTCACTTCTATTTTAGGCTTTCCACCTTTTTAGGAACAACAACTTTCTTGGAAACTCAAATCTATTTGATCTTGAGTTCTTACATTTAGATGTTCAATTTAACTAAAAATAGAAGATAGAAGAAAAGAAAAGAAGTCATGCACCCCCAAGACTATTAGTGCTGTATGCATGCAACATGCAAGGAAGGAGAACATCATGCATGTGAAGCCAGATCCACAATGAACTCATCATAATTGGTGAAGACTTGTTGTAATGTATCCATTTCTAGCCTATCAACCCAACTATCCTCAAATTTAATCCGCTCCAACTCTGCTGCAGCAAATTCTTTCATACTCTTTATTTTCATCAATTCTCTACCTGTAGCTTTTATCTCTTCTTTGACTTCTACAAGACGATCTATTACCAAGTCTTCTCCATCATCCTTCTCCTGCATGAGTCCTTTAAATATTTCATTCCATTTCTCTCTAACTTGACTCAAAGGCATGCCATCTTTTGTCATCACATTCACATCTACAATTATGGCCATGACTGCTTCCAACTCTTCCAACTGCTCAGTTAAATTATTAACTGCTTCCTGAACCTCATCCTTGTGCTTGCTCAAAAAGCCAGTCCTAAACTTGAGTATGTGAGAAGTCTTCTCCACAAAGTCTTTGTTATCATCCTCAAGTATAGATTGTTCTAGAAGAGTAGTTAGAGGCAATGTATTTACTTTTTCTAACTTTTCACTATACTCCTTATACTCTTCTTCTTGTTTTTCTAATGCCTCAATGTACTGATGCATCTCTTTTATTACTTCTTCCGCCTCCTTGTAGGCTTCAAATCCTTTTGCTAAAACCTCACCTACCTCACGATTCAATTTGTCTATCCATTTGTCTACCATCTCTGCCTTACCTCTAACTTGCACCAAATCATCTACCTCCTTTTTGCTTAACAAAATAGGAGTCTCAATGGCTGCAACTTGTTGTGACCTTGAAGAGGAGACACTCTGCAAGAATGAATGCAACTGATCCAATTGAGCTTTAAGCTCATCTTTCTTTTGCTTGTCCTTCATCATTCTTGATTTAGTTGTTGAAGCCACTACATCAATCAAATCCATTTGTTGATTCCTAGCGGGTCTTCCCAAATTGATTGTACTCAGCTGATAGTCTGTTAGCTGCATATCCCCCACCTCCTTTTCTATCATAGGCATGTCACATTCAACAACTATCTCCCCTTTATCTACGAGTCTGGTAGAATATAAGATTTTAGCCTTCTTCTTAGGCCTTTCTTATTCAATCTCCTTCATCATGTCTTCCCAATTAAGAGGTTGAGGAGGTGTTCTTGCTCTCTTCTGCAGGTCTAACTTCAACCAAATAGGAGCACTTGGAGCAATAGTCATCATAGAGGAAGAGGGAGCAACAACTGTAGAAGGTGGCTGCATACTCACTTGATATTGGGATTCAACCCCTACTTTCTCTTGTTGTTCTTGTAGTATATGCATTTGCACAAGTCTTTCAGCCTCTTCTTTGTCCTTCTGTCCTTGTATTTTCTTATCTTCCTCTTCTTTTCTCAACCTTTCTTCCTCCAACTGATTTTTCTCTACTCTTTCCTTTTCCAACCTTTCCTTTTCTAATTCTTCTTTCTCTATTCTTTCTCTTTCTAGAGCTTCCTTTTCCACTTTCTCTTTTTCTAAGGCCTCTAGTCTTTCCCTTTCTAACCTTTCGGCCTCCAAGATCTTAAGTTTTTCAGCTTCGGCTTCTTCTTCCTGTTGTTTCCTAATCAGATCTTTGACCTCTTTTTCCTTCCTTATCTTTTTTGCTCCTTCCTCTTTTTGTCGAGCTTCTTCTGCGAGTCTCAACCTAGCAACTAGGATTTCCTTTTCCCTCCGGCTTCTTGCTTTCTCCTCCTCAAGATCATGGATCTTTTGTATCAACTCTAACTTGTCATTTTCTGCTTTAACTTTAAGCTCATGTTCCCATTGCCTCCTTTGCTTCTCTGCTTCATCAGATACTGCCTCAATTTCAACTTGTTTTAACTGTAATTGTTGCTAGTGAAGTAAAGCATCAGGTTGTAACTTTGCTTCCATTTCTTTTTGTTTCTCCGCTGCAGCCCTTGCATCAGTGTAGCATCTTCAAACATTTTCCATTGCTCTTCTTGTGTCAGAATCTGCTCAATAGTATGCTCTAGAGGTATGTTCTCTTGCAAATCCTTCTCTGACAGAGTTTCATCAGAATCTGTATCAATTTCTAGAACCTCTTCCTCTACTTCTTTTCCCTTAGCAGTTTCAGCCATCCCATAAAGTGCTCCTTCCTGAACTTCTTTGCTCCTTTTCCTTGTTAGTGGGACTTGTGTGGATGACTCACCCAATGTAGGTGTAGAAACAATAGATCCTACTGGAATATCTCCTTCTGGTGCTCCTTCCGGTGCTCCTTCTTCATCCTCTACCACCTTAAGTTCTATTTCTTCAACGTCTAGAGGAAGGAATTCTAATGGCTCCTTGGGAGGTGTCTTCCTCTTGATTCTCTTATATCCTTTGCCCTTTTTAAGAATAGGTCCTTGGGAAGCTTGAGCTCTCATCATTAACCATTGTATACTCCTATCCAAGACTGTCCTTCCAATCTTCTTGATGTCAATTGTCTCTTCAGCATCCCAGTCAATTGGATCCAGGCTCTTGGTGCCAATGTTCAAAGCTTTGTATGAAGGATCCAATACAATTCCATCATCCACTAACATGTTAGGAATATTTTCTTTAACACCTAACTCTGCCATAAGTGCAACTGGCAATCTTTCATAATTCTTCTTCCTCAAATCATACTCATCCTGCCGATCACTCCAAAAATCTTCTAAAAAGTTGAAATGCCTAGTGAATACTGAAGGCAATAAAGCATACATCTTCTTCTTTGGATCAAAATACTTGTGAGTTGTATACAATCCTAATTTCAATTGTGTCAACTGATTACAAACCACCTTTGCTCCCTTCAAATGTTGATAGCTATATTCCCCCAACTTCATGGGAAACTTATGACATCCAGTCTTGTGCTTGATCCTAAACTGAGCATTAACTCCAATGGCTTGATATACGAATTCCATTAGCACTATCCTGTTACTGCAGCACCTTGGAAGTAAATGTGGATGGCCTTCAAAACCAAATAACCTAAAGTATGTAAATTTGGGGTATTGGATATACCAACTCCCCCATTTAGCAATGAATGCCATGGCTTCCTGACTTAACCGGTATCCTGCATATCCATTCATCTGATTGATGACCACATATAAAAATGCATCATTGACCCTTTTGAAATGAATCTCAGCAACTTGAAGAGATAATTGATCATAGTGCTCCCATACCTTCTTTTGCCCATCCAAGGCTCCCATTATACCTACTTTGTTTAATCTTGGGAAAATCCCCAATCTTGCTGCAACATAAACCACATAAGAAGTCATGAAGAAAGATTTAGTCTGTCTAATCCTTGTGAGCTGATCATGTATGGCATTAGAAACAATCATTGACCAATCAAACTAATAGTCACCCTGTAAGATTACTTGAATGAAATAAAACCTCCATTCTTTGAAGTGGAAGGCATCCCTCTTCCCAAACACTCTGGACAACATCAATATTAAATCATACATCTCCTTCTTGAAATTTGTCCTTTTAGGTTGATCTGCAAGTTTGCTCAAGGATTTATTCTTTGTTCTTAACCATTTTTTGTTTAAGTGAGACTTATTGGAGTCTTTATGCTTGCTATATTTCTCCAATGCCTCTGCTTCAGTTAGGTGCACCAAGTTCTTGGGATCAGGAACACTAAATATACTTTGGAACATTTGAGGAGTAAGATCAATAATCACATTATTCTGTGAATCCATGCATAGTCTTGTAGGAATTGTAAGTACTGGCCACTGTTAATATCAACTCCAGACACTGAACTGATAGAGGGAACATAGTGATATGTGCAAGACCAGAGTCAACAATCCTTTGTGTTCTCCCTGTCAAGTTTTCTCGTTCTGCAAAGGTCTCTTCATGTAATTCTTCAAAGCTGTACTAGCCCAGATTGGTATCCATAATATCTGACCAGTCTAATTCCACCTTGCTCACTTTCACCACCGGATTCCTATGATCATACCTCAATGTATAAGGCAGCTGTTCTGGCTTCACCTTCTTTATTTTTGGTGCTGTCTTTGATGTTCTAGCCTATTGATTCCTCTGAGCAGCCTCCCTTGATGTTCCTGACATCTTTCAATTTTCCTGTAAGCAAACCTCTGATTAGATCTTTAGATATCATCATAAAACATGCTTTTAAAATATACCTATTACACATACATTGGAGCCGGAACCAAACAAAAACTAAAAACAATCTCTTTTACAACACTGCCGGACTCGGAGCCAAAATCGATACAAAAATTTATCTAGTAATGAACGGGCTCGGAGTCAGAATCGGGGAGGTTATCGGAATCGGGATCGGAATAAAAAATGGATTTGGTTTTCTTCAAATTTTTAATTTTCATATTCTATTTCCATTCCGCCTCCGCTTCCGCCTTGGTCATCTTTATTTTGAAAGAAGATTTTCTCATTATGCATGGAGCCAGATACGAGATAGAAATGGAATCGATAACCTTTGCAAAACCTAATTCTCAAGTTCAAAACAGATTCCGATCCCGCCTCCGCCCAGATTCACCATGACATCATCAATGATTTTATCGATTTAACTCCAAACTTGATGACTAAAACCAAGGTCATATTAGATGCAAAGAAAAGGCTTTAAAATATTAAACTCATATGACCATGAGGAACAATTGAATCGTAAGATATCATATTTTAATCATTTTTTAAAGTGATTATAGAGACCAACGAAACCCTAATCTAATAAACATGATAAAAATTAGGTCATGGATTTTAAACCTTGCCATTTTACCAGACCGCCAAACATGACAAAAACCTAAGTAAAATGATGCAACAATTTTACCCTAACTCACTGTAAAATCTCTAATCTACCTCACTGTAGATTTCTAATCTAACTAACCACCCTTTAAAAACCTAAACTTAAATCAACTCACTGTAAATCCAAAACAACACGACGCAATCACAACTAAATCATGAAAGCGACCGTGCCCTAAAATAGAAAAAAATGACACAATGGTACAAGAAAACAAAGATTAAAGTAAGATAAAAAAGATCAAACAAGAACCTGCTCATTCAATCATATCAATAATCATAGATTTGCCTTAAAAAAAAATGATTGAACACACAAGCAGATATAAAGTAAAAAAAAACAATCACGACCGTAAATCAACAAAGAACAACAAAGATAAGAAACCTACCTCAAACGCTAACAAACCCAAGATAAATTTTTGAATTGATTCACACACAATATCCCTTCTCTATCTCGATCAATTTTCTCAAACGAACTCTACTACTGCTCTTTCGTGCTCTTAGATCTTTAACAATAACAATAATGATCGGTTTGACCCTTAATAAAGGTAAATATGTGAATTTCTACCTACACTGACAACCACCATTAATGCATTAAAGCATGGTAAAGGCAGAATAGGAACTGTAAGAGAACAAACACTCATCTATAGTGCAACTTCAGTCAAAAAAGTCAACGACCCAAAATGGCGGGGGCGGAATTGAAATAGAAACTGATTCAAAACCTTTTGAGAAATTTCCAAAATTCATTCCAATTCGGGTTCCGGTTCTGCCAACTAAACATAAAACAAAACAAAACAAAACAAGCAAAACAAAAGACTGACATGACAAAACTAAACGAAAAGACAAGACCAAAACCAAAATTCAAAATAGCGGAGGCGGGGGAGGAATCGACTATGATCTTGCAATTTTCAATAAAAACTAAGTTAACACCCATTCCGGCTCTGGTTCCACTGAAGACAAAACAAAGGATATAAACAAAAAGACTGTCGAGATGAAAACCAAAACAAGTTTCAAAGGAACATTTAGAACCCGATTCTGTTCTGGTTCCGATTCTGATAGAGAAACCAAAGAAAAACAAAGTATTGGCAAAAATAGACTCCAAACTTTGTTTCCAAAAACAACTAAGTACAAAAATCACAAAGGGGGACCCATTTTGACCAAGGCAAAAGATGGGGTGGTTATGCAAGGCATAACACAACCCTCAACCCTCAACCCTCAACCCTATACCCTTAACCCTTAAAACCCTAAACCATTAAACCCTCTACCCTTATACCGTAAACCCTTAAGCCCTATACCCTAAAATGTTAAACCCTCTACCCTCTATCCTTAAACCTCTACCCTCTACCCTCTCTCTCTCAACCCTACACCCTCTACCCTTAAATCATAAACCCTAAACCCTAAACCCTAAAACCTAGGCCCTAAACCCTCTACCCTTAACTCTTAAACCCTAAACCCTTAAACCATCTACCCTCTACCCTCTACCTTTAACCCTCTACCCTAAACCCTCTCTCTCTCTCTACCCTCTAATCTTAACCCTCAACCCTCAAACCTCTACCCTCAACCCTAAAACCCTCAACCCTCAACACTCAACCATCTACCCTCTACCCTTAACCCTTAAACCCTAAACCCTTAAACTCTCTACCCTTAAACCATAAACCCTAAACCCTAAAAACTTAAACCCTATACCCTAAACCATTAAACCCTCTACCCTCTACCCTCAACCCTCAACCCTCAACCCTCAACCCTCAACCCTCAACCCTCAACCCTCATCCCTCAACCCTCAACCCTCAACCCTCAACCCTCCAACCCTCTCTCTCTTTGTATATTAACCCTACACCCTCTACCCTTAAACCATAAAATGTAAACCCTAAACCCTCTACCCTTAATCCTTAAACCCTAAACCCTTAAATCGTCTACCCTCCACCCTTACCCCTCTACCCTCTACCCTCTCTCTCTCTCTCTCTACCATCCACCCTCCACCCTCTACCCTCTACCCTCCACCCTCCACCCTCCACCCTCAACCATCAACCCTTAAACCCTAAAATCCTCAACCCTCTACCCTTAACCCTTAAAACCTAAACCCTTAAATCCTTGAACCTTAAACCATAAATCATAAACCGTAAACCCTAAACCCTTAAACCCTATACCCTAAACCCTTAAACCCTCTACCTCTACCATTAACCCTCTACCCTCTACCCTCTACCATCAAGCCTAAACCATCAACCTTATCTCTCTCTCTCAACCCTACACTCTCTACCCTTAAATTGTAAACCCTAAACCCTAAACCGTAAACCCTAAAACCTCTACCCTTAACCCTTAAACCCTAAACCCTTAAACTATCTACCCTCTACCCTTAACCCTCTACCCTCTACCCTCTCTCTCTACCCTCTACCCTCTACCCTCAACCCTCAACCCTCAACCCTCAACCCTTAAACCATAAAACCTTCAACCCTTGACCTTCAACCCTCAACCCTAAACCCTTAAAACCTTAAACTCTAAACCTTTAAACCGTCTACCCTCAACCCTCAACCCTCAACCCTCAACCCTCAACCCTCAACCCTCAACCCTCAACCCTAAACCCCAACCCTCTCTCTCTCTTGCTCTCTATCCTCAACCCTTAAAACCTAAAACCCTCAACCCTCTCTCTCTCTTGCTCTCTATCCTCAACCCTTAAACCCTAAAACCCTCAACCCTCAACCCTCAACCCTCTACCCTTAACACTTAAATCCTAACCCCTTAAACCCTTTACCCTTAAACCCTCTACCCTCTACCCTCTACCCTCTACCCTCTACCCTTAACCCTAAAACCCTAAACCCTTAAACTGTCTACCCTCTACCCTTAACCCTCTACACTCTACACTCTACCCTCAACCCAAGAACCTCTACCCTCAATACTTAAACCCTAAAACCCACAACCCTCTACCCTTAACACTTAAACCATAACCCATTAAACCCTCTACCTTAAACCCTAAACCCTTAAACCGTCTACCCTCTACACTTAACCCTCAACCCTCAACCCTCAACCCTCAACCCTCAACCCTCAACCCTAAAACCTAAACCCTCTCTCTCTCTCTACCCTCTACTCTTAACCCTTAACCCTTAATCCTCTACCCTCTACCCTCTACCCTCTACCCTCTACCATTAACCCTAAAACCCTCAACCCTCAACCCTCAAACCTCTACCCTTAACCCTTAAGCCTTAAATCCTTAAAACCTCTACCCTTAAACCGTAAACCATAAACCCTCTACCCTTAACCCTTAAACCCTAAACCCTTAAACCATCTACTCTCTACCCTTAACCCTATACACACTACCCTCAACCTTAAACCTTCAACCCTCTCTCTCTCTACCCTCAACCCTTTACCATCAACCCTCAACCCTAAAACCCTAAAACCCTCAACCCTCTACCCTTAACCCTTAAACCCTAAACCCTAAACCCTCTACCGTTAACCCTTAAACCCTAAACCCCTAAATCATCTACCCTTAACCCTCTACCCTCAACCCTAAACCTTGAGAGACAGAGGCTAAACCTTGAGAGAGAGAGGGGGTGGGGGGAGATACCTTAGAGAGAGAGGGAGGGGGTAGGAGGGAGACACTTGAGAGAGAGGGAGAGAGAGGGAGAGGGAGAAAAAGTGGGAGAGAGGGGTGGGAGGGAGAGACCTAAGAGAGTAGGAGAGAGAGGGAGTGGGAGATAGAGGGATGAGAGAGAGATATAAGAGAAACCTAAGAGAGAGGGAGAGGGAGACAAAGTGGGAGAGAGGGGTGGGAGGGAGAGACCCGAGAGAGTAGGAGAGAGAGGGAGTGGGAGATAGAGGGATGGGAGAGAGATATAAGAGAAACCTAAGAGAGAGGGAGAGAGAGAGGGAGATAGACGCCCATAGAGATAGAGGGAGTGAGAGAGAGAGGGAGTGGGAGAGAGATAAAAGGTGTATGAGAGAGAGGAAGAGATGGTGGGAGGGAGATACTTGAGAGAGAGGGAGAGAAAGAGAGGGAGTGAGATAGGGAGGGAGTGGGAGAGAGTTAGAGGGAGTGACTATGAGAGTGAGAGGGGATAGGAGGGGGAGACTTGAAAAAGAGAGAGAGGGAGAGGGGGTATGAGGGAGATACTTGAGAGAGAGAGAGAGAGGGTAGGAGGGAGAGACTTGAAATAGAGAGAGAAAGAGAGAAATATAATGACCTAAGAGAGGGATATGGAGTGAGAGACAAAAAGACCAGAGGGGGAGGGATATGGAGTGTGAGAAAGAGGGTTAGAGTGAGATAGATTTATCTAGGTAGGGTGGGAGGGAGCGAGACCTAAGAGAGGGGATTGGAGTGAGAGAGAGTAGTCTAGGTAGCGTGGGAGGGAGTGAGACCTAAGAGAGAGAGAATTTAGAGGGATTTAGAGTTATCCAATTAGGTTAAGGAAGCAAAGAGCGTATGAAAGGTAAAACCTCAACTATCCATCTATGATCATAAACCACACACTCTCAACATTATCAAAGTGGTCGACCAAAGAGAGGGGAGAGTTAGATTTTGTTCAAAGTAGGTCATTTGGTGTATGAAATTTTTTGTGCTCACCAAATGACCTACTTTGGATGAGTGAATTAATAGGATTTTCTAAGTTTCCTCATATTTTCGTCTTTGCTCATCATCATGTTTGCACATCTTTCAATGCAATTTTATAAAAAACCTGTGATGGCATTAAACTCTCTCTTAGTTATCTAATATATAATTCTTTTTTCGTTTTAATTCAGTTGAGGTTTTGATCCACAATTTTTATTGTAAATGCCTATGTTTTTGGTCAAAAATCACTATGTGCTAGTTTTAGGATATATTTTTACTTGTTCATCGAAACACGATACAAATTACATTTTTTTAAACAAGACTCCATTCTACACATGATGATTTTTTTTCAATTTTCTATTAGTTTTCAATTTTTTTGGGTGGGAGCACACTCAAATATTTTAAGCTTTTCAACATGTGTCCACTTTCAAAATTCATAAAATATTATATATTCATTAAAATAATTATCCGAAAGATCAAGGATAAACTACATGGTGTTAGCTAATTTCTCACAATTCAAAAATTTCAAATTCTAAAAAAAAAAAATCAAAAAGGGGGGAGCCCTTAGGTGCTATGCTATTTTTTTGATAAAAATAGGACCTATTTTGGACCCCCCTTTTTAAGACCCTTAATCTTCATTAATTTCAAAAAGAATTAGTATCTTAGAAACTAGACTCAAAGCACTTCAACTCTTGTTCTTGCTGCATCTTGAAATTTTGAACGTAACTATCTTCATTTTCTCGTGCAAATTAGATTTTGCTGATTTCAAAAAATGAAAGTGGCATCTTAAGAGCCAAAATTGTGTCACAGATCCATGCACTTACCCTCCCCATGAATTAGCATTTCATCTCAAATGTCTCATCAACATGTTCCTACCTTATCAAATCCACCTCAATCTTTGTTATGAAAAGGTGTGTTGTCCACCTTACATAATGTTCTAATGTAATATTTTATTTATTATATGGTGCACCTAGGGAATCTAGGTATGCATGCATCACATGGGTCTAGCATGTTTGGGCCACTTTATGTGTTGTATATAACATTGGATTACATATTTAATGTGGGGTTTCATGTGGGAATAATATTTAATATTGGACAAAACCCACTACCAACATTAAATGAGGGGTTAATGGTTGTGTAAGCTCATGGTATGAGTTACATGGTTATATGTAATACCAATTGGTGGTTTTGTGTGAGATTTTTTCTATAAAATAAAACACATGGGTAGTTGTCTAAGGTTGGATATTTGGCTATTTTCCTAAGGGGTTGTGAGCATCTCTTGTTAGCATTTGTGAGGGTTAAAAAATGGAATGGGTTATGTGGTTACATGCTTGTTCACATGGAGTGCTTATAGAGGGTTTGATGTTTTAAAGGTATTCATGGAGGACTTTGAAGATGTATTGTAATCTTTATTACTGAATAATACATGAGTGATGGATGCTTTTGGAGGCTGGGTTTTTCCCTCTTGAGGGTTCTCCTAGGGTATATATTTTGTGTCAAATTTGATGGCATGTTGTCTATTATTTTGCATATGGATTTTGAATATTTGCTTGCAGAGATTTCTCTATTTGGGTTATGTGGAAATTATCTTGGGTGGATGCATATTTCCTTTCATTTGGTATTAGAGCCATGGTTGTGGTTTGTATAACCCTTTTTGGAGATCTAGTGCATAGTTGAATCCAGGGTTTACATGGAAAGAATAAATACATTGCAAGATATGAGGGTTTTGTGCAGGTGTTTTTTCTAGATTTGGGGTTTTGGGGTTGCAAATTTGTGGTTATTTTTTGCAGATCTAGGTTTATGAGTCTTTGTTGGAAAAAAGGTTCTTTATAGATGTTCATCATGAGGGTTTTGTAGGGGAAATGTTGTAGATGACCCCTCGGTACAAAATAGACCTTAGGTCATTGGATCTAGGAGGCCTGAGACAAGAAGATTGAAATAAAATTTGGCCTATTTTGGTTATAGGAAAAATGCAATTTTTTTTGCCCCTTGCCCAATTCATCCATACGACTGCCAATTTGTAGAAAAAATAAAAAGATAAATTTAATTTCTGCAAAATTATTTTATTAAAACCCTAATTTTATTTTTAAATTTTACTGTTGGGGGTGCAGGGGGGGATGCACATACCTCTTGACCACATGCAGTACCTACCAATATCCCTAAACAGTGGGGCCTTTGGCCCCCAGCTTCGGTCCCCAGTTTGATAGGGTGGTTGGAAAACTTAATATAAATCTGCCAAACAAAAATTTAAAATGTTGCTCAATTTTTATTTTAACCACTGTTAATTTTTTTTATTAAACCAAAATTTTTAAAGCCACTAGGTTCAACTACCTATGGGTGGCACCGCTTAAGGGCCACCTTCTTTTGGTCTATATGCCCAAATTATGCAACTTTTTTCCAAGGGGTATAAATTTTTCCTAGGGTTTCCTTTTGTTGATTTCTTATACTCGTTTGAAAGGTGGTTCCATGTACTTTGCTATGGTATCAATGGTTTTTCTAGATTTTGAATTTTTGAAAATGATTTTCTTATTGGAAGTTGGATATTTTTTTAGGGTTGGAGAGGTCATAACTTGTGCATATGGAGTCAAATTTTGGAATATTTATAGTCAACGAAAAGCTTGTTCATAGCACTACATAGTGGATTAGATTTGGATTTTTTTTGCTATTAATACATAATTATTATCTTTGGATTTAGTGTTTGTGTATCATGATATCAATTGGAGGTAGGAATTATGCTTCATTGTGATAAATAATGTGGCATCTCTTGGATGGCTTATTATTTTTATGCATTGGAATGATGGAAGATGAGAGAATTCATGTGTGATATGGTGGTCACATTGATTCTCGTTACATGTATATTGATGGAACACATGGATCACTTTGATTCCTTGATGGTGTATGTTTGAGTTTACTTGTTTACCCCTTCTGAAATGTATACAACAAATGGGAGAATGTTAGGAAAATATGTGTTGTCCACCTTGCATAATGTTACAATAAAATATTTATTTATTATGTGGTGCACCTAGGGAATCTAGGATGTGTGCATCAAAATAGGTCTAACATTCTTGGGGCCACTTTATGTGTTTTATGTAACATGGATTAAATATTTAATGTGGGGTTGCACATGGGAATGATATTTGATATTGGGAAAAACTCACTACCAATATTAAATGAGGGGTTAATGGTTTCTTAAGCTCATGGTCTGAGTCACATGGATTTATGTAATATCACTTGGTGGTTTTGTGTGAGCTTATTTCTATAAAAATAAACACATTGGTAGTTTTGTAAGGTTGGATAGTTTTCTATTTGGCTAAGGGGTTGAGAGAATCTCTTGTTAGCATTTGTGAGGGTTGAAGCATGTCATGGGATGTGTGGTTACATTATTTTTCACATGGAGTGCTTGATGTTTCAAAGGTATTCATTGAGGACTCTGAAGATGTGTTGTAATATTTATTGATGAATAATACATGAGTTATGGATTCTTTTGGAGGCTATGTTTATCCCTCTTGAGGGTTTTCCCAAGGTATATCTTGTGTTGTATTTGATGGTATGTTGTCTATTCTTTTTCATATAGATTCTGAATACTTATTTGTATATATTTCTCTTTTTGGGTTATGTGGAAATTATCTTTGGTGGATGCATATTTACTTTCAATATTCACCTCCACCTATTTAAAATTTCATATACTATCTTCCACCTTTAACCATTCCTCAAATAATTCCAACCCACACTACAATTGAATAATACATGTCTTATCATTTAAATTCATATCAAACCACATCACATTACTAAAATAGTTCCCATCAAACTAAAATTCCAACACTTACATCATATTAATCAAACTATCAATCCAATCAAATTAGTACACCACCACTCACATAATATCAATATAATTACCAATATAATCAAAGAATAATTCTAGCATAAACATCATATTAACAAAGATATTAATTAATTATCCCATTTAAAAGTCTTGTTGACTCTATTATTCAATAACCCCAAATTTTTAGATCTATCAATTGCATACCTTGTAATCCACCTCTTGCATTCACTTCCTTTGATCAAGAATGGTAGGAGATGAAAACTTATCTTAATGGACTATAAAGGAGGACTGTGATTCAACAAAAAAATGCAAGTTAAAAGATCATTTTATTGATTCTTTCAATCAAATTATTATAATAAAATTATTTCATCCTAGCTTTTAAGTTCCTATATTCAATAAATGTAAAGGAAATGGAGACCCTCACGATCATGTGAAAGAATTTTCATAGCTTTCCAAGAGGTCTCTTATAGTGAGATGTACTTGTTAAGACTTTTTCCTCAAAGTTTAGGAGCTCAAGCATCTGAGTGGTTCATGCACCTACCTTTATGATCTATCAAAATGTTTGTTGACTTATCTAAGAAGTTTTTTGTACAATTTTATTATGATATTGATCATGGTATTATAGTGATAGAACTATGTAATGCTAAGAAATTAAATAGTGAAATATTTTCCTCCCATTTATAATGATGGAGGGGTATTGAAAGTTGATTCCCATGGCCCATACCTAAAAAAACTTGTCACCATATTTGTTCAAAATATTAATAAAGAAATGGTATTCCTTCTAACTATTTATCTAAAATTGATGAGATTATTTAAAAAAGGTTTACTATTGAAAATATATCATTTCTAAGGGTTTAGCCAAACTATACAATAAAAATAATAACTAGTCTAATGATAAGCCTAAATTTTAGGCTAACAAAAATGTTGTAAGTGATGGAGCCACCAATTTAAAACACATTCAAATAACCCAGTTCTCTCAAGAATCTAAAGTTGTATAAAATATTCAATTGAATAAAAACATCACTATTCCATAAGGATAACCAAAGAAAAATTCTACTCCAAGGCATAAGTACAATTACTTTGGGAACCTCTAAAGGTTGTCTTTCAAAAAATAGTAAAAGAAAATATTGTAACATTTCCTACAACTAGACATTTTGATGAAAATAAACCCAAACCCACATGGTATAAATAAAATTAATATTGTGAATACCATTGTGTTGAAGGCCACTCCATGAGTAAGTGTATGAAGCTTAATAACTATATATAGGATCTTATTAATAATCGAGATATTGAAATTGGAGGGAGCTTATACACTTCACTAAAATAATAATTGGGTATATATCAATACCCTTTTCCCAAGGATGACCAAGGTTAGTCCCTTAATAATCATACCAATTGCATAAATTCTAAAAAATATTCATCCTCTAAATTCCATGATTCTATTGTAGGACATATTGAACAAATAGACATGCAAGTTCCTACCATTAAGATTAAATCTTTTGATTATGCCATAACTACAAGGCATGGTAGAGTAAATTTCCAAGGAGCTTCTTTACCCTCATATTCTCCACATCTTAATCAATATAATTTTTTTGAACACATTGGAAAAATTTCATACATGGATTTTCATCTTGGAGTTAAAAAATACCCTATCCATAGAGATATATTGATTCATGTCTTGCAAGAATCTTGAGTACCTAATAATATCAACTCTACATAATTTCAAGCTCTTGTACGCCATATTTAATTCACCTATTAGATATCTTTTAGTTAGAATTATATGCCTCCTATCAACCCATCCCAAATTAATGCCCTTTATATTGAAGCCTTTATTACTACACACAAAATAAAAAAAGTCCTCTTAGATAATGGGTCTAGCTTAAATTTGTGCACTTTGAGACTTGTCAAATATTTGGGATAATCTATAGATAACTTAGAGCCATATATCATTACCATAAAGGATTATGATAACACAAAAATAGAATTAGAAGGAACCATCTATCTTCCCATTTAGGCAGGTCTTGTATTTTAGTAGACTACTTGTCATGTTATCAATATTGACCTACCCTATAACCTTCTCCTTGGTCATCCATTGATCCATTTCATGCAATAGTTTTCATCCACTTACTACCAATGCTTAAAATTCTCCCATTATGATGTTGAGGTTACCATTCAAGACGATCCACAAACTTTAAAATGTTACAAAATAATAAAGGCCACTTATCATAAAGATAGTAATTGTCTAAACATCAATATTTCCATGAGAAAAATTCAAAATCATTATCCTCCTACATTAATCCCAAAACCATTGCATCCACATCGTCTTCCAAAACCCAAGGTCAATTTTGTTAAGACTAGTTGTGGAGAATATGAGTTACATAATACCTTCCATTTTGGAAATAGTCTCTCCCCCCATGAACTTATGATTGCCCTCAAAATTGAATTTAAAATATTCAAAAAATCATACAAAGTGGGCCTATTATGTTAGTATCAATTGGAGTTTTGGATGATGAAAATATTGAGGATCCTATTGATGCATGTATATACAAATATGAAAGAAAGTTTTCACATAAATATTTGAAACATATTTATCGTAGATCCTAGCATATATGTGAAAATATAACCTACAAGGGTAAAGGATTAGGTCTACATGAGAAGTTTTTTCTTGATCAAATTCAAGTAAATCAATATTCTTACTATCATGGGCTAGGATACAAGTAAGGAAAGTAATGTATCATAAAAAAATTGTGAGTATAGAGGAAAAAACTGACAATATTGAAAACACCATGAGATGGATAATCATTTCCTCTTTCAAAGGTGTATATATAACCAAAATATTCCATGAAACTTCCATACATACCATGGACCTACCCCTACAAGATCCTAAGCTAATTAATTGGGACCAACAAGAATGTTTGTCTTTAGAAGTGTTTCATAATGATGAATTACTTATTTAATTCTTAGGAATTCATAATGGTATTATAGAATGAGATCATAAAAATTCATTTGTAGTAAATTTTGACACCACTACTTACTTTTGGACATGAGAATATTTATTGTCATAAAAAGTCAAAATATAATAAAAAAATAAATGCCTCTTCGTGAAAACTACCCTGAGTTGCTCTAAAACATAGAAATAGTAAAATCAAAAGATGTTTCTAGTGATGAAAACCTCACTAAAGAATCATTAGATGAGGAAATTTAACTTCCTTTGGAACTTACACAATGGAAATAACTCTTGATAGTCTTGATTTAAAAGACAAATGACATAAATTTGGGGATAAAAGATTATCCAAAAATCACATGTATAGCTACATCCTTGAGTCCTACAAAAGAACATAGAATCGCACCAATCTTGCATAATATATTTGATATTTTTAATTGGTACTATCTTTAAATTCTTGTATTAGACCCATATATTTTTGTTCATCTAGATGCTAAATTAATAAATAAAAATATAACAAGTAAAAATATAATAAAAAAATCAATGCCTCCTCGTGAAAACTACTCTGAGTTGCTCTAAAACATAGAAATAGTAAAATTAAAAGATGTTTCTAGTGATGAAAACCTCACTAAAGAATCATTAGATGAGGAAATTGAACTTACTTTGGAACTTACACAATGGAAATAACTCTTGATAGTCTTGGTTTAAAAGACAAATGACATAAATTTGGGGATAAAAGATTATCCAAAAATCACATATATAGCTACATCCTTGAGTCCTACAAAAGAACATAGAATCTAATCAATCTTGGAAAATATATATGATATTTTTAATTGGTACTATCTTTAAATTATTGTATTAGACCCATATATTTTGGTTCATTTAGATGCTAAATTAATAAATAAAAAAATATGTAAGACACATCCTACCATTTCCCTCCTAGTTAAAGAAGATTTATATAAACTTCTAGATGTTGGATTCATACACTTTATTTATTATCTTGAATGGATATCCAATGTGGTTCTTATTATAAAAAAACTAAAAGGAATCCATGTTTGCACAAACTTTAGGTATATTAATAAAACATGTCCAAAATATAATTTTCCTCTACCTGATAGTAACATAATTTGTTGATCTCATAGCTAGTCATACAATGTTATCAATCAATTGGTTGAGGTAAATATTATAGATAATCATCCTTTGGTTATATATTTTTTCTAATGAGTCTATCTATATCAGTGAAGAACTCTCTTTATGGAAGTTATATTTTGATGATTCTTGTACTAGTAATGGAGTAGGTGCTGAAATCTTGTGTGTCACACCTTAAGGAGATTTCTTATTGAGATAATTTAGACTTGGTTTTTCCAAGTAAAAAAAATATTATTGAGTATGAGACTTTACTTATCGCTATTAAAACAATAATTCAATATAAAATATAATATCTACTTGTTTATGGTGATTCTTAGTTGATAATCAAATAGGTTAAGGATGATACTAGAAAAATGATGATGAATTGATACCTAAAAAATGGATGGTAGATAGTTCCAAATAGTATTGTACACACATATAGTTTGAACAAGTATCCTAACTTCATAATTGAACTATTGATGCACTATAACCACAATTGGACCTCTCTTAGATATGCCATAGACTAGTCAACATTGTGATTTCTTGGTTGAGAAATTACATATACCCATGTATGTGTCTCTAATTTAAAATTATATGTGAGATTTTTTGTCCTTATTCAACTTGGTACCAATAAACTTACCTCCAACATTAAAAATTCCTCCAACACACATCTCATTTCACTATCCTTGGTGATACATTATATCAAAGAGGGTTTTATTGTTCTAGTTACTTAGTGTCTAAATATGATAGATTCCAATTTTGTACTTGCAAAAGTTCATGAAAATATTCATGGTTTCCACACCAGTGGAATGATATTATATCAAAATATTTTATGGATATTTCATTTATAGCCTACCATAGAACATGATGCCTACTAGCATGTTAAATTGTGTCTTGACTATTAGCAATATGGAGACATAATTCATGGACCGACACAAGTTGTATAACCTATCATTTTTTATTTACCCTTTATTAGTGGGGTCTCGACCTTATTGGCAAGATTTATCCCTCCTCTTTTGATGGTCACAAATTCATTATCATTTCCATTGAGTATTTCACTAGGTGGGTTGAATCCATCCGCCTTAACTACACCATTGGTAAGAACCTTTCAAATTTTATAGATTGCATCATATTATTTGTCATTGGCATTCTTGCTATCATTATAATAGAGCATAGTAAGTCATTTAAAACACATGGTGTCCACACTCTATGCTATCTCTTTCATATCTAACACCATTGGTATTGAAACAAAGAAAAAATGAAACCCTAGAGATTTCACTTTAGGGTTTGGGTGCTTTTTCTAACATTTCATTTAAGATTTGAGGTAGTGGGGGGTTTGATGGATTTGGACAAGATATCAGATTGACTTACAACCTGAAAGGTGATTCAACTTGCCCTTGACTAGATCTAAAATGAAATGCAATGATTCAACTAGCCTAATAATTTAAATGATTATTCTAAAGTAAAAACAATAGATCTGAGAATTCACAAGAAAATCCAGGATACAAAAATGGATTGAGAAGGACATTATGCACTTTCTGATATGAATTTGTGAGGATCGAGTTGCCCTGGGTGACTATGTCCTAGTAGGGGGATTCCAAATCTAATTTCATAGTCCTCTGATGCTAGATGTGAGCTTCTATTTTTTGCTTGTCACACTGTCAGATCACTATTGGGTATTGTTGTAATTGAGTTTATGTTTGTTGTCAAGGTGTAGGATTTGATTACAATAATGGATAATTTACCTTCAAAATTCTCCCAATCTTCTTCAAATCTGAAACTTGTACATTCAAAGAGAGAAGAAATGTTGTGCCATTTAGGGGCATACCTTAGTCAAACCCCATGTTAGTGTTTCCATTTGGCAATGTCATGATAATGGATATTTATAGCCTACCATGGAACATGATGCCTACTAGCATGTTAAATTTTCTCTTGCCTATTAGCAATATGGAGACATAATTCATGGACCAACACAAGTTGTATAGCCTATAATTTTTTATTTACCCTTTATTAGTGGGGTCTCAACCAAATTGGAAAGATTTATCCCTCCTCTTTTGATGGTCACAAATTCATTATCATTTTCATTGAGTATTTCAATAAGTGGGTTGAATCCATCCGACCTAACTACACCATTGGTAAGAACCTTTCAAAGTTTATAGATTGCATCATATTATTTGTCGTTGGAATTCTTTCTACCATTATAATAGAACATAGTAAGTCATTTAAAAACTATGGTGTCCACACTCTATGTTCAAGCTCTTTCATATCTAACACCATTACTATTGAAAAAAGAAAAAAATAAAACCCTAGAGATTTCACTTTAGGGTTTGGGTGCTTTTCCTAACATTTAATTTAAGATTTGAGGTAGTGGGGGGTTTGATGGATTTGGAAAAGATATAGGATTGAATTACAACTTGAAAGGTGATTCAACTTTCCGTTGACCAGATCAAAAGTGAAATGCAATGATTCAACTTGCCTAATAATTTAAATGATTGTTCTAAAGTAAAAACAACAGATTTGAGAATTCACAAGAAAATTTAGGATACAAAAATGGATTGAGAAGGACATTATGCACCTGCGATATGAATTTGTGAGGACCTAGTTGCCCTGGGTGACTATGTCCTAGTAGGGTTATTCCAAATCTAATTTCACAGTCCTTTGATGCTAGATGTGAGCTTATATTTTATGCTTGTCACACTATCAGATCAATATTGGGTATTGTTGTAATTGAGTTTTTGTTTGTTGTCAAGGTGTACTGTTTGATTACAATAATGGATAATTTACCTTCAACCTTCTCCCAATCTTCTTCAAATCTGAGACCTGTACATTCAAAGAGAGAAGAAATGTTGTGCCATTTAGGGGCATACCTTAGTCAAACCCCATGTTAGTGTTTCCATTCCACAATGGAAATGTCAATGATAATGGATATTTATAGCCTACCATGGAACATGATTCCTACTAGCATGTTAAATTGTCTCTCAGCTATTAGCAATATGGAGACATAATTCATGTACCAACACAAGTTATATAGTCTATCATTTTTTATTTACCCTTTATTAGTGGGGTCTCGACCTCATTGGAAATATTTATCCCTCCTCTTTCGATGGTCACAAATTCATTATAATTTGCATTGAGTATTTCACTAAGTGGATTGAATCCATCCGTCTTAACTACACCATTGGTAAGAAGCCTTCAAAGTTTATAGATTGTATTATATTATTTTTCGTTGAAATTCTTGGTATCATTATAATAGAACATAGTAAGTGATTTAAAAACTATGGTGTCCACACTCTATGCGATCTATTTCATATCTAACACCATTGGTATTGAAACAAATAAAAAATGAAACCCTAGAGATTTCACTTTAGGGTTTGGGTTATTTTCCTAACATTTCATTTAAGATTTGGGGTAGTGGGGGGTTTGATGGATTTGGACAAGATATAGGATTGAATTACAACCTAAAAGGTGATTCAACTTGCCCTTGACTAGATAAAAAATGAAATTGGAAATGAAATGCAATGATTCAACTAGCCTAATAATTTAAATGATTTTTCTAAAGTAAAAACAATAGATCTGAGAATTCACAAGAAAATTTAGGATACAAAAATGGATTGAGAAGGACATTATGCACCTGTGATATGAATTTGTGAGGACCTAGTCGCCCTGGGTGACTATGTCCTAGTAGGGGGATTCCAAATCTAATTTCATATTCCTCTGATGCTAGATGTGAGCTTCTATTTTTTGCTTGTCACACTGTCAGATCACTGTTGGGTATTTTTGTAATTAAGTTTATGTTTGTTGTCAAGGTGTACGGTTTGATTGCAATAATGGATAATTTACCTTCAAACTTCTCCCAATCTTCTTCAAATTTGAATCCTGTACATTCAAACAGAGAAGAAATTTTGTGCCATTTAGGGGCATACCTAGTCAAAACCCATGTTAGTGTTTCCATTTACACAATGGCAACGACAATGATAATGATAAAGCTAAATTATAATGGAATAATGAATTAAAAATGGACTACAACTCACCACCCAAAAATGGATTTGTTGAAGGACTGAATTCATACAAGGTCTCCTCAAGGCTTGATTGTTGTTGGCTTTATTTTCTTGAATACCTACAAGGGTGAAATCTCACAAACGATATGAACAAACTCACATACACTTTGACATGATGCTTGGATCTTTAATTACTATAATAAATCTTCTAATGGTTTCTCTTGACTTGCGTGATAATGCTCTTGACAATAATTATTTCTCTTGATGCTAGACATCTCTTGTTAATTCTAGATAGATTGCAAATGATTCAATAACTAGTTATTTATACATGTAATTATTCTAATTTACAAAAAATAAATCTCAACAATCGAATTTAGACAACAAAAATTCAAATAAAAAATGCCAACACTAACATATTTAATTTTGGAGCCAAAATAGGGGGACTAATTCACCCTAGGTGACAATGTCCCAGTCTTATTTTTCAAGATTTAAGGTGTTAGAGGAAAAATAATAAATAAATGCTTTAGTATTACACTTTCAATTTGTTAGAAAATGATAAAATAGGCCATGAAATCTATAATTTAAGAAATTAGGTGTACAATTAGGTCCATGCATTTATGAGGGAGTAAAAAATAGCATGAAATTGTCAAGGGTGACAATTTACGATGCTACATTTATCTCCCACTTTAGTGAGAGTATGAACTTATGCCCAAACTCACACTAAAGTAGAAAATATGTCAAGAGGGGTTCAATTTTCTAGATTTTGAAGAGATAGAATGACAATGAATCTAGGGGGAATGTGCAAGCCCCCAAGATCTAGGATCCCATGGAAAACCAACATAAGCACAAAGGAACACACAGATGTATGAAATTTAGCAAGACAACACAAAGCATACATTATGACAAGAAGCATACATGATGAAATAATATGATATAACATGACTTATAGATGAAAACAAAATGAACACAAACACGATGCAAACATGAAGAAGACACACAAAAGATACACAATAAAACAAAAGGTTAGTACTAAAGGGATTTCATTCGGTAAGGCAAAGAGACCCCAGTCTTAAATTTGTCTCAAATCCCAAACGTCATCCATTGAATAAGTTTTAGTAAAAGGAATGCTCTCATGAGGAATAACAAGCCGCGTTATGCCAAACTACTCATGAGCTACATGGATCTACTAGCTAGCAAGCTATATTACACTAAGTGTCCATGCAATATGATGGATTCCACAAGGCTAACAAGTTGCGTTATGCTAAGAAATTCATGAAACACATAAATCTACTGTCAAGCAAGTTACACTATGCTCGATGACCATGTTAGAAGGGGTGCTCAAGTTCATGACCCAAAAAGCTACATTATGTTGAATCCATGAACTATCTTTCCAAAGCCTCACCTAAGAAGGTGCATAAAATTTCCTAAGAAGGTGCATAAATTTTCCTAAGAAGGTGTATAAATAGCAATCTTTCCTAAGAGGGTGCACAAATGATAATCTCACCTAAGAAGGTGCATAAAATTTCCTAAGAAGGTGCATAAATTTTCCTAAGAAGGTGTATAAATGGCAATCTTTCCTAAGAGGGTGCACAAATGATAATCTCGCCTAAGAAGGTGTATAGAATCTCCTAAGAAGGCACATAGAATCGCCTAAGAAGGCACAAAAAATTGCCTAATAAAGTGCATAAACTCACCTGAGAAGGTGCATAAAATCACCTAAGGAGGTGTAAAAGACTCACCTAAGAAGGTTCACAAATGAAATTTTTTCCTAAGAAGGCTTATAAATGATCAAGGCAAGGCCGAAACTTCTATGGGTGTTATCAACAATACCACCACAAAAGGTTATTTGTGAAAAATGACAAAGGGGTGTTGCTCAATATATGAAAATTCATAGCTTAGGGAATATGTCACACATGACATCACCAGAAAGAGAGGTCACATCATGAAATAAAAAGATAACACTTTAAGGAATACTAGCTATAATATTACCACCAAAGGGAATATCATATGCCAAGAAGAGTCAAACCATTAGAGAAAATAAAGCTTAATATTACCACCCAAGAGACACTAACATAGATCAAGAAGGCCACACTTTTATTGACAAGGTCACACTTTATAGGGGATGTATGCTATCATCACTAAAAAGGGATGATTATTTATGTAAAAAATGAGTGGGGGACTATATGGCCCCTTTAAAATATTAGTGTACTTTCTACACTAATATTTTAAGGAGACACAAAGGGATCCCTTGCTAGAAGGAATGTGCACCTAAAATAAGGCTACCTAACCCCCTTGCCCCCCAAGCGTAGGGAGAGAGGTGAGCCCAAAATGGATTATAATGTGCTACTCCTTTGAAGATGAAATATGATTGCATAAAACTTAATTTATACCTCCATGTGTGGTAGTGAGCATTGTGTGATACTATAACTACCACATGGAAAGGAGCAACAATTAATGCTACTTGTCATGCGAGAATATTGCATGATTAAGTGAAGGTCCTTTTGATGTTTTTCATTATTTTTGAAGGACAATGGCCAAGACCTTTTGTTGTTTCTTGTGTGTTGAGCTCTATGGGGACATGGATACCTTGTTCTTTTACACCACATTCTTTTCATTATAGCCAAATTGTTTCAAAAGTTGATAACCTATTCCATAAATGGCTTCCATTTCTTTCAAGGAAGGTGGTTTCTTGTAATCAATTTCATCATAAGTGGATGTATAATTTGTGTTTTCCTCCTTGTTAGCAATTGTGGAATCATATATTTTTGATGATTCAATGATATATTATGTTGATATCATTGCAACTTATTTCTATTTTTGTGATTTTGATGGTGTAATATTATATTCCCCCATGAATGTAGGTGTGAAATCTAATGACCCCCAATCATCATCCAAAAAAAATTTCATAGATGAAAGACACTCATTTTCGTCTTCAATTTGTAAAGGTTCTGTAAGTGTGAATAAGTAAACAAGACTAAAACACTTCTTAATACGACATTATATCAAAGACAAGTTAAATTGAACTAAATCAAATCAATAATCTATTGAAAGCATCATATTGCTCTCTATCTCCAAAGATTTATTAAATCATGTTGCTCTCAGATTGTGTGAGCACTATGACTGTTAAAATAACTATCTGAAGAATGAGAAAGATGCTAATGCAATGATATGGAGCTAGATGATAATACTAGATGACAAATAAACTAAACTAGCATGAATTGACATGAAAATAGATAAATGTAGCTGCAAGAGGAAGCCATGATTGTGAAAGCTTGATTGTTGGATGTTGGATGCTTGATGCTTGATGCTTGAATTCCTGCAAAGTAAGAGTGCATAAGTTAGATTATCTGGATCCTTTTTCTTGGTTCAATGAGGCTTTATTTATAGATTTCCTAGCTGTAGAAATGCACAGGGAAATCATTGAGAGGCTTGGATTCAATCTGGAGGATTGAATGGTGAGAGATGGAGGAGATTGAGAGAAATTTGGAGAATTGTCTCTACCCATGAAAAAACCAGGCAAGAGAAAAGGAAAGATTGATGGAGGAAGATTGAGAGAAGAATTTGGAATTTGTCTCCAATTTGTCTCCAAAACTTCTCATGAAGTTTCAAAGCATTAATTTTGACATATTTTAGACATAAATTAGACATAGGATACCTAATTCATTTTTGAGAAAATATAGACGGAATATTCTTGATGCCTTAATTCAAATATTTTTGATTTATTTAAATTAGGAAAGGGGAGATAAATAGTTTAATAAAACAAACTATAGAAGTTTTTTATTAAATTAAACAGAAGAATATGGCAATTAATCAATAAAGCGTTTAATCTTTATTTAATTAATTTGAGATCGATGTGATAGAATAAAATAGAGATTTGATAATTAAATCAAACAAAGCATTTATTTTTGTTTATTTAATTAAGACGAGATTGGAAGAAATTTAGAAGAATTGAACATGAGCTATAGAAATAAATATTTCTATTTATTTAAACAGTAGAGGAATTTAGGGTAATTAATCAAATAATTCATATTTAATTAATCGGATTCTCCAGACCATTTTTAGGTGTATATATTTTGCCCCTCTTCGAAGCGATGTGTTTACGTGTTGCTTCAAAGAAAATTTTGTTGCTATTGCCAAGATTGATGATAAAAATTAATTCAATGTGCCCCAAACATGCCCCAGATAGTGATATTTCAGATGATAGCCAATAATATGACCCCTCGAGAGATAAATTAATGATGTGATGATGTTTAAGATTTTTCAAATTTTTTATGATGATTTGAAAATATGATGATGATTTGATGAAGATTGGATGAAAAAATAATTTATCTCCCAAAAATGATGAAGAAAATAGAGCACACGATGAATTTTAATTAATTCCATGAATAAAATTAATTAAAATATAATAAAAACCCACCAAAATCCCCTTTTCAAAAAGTTATATATAGTCTAAAAGGTCATTTGAACCTTTTGACTTTAAAACTTTAGTGAGAGAGACATTTCAGCCAGCTGGAGTAGGATGCCAATCCCCTACCACACTCACCATTTTGAGCGCATTCGACGTTACCAGCGACCGACCGCGTATGGACCTTCGGTATGTACCCGTAAAACTCCTCTTTTTACGTGCAATTTTGTTTTTATGATTTTTAGTGTTTTTAACATTTTTATGCTAGTTTAGCACTTTCAAGCTGCATTTTAGCGCTTTCAGTCCGGTGTAGTGCTTCCATAAGCTAGATTGGTGCTTTGAGATTTAGCGCTTGCGTTATTTTCTCTAGCGCTTTCATAGGATAATGTAGCGCTTTCATGATGTAGTGCTTAGGTAGTTAGATTTAGTGCATAGATGCCATATTTTAGCGCCTAGAGAATTCTAGCGCTTTGATATGGTAGTTTAGCACATCGATAGTTTGTTATAGCGCTTTGATGAAGAGTTTCTTTGACAGATTTTTTTAGCGCATCGATGTCGTAAAACAACGCTTTGGGTAAAGTAGCACTTCAGATGCTTGTTATAGCACTTTGGAGGTGCGAAATAGTGCTTCGGATAAAGCAACGCTTTGATTGCCTATTTTAACGCATCTGATTGATAAAGTAGCGCTTCTGGGTTTTAGCACTTTGACGGACTGCTTTAGCACATCCATGTCAGAATGATAGATTTCAACTTAGTTAAGCTTGATTTCGTCAATTTCGTTCATGTCCATTCTTCGGATTGGTATGATTGATGATCCAAATTCCTAATGTTTGATTCTGATGATTTAAATAAGACCTACTCTCATGATAGGCGAGAATAATCGTATTTGTGATGATCCTCATGATAGGGAGGAAATGATTCAATATCTGATGAACCTCATGATAGGCGAGATAGGTGAGGTTTGTTGATGCTTGTTCATGAATTTTGATAAAAAATTTATACCAATTTTTGATTAGTTCGATAGTAGAATGACTCTTGATTTCTTGAATTAGTGCACTGATTGTAAATTTGTTATGATGATAGGAGCATTTGGGTACTCTCCAGATGCAAGAGCGGCTTCCTTGGATGACTAATTTGATACCTCATCTGAATCTAGATGAGATTCAGGTTATAGGTTGATGTGGCTTGACTAGTTTACTTGATATGCCACAGATAGGATTAATCGGGGTCTCCTTACTGCTTTAGCTAAGAGATGGAACAATGACCATAACACTTTTCATTTACCCACTGGTGAGATGACGATCACACCCGAGGATGTGTGGTGGATTTTGCTGATTCCATTCATGGGAGATTGTAGTATATGATTTGCATGAGGCTAGTGGGAGTGATGCTCTCTGCAGAGTGTTTCAGGATCCTCATATTGCAAGCCTGAGTGTCCGATGGAAGACGATTGTTGATGCCTACGCTACACTTCCAGCATTGCTTGCTGGATTCATTGGAGGTTTCCTTTGCCCTGATCACAGGTCAAAGGAATTTCTTGTGGGTTGGGGCTAGATATTAGAGAGCATGGTCATACATGGTATGAGATATGCATGGGGATGTGCACGCTGGTGCATATTTATCATGATCTACATTATACCTTGGGGCTTAGAGTCTATCAACAGGGATGACCCTGTTACAGGTGTGGGCATGGGAGCAATTTTCTATTTCTCATCCATTTCTAGTGATCGACAAACCAGCAGGTAGACCATATGTGTTTCGATACAGAGGTTGGCCTACCCAGGTTTAGATGGGTAAGTTAAAGCATTGGAGGCGGGTTCTTGACGATACAGAGAGCGTCATCTAGAGGCCATACCTAGACTATGAGAAATGGGATGAGCACGATGCAATGCTCAGATACCTCTATGATTCTATGTACTTGATTGGCCGGACACCTTCCATGTTGGAGAGATTCTTGCTATGATGAGTCTCTAGATAATATGGCATTGTACAGTGTATTCCACAGGGAGTTGCTCACTATGCTAGGCAGCGGAGTGATGTAGCTAATTGGGGGCCATGTCTATCATATGAGGCCACTGTACAGGGATATAGAGTATTGCGACCGTCACCTTGGGACATGCACATAGACATTGTAGAGGCGACAATGACAAAGGAGTATGCTACATTTTTGGCTTTGACTCCACACCCTCACATCACCATTCCATACGAGCCAGCACTATTACCCGTAGAGGAGGATGCTGCCGAGGGTTCAGAGGATAGTGGGGGTAGGGGTGATACTTCATCAAGTAGTAGCTTAGATGGTGGTAGTGATGATAGCAACAATGATGACAGTGATGGTGGCGATGGAGGTGGCAGAGGGACAGGGCCAGTCAGTGCAAACCTTCATCTAGTAGGCCTTGTAAGAGGCAAGCATTGGCAGTGCAATTAGTGGATCATCAGAGATAGATCATGGGTCTCCAAACATAGATTCAAATGCTATAGGGACAACTGGTACAGGCTTAGGGTTTGCTAGTTTAGACATAGATGCAGATGCAAGCTCAAGATCAAGTCCATGCTTAGGCATTAGTGCAGGTACAGGGATAGTTGGCCGTTGTGCAGACTTAGGTTGCCACATTGACAGGTGAGCAAGATAGTGCATGACACATTGCTGAGAGGGCACTAGAGACAGCCGAGACCTTACAAAGAGTGGCCAATGGTACTTCAGTGGCCGATTATATGAGAGAGGTTCTATGGGCCAATCAAGAGGCAGAGTTCTATCGGGGTAGATACCATGATGCAGTGCCTGCTGATCACAGAGTTAGCTATGCCCCTTCGAGATCTGGTCAGACTCACACCAGGACAGTCAATGAGGGTGTGACACAGTCTCCTCAAGGAGATCCCAGAGATCCTGGTACTTCCGGGGGTGGTGGTGGTACTGGTCCCGTTGGGCTTGCTCATTCTGGCAGTAGCAGATCATATATGCCATTGTGATTTTGAGACTCTTTTTCGAGACATGATGTATACTGCGATGTAGCTCATTTTTGATGATGTATCTTTACTTCAGACTTTATTGTACACTTGACACTGATGATATATATATGATGCAGTTGATTTGATCCTATGACGGTTTATGATTTCTATGTGATGGATGCATTTATTTCAAATGATGTATCATGTGATGTTTCTATATGAAAGCTTTTATTTTAAATGTGACGATGATTATGATGAATGTACGTGCAAAATATTTGATTTATGGATGTACGATGTGATGTATAAATTTATAAATGATAATAATGACATCATGACTTGCATTTATTTTATGTAATGAAATGTATGGATATATGGATGTATGGATAACATAATGTTTATAATGATGATGTAATGATGAAAATGATGATAATGAATGAATTAACGATGAGGGGGTGATTTCTATATGTTTTTGGATGATTTTGGATTTTGTGTCAAGTATACTTTGTCATGATTGTTTAAAAGATATTTATTGATTGGAATCCCTTATGCAACAAATACTTTGTAGATAATGAATTTATTATGAATACAATCTAATTTTATTATGCAACTATATGCAACCAATGTCATTTTAACAATATTTTTGTGCTTGGTATCATCATAGAGCTTTTATTGGATGTTGAAAGTGAGTACAAGTGTCAATGGTTGTGTTAGACCCATGATGACCTAAGTACTACTTTCATGATTTTTGATATTGCAATCGAACACAAGAATCTAGGTATAATTGAACCGAGATGACCTGAGCATTCATTGCGTAAATAGGCAGAGATAATCATTTGAGTGTGTGAATTCTGAATGTCATCGATGATACATTTGCATAGCACATCCCTCGACAATTCACACATTTATATGATTAACTTACAAACAACAAACAATAAAAAAAATCATTCTTTTTCCTTGTTTCTCTAGTGCAATACATCATCGAGTAACTCCGAATAAATGATATTCAAAATGTAATTTATCCATCTTTTACTTAGAGTGTTTCATTCATTATTCAGATTTTAGATCATCCATCCTGATTTTGTGATGTTTTTGTGTTTTTTGAGATATTTGACAAAAGACTTAACCTACTGAGCTATCTTAGGGGTATCAGGGGTTGATCAAAGATTAGCCTTGCCTACGTTACACATGCAAAAACCATGTAGTTTGACTGAAATAGACCTATTGATTTTTGGATTTCGCTTTTCTAGTATGAAATTTTGACATGTTTTTGGATTTTCGATTGATTTTTGACATGTTTTTGGATTTTCAATATGATTTTTGACATGTTTTTTTTGATTTTCTGATATGATACAGATGTTTGACACCCTTATGATTTGATGATTGACGTTGCATTTGATCTTTTTTTTTGCTTTCTTGTCATACTATTGTTCTCTCATTTTAGTGAAATCGATGTTTTTGGTGTTTCTAGTGATATCCAGATGTTGCCCCCAAGATATGGAGTGAGACTTGACCATGTGAAATGATTTTGATATGGATACAATGATGGCAAGACTTATGATATGATATGAATTGATACAGGCTTCCAAACTAATGATCCTGATATGTTATTGATAGATGGAAAAGATGATCTTGAATCACATATGACACCTGTTTCTAGGTTTTCACCAATATGTTTTGATTACACTCTTTGTTTTTGTATATTTTTCTCATTTTTATCTTCTCTTTTTTATTTTTTATTTTTTATTTTTTTTATTTTTTTGTATTTTTTGTTTCCAAGATGCCCATTTGCCAGGTTTTCATCAAGAAAACCTTTTTCAAAAAGTTTGACCCATGCACTAGGAGATTCATGTATAGAACTTTCTTAGATGGATACTATTGATAGGTTCATCAAACAAATCCCCTTATGATGTTGATAGTTGATATACCCCTGATCCGTACATTGATATGACAAACAAAAGGACCTAGCCAGTTAGGCTCAAAATTTCCTTTCTTCTCTTTGTCTTGCTGATTCATAGGGTTCTCTTTTAGAACCAAATCAACAACCTGAAAGACCCTCGGTTTTACCCTATGGTTGTAACTCCTTGACATTCTTTGTTGATAAGCCATTAGATGATTAACAACTTTTTGACGATGCTCATCTAACAACTCTAGTTCCTGCAACCTAGATACCCTATAATCCTTATGTGATATGATTCCTCTGAGTGATACACGGAGTGATGGAATCTCTACTTCTATGGGTAATATGGCTTCTGATCCATATACCAAGGCATATGGTGTAGCTCCTGTTGGTGTCCTAATACTTGTTCTGTAGGCCCATAGTACAGGATTGAGTTGAACATGCCAATCATGTCCAACATCGTTAACCATCTTCTTTAGAATCTTTAGAATTCTTTTGTTTGAGGCCTTTGCTTGGCCATTTCCTTGAGGATAGTACGGTGTTGAAAAACGATGTTGGATACAGAACTTTTCACATAGTTCTTGGACATCTTGATTCTTGAAAGGTCATCCATTATTAGTGATAATGGATTGAGGGATTCCATAGCGACATATGATGTAGTTCAAGATGAAAGATGAAATCTGCTTTCCAGTAATGGTTGTAAGAGGTATTGCTTCTATCCACTTTGTGAAATATTTTATAGCCGTGATAATGAACTTGTGTCCATTGGATGAAGAGGGATGTATATTTCCTACTAGATCTAGACCCCATTGACAAAAGGGCCACATTGATGTAAAAGGATGCAGTTCTTGAGCCGATGTGGGAATCAGATTGCTGTGAACTTGACACTTTTGACACCTTTTTGACAAATTGATAGGATTCTTTCTCCATGCATGGCCAATAATATCCCAAATAGAGGAGTTTCTTAGCTAGAGTTATCCCACTCAAGTGAGTACCACAAATACCCTTGTGAACCTCTCATAGGGCCGTTTTAGATTCATCGTGTTCTAGACATCAGAGTAAGGTACCATCAAGACCTCGATGATAAAGGATGTTTGCAATTAAAGTATTTCGGGTGGATTGGCAAATAAAGTTTTGTTTTTGGTTCCTAGAAAGATCATTAGGAAGGATATCATCTTTTAGGTAAGCATAGATTTTTTCATAGATGGATGTTTCAATGGTCCCTAGATGGCATATGGTACTAGATTCTAAATTATTATGGGAAGGAAATGATACTTTTTCTACCATAAACTCATAACAACCACGTTTCTCTAGAAATTGTAACAATGAAGCAATTGTGGCCATAACATCTGTAGCTTTGTTTTCTACCCTTGGAATTTGATCAAACTTGATATTGATGAAGAACTGTTTTAGATCATCTATTTGTTGCTTGTAGGGTGTCAAATTTTCATCTTTTGTTTGATATTCATCATTTACTTGATAAATGACTAGTTGAGAGTCCCCATATACCTGTAAATCCATGATCTTCCATTGAATTGCTATTTTGACCCCAATGATCAATGCTTCATATTCTACTACACTATTTGTACATTGAAACATCAGTCTATATGATTTTGGAATTGTGTGTCCTTGGGGATTGATGAACAAAATCCCTGCTCCTGATCCTTGTTGTGTGTATGATCCATCAAAATATAGTACCCATTGTTGTGGCATCACTGTCATAATATCTGCATCTGGAAATTCTATTGTTATTGGTCAAACATATAGTAGAGGAGCTTCAGCTAATTGTTCAATGATTGCTTGACCCTTGATTGCCTTTCTCTCCACATATTGAATGTCAGATTCACTTAGGAGCATGACCCATTTTTCCAGTCTACCTGTTAAAGAAGCTTTACTTAGTAGATACTTCAAAGGGTTGATCTTTGCTATTAGTCTGATTGTATGAGTGAGCATGTAGTGTCTTAGTTGTTATGAGCAACTGTATGATTATTTTCTACTTCAGATAGACAAAGGATTGTTGTGTCATAGACATGATTGATGTTCTTACATTTGTTGTTTGAAGAGGATGATGCTCCTTTGTCATAATTTGGCAAAGGATCCTTGAAGGCAGAATGATCGTTATTATTTTGAGGTCCCTCCACATATACTTTGTTGTTTTCAATCAAATCTTGTACCATGTGTTTCAAATCCATACAATTGTTGGTTTTGTGACCCTTGTTATTGTGAAAGTTGCAGTAATCCGCGTCATTCCACCATGATGGTTTGACTTTTGGATCCCAGAATCTGGCTTCCCGTGTAGTTAGAAGGCCTCTGGTAACTAATTCTTTCATTTCTGATTCCATTGTTTGTCCTAAAGATGTAAACCTTCACCGATTCAATGGTTTTTGAGATGACTGTGTTTTCCCGATCTTGTTGCTTTGTATGACATTCGACTTGACAATTTGATCATTGTTTTGGTTCTTTGACGTAGATGCTGTTAAGTTAAAAAACAGTTTGAAATTTTGG
The DNA here is from genome assembly GCA_007115665.2 of Sequoiadendron giganteum. NCBI lineage: Eukaryota > Viridiplantae > Streptophyta > Pinopsida > Cupressales > Cupressaceae > Sequoiadendron > Sequoiadendron giganteum. The sequence goes on from CM021100.1 coordinate 630,418,821, forward strand.
GAATCATTTGTTGTGTCATTTGTACTCACGTTTCGATTCTTTTGCCAAAATTTTGGCTTATCACTGCTTGAGTATTGATTGGAGGATTTACTTTGTTGTTTGTTTTATCATTGAAATGCTTGATAACTCCTCTTTTGACTAATGCTTCTTCAATTTTAAGACCGTTTTCTATAACTTTTTTGAATGTGGGAGGACATTGTAGTTTTAGTCTATAACTCATTTCCTCCGTTAAGTTATCAATGAATAACTCTATCTTTTCTTCCTCAGGAATAGATCTAGGATATCTAGCGAACAAGCGTCCCCATCTTTGGAGAAAAGACAAGAATGTATCCCCTTTGTTTTGTTTTAGATTGTAAAGATCCTTTATTGTAACATCATGTTGGATGTTAAAGGAATATTGGGAGATAAATTTGTTTACGATTTCCTCAAAAGTCCCGATACCTGGTTGTAATTTTGAGAACTACTCCATACATGATCCTCCCAAAATCCTTGGGAATAATCTCATTAATTAAATTTCCTCTTGGGAAAACTTGAGGCTCATTGTTTTGAATTCCCTGATATGATCTATTGGATCTGTTCTTCCATTGTACTTATCATACTTTGGAAACTCACAATGTCTAGGAAAAGGTATCAAACTGAATCTTGCATCGAAAGGATAAGGAAAAATGTCCTGTATTGCATATCTTTTGGTACTCCCTTTCGTCATATCCTGTATCTATTTTTGTAACATTTACATTTGGGACGTCAAAACAACAACTGGATCTATTGCTTATGTAGGTTGTAGTATCTTAGTCTCATTCGTTCTAGGTGTTTCCTTCATATGGTTTATGTCAAAATCCCTTGGAAGTTTAGCCCTTGATTCAGCTAACATCAAAAGATTATTTTCCATAAATTTATGGAACTTGGGATCCTATTGAGCTATTTGAATATCCTCTGGGGTTATCTCATTTTTATCATTTTGGTTCAGATTGTTCCAAGTATTTTCTTCTATCATTTCTTATGATGTTTTAAGTTCTTGTTCTAAGAGTCACTATTTTTGGGACCTAGTGAAGATTGGCATACAAATTTTTGACCTTTCTTCCAAAATGTTGATCTTCTATGCTGGATAGTGTCAATTGAAATTTTAACAAAGTCGAATAAGATGACTGATCTTATTGATGAGACAATGTTTAAATCTTGATTACTATACTTGGTTTCGTGATAAAGGATGATAGTATCTTGATAATGAAACTTTAGTGTAGTAATCGATTGTGTATTTGATTTGACACTTGTGATTTGCAAGATCTTGTTTCAGTTGATAAGGTTGGGAATTTGCATAAACCTTTATGATTTTGGTCTTTGAGACAGTGATTCTGATGAAAAGAAACTTGTGTTCTAGTAAAATCTGTGGATAAAAGATAGATGGACTAACTGGTATGATTTTTGAGCTCTTTGTTTTGAAAGCGCTAAAATAGAGTACAGAGGCACTATTTTGTAGAAACACTAGAACAGAGTTCTAAAGCGCTGAAATAGACGACATAAGCGCTATCTTGACAAAAGTGCTAAAATAGTGCCCGAAGGCATTGGAAAAAGTGATGGAAGTGCTGTTTTGATAGAAGCGTGAAAACAGTGCCCGAAAGCACTGGCAAAGATGAAGAAAGTGCTATCTTGATAGAAGTGCCGAAACAGTGTCCGAAAGTGCTGAAAAGGATGATAAAAGTGTTGTTTTGACAAAAGTGCTAAAATAGTGCCTGAAGGCACTGGAAAAAGTGATGAAAGCGTTGTTTTGACAAAAGTGCTAAAATAGTGTCCGAAAGCACTAAAGCAGTGACCCGAAGCGCTGAAACAGGTTTTCCAGAACACTAAAAATAGGACTTTTAAGACTCTCTATTGTAAAATTTGATCTGGACTTGTGGCATACTGTATCAGGGGTTGTGAAAAAAAGAATGATGAATGCGTTCACTACAGTTGTGATACTGAGTGAGAGATCTCCTCTGGAAGAAGGCTCGTGAATAGAGTGGTTCTATTGCATAATCTAAAGTGTGACCCGTAGCAAAATCGTGATATATGTGGATGAAAGTTCTATGTTGTAAAAATATCTTGTGATTTTGATATAGAAAACGATTTATCCTTAGACTATATCGAGAACTGTAAGGTTTCTTGGGTTTTGTGATTTTGATTTTTCTCTTGACAAACGTGGTGAACTTCCACTTTTGAAGCATGGATTTTCTTGATTTGACTTGATGTTTTCAGGATGATCTTTAGTCTGATTTAAATGAATTTGTGAAAACACAACAAGCAATTGTGAATAATTGTTTTAAACTGAATAGATCATGTATGTTCAAAAACCATGAATGATCTTTATTGATTTTGATGGGTTGCTTTGACAATTGTACAAAAATTAGACGGACTCACACTTAAGGACAAGTAGGTCGTCATTATACTCACAACCCACATCTTGAATTGCGTTGACGCACACAGCCGTGTCACCCCCCAGAGGGCACCCATGTTTTTGTCGTTTCCAGGCACATACTTAGAGTTGGATTTCTCTTCCTCTGAGAAAATGGTCCTTGGCAATCATATGGTGAGTGTCTTGGGGGAAGATTCATCCCTCCCCTTGCACCGTGAGTATGACAATGTATGGATACTGACTCGGTGAGATACTACTCTATGGTTCGTAGATAGGGCTTCCGTGCGGTGTGGCAATTGATAAACCCCTTCAGGAGACCTCCCAATCTTTAGAACAAAGATTTTGGGGATGGTTATCTTGTTCACTACCGTCAATTTGGACTTTCATCAACAACTTGCATTTTTTTTTATAGTGGGTTGGAATCCTTGGCTTTAGGCGTTCCCACTTAGGTCGTTCCCGTAGGGTGAGTACTTTTTCCCACTATGACAAACCTTCTAAAGGATTTAATAAAAGCGTAAATAACATGAAGTAAAGATGAATTTGGCACTTTGATCACCCAGTTAAGGGGAGAGCATAAGCCTAATCACCACAAACACAACATATAAGTTGTTTTTTTTAAGCCCAATTTTTTTTTTCTAATCTATGTGAAGGTATTGCTTCACATAAATCATGATGTTCTTTTTAACTTCTACTATAAATATGTGATGACTATCCTAGGATTGATAAATTTTCTTTAAGAAAACAAAAAGTGGCTACCTTAGGATTGATATTTTTTTAGAAACTAAGAAGTGACTATCCTAGGATTGATAAATTTTAGAAAGCCAGAAGTGACTATCCTAGGATTGATAAATTTTAGTCTGACTGTGAAAAAAAATAAAATCTAGCCGCGGTCGCGTCAGATCTAGACTGAATTTACAAAAGCGCTGGAATAGTCCACTAAAGCGCTATAACTTTTACCTGATGCACTGAAAGTGAAAGTGCTGAAACAAAACACCGAAGCGCTGAAATATGACACAGATGTGCTAAATCACCTTTTCTAGAAATGGTTTATCGAAGCACCAAAACAAGTCATGGAAACACTAGAGTTGGAAGTGCTGAAATATTCAACGGATGCGCTATAGTATCACAAAAGCGCCGAAATAGAACATGAAAGCACTGTAGTTTTCCATGAATGTGCTATAGAATTTGACAAAAGCATTGAAAGGAAACACGCCAAAAACCTGTATGACACTTTTTAGAAAAAAATTGATAAAATTGGGGTTAATGCCCTATGGTGGGTGCCAAATTGTAAGTGTGAATAAGTAAACAAGATCAAAACACTTCTTAATATGACATTATATCAAATACAAGTTAAATTGAACTAAATCAAAGCAATAATCTATTGAAAGCGTCATATTTCTCTCTATCTCCAAAGATTTATTAAATCGTGTTGCTCTCAGATTGTGTGAGCACTATGACTGTTAAAATGACTATTTGAAGAATGAGAAAGATGCCAATGCAATGATATGGAGCTAGACGATAATACTAAATGATAAATAAACTGAACTAGCATGAGTTGACATGAAAATAGATAAATGAAGCTATAGGAGGCATCCATGATTGTGAAAGCTTGATTGTTGGATGTTGGATGCTTGATGCTTGATGCTTGAATTCTTGCAAAGTAAGAGTGCATAAGTTAGATTATCTGGATCCTTTTTCTTGGTTCAATGAGGCTTTATTTATAGATTTCTTGACTGTAGAAATGCACAGGGAAATCATTGAGAGGCTTGGATTCAATCTGGAGGATTGAATGGTGAGAGATGGAGGAGATTGAGAGAAATTTGGAGAATTGTCTCTACCCATGAAAACACCAGGCAAGAGAAGAGGAAAGATTGATGGAGGAGGATTGAGAGAAGAATTTGGAATTTGTCTCCAAAACTTCTTGTGAAGTTTCAAAGCATTAATTTTGACATATTTTAGACATAAATTAGACATAGGATATCTAATTCATTTTTGAGAAAATATAGATGGAATATTCCTTATGCCTTAATTCAAATATTTTTGATTTATTTAAATTAGGAAAGGGGAGATAAATAATCTAATAAAACAAACTATAGAAGTTGTTTATTAAATTAAACAGAAGAATATGGAAATTAATCAATAAAACGTTTAATCTTTATTTAATTAATTTGAGATCGATGTGATAGAATAAAATAGAGATTCGATAATTAAATCAAACAAAGTATTTATTTATTTTTATTTAATTAAGACGAGATTGGAAGAAATTTAGAATAATTGAACGTGAGCTATATAAATAAATATTTCTATTTATTTAAATAGTAGAGGAATTTAGGTTAATTAATCAAATAATTCATATTTAATTAATTGGATTCTCCAGACCATTTTTAGGTGTATACAGGTTCCAATTTCAAAGTTGGAATCAATGTGTTGAAGGGACTCTTCATTCCTATTTCAATTTGTAAATAATTTTCAGATTTAGGATCAACTTTTATCAAGTAAACCTTATTGTTGTATGTTGTAATGACCCATGCTCCAGATCAATAGATTTACGATTTATTCCTTATTGGATTGACACAAATTGTCATCCAATATTATTAAGATGGATTGAATTTCCAAATTATGAAAAAAAAAAAGAACTACTCCATATAAATATTTATAATTAGTTCTATCATAATTCAATAATGAAAATGCGATAAGTAAATATAATAGCTATTTCTTATTTATCAATTAAAATCATGCCTTTGAATTTGTAAGAGGCTTAGACCTCTTTAGATTGTTGTTTTTGAATATAACCTTATATACATGCAATAAATATGAGGTGCTATATCTGATATCTGCTAATTGTTCATACATCCTTTATCTAAGGGATCATGGCTCATTAGAGCAATATATTAATTGTCCTTAAATTGTATATTTTTGCAAAACCTATTCCATAATTGTCACATTATTATTACATTTTTATATTTGAAAACCTTTGCAAGAAAGGTCATAACTCCCTAGATAGGAACGCCCTTCTGAATGGACATGTCTTTTTAGGAAACCTTCATTAGTTAATGTTAATCACCCACCCTTAGACTATTCATTGTATCCTAATAAACTTAAAGCATAAAACATAGATAATATTTAGAAACTGTTTAGAAATCAATTGAAACACCAAAGACTCCAATATCTATGAATAAGCTCCAAGCTCCCCATCATAGCTAAACATTTCACAGTATAAAACTTACACCACTTTCAAGAATGTGTAGGTTAGTAGTAGATATCAAATGTCTGAGACCTATCATTTGTATTAATATTAGCAAATATCAATTCCATTGAATGATGATAGAGAAAAGATTACGTATTAGATATTGAATGGTTAACACTCATATATACTATGAGTTCATTCAGTATGCAAGATACGGGTTGCCCGTGATCAACACTATTTGTTGCCATCTTCGTGTGTTGGAACTTCCTTCAAATTTAGCGACTGAAGGTAACTTTGCCAGATTCTTGTACTCTTATCATGCCACTACTCAAGCAATTGCTATTCTCATTGTGGGATTTGTGGTATCAGGGAGGCATATCTCTACCCATCACATATTTTAATTTAGCACCTTTTTACTATCATAATTGGACATTATTGAATAACAGGGTCGGGCTTAATGGGCACACTCTAAGCATTGACTTCTTAGGTGGTCAAGCCACTCTTAACCTCACCTTTCCCATTCGTAGCTTTTCGTTTATGGATTTGCATGTCAAAGGCATATAACATGCATATACCATACATAAAACATCATACAAATTGATAACTAGGGGCCCACTAGTCTGGTAGTAGAAGTGATAGGAAGGATAACGAAAAGTAGCACCGTTTATTTAAATTTCGTAGTTTTTCCACTTTCTCTGTTCAAATGTAAACTTCAACTAATGTGGATGGGTCCATCCAAAAGAAATGTATTTGAGAAGTATTAGAGTTATATGGAGTTTGTTACAATGTACAAATAATTGGTTAAAGTGATCGTGGCTACAAATTCCTCTCCACAATCTAGATGAAAATCATTGCAATTACCACTATTATTAATATATTATATCATATTATAATAAATATATTATTATATTATTTTAATATTATTATATTATATTATATGATAATATTATAAATTTATAATAAAATAGTTATATGTTATTATACATTTATTATTATATTTAAGTTTATTATATATGTTCATAATGTAATTGCATTATTATTTTATAATTAATATTATATTAAATTATATATTATATATTAGTTTTAAAATATTACAACATTTAAATTATTTTATTGTTATTATATATTATATTATTATATATTTTTATAATGTAATTAAATTTGTACTATTATTAGATGTAGGTGAACATATTTTCTATGTACTTGAAAGGAGCTATAAACTAATATTTTTGCTATCATGACACTAATAATGTGGAAAAGGTGTTAGGGTATGGGGGATTATTGATTTATATTGGGATAAGGATCTGGATAGCTAGATATCAACAAGTGGTTATGTTTTTACTCTATAGATTTAGGAGATGGAGGATATGAAGGGAATATGAATGGAGTGATAGACATAGGAGCATGGATGAGGTGTATGGAAGGAAGATGTTGGATGAAATTCATAGAGGTGAACCTTTATTGATCCTAGTTGGGAATTATAGGAGTGGGATGTTTAGAACAGGTGAGCGGGATATGAGATTGGTAGATGAGGGGATGAGTAGGTTGAGATGGAGGATAGGATTTTGGGATATAAGGACCCAAAGTGGGCTTAGTAGGTGGGGGAGATGTGATGGTGGAGTGGTCAACTTATATGAGCTTTGTCTTGTCATGTAATATTATCACTCCTCCATCCTAGCACCTATAATTAGGAAAGTATTTTTAGTGACTGAAAAGTGAACTATAATTGCCACCATTGTGATCCACCTTCTTCAAGAATGCATATGAAAACTAATGCCAAGATTCCTAGAGAATCTAAATTATTAAATAATTTATAATTTCACTCTAACCATCCAAGGACACTTTCAAAGAGTGTTTAAGATACATGAATTATGCATAGGATTGCAAGGTAAATGTCACCTTAACCCTAACATGTATTACTTAAAGTGATAAAAGTCTCTTAAAATGATGTTACCTTGATGGATGGAGTGTTATTGACATGGAAAGGATGTATCTCGAAAAAACACAAGGATTAGGAAGGATACATCTTGATAATGATGATTGGGTGTTGTTGATATAAGAATGATATATCTTGAAACAACACAAGGATTAGAAAAGATACATCTCAATGATGGCGATTGGTGTTGGATCAAGGCTTGCAACAAGGCTACAAACAAGACCACCAATGTATTTCGATGATTTCATGTAGATTCCATATCTGGATTGCATGGATTGGAATTTTATTATTATTTTGGAGTGCAAGGAGTGATGGAAAAAATAGATAGATGGAATTAGATTGCATGGAGGAGCAGCCTATAGCTAGGTACCAATGAAAAATGATTATGGGATAAGGGGATTAGGCTGTAGAATGGAGTGATGGTTAGTGAATGGGATAAGTTAAACTAAAGGAAGTATCTTGAGACTATTATATAATGGTTCAACATGCATAATGATAATTACCAATAACCACTAAGTTGAGCCTAGAACAACACCCTAAATCTATGGAGGTTTTAAGGGACATCAAAAATATTTCTTGTGCAATTCTAATTGATAGCGAGCTATATATGCATTAATATGTATCAGGCTTAAGAAAATTACTTGAACAAGTGGAGTTCTAATTTGGCTCATGCCAAATATTTGTAAAGAGAATTAGATGTAGGTGAACATGTTTTCTATGTACTTGAAAGGAAATTTAAACTAATATTTTTCTTATCATGCCACTAATAATGTGGGAAAGGTGTTGGATGTATGGGCGGTTATAGATTTTGATTGGGATAAATATTTGGATGGCTAGATATCAACAAGTGGGTTTTTTTTTACTCTATGGATTTAGGAGATGGAGAAAGGGGATGTTTAGCTTTTGGATTAACATTTTTGGATACCATTATGGGGTTTTCCTTTTGATGAATTACTACATTTTTCTTTGGGATCCACATGGTTTTTGTTTTTTCTTTTTCTTTGGTGGGCCAATGTGGCCTTTGGGATTGACTGCACTTGCCAAATGGATTTTTCTATGTTTCACCATGTCAGTTTGAGGGGATGTATGGTGATCCTTATATTTTATGGATGTGTATTTGTATGCATTTTTCATTAGGATCCAAATTTATTATACTAGCAATGTTATGGGTGGAAGGCTATGGATTCAATATGAAGGGAATGTGAATGGAGTGATAGATGTAGGAGCATGGATGAGATGTATGGAGGGAAGATGTTGAATTAAATTCATAGAGTTGTGCCTTTGTTGATCCTCCAATTGGGAATTATAGGAGTGGGATGTTTAGGATGGGTGAAAGTGATAGGGGATTGGTATATTAGGAGATGGGTAGGATGAGATGGACAATGGGATTTTGGGATATAAGGACCCTATTGGTGTTTAAAATAACAACCCAACTAGACTTTGAAACTCTCTAAGAGATAGCCAACCTCTATATTGAAGAATAACAAAGAATAGTGGCCAACTGACAAGATTCAGTCAAAGACTGACATCTCCTACACTTCTGGCTCTGCAGGACCAAGGTGGGTAAACCTAAAATATGCTCAATATGCTCAAAACTTAATTCACTCATACACTGACATTGTTTTACAAAGCAAAGAATTCCCAATGAAAACACACAAAGGGAAGCATTGACAACCTCAAACTTGGCTAAATTCTAAGTAACTCAACCTTCTCTCAGCCATTGGAAAGTAGGACACACAATAACACAGTAAGATTAAAATGATTTTGCATTTAATTTTGTTTCTGAGATGCATTGAGCTGCAAGATAAATCAGTGCCAATTCTGGGCCATGGAGTCAAATACATATGAAAAATCTACCAGCAAATGGAATTCAACCAGTGGATTTAAAATTGTTGATGCTTTGCATCAACTATTAGTGTCTTACACCAACAATCCCACTCCTATTATCAACCAAATTCTCCTTTTCAAATCCAACTTGCACACTTGAAATCATTATTATCTGCTCAAAGTATTTAACCATTTCTTTGAAATAGACCCATAAACAATTAACAGAATCTCATGAAATTTGAGATGATAAACTCAAAATACTTGGTATTATTGAATTCATATGATTTAATTGTACAAGTATAGAGACAAATTGAAGATATTCATGAATGTGCAAACACATTTCATGATTTATTTATACAAACTGGTTGTATTTGCTCATAAAATCAGAAATTACAACTTCTAGACTCAAAAATAACTCAGACTTAAGAAACCTCTATCTACCCATCCCAATACAAAAACTCAGAACCTTTACAATGAGAGAAAAAATAGAAGATATAGAAGAAGAGATGCAAGCAGGAGCAACCCTAAATTTGATCTAGAATTTCCATCTGGAAGCTCCATTTACCGTTGATCAATTGAAAAGAATATCTTCTCCTCTTCCTCTGTAGCAACAAACTTATTCCCTCAAAAATAGCACTTGCCCATCATTTCCTAGCAACATAAAATCTGCCCATGTGGAGATTCTTCTTATTTAATCCAACTGCCCAAAAAACCTCCTCCCGTGCAAATTCTGTTTCTATTTTCTGCTCTTTATTTGCTGCAGCAATACTTTAGTAAATAATGAAATTTTGATTTTGGGTAGCATCCAATTCGTGCTACCTTTAAAATTTTCCTTTAAAATAAAATGAAGGCCTTTTCACATAGTTGGTAAAATAAAATTACCACCCCACATTATATTTGAGAAATTCAAATATAATTACCAACTTAAAAAGACCCTATTTTATTTAATATTTTACCCGTGCATTGAAAACAACCTGGGCCCACCCCCATTTTTTATCACAAACCATTGCAACCCTTTTAAATTTTTAATTTAAAAGTCTTCCCTTCTTGCACACCTCGCAAGGGTTTTTCTTGCGTCAGCATTCCTCTTGCGAGGCTGAGCTAGAAATTCCCTATTTTTTTCATTTTCTGTGTTTTCCCATGCTCAAGCATCATGGCGGCCTCCACCATTCATTGGAAATGTGGCCCCCTATTGCCATCCTTTTCCTTGTGCTACGTGGGTCTTTCACCATTGGCGCAGGCTTCCTCCACCACTGCAAGTTGCGCCCTCCTCCATGCCTGGTTTGAGCTTCCCCTGCTGGTGTGTGAACCCCAAAATTCCTTCGTAGGATCCTCCTACTGCTTACATGATGTGGGATCTTCCTCATGCTTGGCGCGGGCTCCCTCACATTTCCTGCAGGTCTCCCCTTCATGGGCTCTCACCATCTCCCAAGTGGTTGCGGGATCTCTCTCTTCTTCAGGCCATGGCCCTGCTACTTTCCTGGCATGTGCCTCCCTGACATGTTGGCCATGGGTTTCCCTCATAGACCCTTCTCTCCATTAGGTGCGGGCTCTCATGACTGGCTACTCCCACCTTACCACTGGTCCTCACTCATAGAATTGAGGCATCCTCCATGTTTGGCGTGGGTTTGCCTTTGGTGGCTGTGTATACCCTCTATTCGCACAGGTAAGGAGAATGAAGACAAGCCTTCTCTTTTGGCCATAGATCTGCCAAATACATTTGCTTATAAGTTTTTAAGGATTTTTCAATAGATCCATTTGTTTTGGAAACTTTAGACGCCTTTCACAGTGCATGACTACACCAATTACATTTGCAAGAGATTCGAACGCACTTGCAACAAATCCATTTTAGAAATACAATGCAATCATGGAAAGCCATCATTTAATGTAGTTTAAACCTCTATGAATTGTTCAAAGGCTATCTCATATCCTTGCATACTAGGGTCTCTTTTTAGATAACATTTCCTTGATTCATTTCATTCCTCACATAGGCAAGGAGGATAATGGTAAAGATTGTGGAATTTGGCCTGATGCCACCCCCCTACCATTTGCACATTAGAGAACATTCAAGAAATATCCATGAATTGATTGCACCTAGTTCTCTCAAGTTTAAAAAATAAAATTTGCATCTTTCCCTTTTCAAGGACACAACCAATTCAAAATAACTCTCCTCTTCCAAGCACTACTTCCAGCTGCCCTGAATCAATATTTAATTTTCTTAAATTTTCCATATTTTGAAAGGCACCTACAATGCCAAAGCCTATTGTTACGACGGGCATTTGGAACACCTACCTCCTTCCATGCATCTATAAATACCATGGCTACTTCTTGTAAGTTCACATCTTCATTAACAATAAAAATTTGACCAATATCAATATTTATAATTGATTTGCCTTCTCAGTATCATGCTTTACCAAACTTAACACTTATAGCTCCACAACAATGCAAGGAATGTTGAGCCCCATGTGGGTTTGACTAAAAAAGTTTCATTTTCAAACCAATTTCAAACTCAAATCAGCCCAAGACAAAATCTGGATGCATTTGAAGTGAAATGGAAAACTGGGTTGCCACTAAAATTTTCTCTCACTTTTGCAAAATGGGTAAAATAGGTCAAGTTGCTTCAGGAATCGATCTAGGAAACTGGTCAAACGACCTCTAGGAGACATCAAAAGTTGCAAGAATATAGTCATTTGACCCAAAAGTATAGTGCAAAAGACAGATAAGAGAAACTGATCATGAGGTAGCGGATATTAATTGGAAAAGTTGCCTAGTCAGGCTTTTCTGAAACAACAACTGTTCTGAACCAATTGAAACTGATCTAATTGCCAATTTGTAAAATTAGAAAATCAACTCCTAGCGAGCTGCCATCAGACACATAAGTTCATTGAGATACCCCGAGCACGTATGCAAAAGGAATTGCTTTGAAACATTACCGACCAAAATTTATTAACGGTCGAAGTTGGCCTCTCAGAAAAGTTGTCAGGAATGCAATTTGCAAAACAAAACATTCTACATTTGGTTTCGATCTGCTAAAAATAAAAAAATCAGATCATGGGGTTCTACAAATTGACATTTGAGATCATTTAGGCATGGGGAATATGGAACAACATTCATTCTGACATGATAGTGAACTGGTTGCAAAAACGAAGCTCAAACAGGAAGTTTTGCAAACTGACAATCTGCAAACAGCATAACAGTGCAAAAACCTTCTAGCTTCAATTTTTGAAACGCTTTCAGAACTTATCGTGGGAAGCTGAAATTTGACATACCTACTCATATAGGTCAACTGAGTATTTTTGGAAATGGGTTTTGCATGAAAATCAATAGGCTTCAAATTATAAGCCTCCAAAGCGGGTCAGTCAAGACTGATTTTTCAGGTGCACTTCTGAAAGTGCAGAAGCAAAAATTTGAAATAGGCATCTCAAATCTGCAAAATTTGAGAGTGTCAATAGTGGCTCCTACTGGGGATGTATGCCCCTTGTGGGTATAACAAGATTCCAGATCTTTGGAGAGTAGACCAAAAGCTGATTCCAACAGGTATCTTCAAACTACTCCCCTATGCAACTTTATTTTTAGCTTCATCTGATGACCCCACGTCACCAAATGAAAAATGGGAATCAACATCTACCTCTGTCAAACACAATTTTGTAGAAAGATCTGATCTCCCTCAACATATGCTTGCCTCCATCAAACCACAACAACACTGGTGACTGCATCTTTGCAAACAACAATACAAAAATTCCCTTGTGCAAATATGAACTTGCTCTCTGTTCAACTCTGTCATTAAGTCTCAACCAAATCATATATGTTACATCACTGTTACTTTCTTCATTCTCTAATTTAGTATCAAGTGGCAGTATTTGAAAATGGGGATCAAGACCGTTTGAAAGCATAGCTTGATCACAACCATCTGCTTGATGAAAGATGTTGGTACCCCTTATCAGGTAATCATTCACAACATGTTCACAATCACTATGCATCTGAAAGTTAGACATACTTTCAAAATGTTGATTATCATGTGGCAACAACTGATTATATTCATCATTTAAATCATTCTCAAGCTGAAAACAACTTGCTTCAGTGTTATTCACATTACCGCATTCTATGAAAACCTCTTCCAGCTGACAAAAATAGCACTCACATTCTGCCTTGTGGCTGGAACTGTTAAACTCAAACTGATTACTAGTTTTCATATTAGAATTAAAGTTACCACAAGAACTTACCAAAATATCTTGCTCATCATGCAAACCGTCTCTGAGTATACGCAAACAAATACACTCATGCAATAGCACACTTTGTAACAGTTCTTCATCATGTTTGTATTGAGAGTCATCAGAGATTTCTGACTCATCATCATCTGTAATCATATAGTCATCCTCTGAAGATAAGGTATCAACCTCTTCAATATCACAAGCTTGCTCAACAAGCAATTCTGGTTCAAAAGAATAATTCGATTTCTCATTGAAATCAGCATTAACATCTACATGAAAAAACTCATGTATAGGTTCATTACTCGGCTCATTCAAGTCATCAAATGAAGACTTGTTCAAATCTGCATTACAATCTTCAAGATTTGGCTCATTGGATATGTAAACCTCATGGTCATCTTCTGTTTCAAACTCATCGAAAGAGATTTTTGAACTTACATCAGTGTCCATAGCTTCATACTGATCATATAGTGCATCATCACAATCAGTTTGTTATTTGTCTTCATCCATATCATGTTCAACTAGTTCATCATTGGACAGAGAATCAGAGTCACTTGCATCATACCTTGAATATTGAAGGTCATCACCATTGTCAAAGTCAATAGGGGTTGCATACAACAACTGAGAGTTGTCCTCATGTGCATATTTCTGATATCTTGTGGTCAATAGGTCTGAAATTTGTTCACAACTCAATAGATCACTATTTTGACCTACTGTTTCAACCACTTCCTCTTCTTGACCTTTACTTGAATTGGATGCAATATCAAATTGCAAATCAAGACATACCAAAGGATTTTCATCTTCAAACTCTAAGAATTCAATAGGCTGATCATAAACTAGATCTCCCCAATCATAGGAGGCAGAATTGCTGACAACATTATCACAAGAAAAGTCATAACCAGTCATAGTAAATAAACTATCCACTTCTCCCTTCTTACTTTCTTCTGGGTTGTCATAACAACAATCCACATCACTTTGCATTTCAACATCAGATTGGGTATCATCACTGAACTTGTCACTTGCATCCTCTTGAGGATAATCATAAACATCTTTTTTTCAGATTGAAAACCATCAATGGTTTCTGCATTGCAGCTACTTGTGGCTTGTCTTTCAAACTGGAATTCATCACACACTCTGTCACTAGCAGCTAACACACTAATGTTCTCAAGAGTATTCTCTGAATCAGCAAACTCTCTTGTCTCACTATGCAAACTTGCATCATTGCTACACTCAACACTTGTAGGATTGATTTGATCACTTGTATCACAACATTGCTGATCACATATCTCTTCTTCAAAGAGTAAATCCAACTCATATTCTTCTTTAGGGTCCTGGCTCAGACGACTCAAATGCTGATTTGCAGTTGGGTACATTTCTTCTATAATTTGTTCATTAACAACTTCCTCATCATCTGATGATGCATTCTTCTCATCTTCTACCTTCTCAAGTATGTACTTGTCTAAAAACATCTGATCATTTTCATTCACGCCACTACTGCTTTCATCAATAGGTTTTCCCATAACTGAAGACAACAAACTTTGAACATACTCATTCCTCTGTTTCTCCAAACTATCCAAAACTGTGTATGCCATTTGCATGCTCAGTATTTCAAAATATTTTAACAATGCACTAGAGCCTTCTTCATAAGCTTCAAAGTACATATGGATATAGTCAGAAGTACTAGGTCTGAAATTTTCTAGGATTAGTGAAAGAGCAACAACAAATCTATGACTGAAATCAACACTTGACTCTTCATTTTGTTTCTTTATCTGCTTTAACCTCATGACAAGGTCTAAGGGATCTCTTGCAAATTCTTCTCTGTAAGCAGCCACTAATTCATCCCAACAAGGAAATGACTTCTCATGAAAACTTAGATACCAATCCCGAGCTTGTTCTTCAAGAGATCTGACAAAAAACCTCATCCGCATATCCTGATCTCTGAATGAATGTTTCTCCATAAAGCTGGAAAAACTTTGAACATGTGCATCTCATTCACATACGGTATACCCATCAAATCTAGGCATCTCCTTATAAATTTGAGCTGACATACTTTCAGTTTCCTAATAAACCCATGACAAATCTAACTGAGCATACAATGGGTCAAAGGAATTGACAACGGGTGCAATGACTTCACAAGTAGACACAATTTGATGGTCTCTTGATTGGGCTTGTTGAAACATTTGGTGTCTTTCATCCATTTCATTAAGTCCTCTTTCAAATACACCATGCCATTCTGGCCTGAACCTAGGCTTATTAACTCTTGGGTTCTTACACTTTGGGGTATTAGATGCTTGAAGATTATTATACTCTTGACACTTCTTAACAAGCTGAATCAAAGTATTCACTCGTGTAGCTAATTTATGTTGATGATCCATGGATATTACAAATTAAGGCTCACTAATTGTGCATAATTACAAGCCTGACCACATGATGGACAACAGGGATAATTACTGATATAATGACAACTTGGGCTTGAAAATTATGACAATACAAATGGATGGAAACCCCTAAGATACACAAATGCATTCTAACCATCCAAATTAGCAGATATTTGAGCACTAAACATAATCTTTCAATGGAACTGCAATTACATTCAACAAATCCAACAAATAAAAGTGTGAAAACTTAATTTACTATTCTTTCCCTTTGTCAGTGCTAATCACTCAACAGGGAAACAATTTTTCTTCTAAGAAGTTCAAATATGGTCTTCATACACAAGTTCTTGAAAACCAAAAGTGAAGAGTACCTGGAAACTTTTAAACTGCTGCAAATTGTCTTCCTGACTGGTAATATTTTTAGATTTGGAACTTTCTTCAAAATTTTAATAGGTTCTATCAACAAAGTCACCACCTCTTTTCACAGAGGACTGAACTTCAAGCAGTATGAAGTTCTTTCACATGTAAACTTCTTCTGAGTTCCTTTCCACCAATAGAGCACCATAGATTACAAAACTATTCAGGTTCACTGCAACACTTTCTTCTCTAGGATTGAAATCCTTCAATACTTGAACAAAATTTAGAATGGCAAACAATAATATGACTCTATAACCATCTACAACTGGAGATTCAGAATCTTCCCCAGCAGAGTCGCCATTCTATTGGTGTTTAAAATAACAACCCAGCTAGACTTTGAAACTCTCTAAGAGGTAGCCAACCTCTATATTGAAGAATAACAAAGACTAGTGGCCAACTGACAAGATTCAATCAAAGAATGAAATCTCCTACACTTCTAGCTCTATAGGACCAAGGTGGGTAAACCTAAACAATGCTCAAAACTTAATTCATTCATACACTGACATTGTTTTACAAAGCATATAATTCCCAATGAAAACACACTAAGGGAAGCATTGACAACCTCAAACTTGGGTAAATTCTCAGTAACTCAACCCTCTCTCAGCCATTGGAAAGTAGGACACACAATAACAAAATAAGATTAAAATGATTTTGCATTTAAAATTGTTTTTGAGATGCATTAAGTTGCAAGATAAATCAGTGCCAATTCTGGGCCATGGAGTCAAATACATAAGACAAATCTATCAACAAATGGCATTCAACTAGTGGATTTAAAATTGTTGATGCTTTGCATCAACTATTAGTGTCTTACACCAACAATCCCACTCGTATTATCAATCAAATTATCCTTATCAAATCCAACCTGCACACTTGAAATCACTATTATTTGCTCAAAGTATTTAACCATTTCTTTGAAATAGACCCATAAACAAATAACACAATCTCATGAAATTTGAGATGATAAACTCAAAATACTTGGTATTATTGAATTCATATGATTTAACTGTACAAATATGGAGACAAATTGAAGATATTTATGAATGTGCAAACACATTTCATGATTTCTTTGCACAAACTGGCTGTATTTACTCTTAAATTCATAAAATTGTAGCTTACAGACTCAAACAATGACTCAGAAAATACAAATCTCTATCTACCCAACCCAATACCAAAAAACTCAGAACCTTTTACAATGAGAGAATAAAAGAAGATATAGAAGAATGGAGGAAATAGAAGAATCCCTAAATTCAATATGTTGTAGACACATTATATGGGGACCCAAAATGGCTTTATAGGATATGTGATGGCAGAGAAAAATTACTTAGTAGGTGGGGGAGATGTGATGGCGGATTATAGGATATAGGGACCCAAAATGGATTTATAGGATGGAGGAGGGATAGGGATAATATTTTTGGTTGGTATGATGGAGGGGAGATGGTAAAAAATGGTTTGGAGGAATGATGGGAAACACCTATTGTGGTCTTGGGACAAGTTCTCTTAGATTTCACAAAGATTGTACAAATTTTTTTGGATTTTGAGCCTTGAGACATGTAATTAAGGCCTTGTGATCATGGATTTTCTTTGATTTGGATGGGCTCCAATATACCTTGTTCATGTATGCCTAAGATTTTACCTTGATATTTAATGTCATTGAGCATTTGGTTTAAATTAGGTTGTTTATTATTTTTGAACCAGGCTATTAGTTCATTTTTAGATGGATGAGGATGGATGGTTAAATTTTAATTTTAGACTATTTCTAAGACACACTATGTTTATTAAATTTTAATTCACAATGTACCCAACCCATTTGTTTTTTAATTTGTGTATATCTAGGTTTAAATTTGAAATAGCAACAACAAGATTGTTCCTATTATTGGGTAAATTGGATATACATTTCCACAATAGAGGTTACAAAACATGGTGTGTTTTGGGTAACATGTGAAGTGAAAGTTACAAATCATACTGCATTTTGAAACTTGTAATTTTTCATACCCAAACACACTGTCATGAAATGATGTTAGTTGAAATGGGGATCTTGATATGTATAGTTATGATTATCTTATAAAAAATAAGAGGTTTAAAAACATACTAGATGTTTATTAACCTAAAATTCAAAACATACCCAACCCATATGTTTTTAAATTTTATATATCTAGGTTTGCATTTCAAATAAAAACAACATAATTTTTCCTATTACTAGATAAATTGCATATACTTTTCTATAGTAGAGGTTACAAAACATGGTGTGTTTTGGGTACCATATGAAGTACAAGCTACAAATCATGGTGTGTTTTGAACCCTGTAATTTTTCATACCCAAAACACACTACCATGAAATGATGTTATTTGAAATGGAGACCAAATACGTATAGTTATGAATTTCTTGTGACAAATATGAGGTTTCAAAATGTGTTGTGTTTCAAAACACACAGTGTTTATTAACCTACAATTCACAATGTACCCAACCCATATATTTTTAAAATGTGTATATATAGGTCTACATTTCAAATAGCAACAACATAATTGTTCTTGCTATTTGGTAAATTGCATATAATTTTTCACAGTAGAAGTTCAATAAAAAATAGTGTGTGTTTGGTACCATATGAACTATTGGTTACATGGTGTGTTTTAAAACCTAAATTTTTTTATACCCAAACAAACTGTTGTGAAATGATGTTGTTTGAAATGGACACCGATATATGTATACTTATGAATATCTTATCACAAATAGGAGGTTTCAAAAGGCATGTTTCAAAACAAGTTGTATCTATTAAATTTCAATTCACAACATACCCAACCCATGTGTTTTTTAAATTGTGTACATATCTAGGTTCACATTTGAAATAGTAACACAATTATTCTTGTTATTGGGTAGATTGGATATATTTTCCACACTAAAGATTGTGAAACATGGTGTGTTTTGTGTACCATGTGCAGTGTAGGTTACAAATCATAGTGTGTTTTGAAAGCTACAATTTTTCATACCCAAACACATCTAGTCATGAAATTATGTTTTTATTTCAAATGGACACCTAGATATGTATAGCTATGAATATCTTATGAAAAATAGGAGGTTTCAAAATGTCTTGTATTTCAAAATGCACTCTGTTTATTAACCTATAATTCACAACATACCCAATCCATATATTTTTAAACAATGTATATCTAAGACTGCATTTAAAATAGCAACAACACAATTGTTCATGTTATTAGGTCAATTACATATATTTTTTCATAGTAGAGGTTACAAAACATAATGTGTTTTAAGTACCATGTGAAGTGTTGGTTAAAAATCATGGTGTGTTTTAAAACTTGCAACTTTTCATTCCCAAATACACTGTCATGAAATGATATTGTTATTTGAAATGGAGACCTAGATGTGTATAGTTATAAATTTATTATGAGAAATAGTAGGTTTCAAAATGTCGTATGCTTAAAAACACATTGTGTTTATTAACTTGAAATTCATAATGTACCCAACCCACATGTTTTTAAACTATGTATATCTAGGTCTAATTTTCAAATAGCAACAACACCACTATTCTTGTTATTGGGTAAATTGGATATAATTTTCCACTAGAGGTTACAAAACACGGTGTGGTTTGGGTACCATGTTAAGTGTAGGTTACAAATCATGATGTGTTTTGAAATCAAAAAAATTTCATATCCAAACACATTGTCATTAAACAATTTTATTTGAAGTGGAGAACTAGATATGTATAGTTATGAAGTTATTATGAGAAATAGGAGGTTTCAAAATTTGTTGTGTTTCAAAGCACACCGTGTTTATTAACTTGCAATTCACAACATACCCAACCCATGTGTTTTTAAACTGTGTATATCTAGGTTTGCAATTGAAATAACAACAACAATATTATTCGTGCTATTGGGTAAATTAGATACACTTTTCCATAGTAGAAGTTATAAAACATGGTGTTCTTTGGGTACCATGTGAAGTTTAGGTTACAAATCATGGTGTGTTTTGAAACTTAGATTATTTCATATCTAAACACACCATCATGAAATAAAGTTATTATTTGAAATGGAGACCTAGATATGTATAGTTATGAAGTCATTATGAGAAATAGGGGTTTCAAAACATGTTATGTTTCAAAAAACATTGTGTTTATTAACCTACAATTCACAACATACTCAACCCATGTCTTTTAAAAATTTGTATATCTAGGTTTGAAATTCAAATAACAACATTGTTCATATTATTGGGTAAATTGGATATAATTTTCCATAGTAGAGGTTATAAAACATGGTGTGCTTTGGGTACCATGTGAAGTGCAGGTTACAAATCATTGTATATTTTGAAACCTAAATTATTTCATATCTAAACACACTATCATGAAATGAAGTTGTTATTTGAAATGGAGAACTGTATATGCATACTTATGAAGTCATTATGAGAAATAGGAGGTTTCAAAATATGTTATGTTTGTAATACCCCTCTGTTTTGTTTCTTGTTCAAGTTGCTTTATGCTATGTTTGGTTGCAGTTACTTTGATACTGAATACATTTTGTTATGATGTTTTGATTGCTACTATTGAGCGACAACTATTATTGTGGGATGTAGTTATCTGATTATTGTTTCATATGTATTATGGATTAATGATGTTGTAGAGTTAATATGAGATGTTATTATGAGATTACTAGATTATGATGGAAGTGTCAGTTTCAATGAGTGTATTGGTGAAGAGGACGGTTTCGCATCACTCGCTTGCGAGCGTCCTACGAATCCGTAATTCCTTCTTCACGGTGTGTATTATATGCTGGATATATTGTATGATGTTGTTTACTTGGTTACAGGATTGCAGGTACATGACATCGACTCCACCTAGTTTCACAGGTTTGAGCGTGTCGATCCAACGGTTAAGTTGAACGGGAGATAGTAGCTAGGTAATATGTGTCAAGTCTACACCCTAGCCTTAGTGTGTCATCAGTTGTGTGGGTCGAGTCATTGTCTGTTTTGCTTTGATGTTATTTAATTCTGAAGCATTCTTGATTTGGAAATAGATATTTAGAATAATTGCATTTAAATCATGTTGATGATTATTTAATTTAAATAATGCAACGTGGATAAAAGTTTATATTTAAATTAATTAATTATATTTAGTTTATTTAATTAATTAAATTTGATCCAAGGGGTTGAATTTAGTTATTAAATAATTAAATTAATTAATTAAACGTGATGCAAGAGAATGAAAGGAAATAAAAGAATTAAAATTAAATTTGGAATTTAATTTCAACGTGTGGGAATTAAATTAGAAATTGTAATTAAATGTTTATTTGGGAAATTGGTTGCAACTTTGGAAATTAATTTATTATTTCAAATTGCATTTTAAATTGAAAGTGGGTTTTCGAAAAGTGAAATTGAAATTGAAATTTGAAATTGAAATTGAAATTGAAATTGAAATATCTAATTTGCATGTAATGTGAATTAGGGTTGTAAATATTGAAATTGAAAATTGAAATTGAAATTGAAATTGAAATTGAAATTGAAATTGAAATTGAAATATCTAATTTGCATGCAATGTGAATTAGGGTTGTAAAAATTGAAATTGAAATTGAAATATCTAATTTGCATGTAATGTGAATTAGGGTTGAATTAGGTATTTTTGATTTATAAGAATACATGTTTTAATTTTAGGGCAAAAAGAAAGAGATTTAGAAAAAAATACATTTTTACAGCAGGAAAAAATTTTTGGAGAATTTGCACAAGGGTTTGAAGAAAGTTTGATTGTAGGATGGATTGAAGGAAATATTGTTTGTATTTGTTGGATTTTGGATTGGATTCATTAGAGGATTGAAGAAAATTCAAGAAATCTTTGGAGGAGGCTTGCATCAGAAACTCATCTCTTCCTGTAGCTTCTTGTACCAGGTTTTCCTCTTTGTGTTTTATTGTTCTTGATTGTTTTTTTTAAATAGTAGTGATTAAAGATTTGTTTGTTAAATCTGTTTTAGAAAATAAATTTGATATTAGAAGAAAAGAATTAAACAAATTTACAGCCTTTGCTTGTGAAAATTTTTGAGTGAAAATTGTGAAAACTTCAGTTGAATTTAAACTATTTGGGGAAATAGATTATGTTGTTATTGCAAGTCAAACATAGAGATTGAACAATGCATTTAGAATGATTTTAGAAAATGAAACCTTCTGTTTATTATTAAAAATCTGATTTTAAAATCTACAGTATAGTTATATTTTTCATAGTAAAATGGTCTGGTTGCGTCACCTATAACTTCATTTTCATAAACTGGGTTGTCAGAAAATTTAAAGGGTTTTTGCATTTTAAAATTTTCTTATTCCTGTCCAAAAATTGTAAATACCCAGATCGTAGTTTTTGCGTTATGCTGGAAACATGAGACTGCTGTTAAGTTATTTTCCCATGGTTGTTTTGAAAATAAAATAATAATAAATTGATATTTATAAATATTAATATTTTAAGTATTGTTATTATAATATTAAAATATTATTTAATAATATTTTATATTATAATTTATAATACTAAAGTATTATATTTATTTATATTATTTTAAATAAAATTTGTATATTAGATTAGTAGAATTGAAATTATAAACATATGGGGAAATTATTGTTTATTTTAAAATGACATGTTAAAATTTAATTGAAGGAGTTAAATATTTGATTTAAAAAATGCATAATTGTGGAATTTAAATTCATGTGTAAAAGGTCCAATTATTAATTTGATTTAATTGGAAAAATATATTTATATTTTAAAAAATTAATGATAAGGGATATTTTATTTTGAATTAAACAATTTGATATTCTGTAAAGAATAGAAGATATGTTAATGATTAAATATATTTAAATATATTAATTTATATTTAGTATATATTTATTGAAGGTATATATCCATTTGAGAGATTAAATAATATTTTATATGATTTTATTCCGTTTGCAAATTGGGTATTATTAGTGTTCTAAAAAAATGATTAGTGTATATGGAAAATGGATAGAGAAACAATATGTTATTATATTAAAGTGATCGAATGTTTTAAATAGAAAATTGAATGAGACGTAAGATTTGATTAGGAAATGAAAAGAGTTTACTTGCATGGATTTGTGCCAATTTAAAAGTAAATTAAGAAGTTGTTTTATTGATGAGGTAATCAATTATGTTATTTAATTAATTTCTATTTAGATTAATTGAATCATTGTGATTGGATTATGAAAGAGATATGAATTTAGTATATCCAAAAATAATATCTTCTTCATGCTTATCTTAAAGGATTTAATTCTTTGTATTCAGTAAAGGGAAGTAAGTTTAATTGTTTTAGATTTCCAATAATGAAAAGAGAAATAGGGGTTATGATTATTTTAGATGATCTAGTATCATGTTTTTGACTTTTTCAACACTAACTATTGAATGAATATGGATTTAGGAAATCCAAATATTAGATTTGATTAATGTCTTGAATGCTTTTGTTGCTATGTCGTCAAGTGGCATTGTTGATTTTGAGAATTAGTGTTAGTCCTACATTATAAGTCTTCCAGAAGAACTTAGAGGATAAGGGTTGCTGAATCTTTATGCCATCCTATTGTTTTCCCTTGGGTAGTGCATGGCGTCTTTTCAGTTTTACCCAATTTTCACGAACGGGGATGTTTGCACCTCCTTGGTTTAGGAGCGGATTATGGGATCCATGTCTCCTTGTATGGAGTGACCTTGTGATGTGGTTTCATCTTGTTGCCTCCTATGAAAGGAGTGGACTATGTGTTGTTGCCTCCAAGATGTTTGGAGTGAGATCTTTTGTACCTCCTGTGAAAGGAGTGGACTATGTGTTGTTGCCTCCAAGATGTTTGGAGTGAGATCTTTTGTACCTCCTGTGAAAGGAGTGGACTATGTGATTGTTGCCTCCAAGATGTTTGGAGAGCTATTATTTGTATCCTCCTTGTGTTGGAGTGGATTATGATGCCTAGTTGGTATGCACTTGTGGTTCCTTGGTGGATTGTTTGGATGTGTGTTGTCGAATAGAAGAGTGGCTTCTGTTAGGCGCCAGAGCCCAAAGAGGTAAACTGGATAACCTTCAGGAGTGATTTAAATAAGTGATAATTAAAATAATGTACTTAAAAGATTAGGACTAACTTCACATTAATCAAGATAATTTAATCCTCACTCATAGACACAAGGGCTTGTTTAGACTTGGGATGAGTGAGAAGGCCTAGAATGGCAAGATCAACTATCTTGTTCTTGCGAGAGGTAGTTGATTCCGCATGAGTGAGTATGAGTGCCGAGATTCGGTTGAGGCCACCAAGATTACTTGTGCCGGAGCCTATGAAGAATGCCTAGAGGAGATCTCATGACAAACCTTGCGATGACACTCTATCTAGGACAACTATTGTTAATTGTTTTATGTGTATGGTTATTTGAACATACTTGATCTACTTTATGTCTGGAAGCAATGTGACCTATGTCAGTGATGTTGGAGTTGTACTTGTATTGTACTTGATTTGTACTTGTATTGTATTTGATTTGTACTTGTATTGTACTTGAGTTGCATTTGATTCGTACTTGTATGGTGAATGAGTTGTACTTATTAATTCTTTTGGTTGGTTATAACAGTATGAGTTAGTTTGAGTCTGTCTTTGGTTAGAGGTAGTAGAATCTTGGTCCATGTTACTTTGTTAGTATCTCCTAGCATGGGGGGTGGGCCTTCGGGTACCACACTGATAGGGTGGAACATGCACCAAAATCGTTGGGTCCCCATCTATCTTTAGTACTTGGTGGCGAGACATCTAGATGGATAGCTCGTGGTTCTTGTTGTAATTACTTGCATTGTAATATTTTAACTTGTATAAATTATTTTATTCTTCTTATGTTTATGACGTGGAATTCTGTAATTGTAACTTTATGTACTAGTGTCTCATTCTGGGAATGAGTGATGTAACTATTGGTTTAAGATAATGTTATGAGATTGTATCTTAGTTGATTATCTTATTATGTTATGTGGTATTCTTATGATGTATGATGTTTATTTCATACAGTTCATATTGCTATGGTTATATGTAATATGTATGTGTGGGTTAAAGTAATCCTAACCTTATAGCCTTAGAGGTTTTTGTTAATTAGTAAGTGAATGTGTATGTTAAATGCACTTTGTAAAAAAAAATTGGTTCGTTTATGATGTTAATTACAAGTTCCTTTAAGGTTACTTGGCAGGGCATTACAATGTTTCAAAACACATTGTATTTATTAACCTAAAATTAACAACATAACCAACCCATGTGTTTTTAAACTTTGTATATCTAGGTCTGAAATTCAAATAAAAAACATTGTTCATGTTATTGGACAAATTGGATATACTTTTCCATTGTAGAGGTTATAAAACATGGTGTGCTTTGGGTACCATGCAAAGTGTAGGTTACAAATCATGGTGTATTTTGAAACTTGGATTATTCATACCCAAACAAATTGCCATGAAATGAAGTTGTTATTTTAAATGGAGACCTAGATATGTATAGTTATGAAGTCATTATGAGAAATAGGAGGTTTCAAAATGTGTTGTGTCTCAAAACACACTACTTTTATTAACTTGCAGTTCACAACATACCCAACCCATGTGTTTTTAAACTATGTATATCTATGTATGAAATTCAAAGAACAACAAAATTGTTTGTGTTATTCAAGGATAACTTTAAGAAACCCCCTCCTTAGCGAAGGTGTAAAATTTTGGCGAATCTTTCCTTTTATTTGAAAAAAATAGTAATTTTCCTTGGAAAATCTTATGCACATTATTAAAAAAATTATAAAATTCTGGAAAATCTTAATGAATAATTGGTAAAAAAATTAATCATAGTGGCGAATCCCAGTGAATAATTACTTAAATGATTAATTATAATGACGAATCTCTCCTTTATAAATTTTCATAGTTGGTCGGCATAGTTCCCCCATATTTTTATTTATTTTTAAACATTGAAGTAGGGGCCCAGGGGCGGTAGCCACCGATGAGGTCAAGGGGTAGTGCCCCTAGCGGGGGAAAAGGGGGCAGAGCCCCCTTGTGGGGGTCGAGGGGGAAATTCCCCCTCACGAGGTCTGGAGACAACGGTCTACCTCTCGCCACCAAGCATAAATTCACTATTGAAAATGCATTGGAGCACACACAGATGAAGTGTTTTTAAAAAATCTTACTTGAAAAGTAAGACTAAATGAAACTTGAAAATTTTACCATCGATTAGCTTTTAAATTGGATGGCTCCAAGTTCATTCCATAGGTGAATATCAAAGTGAGTGAACATCATCAATGGGACACTTAGGGATGTCCCACCAATACGACGATGATAACATTTGTCATGAACTATTGGAAAAAGTGAACGATGGAGATCAATCAGAGCTTTGATGAAATGTCATTCTGGGAGCTTGGCACGAATATTGTAGATTCCCTTCATGATTCTCCAGAATTACACAAGTGGTGTACCTATGCCATGGTGGACCCTAGGTGGAGTATCGAAGCATTATCGGCATGAGTGAACATCATCAGTGGGACACTTGGGGATGTCCCATCGATACAATGATGATGACATATGTCATGAACTATTGGCAACAATGAATGGTGGAGATCGAATTTCGGGCCTCAATAACCTTTTTAAAAGGAACGTGCATATAAAGTCATGGAATTCACTTGCAACCATTCGATTAAAAAGCTAATCGATGGCAATCCTATTCAAGGCTAAAATATCCCTAAAATGAAAAGATAAATTATTATTAGTGGCAATATTTCCCAAAAAATAATTGTAGGAATATAAAATTAATGATGAATATAATTAATATTGTAATTATAGTATAAACTACTAGCAAATCAGTTCCAATGACGCATCATTTAATAAATAATGCATTCGTGAATTAATCGAGATAATTTTTCATTTTTTTTTGTAAAAACCTATCGATTCAACATCCTTTCTAGCTTGTATTATTCCCCATATTTGGAGGTCGTGATTTCAAATATTCGCCAATCGGCGAAGATTCACCACTAAAGTTTTCCTTGGTGTTATTGGGTAAACTGGATATACTTCTTCAAAGTAGAGGCTACAAAAAATGACACGTTTTTGGTACCATGCAAAGTGTAGGTTACAAATCATAGTGTGTTTTGAATCCTGCAATTTTTCATACCCAAACACACTATTGCGAAATGATGTCATTTGAAATGTATACCCATATATGTATAGTAATAAATTTCTTGTGACAAATAGGATCTTTCAAAATGTGTTGTGTTTCCAAACACATTATGTTTTTTAACCTGGAGTTCGCAACATACCCAACCCAAAGTATAGTGCCCCAAAATGGAGTGGTCAACTTATATGAGCATTGTCTTGTCATACAATGTTCCCACTCCTCCATCGTAGCACCTAGAATTAAGAAAGTGTTTTTAGTGATTGAAAAGTGGACTATAACTACCACCATTGTGCTCCACCTTCTTCATGAATTCATATTGAAACTAATAACCAGATTCCTAAAGAATCTAAATTATTAAATAATTTGTAATTTCACTCTAACATCCAAGCACAATTTCCAAGAGTGTTGAAGATACATGAATTATGCATAGGGTTGCAAGGTAAATGACACCCTAACCCTAACATGTATGACTTAAAGTAATAAAATTCTCTTAAAATAATTGACCTAGTGACATAAAGATAAGTAAAAATGACAAAAATACCCTTTTATTTAGAAGTAAAGAATTAGTTATTTTTAAAAACCTATTATTATATTAATATTGTTAAATAAGTAATCATAACTATTTCATTTATTTGATATCATATATAAGTGTGTTAATATCTATAACAACCTTTATGTGCATCATGATTATTGTCATAACATCAAGAAATAAAATCCATCACCAAGGAATTATGCTTTGGAAGACGTAGTCCTTATGTAGCCATACTACATAGGTTATGAAGCAAAAAATACCAGTCCTTATTGCCTTTTTGTAGCAACATATAAACACATGAAACTAGAACCTATATGAAATAAAATCAAGCTTGAAGTAACCTATAGGTATCTATTAGCATAACTACAAGTATATTGAAAAATAAAATAAAGTTCCATTATAATTATAGAACTCATGAGAATGCAAGTTGACATGAAGCTACCAAGTAGCAAACACAACAAAACTGAAGAAAAAATAAAAATTAAACCTTGTAATTATTTTTGATGATGTAAAATTTCCCATAGACATGAATGCACCTACATCAAATCTTTAGATCTTATTAAAGTGTTTTTTCATTAAAATTTACAAATCAACTAGACATAACTGTTATAGTGAATTTATTTATAGAAAATTATGATCCTATCATCCTTACAATTATGTCTTTTCCATTCTTTCATGTTGAGTTTCACTTCTAATTTTGAGCCTAGATTGAATGTTAATCTTGATATTTATGAGCACATTTTAGGGATCTACTATGTTAGGGTGTGGAAATATGTTGACTCCTCCCTTTCACCTTGGTCAAATCCTTTATTTTATCTTCATAGTGAGTGATGAAAAGATAATTGAAAGATGAAATGGATGGGATTGAATGAATAACTATACCTAATATAAAGATTCTTCTTAACTAATCATCATTTCTATAATAGTAATTAAATGATGTAATGCCCCGCCAAGGAACCTTAAAGGAAGTTGCAATTAACAACTTAAGCGAACCAATTTTTTTTAAAAAAAGTGCATTTAACATACACATTCACTTACTAATTAACAACAACCTCTAAGGCTACAAGGTTAGGATTACTTTAACCCACACATACATATTACATATAACCATAACAGTATGAACTATATGAAATAAACATCATATATCATAAGAATACCACATAACATAATAAGATAATCAACCAAGATACAATCTCATAATCATTATCTTAATCCAATAGTTACATCACTCATTCTTAGAATGAGGCAATAGTACAAAATATTACAATTACAAAATTCCACCTTATAAACATAAGAGGGATAAAATAACTTATACAAGTTAAAATATTATAATGCAAGAAATTACAACAAGAACTATGAGCTATCCATCTAGATGTCTCGCCACCAAGTACTGAAGATAGATGGGGACCCAACAGTTTTGATGCATGCTCCACCCTACCAATGTGGTACCCGAAGGCCCACTCCCCATGCTAGGAGATAGTAACAAAGTAACATGGACAAAAATCTACAACCTCTAACCAGAGGCAGACTCATACTGACTCAAACTGACATAACCAAATAAATGCCATTAATAAGTACAAATCCAGTTCAACTCAAGTACAACACAAGTACAAATCAAACATCACTGAAATAGGTCACATTGCTTCCAGATATAAAGTAGATCAAGTATGTTCACATAACCATACATATAAAACAATTAACAACAGTTGTCCTAGATAGAGTGTCATCGCAAGGTTTGTCATGAGATCTCCTCTGGGCATTCTTCATAGGCTCCGGCACAAGTAATCCTGGTGGCCTCAACTGAATCCCGACACTCATACTCACTCATGCGGAATCAACTACCTCTTGCAAGAACAAGATAGTTGATCTTGCCATTCCAGGCCTTCTCACTCATCCCAAGTCTAAACAAGCCCTTGTATCTATGAGTGAGGATTAAATTATCTTGATTAGTGATAAGTTAGTCCTAATCTTCTAAGTACATTATTTTAATTATCACTTGTTTAAATCACTCCTGAAGGTTATCCAGTTTACCTCTTTGGGCTCTGGTGCCTAACAAAAGCCACTCTTCTATTCGACAACACACACCCAAACAATCCACCAAGGGAACCACAAGTGCATACCAACTAGGTATCATAATCCACTCCAACACAAGGAAGATACAAATAATATAACTCACTCCAAACATCTTGGAGGCAACAAACACATAATCCACTCCTTTCACAGGAGGTAACAAGATGAAACCACATCACAAGGTCACTCCATACAAGGAAACACGGATCCCATAATCCGCTCCTAAACCAAGGAGGTGCAAACATCCCCGTTCATGAAAATTGAGTAAAACTGAAAAGACGCCATGCACTACCCAAGGGAAAACAATTGGATGGCATAAAGATTCAACAACCCTTATCATCTAAGTTCTTCTGGAAGACTTATAATTTAGGATTAACACTAAATCCCAAAACCCACAATGCAACTTGACGACATAGCAACAAAAGCATTCAAGTCATCAATCAAATCTAATATTTGGATTTCCTAAATCCATAGTCATTCAATAGGTAGTGTTGACAAGTCAAAGACACGATAACTAGATCATCTAAAATAATCATAACCCCTATTTCCCTTTTCATTATTGGAAATCTAAAACAATTAAACTTACTTCCCTTTACTGAATACAGAGAATTAAATTCTTTAAGATAACCATGAGGAAGATATTACTTTTGGATATACTAAATCCATATCTCTTTCATAATCCGATGACAATGATTCAATTAATCTAAATAGAAATTAATTAAATAACATAATTGATTGCCTCATTAATAAAACTTCTTGATTTACTTTTAAATCGACACAAATCCATGCAAGTAAACTCTTTCCATTTCTTAACCAAGTCTTACATTTCATTTAATTTCCTATTTAGAACATAAAATCACTTTAATATAATAAAATATCGTTTCTCTACCCATTTACCCATATACACTAATCAATCCATTTTAAATCTTTATTTTATAATATATTGCATACATCTTATTAAAATGAAATACGATAATGAATTTACCCTTAACATATTTTACATGCTCCATATTATATATATACACCAAACATATATATTAATAAACTCAATTATATAGATTCTTTAATATTCCAATCACAACGATTAATTTGTTCTATGGAAATAAAACATAATAACTATTTGTCTTTTTCAATATAGTTAGTTCTTAAATTTACTTCTAATGCAAACTAACACTATTGCAAACAATCTTTTCAATTTTCTATCCAGAATCTATGTCTCTTCAACTATCCATTTAAAAACATGCAATTTCATCAGTGTATAAAAATATCTTTTGGCTTATTGATTTGACCACGCATTCATATTGTTTCTAATTAAATCTCATTAATTAAAACAAACATTTAAATATAAATATTTCTATAATTCTTCAATATATTTAAATATCTTTTTTCTTATCAATTTTGACGATACATTCAAAACTTATCATTTAAATTCTTCATGCAAAGCTAAATTACACGCACTTAAATAAAACAAGGTAAATACTGATTGAAAATACTCATAGATATATATATACATCTCAATATATTTTTTTCAATCATATTAACAAAATAAATATTTCCTTTTAAATCAAGTAATTATTTCTATTAAAAAAAATATATCTTTCTCTATACATTTTCTATGCATACTAATCATTTCTTTTAGAACACTAATAATACCCAATTTGCAAACAACAAAATAAAATAAGATAAAATATTATTTATTCTCTCAAATGGATATATACTTTCAATATATATATATACTAAATATAAATTAATATATTTAAATATATTTAATCATTAACATATCTTCTATTCTTTATAGAATATCAAATTGTTTAATTCAAATAAAATATCCTTTATCATCAATTTTCCAAAATATAAATATATTTTTCCAATTAAATCAAATTAATAATTGGACTTTTTACACATGAATTTAAATTTCACAATTAAATTTTAAATTATGCATTCTCTAAATCAAATATTTAACTCCTTCAATTACACTTTAACATGCCATTTTAAAATAAACAATAATTTCCCATATGTTTATAATTTTAATTCCACTAATTTAATATACAAATTTTATTTAAAATAATAAAAAATAAATATAATACTTTAATATTATATATTATAATATAAAATATTATTAAATAATATTTTGATATTATAATAACAATATATAAAATATTAATATTTATAAATATCAATTTATTATTATTTTATTTTCAGAGCAGCCATGAGAAAATAACTTAATAGTAGTCTCATGTTTCAAGCATAACTCAAAAACTACGATCTGGGTATTTGCGATTTTTTAACAGGGATAATAAAATTTCAAAATGTAAAAATCTTTTAAATTTCCTAACAACCCAGTTTGTGTAAGTGGAGTTATAGGTGACGCAACCAGACCATTTTACCATGAAAAATATAACTATTCTGCAGATTTTAAAACTCGATTTTTAATAATAAACAGAAGGTTTCATTTTCTAAAAACATTCTAAATGCATTGTTCAATCTCTATGTTTAATTTAAATAACAAAAAAATTGTTTTCCCCAAATAATTTAAATTCAACTAAGGTTTTCACAATTTTCACTCAAGAATTTTCACAAGCAAAGGTTGTAAATTTGTTTAATTCTTTTCTTGTAATATCAAATTTATTTTCTAAAACAGATTTAACAAATAAATCTTTAATCATTACTATTTTTAAAAAAATAATCAAGAACAATAAAATACAAAGAGAAAAACCTGGTACAAGAAGCTACAGGAAGAGATGAATTTCTGATGCAAGCCTCCTCCAAAGATTTCCTAAATTTTTTTCAATCTTCCAATGAATCCAACCAAAATCCAACAAATGTAAACAATATTTCCTTCAATCAATTCTACAATCAAACTTTCTTCAAACCCTTGTGCAAATTTTTCAAAATTTTTTCCTTGCTGTAAAAATGAATTTTCCTAAAGACTTTTCTCCCCTAAAATTAAAACATGTATTCTTTATAAATCAAAAATACCTAATACAACCCTAATTCACATTACATGCAAATTAGATATTTCAATTTCAATTTCAATTTCTACAACCCTAATTCACATTGCATGCAAATTAGATATTTGAATTTGAATTTGAATTTCACTTTTCGAAAACCCACTTTCAATTTAAAATGCAATTTCAAATAATAAATTAATTTCCAAAGTTGCAACCAATTTTTCAAATAAACATTTAATTACAATTTATAATTTAATTCCCACACGTTGGAATTAAATTCCAAAATTAATTCTAATCCTTTTATTTCCTTTCATTCTCTTGCATCATGTTTAATTAATTAATTTAATTATTTAATAACTAAACTCAACCCCCTTGGATTAAATTTAATTAATTAAATAATTTAAATATAATTAATTAATTTAAATATAAACTTTTATCCACATTGCATTATTTAAATTAAATAACCATCAACATGATTTAAATACAATTATTCTAAGTATCTATTTCCAAATCAATAATCCTTCAGAATTAAATAACATTAAAGCAAGACAGACAATGACTTGACACACACAACTGACGACACACTAAGGCTAGGGTGTAGACTTGACACATGTTACCTAGCTACTATCTCCCGTTCAACTTAACCGTTGGATCGACACGCTCAAACCTGTGAAACCAGGTGGAGTCGATGTCATGTACCTGTAATCCTGCAATCAAGTAAACAACATCATACAATGTATCCAGCATATAATACACACCATGAAGAAGGAATTACGGATTCGTAGGGCGCTCACAAGCGAGTGATGCGAAACCGTCCTCTTCACCAATACACTCATCAAAACTGACACTTCCATCATAATTCAGTAATCTCATAATAACATCTCATGTTAACTCTACAACATCATTAATCCACAATGCATGTGAAACAATAATCAAATAACTACATCCCACAATAATAGCGATCAAAACATCATAACAAAATGTATCCAGTATCAAAATAACTTCAACCAAACATAACATAAAGCAACTTGAACAAGAAAGGAAACGGAGGGGTATTACAAATGATGCTTTGTAAGTGTGTTCAATATGATGAGTTAAGCTTGTCATTAATAAACAATCCTAAATTCTCAATTCAAAAGTTTTTTCTTCAATTCAATCAATAATAATCACAAGTTGGATTAGAATTGGCTTAAAATTCATAAAATTGAGTACTAATGAAGATAGTTTGAACTACATAAATTCTTCTCTATAAGAAAGAGAATTTAAATAGGGTGATCCCACAAAGCTGGTGTAAAATTTATGAGAGGAACTGATTTTTGCTGAAATCACATATTTTTAGAAAATATAATGATTTAAGCCTTTAAAAGTTTCATTTTAAAGATTCCAATTGAAGGGGTTTTGATCAAACCACCTTAGATCAAATCCCCTTGGATATAACCTTGCTAGTTTTAAATAATACCTATAAATGAGTCTCCTTTACACCTATCAAAATGCTGATAAAAAATCACTTTTGATTTACCTTTTGGGGCATCAAATGAATTCATTTAAAATTCATTTGAAATGATTATGGTAGCCCTCAAAATGAGTTATCCCATGAATATAATTTTAATATGTTTTGGTTTTATTATGTATGTGCTTTTTTAGTTTTATTAGACATAGGTTTTTCACTAAAAATCAAGCTCTTTGTTTTGCACATGTGGAAAAATAGAAAATTATCAAAATAATTTTTTTTAAAATATGTTTGTGCTGTGTATTGATTTCCTTGATCCATTAAAAAAAGAAAAAAATAATTTTGATACATACAGAAAAAGTTATGTTGTATACAGTCCGCCTATGTTAGAATTGCAGTTCGTTTGACTTCGAAACTCTATTAAGGAAAAAATATTCAATAAAAAACTATGAGACCAAATGAAAGTGGTAGATGTCATAGTTACAAATCTAAATTTGAAACAAATAGAATTTTATCCTTCATACGAAAAAAGTTATGTAGTATACGATGAGCGCCACTTTTTAAAAATGTTGTTTCCTGAAAAAAATTAGTTTTCATGGGAGATGGAAAAAGAAGTGCAATTTTATTCCAAATTTTTTGAAAAAAATACTTTTATAATCTATAGACAAAATGTGATGAGACTCTAGTTTACATCGTCTTCAAATTCCTCATGGTTTAGCTGCTATAGGTGCTAGAATGTGAGGATTTAGTTAAAAATAATAATTTCAGTGTCCAGTTTGACCAAAAATTGTAAACCACTATTGTGGGATCACCCAATAATGACATCTATATAAAAAAATATTAAGATTAAAAAAAAAGTCTATATGATAAAGAATAAAAAGATATTAAAAATATTTAATTAAATAGTAAACATTTATATTAAACTTTCAAGCTAAATAAATTAAGATGACATATTGATTAGGAAGACTAAAAGTAAATTTAAGAGTAAAAAAACAAGTTGCATTTGATTACTCTAAAAAATAAAAGAAACTATTACCTTTTTTAAAAGGTTCTTTATACTTTGTTTTAGAGGTAAAATCTCTAACAATAAAAATTTGTTTCCTGTCCAAAAATAAAAACAACTATCACTTTTGCAAGTATTCTTTACTTTTTAACAATACTTTAAATTATATTTTAGATTTCAAATCGTTTAATAAAGTTACATAAGGAATAATAGACTTGTACTCTCATCTCAAATAAAAAGTCTCCCATGTCAAATAAAAACATAATCTTGATATAAAATCATTTATTAAAAAAAAATCAACTATGACAATTGCTTCCATATTTTTTTAATGAAACCCTATCCACTATTGTTTATAATCCAATCATATTATTATTAGCTTATTCTTCCAATACAACTTAAAAAATTTATTGTTATCCCTCATATCATTTGAAATTTAACATGCAACCTTCCAAAATTATTATTGTTATTATATGTTTTAGCTGTTGCAATAAGGCCTTTCAAAATTGGGGATAAGATTCAACTAGCAAGTTTAATATCCTTCACAATCAATGAAATAGGTGTATTTAGGTGCCAAATTATTTTATTTTATTCATGCTCTAATAAAAATTTGGAGAATACAACACAACTATTTTAAACATTTAAAAATAACCCATATTATGTATTTTATACAACAAAACCCTATTTATATGTTGGTAAAAATCTTGGAGACTAAATAGGTGGTTTGGAAGCCATGGTAGAACTAATTTTCCTTCCTACCCAACATCATTTCAAAAGACCTCTAAAATCTCTTTAAGGTCACTAAATCTGATGATATTCATTGGTCAAATGAATGACTTTTGATTTTGATTCCACAGTTGTAGCAGAGCTTAAGCTTTCCATCATTGCACAATTTTTCATAGGCTTGGTTAGTTGATCCACACACTTCACATTTGTGTGAGGGTAAACAAAACAACATTTTCAAATTCCATTACTGAGCCAAACTTGGGAGTCTATGAAAGTGGAAGCGATAAAATTGTTTTAAGCACCCATAGAAATATGCGGTTTACCTGTGGGATGCCTGGTCATTGTGACATAGGCATGAAACTTAAAATCATTGTGAAGAAACCACATTGGCTAGTTGCTCCACACATTTCATAGCTTCTAGACATGAGAAAGTCTGAGACTTTCCAACATAGAAATGTGAAAAACCTCTCCTAAAAAACCTATTCAAACCAACAAATAAAATTAATAAGAATAAACTATGAGCAACCCTGGTGTTTAAGATAAATCACTGGTAAGCAATTAATTCCAGATGTTGCTCCAACATTAACCTAGATCTCAATGCATTCCAAGAATGTTTTATAGGAATAAAATAAGATGTTTACTGGGAAGGTTGGCAAGGAGAGAACCCATTTAATAGCGTGACCCAACATGGATTTTTGAAAGAGAAGAAATGTTTGTATTTGATCTACAACAATAATAACTATTTTTCTTATGTATACAATTAAAAATAAATAAAAATTGATTCAAAAATATTATTAAAAGAAATAGGTAGAGTATACAGATGGCTGCAACCTCTCTCATGGCTATCACCATTGAGAACCAAATGAGATCTATACTAAGAGCTGGTGAATACCCAACTTTGCTTCTCTCCTCATGGAAGATCCCGGTTGGCCACCTTAATCCTCTTCAACACCTTTATCCACCACCTAATGGTATTTCCTACACAACAAGACACTCTTTCCTCCACCTTTTGGTTTTTCCTGCACAACAAAAAGAGGGGTTTAGGGATGGATGCGGTTATTCTTTTGATATGTTCATCATTTTAAAATTCTCACTTTTAAAACTCCCACTCTTTTAAAAAAATTGAAACTGAAACGTCTGTTAGTCCTTGTCTATCTACTTATCCCATTTAATCTGCCATCATCAAATGAGGGATGGTATTATATGTTATGATATCTTGGACATGCATTTTTGTAGGGCGATTAGCTTATGCTAGAATGAAATCCCTCAAATGGAAAATGTAGAAATGCTACAAGAGAGTGGAGTTAAGAGTGGGTGAATGGGGCTAAGAGTGGGCCTGACGACCTAAGAGGTCAATTCTTAGAGTGTGCCGGTTAAGCCATCCCCATTGGCATCACTGAATTTTTCTTAATTGCAGCTTAGATTCTCCACCACTTTCACAAGAATAATTAATATATTTATAAATGCTGTCTATATGCGAGCGTGGATTTCAATGGTCAAAGGGGCTTCTAGATCAAGTCGCACCAACATATTTGAAATAAATTGAAATCTATTGAGACATTAATACTTGATAAATACATCTGTGGCTTTGTGTTATATGTTGTCAGAGATAGTTAATAAATTATTTAAATAGACACATTATATTGGATAGCAATTAAATATACACTCTACTATTACAAAACTTCCAAATGGTTGATAGGAATTAATTATTGATCAGATGGAGTCTATCAATAATAGTGAGACTTCTTAAAGTGCAATTCTTTCTTAACATGGGATCTTACAAGGCCCCCTGTCTAGAAAATGCTTGTCCTCAAGTAATACAATTCAACCTTAAAAGTGAACCATCATTCTAATGATGTGCTAATCTAATTTTAATGATCTGATTCTCATACTCCAAATGTCTCCCTCTTTTTGGAATGTGAAGAAATGTTCATTGTTTAAATGGAAATAGATATCATCCTTCATCCATCTTTTGAGTTATCTCCTCTATGGATCTCCAAGAGAATTTAGATCATCTCCTTTAATTTCACAAGCTATAAACTTGTTTAGTTATCCCATTACTTTCTTATTCATGTTCATCTCTATCCTTGGCTATTGAATGAAGAACATCTTTTTGATCTCTTTTTTGAGATTCTTCTCATCTTCCTTCCCTTAGTTTTCTGATTGCTACAAATAATTGATTTCCTTTCATCTTTTTGCTATCCTTTTGCATGGGAATTTCTTCTCTTATTTTCTCTCAAGTTTGGAGTCTTTGATAGTATCTTCATCAATTTGGAATATCTATAGCTACTCACATAGTAACTCTTCTTTTCTATTATTCATAATAGATTTGGATTTCTCATATGACACCTTAACTCCCTTGAATCTTGATTCAATTTTCTCCTCTTCATGCTTAAGTTTCTTTCAGATATTCCTTTCATAATTCTTCCTCTAGACATCGATGACATTATTCTTCCTATAAATCTCCTTTGACATTAATGGTGAAGGGATGCTCATCATACTTCCATCCATATATTTTATGGCATCATCAATAGGGACACCTTTAATGTGAAGTTGAACATAAATACAACCATCCAACTTTCCACTATCGATTTTTTTTTTTTTCCCACAAATGTTTGTTTTTTCTCAGCGTAAATGCCAAATGCAAATATAAGAACATACTTTTCAAGAAAAGAATCATTTGGATCATTCTTATCCTCCTATTAAGGCTTTTGAAGAATTCTCTTATCAAGTTTAGTCTTACAAACATCTTCACCACTCTCTTCTTCATATCTTGTCACGTTATGAGGAAAGAGCTTTGTGATCCCATTCCTACCTTTCAACAATATATTCTCTTTCTCTAATGTGAATAAGTATAAGATAATTTCACTTCTTTAATCTTTATCATCATCTCTCTATTTTCCCAAATCTTCAATCTCATGGAGACACTTGTAAATTCCAACTTAATGTGCATGAATTAAAGGCATGCAATCTTCCATAATCTAGGATCTTGAAGTTTTTCCATAATTATGTCATAACTTTCCCTTGATACCAATCTATTAGACAAGTGGATTCTTCTCTTTAAGTTTTGTGATACTTCATCTTTTAAATTATCTTCTCCTTGGGGCTGAAGAATAATTCCATACTTATCTCCCATTGAAATTGTGATTCTCCTTATGAACTAGGAGATATCTCTTGTACATGGGATGAATTATTGAATAGGTTTGTCCTTCTCTTGCTTTAATTTTCTCTTCCAAACTTTCATAGGTTCTTTCTTATGCTTGCCAAGTATTTTTATCTTCTTGTTTTGTCTTGAAGGTCTCGTAATACAACTTCTGCAGTGATGTGCTATATGCCCATTGTTGTTGCATTTATAGCATATAACCTTATAGTTCATTGGAGAAACATATGTGTTGTAGTTTATACTTTTCCTCCCATAAGCATTTCTATTTTTGTTCCACCTATTGTTATATCTAGCTTGAATTGTAAGACCCCTCCGTTTTGCTCTTTTGATCGAACAGTGTCTTGTTGGTTATGTTGTGTTTTCTGTTAGTGCTTGGACTGTGGTACTTGATTTCTAATTGATCTTTGTCTGCAAATGATGTGCTTGTTATATTTTGATGTAATGGTGATTTATTCAGGTGTTATTATTATGACATGCTTTGAGATTAGCATTGTGAATATTTGAACTAATGATGATGTTTTATATTTGGATTATATTATTGATGTTAGATTCGTCAGTTGGTAGTACTTTATTGATGAAGGTGACGGGAGTGCATCACTCACTTGCGAGCGCCTTGCGATTCCGTTATTCCCTCTTCACGGTGTGTTTTCTATTATGCAGATATACATGTGCGATATTCTATTGTTTGTAGGTTGACAGGTACAAGACACTGACTCCACCTAGTTTCATAGGTCTGAGCATGTCCATTGCCAATGACATTTGATTGGGAGATAGTAGCTAGGTTTCTTGTGTCAAGCCATCACCCTAGTCTTGTGTGTGTCATCGGTTTTGTCTGGTTCTGTTGAATTAAATGTTATTGCTCTCTTGCTTTGATCTTATTATATTGCAAGTTAGAAAAGTTAAATAAATGACTATGTGGTTAAATTGTTAATTTAATTAATCCGAGTATATTGTGAAAAATGTTATTTTATTTATGGATTAATTTAATGTAATTAATAAAATAATTAAATCTTGGATTTGATTTATTTTATTAATTTATTTAAATTAATTATGTTGAAATGAAGTTATTTATGCATTTTGGTAATTATAGTTTTTCTTGAATTGAAATTAAATTGAAAACTTAAGAAAATGTTATTTTATTTATGGATTAATTTAATGTAATTAATAAAATAATTAAATCTTGGATTTGATTTATTTTATTAATTTATTTAAATTAATTATGTTGAAATGAAGTTATTTATGCATTTTGGTAATTATAGTTTTTCTTGAATTGAAATTAAATTGAAAACTTAAGAAAATGTTATTTTATTTATGGATTAATTTAATGTGATTAATAAAATAATTAAATCTTGGATTTGATTTATTTTATTAATTTATTTAAATTAACTATGTTGAAATGAAGTTATTTATGCATTGTGGTAATTATAGTTTTCTTGAATTGAAATTAAAATTGAAAATTTAAGAAAAGGTTTAAATGTTATTTTTTTGGAAATTAGAAAAAGGCAAAATTGGAAATTAGGGTTATTTTCAAAAGTTTGACTTTAGGGTTTGAGGAGATATTTTCTATTTGGCTATTAATTGGTTTTTGGAGAAGAAAATGAAAAAAGGGAGAAGAAAATGAAAGAGGGAGAAGAAAGTGAAAAAGGGAGAAGAAAATGAAAAATGGAGAAGAAAATGAAAAATGGTTTTGGGGGTTTTGGATCTGCATGGAGGAACGAGATTTTGAAGAGGAATCATGGCACCCTTTTTGGATTTTATAAAACTTATGGAACCAGGTTTTCCTCTTTGTTAAAATTAATTGCATGTTGAAAGAATTTTCAATTCTTGTTTGTTTTTAGAAATAATATAAATCTTGTTTGAGATTTGCATGAAAAACCCATCTTGAATTTGGATTCAAAACTTTGAAAATCTATGTGTGAAAATGCTATTCTTCAAGAAAAATTACATCATAACTGTATTTGATCAATTTTGCTATTGGTTGTCCAATTTAAATTGTTGTAAATGAATATATATATATATATATATATATATATATATATATATATATATATATATATATATATATATATGATCAAACATATATATATGTTCTTACTTATTTATTTATCCCTTATTCATGGGTTTTAACTATGTGATGTTAAAATTAAATCTGAAGCAAACCCTGATTTTTAAAATTAATTTTCGGATTTCTTTTTAAGAAAATCCACAGGGTTATGAAAATATTGAAATTAAAACAAGAAAAAATACCCCTGGTTGAAATCGCGGATTTCAAAATCCGCAGGGGGGTTTGTATGAAATTTTAAAAGAAAAAAATAAAATAAATAAAATAAAATTTAAAACAAAAAAAATATATGTAATGGCGGAGAGTTTGGGGGGACTGTGGGAGGCGCTGCCCGCACCGCTGCCCCCATACAGGGGACGGTTGTGGAGGCCGAGCCTCCACGCAACCCCCACCTCCCTTGCTATCGTCGGTCGTGCCTTGCCTTGGGCTCGGCTATGTGTAACACAGCTGGCGCCCTTAGGGGAGCTGACTGTGTTACCCATAGTCGGCCTAGGGTATGGGTTCGGCTGTGCAAACCATGGCCGCCACCCTTCCAATGAAAATCCGGCTGCCGCCTGCAATAAAACATGGCCGCTGCCCCTTGCC
Source organism: Sequoiadendron giganteum (assembly GCA_007115665.2). Classification (NCBI taxonomy): domain Eukaryota; kingdom Viridiplantae; phylum Streptophyta; class Pinopsida; order Cupressales; family Cupressaceae; genus Sequoiadendron; species Sequoiadendron giganteum. Next base: position 630,460,832 of record CM021100.1, read on the forward strand.
CTAAAACGTGACGCGTGGCCCGAGGCATGGGTTGCCTTAAAAAGAATAAAATGTTGATATTTTTACATTTTGTAAAATATAACATATTTATTATATCCAATATTATACTTTTATAATATTAAATACTAATATGTATATATATAATAAAATATATATATTATATGTTAGTATATAATATTTGGTATGTATATATATATATCAAAATTAAATGATGAAATAAGTATAATTATATACACATTATGTAGTTATGAAAATATAGATTTAATGATGGCATAATTTAAATGCAGTTGGGAAAAACTGAATTAATGTATTATAGTCAAAACAAGAGTGTTATTTTAAAATGATATTCATATTCTAAATCAAAGGAATAAGGTTTATTTTAATATCATTATTTGTAAACATTTGAAGATTAAATACTTGATCCTAGGTTATAGCAGAAATAACGGAATTAAGATCATATAGTTTGGAAAAGAATCAATTGGGTTAACATAATTTGTTAATAGATGAATTATTAGATTTTTAAATATTTAGTTGTGTCATTTATTTTAATATATGTGTATAGATTTTTAAATACATATATATTAAAATATAGCTTTAAATGATGTTGAAGTTAAATGTAATTGAGAAACTTAAATTTAAGTTCAATAGTTCAACAGTTCAAATTACTGATTTGATTTAGATTTAAATGAGAAAATTATAAATCAGGTGTAATAGTCGTATTAGTGGATTGATTTAAAACATTATATTTGGGAAAGGACAATTATTTGATTTACAGATAATATATTTAATAGAGAAATTAATTATTGTTTAGATGAATTATTTCGGAAACAAGAAATAGATGATGTAAAGTAGTATGTCTGAAATGACCAAGTAAATAATTATTTTAATAATTACTAGTGATTGATAAATTAAATATTAGTTTAAAGTTCTCCTTATGTCAAAAAGGGACATTAGTAAATCTGTTCTATTATGGCAACAATCTATGAAATTTTATTGAATGAAGTGGATTTAGGAAATCTGAAGAAGATGTAGTTATGATTAAATTGCTTGTTTAAAATGTTGATTTTATTATTATTGAAAGAGCAATTATAGGATTAAATATTGGGTTTAAATTTTGGCATGTATCTGAAGGAGATAAAATTAAATTAGCTTTGTTAAGACTATAAGCTTTTGAATTTTATAAAGGACAAAGGATTATGTTGGTTTTTAAAGTAGTCGAGGGAATTGTGTTAGTTATTAAGTTAGTATTTCCCTTCGCTACAACTGTTGAACCAATTGATTGTATTAGTCAATTAATTTGTTAGGACAATTATTATCTTTGTTGTGAGTTCTTTTTGAAAAGAAAATGGATTTAGAATATCCAAAGGTAGATATTTCACTTGCGTCAGTGATTAATCCCTTCATGTACTTGTATTGGCATTTGGGTTAAATATGTCTTTGGTTTGTTAAATCTTTCAGAAGGAGTTTAAATTAGGTGGGTTGTTGTACCATGTTGTCAATCTGCTTGGAATGGTTGAAGTAAATGTTGTTTTTATTATTATTGAAAAGGCAATTAAGGAATTAAATACCTTGGTTAAATTGTTTTCCTTTGCCTGAAAGAGGCGTTGTTTAATCAGTTTCTTTGCGTCATAAACTTCTGAGTTATTTTAAGAAAGTGGATTTAAGGTATCCAAAGTTAGTTTATTCCTCACAAATGCTTGTGTGATTGATTCCTCTGTGTTCATATTTGAGGTAGTGGGTTAAGTGTCGTTGATTGTAAGTCTTCCAGTGAACCCTAGAGTTTCGGAGTTGTTGTTTGTGAGGTCAACCTTTTGTTAGTTCCTGGGTTAGTACTTGAGGTTGTGTCAATGTTCTACCCGGTTTCCATGAATGGGGATATGTTGTGCCTCCTGTGAAAGGAGTGGTTTATAGGAATAGTGGCTCCTTGTAAGGAGTGGTTTTGTTATGCTTATTTCCTCCAGTCTTTGGAGAGGGCTTGTCTTATGTTTCCTCTTGGTGTTGGAGTGATCGTCTTATCTATTTGTTTGTTCTTGGGCTTTCCTTGGTGTTGGTTTGAAACTGTGTTGTAAAGTGAAAAGTGACTTCCATTAGGGGCCAGAGCTGTGAGAGGTAAACTGGGTAACCTTTGGAAGGAGTTTCTTTGAGTGTCATCTAAAGCAATGTGATCCATGTCAGTGATGTTATAGTGTCCTTGTAGTTGGTACTTGATTGTTTGTGTATGGTTTTCCTAACATACCTAATCTATTATACTTGGAAGCAATGTAACCCTGTTAGAGTTGTACTTGGTGTACTTGTGATGTAATTGAGTTATACGTGCATCGAGCTTGAGTTGTACTTGTGTGATTCATATGTCATTTTGAATCAATTTGGTTCCTACCTGTGTCTAGAGGTAGTTGGTCTTATCATGGTACCTTGTTACTATCTCCTAGCACGGGGGGTGGGCCTTTGGGTTCCACTTGGTTGGGTGGTGTGCACCTTACTCCGTTGGGATTCCTTCTTGTTCGTGTTGACGAGGTTTCCAGTTGGAGAGCTCGTGGGATCCAGTCATCTTTATGCCTTATTCTTTTAGTTATTCTTGTAATTTGTTACCCCTCTTTGTTATTGAGGTGGAAATTGTAATATGTATTCATGCTTTCGGATTTACCTCATTCGGGGAATGGGAGTTGTAATCTTATTGTAAAAGAGATCTCATGACATCTTTAATTTTCTTTGATGAATTTATCTTGTATGGAATGCATGTGCTATTCATTTCATAAGTAATTAAATGTTGTGGTTTCATTTCCTTAATGTTGTTCGTGGGTAATTAAGTAATCTTAGTCTAGTAACCTTAGAGGTTGTTGCAATATGTAGCGAACTTGCATATTAATTATACTTTTAAAAAAAATAAAAAAATTAGTTCGTTTGTTTAGTAAATTGCAACTTCCTCTGGGCGTTACATGAATTATACAATCTCTAGCTTTATGGCCAAAATTATTGCATGAGTAGCAATAGCCATTAAAGGTACTCTTGAACTGGTATGTATGCACTTGCCTCAAAGGAAATGATTTCTTGAAATTATCCTTGTCAAATTTAGGAGGAATCTTTGTATGTTTGTTACCTTCATTTTTAATAGGGCTTTTGAAAGTCTCTTTGAGGCTTTTTATCTTTCCCTAATTTGTCTTCTTAAGGGTTTCTTTGGAATCTTCCTTGAATGTTTGATTTTCTTTATAGCCAAGTCCTATTTTATTTGATGATGACCTTTTCTAATTAATGATGTCATATAGGATTTTGATGCTTTTTTCAAACTTCAGACTTGTGTTCAACTTGATGTTTGTCTTTTCCAATTCTTTCCTCATTGAAATAATTTCACACTCTAACATTTCACAATTTTATTCCTTTGCTTTAAATTGGATTTTTACTACTTCTTGAATTATTTTATCTTCTTAGATTTGAATCTTAAAATTGATGTTTGTTTTCTCCGCTTCCTTTATTTGATCTTTCAAATCAACGACCACTTTTTCAAATTCTTCTTGTAGTTTCACCTTTTATCTACATTATTCTTGAATTTTTTTATTTAGATCAACAATTATCTTCTCACATTCTTCAAGGCCTTTTTGTAACTCCACATTAGATTTATTTGAATCTTGAAGTAGTAGATCATTTTTTTGGTTCTTCAATCTCATCCCTAGTGCGATAGATTCTTCGTCAAAACATTAATTATTATATTTACTCAAAAGATGGCTTTTTCTTTTGAAGAATTAATCTTTTATTTCCAAGGGTGTTCTATTTATTACCTCATTACTTGTATTTTGTGCTTTGTCACTAATGACACAATTGGTATTTCCTTTTCTTCTTGCCAATTTTTTGATATCTAATACTTCAGATAACTACTTAATGTGCCTCAAACATCCTTCCACCTTTATAAGTGTGTTCATGATATCATCCCTTGTAGGAAGTTTGTTTCCTGGTTCATAGAGTTTTCTTGCTGATGGCTTGGTATATTGAATTGTCATGATTAATCATTTTTTTATATTTATCCAAAGGATGGAAAAACCATTAGCTTTGATACCACTGCAATGACCCATGCTTTGGATCAATAGATTTACAATTTATTCCTTATTGGATTGACACATGTATTGTCATCAAATATTATTAAGATGAACTAAGTTTCCAAATTATAAATAAAATAAAATGAACTATTGCATATAAATATTTATAATTAATTCTATTATAGTTCGTTCAATAATGGAAATGTGATAAGTAAATATAATCGTTGTTTCTGATTTATCAATGTAAATCACGCCTTTAAATTTGTAAGAGTCTTAGACCTCTTTAGATTAAGTATGTTTTTTAACATAACCTTATATACATGCAATAAATATGAGGTTCTATATCTGATATTTTCTCATTGTTCATGCATCCTTTATCTAGGGGATCATGGCTCCTTAGAGCACTAGATTAGCTATCTTTAAATTATATATTTCTACAAAAGATATTCCATAATTATCACACTTATTATTACATTTTTATATCTAAAAGCCTTTGCAAGAAAGGATTTAACTCCATAGATAGGAATGTCCTTTTGAATGGACATGCTTTTTAGGCAACCTTCATTAGTTAATGTTAATCGCCCACCCTTAGGCTGTTCCTTGTCTCCTAATAAACTTAAAGAATAAAACATAGCTAATATTATAAACTATTCAAAAATCATTTGAAACACCAAAGACTCCAAGCTCTATGAGTAATCTCCAAGCTCCCCATTGTAGTTGTACATTTGATAGTATAAAACTTACACCACTTCTGTGAATGTGTAGGTTAGAACTAGATAGCCAATGTCTATGACCTGTCATTTGTATTAATATTAGTAGATATCAATTCCATTGAACGATAGTAGAGCAAAGATTATGTATTAGATATTGACTGGTTAACACTCATATATATGATGAGTTCATTTGATACATGGGATACAGGTTTCCTGTGATTAACAATATTTGTTTTCATCTTTGTTTGTTGGAATTTCCTTTGAATTTAGCAACTAAAGGTAACTTTTATGGATTCTTGTACTCTTATCGTGCTACTAATCAAGAGATTTTTATTCTCCTCTAGATTGATTCATATTGCATTGTGGGATTTATGGTATTGGGGAGGCATATCTCTTCCCATCGCATATTATAAAATTTATGTAACAACCCCGGTGTTCTACATAGTAAAGTTAGCTATGTTTTCACCTTAAGTGAATAAATCATGACACCATGACATTGCGATACAAAAAATTCTTCCCATAATATAATTTGCATGCATATTTGAAATAACACAAATTCCAATTTGTCGTGCACATTCCAAAGTAATTTTACAAATCTTCCCAAAACATAGATATCATATTGAATAAAATCAAGTATATCATTCATGATTACATTATTCCATGTAGATGGTTAGAAGATACATACATTGCTCCACTAACCTTTAGATCATAAGATATAGATGGTCCAAGAATCTACCTTTCAAAACCTTTGATTCTGTCACTTGCTAAGGAGGAGAAGCAACACTCAAGCACTTTTTTGACAACCACGAAATCATATGTGATCCCTCATACATCTATCAATGATATATGGCCCTACCCTTCGATGAAGAGATTGGTTGGGTAACCTTGTATGAAAAACTACACTGAGATTAGTGTTGTGCCCTACATGACTAGGATTTATAAACCTACACTAGGTAACCTTCATGCATTTAAATTGACACAAGGAACTGATAGTGGAGCCCCAAGAAATCACACTACTTTGGCCAAAGTGTTCTCACTCAATACTTCAAGTGAAGGTCTACCATTCACTTACAATATAGAAAGATCATTTTGACTTAAGGCCATTATATCTATGCTTAGGCAATACCTCTTCATGGGTAAGCTTAGTCCCCAGGATAGCCTATCTCTTTAACACAAACCTAAGGTAACACAACTCACTAAGAAAAGTACTAGTTCCGTCCCTTCACTGGACAACAATCCTAGGAGTAACCTACTAGCCATCTAGCATAATAAAATATCTAGCTATGAGAATTCCTTAAGCTACACATGTTCAATCATGTCTAGTATAATATTAATACCTATGACAAACATCCCTCCTATCATGGAGTAAATACAAACACAATGCATGGCCTCAGTCGAAGAGTTGTCATAACAATAGAGATTCCATTCGAGAGTATCATCTCTTTGAATAAAAGGGTTTAAGCTATGAATAAGCCTTTATGCTTCCCAATGTTCATTCATATCTAGTATGTAATACTTATGATAAACATAATCCTCATATTATGGAGTAATTAAAAGCATTTCACAAACAATATATAAAACATCTACTTTCCTTCAAAGTAAAAAATACTTTTCTCTAAATGTATGTATTCACAATAGGTTAAAGCAAACAAAAAATAGTCTTTCAAAAGCTAAGACAATTAAAGGAAGATTATCCTCATCTTTTAATACATTTTTCAATTGACTGGATGCAACACAAATCTCACAGAACAACAACTAGCTTAGTTTCTTTCTCTCCAAAAAAGTCACAATAACCTCTAACTCTCAAGTTGGAAAAATACTTCTCTCAAAATAATAATAAACTCCCTCTAATGCTCAAATCTCTCACTCACTGTATTAAGCAAAATAATGCAAAAAATAATACAAATAGAATGCAAAAAACTACTCAAGGAATGTGTCCCATGTAACACCCTGCCACACAACCCTAGAGGAAGTTTTCAATTCACTTATAAAAGCGTACTATTTTTTTTTTAAAAAGTGAATTAAACATACATGTTCATCTAATAATTGACAACATCCCCTAGGGTTATGTAACCGAGAATTACTTAATTCCCCATTAACATAAATCATTAAGATTCATTGCATTAAATTAGTCAAGTAATAAAAATTCATATAACATAAATAAATTAAATGAAAAACAAGATAACATCCATAGCATAATTCCATTAAAAGAATAACTGTTTACGATTCTCATTCCCAGAATGAGTTATAAATACATAATTATTTCAATTACATAAATCCACCTCATAAAAATAAGAGGGGTAAAATCAATATAATACATTTTGACAAATAAATTACAAGAAATAATAACAAGATCCATGAGCTTTCCATCTAGATGTCTCGCCACCAAGTATTGAAGATCAAAGGGGGGCCCAATGGTTTTGGTGCATGTTTCTCCCAACCAAGTGGTACTCGAAGTCCCACCCCCCATGCTAGGAGATAGTAACAATGCAACATGGACAAGAAACTACTACCTCTAACCAAAGGAAGACTCATACTGACACATACTGACTCAACCAAACACATGTACAATAAGAGTCTATCACTAACATGGTCACATTGCTTCCAGACATAAAATTGATCGGGTATGATACGAATCCATACACACAACACACCACACTATGTTATCCTAGACAAAGTGTCATCGCAAGGTTTGTCATGAGATCTCCTCTGGGCATTCTTCATAGGCTCTGGTGATCCTGGTGGCCTCAACCGAATCCCGACCCTCATACTCACTCCTGCGGAATCAACTACCTTTCGTATGGACAAGATAGTTGACCTTGCCATTCCAGGCCTTCTCACTCACCCCAAGTCTAAACTAGCCCTTGTGCCTATGAGCGAGGTTAATTTATCTTGATTAATGTGAAATGCATCCTAATCATCTAAGTACATTACTTAATTTTCACTTGTTAAAATCACTTTTGAAGGTTACCCGATTTACCTCTTTGGGCTCCGGTTGTTAACAAAAGCCACTCTTCTAATGGATAACACACTACACAAATCTAGACTCCAAGGGTAACTCAAGCGTTACAAAAATGATCAACGCAATCTCTCCTATTCTAGGAGGCAACAAATAAGGAACTCCACTCCAATACTAGGAGGAAACAAACACTTATAATGCTACCCAAGGGAAAAACAAACATTATCTTGACAAGGGAAAGACCCACAATCTCTGAAAGACTTAACAATTTATAACACAATTACCCATTCCCAAAGCAAACAACATAAGGAAATTTAATATTAAAAATTACTAGTAAAAAAATTCACTATATTTGGATATCTTAAACCCGTTTCCTTATCTAAAGCTTTTCGCATAAATTAAAACAATATAATTCTAAATTTTCATTAAAAAAAATAAATTCCTCCATTAAATAAATATATTTTATCTATCTATCTAACCATGCATACTATTCGTTTCAGTCTTAAAATCAATAAATAAATACTTTGCATGAAACCAAAAATCTGAAACAACATATAAAACATATACCTGAATATACAAATCTAAATTAAAATAGAAATGAAATAACAACTATATTCAGCATTAATTTTAATCTTTTGTCCTACTAAAAACTACCAGATTATAAAAGTAATTACTTTTGGATGAAAACCAAACTCATATATTCATTTCCTAATATAAACTTATAATATACATATTAAATATTATACCTTGCTATATAATATTAAAAAAAATATAACTATGCATAATCTATTAAATCTAACATTAAAATACATTATCATTAAAACCAGCATATTAAATATTATATAATAATAATATTTAATATTGAATGATACACGAATTTTCATTAAGCAAAAAAGAAAAAAAAAACTTAAATTTAACCATAATTTATAAATTAATATTAAATCAAAAAAAAAAAAAACTTTTTAAAAAAGAAAGACATTGGGCGACGGTGAGGGTGACCGGATGGTACATAGTCCGACGGACGGTACCGCCGGTACCCTACGACAACTGACGTCAGTGAACCGCGAGGGTGTCGGACTGTACATTGTACAATCGGCCACCCCTCATAAAGGGTGTCGGTCTGTACAATGTACAACCCGATCCCTTGGTGTGTGAGCTGCGCTCACCACAGGTGCGGTGGCCGGTGGGGGTATATCCAACCCCACCAACCACTTTTATTTTATTTTTTATTTTATTTATATTTATTTATTTTTTTTGTAATTTTTGTTTTAATATATTTTTTTATATAAAATTTTCTCTATGACACGAAAATTTTCAGAACGGAATTCGAAAGTTTGTTTTTCCAGGTACGCCGTACGGACGACTTTTTTTTTAAAACAATTACAGGTCTTTAATCTATAACATTAAATAAACACATAGATATAAATATATAAATTATTTGTATTTATATCCAAGGATATAATACCTATAATATGTATTCATATATTTATATTTTAACATAGAAAAGGATTACTGGCAAAAAATTAAGAACCCAAAATAAAATAACCAATTACAAGAAATAAAAGAACAACAAAAGATTATCTAGATTCCCCAAAGGTTTAAAAGAACAACAAAAGATTATCTAGATTCCCCAAAGGTTTAAAAGAACAACAAAAGATTGATACAACACATTCTTTTAAATTACAGCCAATATAAAATTGGGAAACTACAGGAAATCTAATTTTTCTTCATTACAAATTTTTTTATAGAGGATTTCATTTTTTTCTTTTAAAACAAGAACCAGATTTAATTGTTTTCTATAGAAATACAATTTCCTCAACAATCTACCATTGATGCACAATTTAGGATTTAGACAAAATAATGATTCTAGCATTTTCTCCATTGCAAAAAGAAACTACAATCTACAATAAATTTGTACAATCTTCCAAATTTCCTGATAATTTTAAATCTAGTTTTAATTAACAAATCTTAAATCCTAAAGAATTCAATCAATAGATTCTTTAAACAATTTAAATTTATTTCAAATAAGCCAGAACAAAATTCACAGCATAAAAGAAAACCCGGATTTTCGAAGCTATAGGTAATGAAGAGGATCTTTGATGCAGAGCCTCCTCTAATGCTCTCTTGAATTTCTTTTGATTGTGCAACGAATCCCAACAAGCAACGATCCAAGAGCTCAAACCACTTCAACCAAATTTCTTCCTTTAAAAACAATCCTATCTACTTTCTTAATGAATCCTACCCAATTTCTCAATACAATTCTCCCCAATTTCTCAATACAATTCTATAGCCCAAAAACCCTCTCTCCATTTCTTTTTTCTTTCTCTCTTTTCTTTCTTTTTCTTTTTTTTCCTGCAACTTTTTCCTTCCTCTCACATAACCCCAATTTCCAAAACGAAAACAACTAAAAAGGAAAACCCCAAAAACCTCACACAAATTTCTCAAATTAATTTTTTAATCTTCTAAAACAAATAAAATTTCTAAACTAAACAAACTCTCTTCAATAAATAAAATATGCAATTGCCATAATTCCAAATATCCTTAACAATCTAAATTTTGTTGCATGCAAAATTAAAATTAAATATTAAATTTAATTTCCCTTTTTCGAAACTCACTTTGAACGCAATTTCAAATATTTTTCAATTTCATTTGCTTTTAATTTAATTTAATCCAATAACCCTAATTAATTAATTTTAATTATTTAATAATCAAATCCAATCCTTTTGAGATTAAATTTAATTAATTAAATAAATTATAGTTTAACTAAAACTTTATTATCAACTTTAAATATAATATCAAGGCAAAATTTTACTTTAATATAAAATAATCACTACTTTTAATCAATGCTATAATTCCAATAATTGATTTAACCAATACGCGTCATACAAAATCAAATAATATTAAATAAAGTAAGACATGACTCAATAATCAGGACTGATGACACACTAAGGCTAGGGTGTAGACTGACACAAGTTACCTAGCTACTATCTCCCTTTCAACTTAACCATTGGATCGACATGCTCAAACCTGTGAGACCAGGTGGAGTCGATGTCATGTAACTGCAGCCTGAAAAATCAATTACACATCATACAGTATATCCAGTATATAATACACACCGTGAAGAAGAAATCACGGATTCGCAGGGCACTCGCAAGTGAGTGATGCGAACCCGTCTTCTTCACCAATACACTCATCAAGGACTGACACTAACGTCATAATCAATCCTCACATATAAAATCTCATGATAATTCTACTAACGTCATTAATCCATGAAAGCATGTGAAACACAATCAAATAACCACATCACACAATAATAGTTGCCGCTCAATAGTAGCGATCAAAACATCATAACAAAATGTGTCTAGTATCAAAGTATCTACAACCAAATAAAGTATCAAGCAACTGAACAAGAAGCAAAATGGAGGGGTATTACATCCCAGACAAGTGAACTAACTCCACTATTTATACAACAATTTGGAGACTACTTAGCCTACAGTTTACGCATGAGTTCTGACAACAATTAACATGCACAACACATAAACCTCAGATAAAAGGTGAAACACATATATGATCTTACTTGGCTAATCATAGCTACAAATCAACCTTGTGGTTTGATAAGAATGAGAGAATAATTCAAATCATCACATGATTGTATTCAATTTGCATTCTCAAAGGACACCTACAAAAAATAATATTTGAAGGTGGCACCAAAGCATCAATAAATTCCTATAGAGTTGGCATTATTTTTATCATATTTGAAACAATCAATATCAAATATGCAACACCAACCTTGCATCAACTAAGTCTTGGTATGATTCGATTCATATAATTAATTAGTTTGACAAAGTCGTCACCTTGTTATTCATTACCTTACACACCTTTTACAGATGTTTGATATATGCTCAATGAAATGACATTTAGAGTTTACTAAGTCAAATACATCTCCTTACAAGGTGTCGACTAAGTCTCCTTCCTCATATTGCCTTTAAAAGTGTGAGTTACTTGGCAGATTACTTGACTATTATGCATGGGTAGTATTTATAACATTCACCCTTTAAAATGTTTGTATATGGGTATGTGTAAGATCATGATGGGCCAAAAAGTGGTGATATGTAAGTGATATGATGGCCCATGTGGATGAGGAATTTTTTTTACCCAAAATTGATGAAACAAAAAGGGGTTTTAAAGGAGATTCTAAGCTTTCTACTAATACAAATTATGCTTTACTTTGAATTTAATAAATAATTATTATTCATTTTCTATTTGAATTACGATTAAAGTGCTGATAGATAGATTGGTTGAAAAACATCTATAGATTTCAAGTGATATCACATTTTCTGAATCCAAAACATGTGTCACATTCTATGCTTCACATACTACAGGATTAAAAAAAAAAATGAATTTCATGAAGTTTTGACCAAGTTAAGGTGGTTAGACATTCGTTTTTTTATATTTTTTAAAAGTTGTAATAAAAAATTCATAATTAATTATTTACTTGAAATTTTTTTAAAAAAAATATGCATCACATCAGGACATGAGTCCTCTACTTTTGTCTAAAATCTTATAAAAAATATTATCATTTTATTGTGGTTAGGGTGGTCAGACAGACACCTACTTATTTTTTCCCTAAAATTTAAGTGCTACTGTAACGCCCCGCCACACAACCCTAGATGAAGTTGTAATTAACTACTTTAAAAAACTATATATTTTTTTTAAGTACAATTAACATGCAAGTTCACTACCTAATGCCAACAACCTCTAAGGTTATGAGACAAAGGTTATATAGAACCTCAACAAAAAATGTGAATCTATACCATGCCATTTCTTTACTTATGAAATTAAACACATATATTCCAAATAAGATAAAGTACATCAAAGCATAAGAGATAACTTTCAAATTCATCTAACAATAATTTAAACAATAAGATTCCATCTCTCATTCCCCGAATGAGATAAGTCCAATAAGCATGATTATAATTAAAAATTTCCACCTTGATAACACATGAGGGGTAATAATTACAAGATTAACTGAAATGAATAAAGCATGAAATGAAAGTGGATCCCATGAGCTCTCTGACTAGAAATCTCGTCCACACGAATGAGAAGAAATCCCAACGGAGTAAGGTGCACACCACCCAACCAAGTGGAACCCAAAGGCCCACCCCTCGTGCTAGGAGATAGTAACAAATAATCCTAGCCAAGGCCATCTACCTCTAAACACAGGCTAACACGTAACTGAACCAAACTGACACAACCAATCACATGTACCACAAAATTACAACACAAGTACAACACTAGTACCACACTAGTACCACACTAGTACAAAAATAACATGGTCACATTGATTCCAGACATGAAACAGATCAAGTATGTTAAGAGAACCATACACACAAAATAAAATACCAACTGTTGTCCTAGACAAAGTGTCATCACACAGATCGTCATGAGTTACCCATTGCGAATCTTTATAGGCTCTGGCTATCCTAGTGGCCTCAAGTGATCCCCAACCCTCATACTTACTAATGTAGGATCAAATACCTTTCGTAAAGACAAGATGGATGACCTTGCCATTCCAGGCCTTCCCACTCATCCCAATTCTAAATAGGCACTTGTGTCTATGAGTGAGGAAAAATTATCTTGATTAGTGGGAAGTACCACCTAATATTCTAAGTATTGTTTTAGTTATAATTTGATTAAACCACCTTTGAAGGTTATCCAGTTTACCTCTTTGGACTCTGGCCCCTACAAAATCCACTCTTCTACTTGACAACATACCAACAAAACCAATCACCAAGGGAACCCAAGTGTAAACAAACAAGATATTACAACCACTCCTTTCTCAGGAAGCGACATAAGTCAAAACCCTCTCCAAACACTGGATGTAACAAAATAACAAAACCACTCCTTAGAAGGAGGCACAAATCACATAATCCACTCCTTCCATAGGAGGCACAAAACATCCTCGTTCATGGAAATCGAGTAATAACAATGACATAACTTCATGCACTACCCAAGGGAATTAACAAACAGTTAACATCACAAAATGACAACCCCCAACCTCTAGGGTCTTCTGAAAGACTTACATATTAGACACTTAATCCATTTCCCCAAACATGAACATAGAGGAAATAATCACATAAAGCAATTGTGAGGAAATAACCTAAATTTGGATATATTAAATTCATTTCCCTTAATAACATTCAATAATTTTTTGCACAATAAATTGATTCAATAACATCTCTTCTAGACAAAGGATGAAATTTAAACCAAACATTTAATTCCTCAATTACTTGTAAATAATAATAAAATAGATAATACTTCATCGATTTAAAACATCCTATTTTCAAATCATCTATTTCTTCTTTTCAAAATAAATCATTTTAAAAAAACAATTAATTTCTCTATTAAACAATAATACCTTTAAAGTTTAAATCCAATATTTGTCTTTTCAAATATATTATTTTAAAATAATTTCAATAATTTGTTTAAGAACACAATATTTTAATTTCTTCAATTAACCTTAAATCATGCCTTCAATAAATCATATTTTAAAATATATATACACTTGTGTATTTTGTATATATATATATATTACATATATATCTCGATATTTAATTATTTAATATATATATAATATTATAATATTATATAATATAATATTAAATATTAATATAATATATATTAATATTTTAATATTATTAAAATATAATAATAAAGTATTAATTTATATATATATATACTATTTTATTTAAACAAAAAAACCGAATGCAAAGGCGTCCTCGGGCCACGCGTCAAAACCTAAGGGTGACCAACTAATCTCCCTAGGGTTGCATGTACAAGGAAGCCACTGACTGTGCAAAGCACAACTGATGCTCTTGGTGGCGGTGATGGTGGCTGTGTGCATAACCGACCGCCATTACTGGTGGCGCTGTGCTATGCACAACCACCTACCAACAATGGTGGTGACGACTGTATAACACAACCAACCATAAGGGGTTTAAGGGGGTTGCGTTGGGTGCGTATTTCCCCACTCGCCTCCCATAGGGGCACGGTGGGGGTGAGCCCCTAGTGCCTCCACAAAACAGTTTTTTTTTTTTTTTTTAAAACAATATCTTTGCAGATTTTGGAATCCACATTTTGATAGAGGGGTGTATTTTTTATTTTAATAAAAAGAAACTTTACCAGCGTAACCCCCAATTATTTACATGTATAATATATATATATATATTTCAATGTATATATATACGTATACATATATTTTATTACCCACATAAAATATTTACAAAACTAATTGAACAAACAAAATTGAAATAACAATTTCCAGCTAAGAACACCAATATTTTCTTGAAGCAATTCATTTCCAAACAAAGATTTTTCTCCAAATTTAAAAGAAAGATTTAAAATGGGTTTCATTTGCAAATCAAACAAGGTTTCAATAATTTTAAACAACATAACAAAATTTGGGAAACCTTTCAAAATGAAACTAATTTAATAGGAAGAAAACCTGATTTCCAAAAGCTTTAGAGTTTGATAAATTGGTGCAAGGCCTTCTCCATAGATGCAAACTCATTCCCAACAAACCAATTGAGCTTCTCCAAGAATCCTAAATACAACAAAAATAATCCTCTTCCTTCTTTTCTTTTCAATTTATGCTCCAATTTCAATTTCTCATACTTGTTTAAAACTCATTCCAACATCCCAATAATAGAGAAAAAAATATCCCAAAATATCTATGCAACCACCCTCATAAATTTTTGAAAATGGAAATAGAAAATATCTCTAATTTTCAATTTGCATTTTTCTAATTTTCAAAAAAAAGAAATTTAAAACCTTTTTCAAAATCTCCCATTTAATCTTTTCAATTTTCCAATTTTACACAAATATCTATAAATTTCAAAATGCATAACTTAATTTAATTTCAACACAATTAATTTAATTAATCAATAAAATGAATCTAATCCAAGATTAAAACATTTTATTATTTAAATTAAATTAATTAATAAATTAAATAACGTTTTTTACATTATAACTCGATTAATTTAATCAACAACTTAAATACATAAAGACATTTAATTACCCCTTTGCAACTTGCAATCAAATAAAATGTAGGCAAAATAAACAGTATTAACACAACATAACCCGACTAAGACCCGATGACACACTATGACTAGGGTGATGAATTGGCACAAAAACCCTAGCTACTATCTCCCAATTGAATGTCGTTGGCCAATGGACACACACAAACTTGTGAAACCAGGTGGAGTCGATGTCTTGTACCTGTCAACCTCCAAACATAGAGTATATCCACATGCATATATATATATATATATCATAATGAGACACACCGTGAAGAGGAAATCATAGAATCATAGGGCAGTTGCAAGCGAGTGGTGCAATTTTTCCTCTTCACCAATACAATATCACTAACTGACGAATCTAACATCATTAATATAATCAAAACATAAAATATCATTAATTCAAATGTTCACAATGATAACATCAAAATAAAATACCATCACATCAAAATATAACATTCACATCACTTTACATATAGTGATCAAATAGTAACCAAGTACCATAGTCAAAGTATTAATAGAAAATAAGACATAACCAAACATAACACTATTTGATCAAAAGAGAAAAATGAAGGGGTATTATATCCTCCCCCCTAGGGTCAGGTTTACTCCTGGAAGCCTGCAACTACCCCTAGTGCAAAATGTAACCCCCCGCCATGCACCCTAGAGGAAGTTGCATTTAACTACTTAAATAGAATAATTTTTTTTTTTAAAAAGTATAATTAATAAGGAAGTTTGCTAACTAGTACCAAAAACCTCTAAGGTTACGGGACAGAGGTTAAATAGAACCTAAATAAAAAACATGATTTTAACCATGTCAATTAATTAACCAATAAATAAGCACATACATTCCAATAAGATGAATTACATCAAACATAAAGATAACTTTCCATTTCAATAAATCATTCATTAAACCATAAGATTACAATTCTCATTCCCCAAATGAGGTAAGTTCAATAAACATAATTACAATTACAAATTTCCACCTCGATAACAATTGAGGGGTAAAATATTACAAGATCAACTGAAATGAAATAAAACATGAACTAATACTGAATCCAACGGGCTCTCCAACTGGAAGTCTCATCCACATGAACATGAAGATATCCCAACGAATTTAGGTGCATGCCACCCAACCAAGTGGAACCCAAAGGTCTACCCCCCGTGCTAAGAGATAGTAACCAGGAATCCTAGTCAAGACCATCTACCTCTAGACACAGGCTAACCTAAACCGAAACAACCAATCACATGAACCTCACAAGTACATCCCAAGGTACAACTCAAACACCATTCAAGTACAACACAAGAACAACTCTACAAGGTCACATTGCTTCCAGAAATAAAGCAAAACAAGTATGTTATGAGAATCATACACACAAAATCAAATGCCAACTGTGGTCACATCAGGTATGTTACGGAAACCATACCCACAATAAACAAGTACTAACTATTGTCCTAGATAGAGTGTCATCACACAGCTCGTCATGGGTTGTCCTCTGGGAATCTTCATAGGTTCTGCCCCCCCGCTAAGGGTTATCCTGGTGGCCTCAATCGAATCGTGACCCCCATCCTCACTCATGTGGAATCAAATATTTTTCGTACAGACAAGATAAATGACCTTGCCATTCCAAGCCTTCCCACTCATCTCGAGTCTAAACGAGCCCTCGTGTCTATGAGTGAGGTAAAATTATCTTGATTAGTGTGAAGTACCACCTAATCTTCTAAGTTTTTTTTTAGTTATCACTTAATTAAACCACCCCCATAGGTTATCTAGTTTACCTCTTTGGGCTCTGGCCCCTACAGAAGCCACTCTTCTATTTGACAACATACCAAATATAACCATTTAAACACCAAGGGTACACAGTGTAAACAAACATGACACCACGACCATCCTTTCTCAGGAGGCAACATAAGTTTCAAACCCTCTACAAACACTGGAGGGAACAACAATAACAAAACCATTTCTGATCGCTCTTGACAAGGAGGCACACATCACAAAATCCACTCCTTTCTTAGGAGCAACAAAGATAAAACCATCTCCAAACATTGGAGGCAATAAACCACATAACAAGGTCACTCCAAACAAGGATACATGGATCCCATAATTCGCTCCTAAACCAAGGAGGTACAAAACATACTCGTTCGTAGAAACTGAGTAATAACAGATAACTTCACATGCACCACCCAAGGAATACAAAACAGGTTGACATAACAGACGACAACCCCCAACCTCAAGATCCTCTAGAAGACTTATGAGTTACACACTCATTTGACTGATTTCTCAAAACAAGAACACGAAGGGGATATTCACTGAAGGTACATGAAATAAACTACCTTCAAATATTCTAAATCCATTTAGATGCAGACATACAATACTTAGGTGCCTTAAAGAAATCAAAATTAAATATCGTCTCTTTCAGACAAAGAGTGAAATTTGCAACCAAGTATTTCTTTCTCTAATTGCAAAATAATTAAATATAAAATGATCATTTATTTCAACCATTCAGGAAATAACAACATAGAATTAATAATGGTTTCCTCTAAGAACTAAATCGTTTTAAAAGAAATTATCAATTAACCTTGCAATTAAACATATTATGTACAACTCCGTTAATTGTCTTTTTTTTTAAATATATTACCCCTTAACAAAATAATACAATATTTTGCTTAAAAGCACAATAATTTAAATCACCCCATTGTATTTAATCATGATAATAAATATATCATTTTACTCAATATTCTTAATTCTATGGATATTGTAAAAATTTCATTTGATCATTTACTTTATACATAATATTATTAAATATTATAATTTAAACTATTAAATATTAATATATATATATAAATATATTTTATTATATTATATATTAGTACCTAATAATATAAATAATATAATATTTAAAATATATAAAAAGGAAAAAAAAAAAAACATTTTAAAATAAAAACCCTAGGCACTCTTGCCCTCAGGCTGCACACCGGATTAGGGCTGGGCATAAAAGCTTGGCCGCGGTTTCATGGCCGGCGGCAGTTTATTTACCACGGTGGGCGGCGGTTTGTTTAGGCTCCGACCATGGGTTAACACCGGTGGCGGCAGAATGGTCGGGCGGATGTGGCCATTGTGGCGAAGGGAGGGCTGCGGGTTTGCAGCATAGGCAGCGGCGAAATGGTGGGCGCCGAATGCTTCTATAGTCAACCCCCACAGTTGGGGTTCGGTGGTGTTTACACTGCCATGCCCCACTGTGGGTACTGGTTGTGTAAGCAGCCGACCCACGGCGGCCGGGGGAGTCCACGCTAGGCACAACTCTCTCCCCATGCACCTCCATGGGAGGCACTGTAATACCCCTCCGTTTTGCTTCTTGTTTGGTTTGTTTTATGCTATGTTTGGTTGCAGTTACTTTGATACTGGATACATTTTGTTATGATGTTTTGATCGCTACTATTGAGCGACAACTATTATTGTGGGATGTAGTTATCTGATTATTGTTTCACATGCATTATGGATTAATGATGTTGTAGAGTTAACAGGAGATATTATTATGAGATTATTGGAATTATGATGGAAGTGTCAGTTTCAATGAGTGTATGGGTGAAGAGGACGAGTTCGCATCACTCACTTGCGAGCGCCCTGTGAATCCGTAATTCCTTCTTCACGGTGTGTATTATATGCTGGATATATTGTATGATGTTATTTACTTGGTTGCAAGATTGCAGGTACATGACATCGACTCCACCTGGTTTCATAGGTTTGAGCATGTCGATCCAACGGTTAAGTTGAACAGGAGATAGTAGCTAGGTAACATGTGTCAAGTTTACACCCTAGCCTTAGTGTGTCGTCAGTTGTGTGTGTCGAGTCATTGTTTGTCTTGCTTTGATGTTATTTAATTCTGAAGAATTCTTGATTTAGAAATAGATATTTAGAATAATTGCATTTAAATCATGTTGATGGTTATTTAATTTAAATAATGCAATGTGGATAAAAGTTTATACTTAAATTAATTAATTATATTTAGTTTATTTAATTAATTAAATTTGATCCAAGGGGTTGAATTTAGTTATTAAATAATTAAATTAATTAATTAAACGTGATGCAAAAGAATGAAAGGAAATAAAAGAATTAGAATTAATTTTGGAATTTAATTCCAACGTGTGGGAATTAAATTAGAAATTGTAATTAAATGTTTATTTAGGAAATTGGTTGCAACTTTGGAAATTAATTTATTATTTGAAATTGCATTTTAAATTGAAAGTGGGTTTTTGAAAAGTGAAATTGAAATTTGAAATTGAAAGTGAAATTGAAATTGAAAATTGAAATTGAAATTGAAATTGAAATTGAAATATCTAATTTGCATGTAATGTGAATTAGGGTTGTATTAGGTATTTTTGATTTATAAGAATATATGTTTTAATTTTAGGGAGAAATTTTTTTAGAAAAATACATTTTTTACAGCAGGGAAGAAATTTTGGAAAATTTGCACAAGGGTTTGAAGAAAGTTTGATTGTAGAATTGATTGAAAGAAAGATTGTTTGCATTTGTTAGATTTTGGATTGGATTCTTTGGAGGATTGAAGAAAATTCAAGAAATTTTTGGAGGAGGCTTGCATCAGAAATTCATCTCTTCCTGTAGCTTCTTGTACCAGGTTTTCCTCTTTGTATTTTATTGTTCTTGATTGTTTTTTTTTAAATAGTAGTGATTAAAGATTTATTTGTTAAATCTATTTTAGAAAATAAATTTGATATTAAAATAAAAGAATTAAACAAATTTACAACCTTTGCTTGTGAAAATTTTTGAGTGAAAATTGTGAAAATCTTAGTTGAATTTAAATTATTTGGGGAAATCAATTTTTTTGTTATTGAAATCAAACATAGAGATTGAACAATGCATTTATAATGTTTTTAGAAAATGAAACCCTCTGTTTATTATTAAAAATCAGATTTTAAAATATGCAGTATAGTTATATTTTTTATGGTAAAATGGTCTAATTGCGTCGCCTATAACTTTACTTTCACAAACTGGGTTTTCATAAAATTTAAAGGGTTTTTGCATTTTGAAATTTTTTTACCTTTGTCAAAAAATCGTAAATACCCAGATCGTAGTTTTTGAGTTATGCTTGAAACATGAGGCTGCTGTTAAGTTATTTTCCCATGGCTGTTTTGAAAATAAAATAATAATAAATTGATATTTATAAATATTAATATTTTAGGTATTGTTATTATAATATTAAAATATTATTTAATAATATTTTATATTATAATTTATAATACTAAAGTATTATATTTATGTATATCATTTCAAATAAAATTTGTATATTAGATTAGTGGAATTAAAATTATAAACGTATGGGGAAATTATTGTTTATTTTAAAATGACATTTTAAAGTTTAATTGAAGGAGTTAAATATTTGATTAAAGAATGCATAATTTAAAATTTAATTGTGAAATTTAAATTCATATGTAAAAGGTCCAATTATTAATTTGACTTAATTGGAAAAGTATATTTATATTTTAGAAAATTGATGATAAGAGATATTTTATTTTGAATTAAACAATTTGATATTCTGTAAAGAATAGAAGATATGTTAATGATTAAATATATTTAAATATATTAATTTATATTTAGTATATATTTATTGAAGGTATATAT
Organism: Sequoiadendron giganteum; assembly: GCA_007115665.2. Classification (NCBI taxonomy): domain Eukaryota; kingdom Viridiplantae; phylum Streptophyta; class Pinopsida; order Cupressales; family Cupressaceae; genus Sequoiadendron; species Sequoiadendron giganteum. Next base: position 630,482,248 of record CM021100.1, read on the forward strand.
CCATTTGAGAGATTAAATAATATTTTATATGATTTTATTCCGTTTGCAAATTGGGTATTATTAGTGTTCTAAAAAAATGATTAGTGTATATGGAAAATGGATAGAGAAACAATATGTTATTATATTAAAGTGATCGAATGTTTTAAATAGAAAATTGAATGAGACGTAAGATTTGATTAGGAAATGAAAAAAGTTTACTTGCATGGATTTGTGCCAATTTAAAAGTAAATTAAGAAGTTGTTTTATTGATGAGGTAATCAATTATGTTATTTAATTAATTTCTATTTAGATTAATTGAATCATTGTGATTGAATTATGAAAGAGATATGGATTTAGTATATCCAAAAGTAGTATCTTCCTCATGATTATCTTAAAAGATTTAATTCTCTGTATTCAGTAAAGGGAAGTAAGTTTAATTGTTTTAGATTTCCAATAATGAAAAGGGAAATAGAGGTTATGATTATTTTTAGATGATCTAGTTAACGTGTCTTTGATTTTGTCAACACTACCTATTGAATGAGTATGGATTTAGGAAATCCAAATATTAGATTTGATCGATGACTTGAATGCTTTTGTTGCTATGTCGTCAAGTTGCATTGTTAGTTTTGGGATTTAGTGTTAGTCATAAATTATAAGTCTTCTAGAAGAACTTAGAGGATAAGGCTTGTTGAATCTTTATGCCATCCAGTTGTTTTCTCTTGGGTAGTGCATGGCGTCTTTTCAATTTTACCCAGTTTTCATGAACGGGGATGTTTGCACCTCCTTGGTTTAGGAGCGGATTATGGGATCCGTGTCTCCTTGAAAGGAGTGGACTATGTGATTATTGCCTCCAAGATGTTTGGAGTGAGTTTTCTATTATTTGTATCCTCCTTGTGTTGGGGTGGTTATGATGCCTAGTTTGTATGCATTTGTGTTTCCCTTGGTGATTGGTTGTGAGTGTGTTTTCCATTATAAGAGTGGCTTCTGTTAGGCACCAGAGCCCAAAGAGGTAAACTGGATAACCTTCAGGAGTGACTTAAACAAGTGAATATTAAAATAATGTACTTAGAAGATTAGAAGCAACTTCTCACTAATCAAGATAATTTTACCTCACTCATAGACACAAGGGCTTGTTTAGACTTGGGATGAGTGGGAAGGCTTGGAATGGCAAGATCAATTATCTTATCCGTACAAGAGATAGTTGATTCCGCTTGAGTGAGTATGAGTGCCGGGATTCAGTTGAGGCCACCAAGATTACTTGTGCCGGAGCCTATGAAGAATGCCCAGAGGAGATCTGCCTAACGTTGATCGCAATTAAAGGGCGGGCGGGTTAACCTACTCAATTGTATATCGTCGGGCCGAAAGCCGTCGACCCTACCCTATTTATGTAAAGTGCCTACCCCACTCGATATTCTTTGTAACGTAACTAGAATTCCGGGGCCGGGAGATTCAAAAGTCCCTCTCCTCTCTGCTGTTCCATCACAATGAATTGGACGGCACTATCCCCGCTTTCTCTTCCGCCCCTACTATTCTATGGGCCTAAGTGGGGGGTTAATCAATTAATCTACCTCTCATTAATTAGCCTGCTAGAATGACAAATTCAATATATATTGCCTACGGCCAACTTAAAATAGTAGGGCCCACCCACAATCATCTCCTTACTCGTCTCGCAAGCGCATTAATGAACTTATTTCCGTCTCATGACAAACCTTGCAATGACACTCTATCTATGACATCTGTTGTTAATTGTTTTATGTGTATGGTTTTGTGAACATACTTGATCTATTTTATGTCTGGAAGCAATGTGACCTATGTCAGTGATGTTGGAGTTGTACTTGATTTGTACTTGTATTGTATTTGATTTGTACTTGTATTGTACTTGATTTGTACTTGTTTGGTGATTGAGTTGAACTTGTTAGTTCATATATTTGGTTATATCAGTTTGAGTCAATATGAGTCTGCTTTTGGTTAGAGGTAGTAGAATCTTTGTCCATGTTACTTTGTTACTATCTCCTAGCATGGGGGGTGGGCCTTCGGGTACCACATTGGTAGGGTGGAACATGCACCAAAACCATTGGATCCCCATCGAATCTTCAGTACTTGGTGGCGAGACATCCAGATTGATAGCTCGTGGTTCTTGTTGTAATTTCTTGCATTATAATATTTCAGTTGTATATGATACTTTATCCCTCTTTTGTAAGAGGTGGATTTATGTAATTGTAATACATTTGTACTAGTGTCTCATTCTGGGAATGAGTGATGTAACTATTGGTTTAAGATAATGTTTATGAGATTGTATCTTGGTTGATTATCTTATTATGTTATGTGGTATTCTTATGATGTATGATTTTTATTTCATACAGTTCATACTGCTATGGTTATATGTAATATGTATATGTGGGTTAAAGTAATCCTAACCTTGTAGCCTTAGAGGTTGTTGTTAATTAGTAAGTGAATGTGTATGTTAAATGCATTTTATAAAAAAAAATTGGTTCGCTTATGATGTTAATTGCAACTTCTTTTAAGGTTACTTGGTGGGGCATTACAGGCGCGGTGGGGAGGTGAGCCCCCAATGCCTCCCCATTAAAATTTTTCCTTTTTTTTTTTTTTAAATATATATATTTTTATTTTAATTTTTTAAAAGGAAAAACAAGGGGCTGTCATTTTCCCAAAAAAAATAAAAAAAACCAGAAGCTTGATAACTCCATTTTTTCAAAATTTGAATTTGGGTTATTATTTGTTTTAGCATAACTTTCAAAAAGGAAATATATATATTTAACCAAAATAAACAAGCATATATGTATATATATATATATATATATATATATACACACAATTTTCAATCCCCAAGGAGGTTTCACTAATTTGAAAACAATAAAATTGAAAATCAACAGGATTGAAATAATGAATTGTTAACTAGAATCTATTTCAATTTTGGAAGGAAAGATTTCAAATAATTTGCCCATCAACCAAATGCCATTAACTACAAAATATTTCACTATTTACAATATGAGAACCTGTTTTTTTTGGAGTGTGATGAAGAACTTGATGATGCTTTGAAACCCTTTTGTGCTCCACAGATTCTTTGAGCTTCTTTTCCAAACCCACAAAATTTAGCAATTCTTCCCCTTCTCCATTTTCTCTTCAAAAACTCTCTCTTCCATTTTTGTGAAGAAATTCCAAGATATGTAAAATTCTTCCCAAAATTCCACAACCACCCTCATAACTTCCAAAAAACAAATTAGGAAATATCTCAATTTTGAATATTTGAATTTTCAAATTCCCAAATTGACTTTTTAACCAATTTCTTAATTTTCAATTCCAACTCCAATTTGCATGCATTTCCAAAATAAATAATGTAAATCATTTCAACATAAATACTTTTAATTAATTAATTAAAATAATTGATCTACAATGAGATTAAATTATATTAATTAAATTAAATTCATCAATAAATTAAATTTCATTTCTAACATATAACCAGATTAATTCACTCACCCACATAACTACAAAACATACTTCAACACCTTTCTAACTTCCAAAATAAATTGAAACAAGGTAAATTGAACAATATAAAACAATTGGATCACACTAAGATCAACGACACACTACGACTAGGGTGATGACTCGACACGAAAATCCTAGCTACTATCTCCCAATCGAATATCGTTGGGCATTGGACATGCTCGAACCTGTGAAACCAGGTGGAGTTGATGTCATGTACCTGTCAACCTGCAGCCAAAGAATACATCCACATGCATATATATGTCATAATCAGAACACACCGTGAAGAGGGAATCACAGAATCATAGGGAATTTGAAAGTGAGTGATGCAATCCGTCTCCTTCACCAATACACTACAAATAACTGGAAAATCTAACATGCTAGTATAATCTAAAGCATAAACATCTTTAATTCAAATAACCACTATGCTAATCAAAACATGCCATAAAGATAACATCATATTAAAATACCATCACATCAAAATATAACATTAACGTTGATTTATAGATAGCGATCAAATACAACCAAGTACCATAGTCAAGGTATTAACAGAAAATTACAACATAGAAAGGTATCTGAATATCCAGAAATACATCTAAGAAACATAACAACACAAGGACCTACTGTCCAACCAAAAGGAAAAATGGAGGGGTATTACACAAAATCCATACAATCACACATAACCAAGGGTTCCATAATTGAACCACTTCATACCTCAACATAAAAACATCAAACTGTGCCATAAACAACCCAACCAAGTACATTGTCAATCCATCCAAATCAACATAGTGAAACAACTACCAACCAAGTCTCCAAAAACACATAACCATGGATTAACATATGTAATACACATATGTACCAATACACATCACCGGAAATCATCACAAGGCTACACAAAGGTCCATCTGGACACCGAAAAGCAGCATGCCAAACCATGATAGATAATCCATGAACCATGAACAAGTAACCAACTCAAATAAATCTAACATCAAATCAGTGGATTGATGGTGTTAAGTCATGCATAGAGTGAGAACATACAAACAAGACCACAATGATTTGTCTCTTGTTGTATAAGGTGATTAGCCTCCAAGAGATAGTCATCACACATAGGTGAGTAGTGGGTCATAGCTGCATAACAACCTCACATACCCCCATCTTCAACGTTTCCTCTGTCTACTTCCTTGTACACACTCACCAAGTCCATCTCATACGCCCTTGGAGATGAATCACAATACAACACATAGCCAACATTGAAAACAACAAAGATAATTGGCTTAGCCACCAAGTTCAAAAGAAGAGAAAATTTAAAGTTCAATTTCAACAATAAGGTAATAAATGTGCACAATTTCAACACTGAATCAAATATATATAACCTCTAGGGTTATAAGAAAATAAGATCACAAGTCATGGCTAAACCTTCACAATCAAATATAACAAAGTGTCGACCATCACAATCAATTGAAAAATCATCAATAACCAAAAGAAATTTCACAATCTTTATAATTTCACTGTACAACATTGTGTGACTAGATTCTAGCCACTAAACGAGGAAGGAGGAAACAACGTCCGACTAGAATGATAATAGCCCTCATGTGATGCAGAGTGAGCCCATCGCACAAGTATGTTAACAAAGCCAACCTCATAGGAACATTCAATTTCATAACCCATGGGATACGTATCATAACTTTCCCACTATAACGTTTTATCAAGTTTCTTTCACGCTACTCTTTTCCATAGAGTACATCATACTAAAGTAAAAGCCATGAACATGTGATCACTCAAAAATTCCACTTAACAAATCACAAGGACAACCTAGTGGACTCAAATGCACCCAGAGAATCCAGTGTATGAACTTGGGGCTCTGATACCATGTGTAATGCCCCGCCACACAACCCTAGAGGAAGTTGCAATTAACTAATTAAACGGACTAGTTTTTTTATTTTTTATTTTTAAGTACAATTAACATGCAAGTTCACTACCTATTTCCAACAAACTCTAAGGTTACAAAATAGAGGTTATATAGAACCTCAACAAAAAGAATGAATCTATACCATGTCATTTATTTACTTATGAAATTAAACACATACATTCCAAATAAGATAAAATACATCAAAGCATAAGAGATAACTTTCAAATTTATCTAACAATAATTTAAACAATAACATTACATCTCTCATTCCTCGAATGAGGTAAGTCTAATAAGCACAATTATAATTACAACTTTCCACCTTGATAATACATGAGGGGTAATAATTACAAGATTAACTGAAATGAATAAAGCATGAAATGAAAGTGGATCCCACAGGCTCTCCAACTGGAAATCTCGTCCACATGAACATGAAGAAAGACCAATGGAGTAAGGTGCACACCACCCAACCAAGTGGAACCCAAAGGCCCACCCCTCGTGCTAGGAGATAGTAACAAGGAATCCTAGCCAAGGCCATCTACCTCTAGACACAGGCTAACATGTAACTGAACCAAACTGACACAACCAATCACATGTACCACACAAGTACAAAACTAGTACCACACTAGTACAACAATAAAATGGTCACATTTCTGCCAGACATGAAATAAATCATGTATGTTAAGAGAACCATACACACAAAATCGAATACCAACTGTGTAACACCTCGCCATGCAACCCTAGAAGAAGTTGCAAATAACTACTTAAACAAACTATTTTTTGTTTTGTTTAAGTACATTTAATAAGCAAGTTCACTAATTGATGCCAACAACCTCTAAGGTTACGAGACAGAGGTTATATAGAACCTCAACAAAAAAATGAATCTAAACCATGTCATTTATTTAATTAAGACATAAATACACATACATTCCAATTAAGATAATTTACAACAAACATACGAGATAACTTTCAATTTCATTTATCCATCAATAATCAACATGGTTACAACACTCATTCCCCAAATGAGTCAAGTCCAATAAATAAGGTTACAATTACAACTTCCACCTCGATAACAAATGAGGGGTAATAAATCACAAGATCAATTGAAATAAACAAGGCATGAAAGTAAATTGGAACATACGAGCTCTCCAATTGGAAGTCTCTTCCACATGATCAAGAAACAAAACCCAACGGAGTAAGGTGCACATTCCACCCAACCAAGTGGAACCCAAAGGTCCACCCCCTGTGCTAGGAGATAGTAACAAGGATTTCTAGCCAAGACCATCTACCTCAAGACATAGGCTAACACAAAACTCGACTAAAATAAATACAAATACATCACTTAATATAATGGTTACAATGCTTCCATAATTACATAATTAGTTGCATCACTAATTAGAAACATATAGTTGACTTAGGAGAAATGTCATCACAATGTTACATAGGTTATCCTGGTGAGTCTTCCTAGACCCCGACCCCCAACTCGGGTTATCCTGGTAACCTCTAATGACTTCCGACCCCTCATGTAATCCAATGCAAAATCAATTATCTTTCGTAGAGAGAAGATAATGATCATGCCATTCTAGGCCTTCCCGTCTCAACACAAGTCTTTACAAGTCCTTGCATTCATAAGCAAGGCATAATTATCTTATTAAGTGTTTGATACTACGTGATACTCCAATCAGTTAATTAAGTTATCACTAGATTAATTAACTTGCAATGAGTTATCCTGGCACCACTTTGTGTGCTGGCCCTCGTTACAAGCCACTCCTCTAAGATGATACATGGAACAACTCCACAACCTAATGGTACATAAGTGCTACATAAGGATATGACATCCCTAACCATGACATACAATCAACACAATATCGCTCGTGATAACTGGGTAACAAACTGGTTAAACACACTACCCAAGGAAATTCAAAGGTTGATTAACACATTACAAAACCTACAAACTTGAAAACCCAGCTGGAAGACTTGTCAATTGCTATGACCCACATTCCCAAATGATAACTGGAACAATTCATAATCAAGATGAGAATTAAATCTACTTTTGATTCACTAAATCCATTTTCTCATTAACAATCAATAATTTATGCATTAAATAAACTAAATTAAATACACCATTTCAAATAAGGGAGGAATTAATACTAATTATTTTATTTCCCTACTTGACTTTAAATAAATGATAAATTAACCAGTTTATCAAATAAATCAAAATTCCTTGTTTTAAATAAAATATTGTTTCCTTATTCGATATAACCAATTTAAAATAATTCACTTGATTTGAGAGTACACATTATTTAAAAATTAAAACTACTCTCCTTTAAAATAATGTTTTAAATAAAATAATGATTTAATTAAAACCATCATGCTTGTTTTTTTTATTTCCTCAAATAAATATAATTCGTGCCCTCAACAAAGCCATAAAAAAAAACATATACACATAAAAACAATAACTACACATCCCCATTTAAATCAATATAATATAATATCAAATATTATACTAAATCTTCTATTGGTAAAAAACCCATTTTACTAAGTTAATATTATAACATTATAATTTTAAAATTATTTAAATATCTTTTAATATTATAAAATCATAATATTAAAACTATTAAATGTATTTTAACATTATAATATTAAAATATAAATAAATATTATTATTTTATTTTTATTTTATAACACAAAGCATGTGCCTTGGTCCACGTGCCAACCTTTAGGGTTGAATCATGCGGCCTCAGGGCGTGTGTGTAAGGATGGCGAAGGTTTTGCAGGTGCTGGCCGTGGGTTTCACTGGCAGCGGCGGCGACGACATTGGTTTGGAGGGTGCGGCTAGGTTGGGTAGGCGGTGGTTGTTGCACCCCCAACCACCATTAATGGTGGTCGCAGCTGTGCCAGTCTATGGGCGAAGGGGACGCTGGGCATGACTCCCCCATGTCGCTTCCCATGGGGGCGGCTGTGGGGTGAGCCCCCAGCCCCATGAATTTTTTTTCGAATCCCTTCTTTTTTTCCTACCATTATTTTTTAGAACAAAAAAAAACCAAAAACCTTCCGAACTTGGGTATATATATATATATATTTTTAAAATTTTTTTTACCAGCATAACCCTACAAAGGGAAATAATAAAAAAAATATATAAATAAGTATATATATATATATATATATATTCATTTAACCAAATTGAAATTTCAAACAGATTGAAGAAGAAGATTGAAATGATAATTTTACACACAAGAATTCATTTAAAATTTGAAGCAATCTTTTTCAAACATAGTGTTCTCCACATTTTGAAAGCAAGAATCCAACTCATTTTGTTTTTCAAACAAACAACAAATCACAATTGATTTCACATCAACACATACATTTTGAATCTCAAAAAGAAACTAAATACCAAGATATGAACTTGTTTTTTTGAAGTTGAGAGAGGAGATCCTGATGGTGCCTTGATTCCCACTTCAGCTCCACATATTCCTTAAGCTTTAATCCAAAACCCACAAAGTTGAAAAATTTCTTCCCCTTTCTAATTCAATCTTTCTCCAAAACTCCATGATGCAAACTTGTGAAGAAAATTAAATAATAAGGAAATTATCTCAAAAAAAATCCTACAACCACCCTCAACAATTCTCTAAAACAGAATAGAAAATATCTCATTTTTCCAATTGTTGAATTCAAATTTTCTAAATTGACTTTTAAACATTTTCTTTAATTTTCAATTTCAACCAATATAACAATAATTTCAAAATGAACAACTTAACTTATTTCAACAACATAAATTTGATTAATTAATAAAATAGATTGAATCAATGATTAAATTATTTATTAATCAAATTAAATTAATAATAAAATAAATTACATTTCAACATAAACCAAAAAAAGTTAATCGACAATTTAACTATAAAAGCATATATTTTAACATTTTTCTAACTTGCAACTTTAAACTGAAATCAAAACAAAATGAACAATATAAAACAACTGGACCACACTAAGACTGACGACACACTATGATTAGGGTGACGACTTGGCATGGAAAACCTAGCTACTATCTCCCAATCAAATTTCATTGGGCAATAGACACGCTCAAACCTGTGAAACTAGGTGGAGTCGATGTCGTGTACCTATCTGTAATGCCCTAAATTTAACACCCAAAATACAATTAAGGACAAAACACAATTATCATTTTTTTCTCAAAATGCTTGCAAGACTCCAAAATTTGCTACCAAAGAAGGCACTACAAGGAAGCATACAACATTTTACCAATTATAGATTAATATATTTAGTAAGACAACTAAATTTCTTATGCAATCCTAGGAGGGATTTCAAATGGGGACATGAAAATTAAAACAAAAAATTGGACTCAGATAGTTCAACCAATATATCATTATTAACACAAGGTAAGGAAAGAGGGCAAACCCTAGAGGAAAAACCTAATTCCTTGAGGGCTCGTCACTGGCGGCCTTGCCTATGTATATAATTCACAGAGGAATCGTAGTTCAACAACTAGACTTCAACCATCTCCCACATGGTTGGATAACAAGGGAAAATAATTATCAGGTTAAAAAGGGGTCTTAACATCAACATCAACACAAAATCCTAACACCTCTCCATATAGTACTATTAGGTAATAATAGTTCAAGGTCAAGGGTTATGTCTGAACCTACATATGGGATTTCCCAAGAATCTTTAAAAACTACAAAATAACCCACACAACCCTCATCTACCCCAAAACTCAATATTCAACCCTTATAATTGACAAAAATAAAGGAGAGCAAGTGAAAGGAAGTGCTCACATGGAAAATTTAACTATATATGTGTGACACGCTATATTAACTAATGTTGTAAGTATGGCCCATTGTATCATATCTTGCATTAGATTTTAGGAACTATATTCCCATTTGAAAACATATACTAATCTCACTATTTTTTATATATAACATTCATAAGAGATGATGTATTATAGAAGAACTAGCCTATAATAATTAATTTAAGAGTAGAGTGTTAAAAGGATGTGACACATTAAATGAACAACTATGTACTCATATGCCATACACTTTTAAAACAAAGATTGGAAGAGACTCCTGAGAGGTTCTCCATCCCCTTTTACCTTCTACTTGCAAAACAATTAAAGCAACGTACTGATATATCATAAGTTTCAATCCCATATACCCTATGTATCAAGTTCATTATTCATAGGATGAATACATAAATATGTTATATAATATATGTATCAACTCATGTCTATGGCTAAATTTAATGTCCTAAACAATGCTAATTATTTAAAGGAACCCATTTAAAAAAATTACCTCTATGCTAATTATTTACATAGTAAAGCATCTCATTGATAATTACTGGTGTCAAGAACTATATACATTAACAATATAACAAGATAATTTTAAATAAAAGGAAAAGAGGAAATAGTTCACATAGATTCAACATGTTTAATTTTATTAAATGACATCTTTAATTTATGACATATATAGTTACAATCATTAGTAGACTAGATATAACCTTAGAACATTTATCCCTAATTATGAAGACAACTAGAATATACTAAAACCCATTGGTCTATTCCAAGTCTATCTTATTAGATTTTGGGTCTACAATGATAATCATCATATTATTATGTGTTGAGTACCAATAAAGTTTGGGGTCTTATAGAGATACAACCATCGACCTTTTAATGACAACATAACTTTTGAGTTAACCATATTTGGTTATATATAAAGGTTGAACAATTATAAAGTTCTTAGAGACTTTTCATTTCATCCAATAATCTTAGACACAACCATAACTTTCTAGAACTTCAACACTATATCACATATGAAATATAGAAACTTCACCATGAGAAATAATATATAAAAAATAAATATAATCATATTCCCACTTTATTCACCTAACCTCCACTTTTATTTACTTATTTATTTTTCCTTAATTTTGAACTGCTTAAAAACTATCTTATTTATTTTACAATATTAAAAAAAATATATAAAAATAAAATAAAAATAAAGTAAATTGATTTCATGAAATTTATAAAACAAATGCTATTTCTTTTAAAAAGAGATAACATACCTAAAATCTCCTTTAAAGCTAGGGAATCTTCTTGTCTTTAGTATATTCTAGTTTTAAATTAATGTAATCAATTTCTAAGGGAAAGGGATATATTCTCCTTTCCTTAGTTGAAGGAATCTATATATTTCATGAAAATGTGATTTTGACCAAAATCGAAGTCTTTTAATATTTAAAGTGACTTCTTAAAACGTATCAAATTTCTAGCATCACACCCATATCATTAGGCTCAATAAAAGTAATTTTTAATTACTCTTGTTTTTTCTATTGTGTTTTTATTTAAATCCCTCAATTTTAATCGGTGTTGTTTTATTTCTCTACGCATTCCATTAATACTTTTTGTTTTAGTGGAGTATTTCTAAGGGCAGTTGAAAACGTTATTAAGTGAAGAGAGCAAGATGTATACTCTAATACAACCAACATATTTAAGAATGCCCAAAACTACTTTCTTTTCCCAAGATGGTGACTATTGGTAGCTTCAATTTATTACAAACAATAACTATTACTTTATTTACCACTGGTCTTTTGATTGTTCATGCATTAAAGCTGTATTTTATTTCATAAGGAAACCCTCATCAGTTCTTAAAGTTGGTGAAGGTAAGCAATTCAGCTGCAAGCTGTAGCACTCAGCTAGCTAATCATTTGAAGATTTGAGGAAGCGTGACAATTTTCCAAAGGGACGTTGTCTCACAAATAGTAATGATTTGCTAGAAAATTATGCAAAGTGCAGAAGGCTAGACAAGGAACACAAACTATTTGAAACAATGCCTCAAATGAATGCAGCCTCAGAGTTTGAAATGTTTGCAGGATATGCACAAAATGGATTTCAAAGGGTATTCTAACTGTGAATGATGAAAGTCCAAGATCATGTAAATTGGGTGATTCTCTTGTATGACAAACATTTCTTAAAGCTAATAGATTTAAGGCATAGCGAAAATACATTTTCCATCGAGAATGTAGTGGGTTTGGTTTGATATTTCAACCAGCACTTGAAAGTTTGAAATAATGTAAAGTCAATAGAGACAATTATAATCGCTTATTATTTTCAATCTTAGAAAATTAGAGACAATGAAAAATGGTGAAAAGTAAATTACATACGTGTGAATGAGCTGCTCGTTTACTTCTAGTTCTATGAAATCGGTGAGAAACTAGCTCACAATGGCATCGAATGAAGGAGTGAACAGCTCAATGTTCACTTGTTCCACACTAGCAAAGGTTGTGTCTCCTACACCTAGAACGAGCCGAGCCATGGTAATATCTTGATGTTTTGTCAACTGCTTATCTCAACTTTCTTCTATTGCTTCTATATTCCTCTCCTTTCTCTCTCTCTCCCTCTTCCTCTCCTTCAATGCAATGAGATACTTCAGGCGCATTGTTACACAGTTCATGGGCCTTGACAACACTACCACCATTTTATTTTTTTCCCCAAAATTCCCATCAAGGCATCTGCCACTACCTCATGGATATTCCTTCCTCAAGAGGCTCCCGAGAAGGATAAATCACCGCAGTCACAGTCACTTGAAATCCTCATCCATACTTGAAAATTAATTCGTGGGAAAACTTGTGTCAGGAAGAATTGATAGGCCAAAATCATAGCTCGGGTCTATTCCCAAAATAAATTTCGAGTTGTTCTCCCTTGCACAATACGCCTACCATTTATTGCAAAGTCCTTTCAGCCTTTATGCCTTTATAGATGTGACTGCCTAATTCTCTTTTCTTTAGATAATTCATTTAATCTCTTCAATTGTGGTGCAGTTGTGGCTAAGTTTGGCTATGGCCTTAATCCCTCAAAAAACACAAGCTTACTAAGTAGTAATGACATTTAGGTAGATTCTACCATTTTTTGCAAGGTAGTATCTATACATAATAATCATTCCAGATTTGTTTAAATCTACCGTTTTCCCTTTCAGAATGTTGCACAGGATGGTGAACATGCATATTGACCTCTTTTGATTGAATCCTTACCTTCCATGTTTAGAAAAGCACACACTCCCTTAATGGCAGAGTAGACAAGATAATAAATATATAATATAGTTTTGACATTAACATTAAGAAGATGGGATGGTTTTCTTGAGTTTAGGTGGTGCATTCACCAAAGAAACCAACTTAATCATGTTGGATGATCTATGTCTTAAATGGCCTCCCCTGTCATTAGCAAGTTGGGTAGGATTGTGAATAAATCGATGGAAGCATAATAGGTTTGATTTAAACTTCCATCTGCCCATTACATCATTACACTTCCTATTGCATGTTGTATTTATGTAGAGAAGACACAATATTCAAAATTCATCTAAACATGTATTGTTGTTGTTGCTATAGTAGCAAATAATGAAAGTATAACATTAATTGCTGAATTTTATGGTTGAAGTTAGTTTATCATTCCTCGATCAATAGTCATGTTAAAATAATTCTATAATGCATGCTAATACCACTTGACTAATTATAATATTACTAATAGGTGAAATCCATAGTAGATGTAACAACAACGAAAGTAATGGTATTAATTTAAATCCTCATACTGCTAATGATAATAGAGTTGATAATGGTATCAATTTACGTATGATTGTTATTATAATTAATATTGATAAAGATAATCATATTATTATTAATATTATGATTACCATTTGTCCAAATTAAATTATCAATTATAATAGTTAGACCACGTTCACATGTTTTATCAATCCAATTTGACTAATTAAGAATAACGTAACTTACTAAAAGAAATGTAAGAGATGTAAATATTGCACCAATGGTAGGGCCTTACATTGTCAACCTGCGAACAATGAGTATATCCACATGCAATAATATGTCATAAATAAGGCACATTGTGAAGAGGAAATCATGAAATCGTAGGGCGCTCGCAAGCGAGTGATGCAATACCATCCTCTTCACCAATACAGTAGTACTAACTGACGCACCTAACATAGCACCACAATCAAAAGCATAAAACATCATAATTTTGCATATCCACTTATGCTAATTAAAAACATGTCATAATAATCTTCAACATAAAGTATCATCACATCAAGATGCATCACGATAAAATAGTGATTAATTGAAACCACATACATAATCAAAGTACAACAAAATACTAAAGCATAAAAGGGAAAACAACATTGTTCACACAACAAAGCAAAACAGAGGGCTATTACAAATTGTTCTCCTAGACATAGTGACATCACACAAATCGTCGTGAGTTACCCACTGCGGATCTTCATAGGCTCCAGCTATCCTGGTGGCCTCAACCGATCCCTAACCCTCATACTTACTAATGTAGGATCAAATACATTTCGTAAAGACAAGATGGATGACCTTTCCATTCCAGGCCTTCCCACTCATCCCAAGTCTAAACGAGCACTTGTGTCTATGAGTGAGGCAAAATTATCTTGATTAGTGAGAAGTACCACCTAATCTTCTAAGTATTGTTTTAGTTATGACTTGATTACACCACCTCCAAAGGTTATCCAGTTTACCTCTTTGGGCTCTAGCCCCTACAAAAGCCACTCTTCTACTTGACAACATACCAAAAAAACAAATCACCAAGGGAACCCAAGTGCAAACAAAGAAGATATCACGACCACTCCTTTCTCAGGAGGTGAAATAAGTCAAAACCCTCTCCAAACACTGGAGGTAAAAAAATAACAAACCACTCCTTACAAGGAGGCACAAATCACATAATCCACTCCTTCCACAGGAGGCACAAAACATCCCCGTTCGTGGAAACCAGGTAATAACAATGACATAGCTTCATGCACTACCTAAGGGAATTAACAAATGGTTAACATCACAAAATGATAACCCCCAACCTCTAGGGTCCTCTGGAAGACTTACATATTACAGAAACTTAACCCATTTCCCCAAACATGAACACAAAGGAAATAATCACATAAAGAAATTGTGAGGAAATAATGTAAGACCCCTCTGTTTTGCTCTTTTAATTGAACTTTGTTTTGTTTGGTTAGGCCTTATTTTTTGTTAGTACTTTGACCTTGGTACTTGGTATTTTATCCTGATGTTATTATTATGTCATGGTTTGGATTAGCATAGTGGATAATTGAATTAATGATGTTTATGTTTTTGATCATATTAATGATGTTAGATTCGTTAGTTGGAAATATTGTATTGGTGAAGGGGACGGATCGCATCACTCGCTTGCAAGCGCCCTATGATTCCGAGATTACCTCTTCATGGTGTGTATTTGATGCTGTTTATACTATATGTTGTTACTTGATTTGCAGGTTGACAGGTACAGGACATCGACTCCACCTGGTTTCACAGGTTGGAGCATGTTCAATATCCAAAGGTATTCGATTGAGAGATAGTAGCTAGGTTTCTGTGCCAAGTCGTCACCCTAGTCCTTGTATGTCATCAGTTGTTTGTCAGGTTGTGTTGCTTTCGATATTGTGCCCTCTCTTCGTTATTCAATTGCAAGTTAAAAAAAGGTAATCATATGGTTGTTTGCATTTAATTTGTGAAATTGAAATTGTACTGGTATTATGTTAATAATGTAATTTATTTTATTAATTAATTTAATTTAACTAATAAATAATTTAATCATGGAATAGGATTATTTATTAATTAATTAAATTGATTTTGTTGAAATTGGATAAGTTCATTTTGAAATTATGACTTTTATTATGTGAAATTGAAAATAAAGAAAATGCATGAAAGTCAATTTGAAAGTTTGAATCCAAAAAATTGGAGGAAATTGAGATATTTTGCATTTTCTGTTTTTTGAAATTTATGAGGGGGTTGTTGAAATTTTAGGGTTTTATCCTTATGGTTGAATTTCTTTCCTCAATTTTTGGATGATGAAGTTTTTGGAAAAAATGGAAAATGGAGGAAGTATGGTTGGATTTTGTGGGTTTTGGATTGAAGTTGTAAAAATGGTTGATCTGAAGAGGGAATCCAAGCAAAGAACTGGGCATCATCTAGATCTTCTCCAAATTCTTGCATACCAGGTTCATATCATTTAATTGTTTATTGAATTTGAAAAGATTCATGTTTTGAAATTGTTGTTGCAAAAATCTTCATTTGAAAACTCAAATAGACTATATTTGGAAAAATAGAAAACCCATGTGGAAATCTGAGTTGATTGAAAAAAATCTTTTCATTGAAAAAAAAAACATATTTCTTCAATAAAATCTTTGTGTTCTTGGCTGGAATTGGGTTTGAATATTTTTCTTTTCAATTAATTATGCAATTTATCATCAAGGATTTAAATATATATATATATATATATATATATATATATATACATATGTATATATACTGATATATATACATATTATGTACGTTAGAATGTGCAAATCAAAATGAATCTAAACTAATACACCCATGAAACATTAGATTAAAGAAATTAAATTAAAGAAAGCAAAATGCAAACTCTAAACACAAGCAACTCCTTCAAATTTGTCTCATTGTCCTCTATCTCCAAGGATTCGTTTCAAGATGCTTGCTCTTAGTAGTTTTAAACAACAGCTTGTAGAATGGCAGCTTGAGAGAATGAGATTAATGAAAATGCATATGCATTGCTAATATGCTTTAAGCTATGAAATTGAAATGCTAATTTAAATGCTAGAAATGATAAAATGCGACTATAATAACTACGTATGAAAATCTAAAATTCGAGGTCCTTTTCAACTCATAAGAGGGTTGTATTTATAGATTTTTGAAGGCAAGAATTCAATTGGCCAAGATCGACGGTTGAGTTCAAACTTGTTAAGATGAACGGTGAGAGATCGAGAATTCGAAAAAGAAGATGGAAGTTTAAGAGACAGATAGAAAATGAAGAGACAAATGAAAGGTGTCTCTCATAATTTAAATAAATAAATATTTAATTATGTGGGAGAAATGAAAAGCCTTTAATTAAATATTAAAAAATATTTAATTATGTGAGAAGAGAAAAACCCTTTTAATTAAATATTGAAAATATTTAATTATGTGAGAAGAGTGAAGAATTTAGAAAGTGTTTTAATTAAATATTGAAAATATTTAATTAAATGTGAAATGAATAATATCATTTAAATTTAAAATTTAAACTTGTGATGATTAATATAAATAAATTGTGAAATCTATTTATTTAATTAAGAGGAAGATAGCATTAATTAGATAAACTTATTTATTTAATTAGAAGAATTGAAAAATGAACAATATAAATAAATAATTAAATTTATTTATATGTAGATGACTTAAGAATATTAATTAAATAATTCTTATTTAATTAATTAACAGGTTTGGTTAACCATGACCATTTTTAGATGTGTACATTTTGTCCCTCTTTGAAGTGATGTGTTTTACGCATTGCTTCAAAGAATTTGCCTCTGATTTTGAAATTTTTTACTAATGATGCTATATGCCCCCTCGAGAGATAAATCACGTGATGAGAATGATTATGAGACTGAATTGGAAGATTTTCAGATGATTTCGGAGAAAATTTGGCGATTTAACTCTCGAAATAGCACTTTGCATAGTAAAAATGCCATTTTTACCCATTTAAAATGTGAAAAAGGGGAGAAGTCACTTTCATTTGAATAGTAACCTTTGAGAATTTTGGAGCTCTGAGAGAGATATTAGCAATGCCAATCACTTATGAGTGCCACAGATTTGAGCAAGGTCACCGTCATCAGAGACCACCTGCGTATGGACCTCCGGTAAGTCGATCAAAACCTCTTTGTGAAATTTTTAATGATTTTCAAATGCTTTTTTGAATTTTTTTGAATTTTGTTTTAGCGCATACGAGTCATAGTTTAACACACATATTAGATAAATCGGCACATCCAAAGTGGTGCATAGGATAGATCAAATGACGCATTCATGAAATTTGCCTAGGGAGGATGATAGATTAGCGCATAGGCTAGATTAGTGCATAGATGAACTGTTTTAGTGCATTTGCTTGATAAAATAACGCATTCATGAAATCGTGCATCCATAGTTTGTTTTAGCGCATCCATGGAGTAAAGTTGGGCATCCATGTTTTTAGCGCATAGATTGACTGTTTTGGCACATCCATGGATTTTTGCTAATTTTCAATTTTTGAAGAAAAATTGATGCATGCTTGACGATTGTTGCTAGATTAGACAACATATTTTATTCTTTTGAATATCATCAATGATTAGATTTGATAAATTTTGTCTTCATGCTTGAAGAACAAATAGGTCTGATAAATTTGCTTCCATGTGATATGAAAACAAATAGAAATGATAGATTTTCCTTCCCGATTGAAAGTCAAATAGATAGATATTGAGTCATGATGACTATTAAATTTGTTTCCATGCGATATGAAAAAAAAATAGTAGAAATAATTGATAAATTTGCTTCCATGCGATATGTAAAGAAAATAGAAATTGATTTGAACTTGCTTGATGTATTGATTGATTGATAATACCCATTGCTGATTAATTTGCATGATTGCTTGTTGATATTGTAAAGGAGGAATTTAACCTCCTCTAGATCAGAGAGAGATTTCCGCAGACGTGGGAGATGATTCCCCGATTGTCCCATGAGGATTTAGGAGTGATAGATCAGTGTGGTTTGAGAGCTCTATTGAGTATCCCGCAGTATCAGGTCAACAGGGCACTGTTGACTACCTTAGCGAAGAGGTGGCACAGCAAGCACAACACCTTCCATTTGCCGACAAGAGAGATCATGGTGACTTCAGAGGATGTTTACAGGATTCTAATTATTCTTGTGGTTGGAGAGCTTGTGATTTATGATCACAAGGAGATCAGAGGGACTGATGCTTTGAGATGGGTCTTGTAGGATCCTAATGTCTTCGAATATGAGCTTCCCTGGAAGGAGATGATGGATAGATATGCCCCACTGCCTTCGGTTTTAGCAAGTATGATCGATGGTTTCCTTTGTCTTGATTGTAGGGCAAAAAGACTATGAGTTGGGTGGGGTAGGATTCTAGAGGACATGCTTCTCCACTGCACCAGATATGCATGGGGGTCATGCATGCTTGCCCATCTATACCATGATCTCATCAGGTCGTGTACACAGATGGGAAGAGTCTCTCCTACGGGGTGACTCTTTTATAGATATTCGCATGGGAGCACTTTGTGATTACACACCCCATTGTCCAGAGAGATTGCCTCATTGGATTTCCATATGTTTATGCATATACAGGGCCCCTTGTCTAGCCAAGGCTAAGAAAATTAGAGTACTGGCGGCATGTACTTGATGATTTAGATACTACCATCTAACGATTGTATGTGGATTGCGACCCATGGGAGGCTGATGATATAGAGCTTCCTTACATGACCAGATCCAGATACTTGCTTGGGAGGAACCCTTTTATCATCGAGTGGTATTTAGTGATGAGAGTGCTGAGATAGCTAGGATTGGTTCAGATGATGCCATAGGGTGTGACACATTATGCTAGATGCCGAGAGGATGTACTAAAGTGGGGTCCATTTGTGACCATTGAGGCAGCCAAGGCAGAGTACTTTGAGTTACAACCAGCTCAGTGGGCCATGCATCCAAAGGTTATCGATGTAGGGATGACAAATGATTATGCCGCCTATTTTTACACACATCCATTCCCAAGGTTTACCAGTCCATAAGAGCCTGGCCCATTGATGGGAGGGTCAATTGTATAGGTGGGGCGAAAACAAACCCAAGGACCTCCAGTAGTAGGGCAGCCATAGGGTCAAGCATAGGTACTAGCATAGGGAGGGGTACAAGTAGATTAGGCCAAGGATATCGGTGGGGTGGCTATGGACGTGGATGACGAGAGCTTAGAGGGTGAGGAGATGGATGAGGAGTCAGATGAATCAGATAGTGGGGATGATGGGGATGATGGGGGTGGTGGGAGGCAAATATTTTTCTTCGATGTTCCTTTCCGTATGAGGCCACAGACATCCAAAGTGGTGGGTCAGGCCAGTACTTCAGCTCCACAAATTACTCTCAGGGCTCCATCATAGGGATAGGTGGATGCTTTGCAAGCTGAGGTTCAGACTCTTTGGAGTTAGTTAGCACAGGCACAGGTGACCATTAGTCAACTATAGGCACAGATCGCACAACCACTATCTCCTGACCCACAGATAGCTCAGCTTGCAACCCAGAGAGACAGCTTTAGAGAGCGATGCATACAGGCTGAGGGGGTAGCTGAGAGACTGCTGAGATCAGTTGAGAGGACCTCTATTGGAGAGGTTGTAGCAGAGGGGCTAGAGACTGCTCAGGAGGCCGAGTACTATAGGATGAGGTATTTTGAGGCAGTGCTGCCCGAGTGATGGATATAATTTACACAGTCAAGTACTCGGACTCGGACCCATTCACCCAGTCACTCCAAGAGTGTGACCAGGAGTGTGGGTCAGTCGGTCAGACGAGAGATCATAGCTTCTAGTAGCAGAGATCCATCGAGACCTACTACCTCCAGAGGCAGCAGCAGTCATGTTCCATGACCAGATGCCCCTTAGTGATGAGCATTTTGTACACATTTATGGCATTGTATTCGATATATCTTTTTGAAATATTTGATATCCTTGTATTTATGGACATTTGTTTTGATGAGATCTATGAGATGCAGTGGTGATTTGATTATGCATGTGTTATGGATGATTTATGCACATGTTATGGATGCGTGTTTTGATTTTTTATATGCTATGTCATGTATGATGATGCAATAATGATATGATATAATCTAAATGATTTTTTCTTTCTTTTTTCCTTCATGATGTATGTAATGAACATATGATGCAAGATGTAAATGCTTTATATGGAATGAGAGGATATGATTCATGATGTAATATGAATGATAATAATGATGTAATGGAGATGCACTATTGATATGAACTTATGATATATGACGTAAATGAACATGATAATCTAAATGATGATGTGAAAAGAATGAAATGAATGCAATTTTATTTATGAATGTGTGTGAAATATGCAAATGTTAATGAATGATTAAAATAATGACCATGTATATGATATGTAATGATGGATAATGATCATGATGAATAAAATAAGATCATAATGAAT
The DNA here is from genome assembly GCA_007115665.2 of Sequoiadendron giganteum. NCBI lineage: Eukaryota > Viridiplantae > Streptophyta > Pinopsida > Cupressales > Cupressaceae > Sequoiadendron > Sequoiadendron giganteum. Next base: position 630,503,687 of record CM021100.1, read on the forward strand.
ATGATAATGAAATGAAATGATGATGTAAGTATGCAAGCGCAATGACAATGATAATGGAAAATGATGTGAAATGAATGCGAATGATAATGAAAATGAGATGTAATAAATGTCTAGTCATACTCAACCGTTGTCTGAAAAAGATATTCAAAAATGTGGTCAACCCTCAAAAATATTTTAAAAGGCCCTCGAAATGCAAATGAATTATGCAATCCTAATAATGAATTATGCAATCATTAATCAAATAATGAACCATTCTCCTTGTTTCCATTTCTTGTTGTGTTTAGTTGTCATCATTGAGCCTTTTGATATGTTGAAAGTTAGTACAAGCATCAAAGGGTATGTTAGCACCTATGATGACATGAGTATTGCTTTCATAATGTTTGATGTAGCAAGTTAATACAAGCATCGAGGTATAATTGAACCAAGATGACCTAAGTATTGCTTGCATAAACAGACAAAAGTTAACCATTTTCCTATGCAAATTCTGAAATGTCATCAATGATACATTGTAGAGCATGTCCCACAACCAATTTTCACAATACTAATGATTAGCTTATGAACAACAAGCAAAGAAAAATCATACTTCTTCTTTGTGATTCTAGTTCAGTACATCATTGAACCACTCCAAAGATATGATGTCATCAAATATCAAAAAAACAATTTGCAACTTATGCTTGTAAGTTTTTCATTCATTTTATTCAGATTAAGATCATCTAATTTGTTTTAATCATCTATCAAAATAGTCATGTAAGCTCATTTTAATTGGACAAGACTGTTGTTTCTGATATTCAGATTCTAGACACATGCTACTGACTACCTACTAGAAAAGATTCAAGAAGTGAACTGCCCCTTAGTGACCTTGTACTCTGACTCTTGCTAGACACAACTGTTGTGATGGATAACCCTCAAATCATCAAGCCATGATGAGATCCTTTTCGTTCCAAGGAAATGATGCAATGCGAATGCGATGATGAGGTGTGTGCATGATGCCGATGAAAAAACGGATATGCAGAATGAATCCTAATAGATGAGAGAGCCAAATAAAATCACAAACAATGCCTGTTTGCCAGGTTTTCACCATTTTTTTTTATTGCACTTTTTTTTGATTTTATGATTTTTTTTGTTATTACCAAGACACCTGTTTGCTAGGTTTTCATCAAGGCACTTTATTTTTTTTTAGGACTTTTTATATTGTTTTTGATATTTTCTCAGGTGTAGAACCTTTTCAGATGAATGATTTTGGTTGGATCTTCGAACAGGTCCCCTTCTACTGTTGACAATTGATATGCCCCCGATCCGTATGCTACAATGATAACAAATGGGCCTAGCCAATTAGGTTCGAACTTGCCTTTCTTTTCTCGATCTTTTTGATTTCAAGGGTTTTCTTTGAGAACCAAATCACCCACTTGAAAATTTCATTTTTTGACTCTGTGATTATAGCTGTAGGACATAATTTGTTGATATCCCTTCAAGTGATTAATCGCAGTTTGACGTCGTTCATCAAGTAGTTATAGCTCTTACAACCTTGATACTATGTAGTCTTCATCATTGATTAGCCCTTTGAGTGATACTCGGAGTGAAGGAATCTCAACTTCTAGTCGTAGAATAGCCTCTGCTCCATAGACCAAAGCATAAGGAGTAGCTCCTATCGATGTGTGAATGCTCATTCTATAGGCCCATAATGCTGGATTCAATTGGACATGCCAATCACGACCTGCTTCATTCACTATTTTCTTCAAAATCTTTAGAATTGTTTTGTTTGAAGCTTTGGCTTGACCATTCCCTTGTGGATAATAAGGTGTAGAGAACCTATGTTGGATGCCAAATCTTTCACATAGTTCATAAACATCCTGATTTTTAAAGGGTCTACCATTGTTTATGATAATGGAGTTAGGAATGCCATATCTGCAAATGATATAATTCAAGATGAATGAAGAGATTTGTTTGCCCATAACAGTTGTTAGAGGAACAACTTCAATCCACTTAGTGAAATACTCAGTGGCTGTAATGATAAATTTATGTCCATTTGAAGATGATGGATGTATCTTGCCAACCAAATCAAATACCCATTGAGTGAAAGGCCATGTTGTGGTGAAGGGTTGTAATTCTTGAGCAGGAGCGTGAATGAGATTCCCATGAATCTGACATTTTTCTAATTTCTTCACAAAGGTGAATGATTCTTTCTCCATGGTTGGCCAATAGTACCCTAATCTTACAAGTTTCTTTGCTAAGGTTAGTCCACTTGAATGTGTCCCACAAATTCCACCATGGACCTCTTGTAACACCTTTTTTGATTCATCGCATTCAAGACATCTAAGGAGGGTACCATCCAGACCACGCCAGTATAAGACATCAGCAATTAAGGTGTAACCGAATGATTGACGAATGGAATTTCATTTTTGATTCCTAGACAAGCCTAAGGGTAAAGTAGTATCTTTTAGGTAAGTGTAAATTTGGCTATATAAGGAAGGGTCAGAACTCGTTAGATGGAAAATTATTTGAGTTTCAGGATTGTCATGGGCGAGAGAAAACAATTTTTCCACCAAGAAATCATACCGTTTTTATTCTCTGTCAACTAGAGTAGAGAGGCGATTGTAGCCATAGCGTCTGCTGCTTTATTATCAATGCACAAAATCTGTATGAACTTGATATTAGCAAATTATTTCTTGAGATCTTCCACCATTATTTTGTAAGGTATCAACTTGTCATCTTTAGTGTGATATTTGTCATTGATTTGGTTTATAACAAGTTGTGAATCACCAAAAACTTGAAGTTCTGCGATTTTCCAGTCTACTACAATTCTCATGCCGATTATCAATGCCTCGTACTCAGCTATGTTGTTTGTGCAAGGAAACATTAGCCAATAAGATTTTGGGATTGTATATCTTTGAGGTGTAATAGAAAGAATTACTGCTCTTGAACCATGCTGAGTGTAAGAACCATCAAAGTAGAGTGACCATGACTATTGGATATCTGTTGTGAACACGTCAACATCAAGAAAATCAACATATATTGGGTGTTCTATTGGTATTGGTGCTTCTACTAATTGATCTGCAATTACTTGTCCCTTTATAGCTTTTCGATCCACATAATGAATATCAAACTCGCTTGGGATCATAACCCATTTAGCCAACCTGCCAGTTAAGGTTGCTTTACTTAGAAAATATTTGAGTGGGTCAATCTTAGCCACAACCTTCACTGTATGAGTTAGCATGTAGTGTTGTAATTTTGAAGAAGTGAACACACTTGCTAAACAATTTTTTTCAATGAAGTTATAATTTAGCTTGTGACTTGTTAGGGTTCGACTGATGTAATAAATGGCTCGTTCTTTTCTCGAGTTATCTTCTTGTGCCAATAACACTCCTAAAGCCACTTTCATGGCAGCAATATATAATATGAGAGGTACACCCTGTACTGGTGGATTCATGAGATACTGATTTATTTGATCAAATTCTACTTTGCATTTGTACTCCCACTTGAATGGAACATTCTTATGCAAGAGATGTGTAAATGGTAAAATTTTATCTGCTAGTTGAGCAACAAATCTTCAAATGGATTGTAACCATCCTTGTAAAGAGTGTAGTTGACTAATGTTCCTTGGTGTTGGCATATCAAGAATTTCTTGCACCTTAGCTGGATCCACTTCAATTCCCTTTTCCGACACAATGTATCCTAATAACTTTCCAAAATTCACTCCAAAGACACATTTCTTTGGATTAAGTCTTACTTTGAATTGTTCCATTCTTTTGAAATTTTTACATAAGATATCGATGTGTCCTTCTCTAGTGTTAGACTTGGCAAGAAGATCATCAACATAATCATCCATGAATGTATACATCATATCATGAAAAATTATTGTCATTGCTCATTGGTATGTAGCTCCTGCATTTTTCAATCCAAATGGCATTACGTTCCAGCAATTGGTACCCCAAGGACATGTGAATGTTGTTTTATCCTGATCTTCTAGTGCAATTTTTATCTAGTTATATCCTGAAAATCCATCCATCAATGAGTACATTGCATGTCTAGCAGTTAAATCCACAATAATATCAATGTTTGGTAAGGGAAAGTCATCTTTAGGACATGCTTTGTTCAAATCCCTGAAATATGTGCAAATTCTAATCCTTCCATCCAGCTTTGAAACAGGCACGATATTGGAGATCCATTCTCCATAATCTATGGACCAGATGAATCCAACGTCTAAAAGTTTCTTTAATTCCTCTTTAACCAACAATGCAACACCTGGATGCATTTTTTTGAGTTTCTATTTTACAGGCTTTGCCATCGGTGTAATAGATAGATGATGCATGATGAGATCTAGATCTAATCCAAACATATCTGCGTAGGACCATGCAAAATTGATTTGATTATCTTTGAGAAATTATGTGAATCTAGGTACTTCTTCATCTGTCAGAGATGCAGCCAATTGCAAAACTTTAGGCTTTTCTATAGTACCTATATTGAGTGCCTCCATTGGTTCAATTAGAATGAAAGATCTTTCCTGATAATACTCCAGAAGAGTATCAAGTTTCCCATCCTCTGGCACCTTTGAAAGGTTTTCAACATTGGATACACTTTTTATTTTCCTCTTTTCTTGATCTAATACTACCTTTGTTAGGTTTTCACCATTAGATCTTTCTTTCATTTTTCATTTTTCTTGATCTAATACTGCCTTTGTTAGGTTTTCACAATTAGATCTTTCTTTTATATTATTTATTTCATAGCTGAGAAACTTGGCACTTTCCTGTTGAAAACTCTGATCTTGTGATTCCCCGGTGGAACTTGTTTCGGGATGGGATGACAAAGAAAGTTTATTATGGTTTCGTCATTTGGAAAAGTTGGAACATCAATGGGTACGACTTGTTCCCAATCAATGAGTTTAGGATGAATCAAAGGTAATGGATCATTAGGATGAGTAAGGCCATTGGCTGTTAGGGTCATGATGTTATTGTCAATGTTATTATGGGAGAAGTCTAAGATGGTGTCTTCCTCAAAATGATCTATCTCACTTTGAATCGAATTGGTCTCACTAGAGTCATGATCACTTTGTATGACATAATCAAGCGGAGGTCTTGAGCTTTCTCCTTGTAAGAATGCAGGTGACAATTTGAGTATGACATCCACCCTTTTCTCTGAGATGAAAGTATCATCCGAGAAGTCATCCCATTCATATTCATTTGAGTCTATTTCAGAATTATCTGCTTGAATTCTCAGAATTGATTCAACTAACTCCTCATTAGATGGCCTTCATGTTACTTTTTCATTAGTATCTTCACCATATCCTAACCCAATCTTATCTTTTGGATGCATTGTTTTTAATTGGGAAGGTTCAACAATACCCTCTTTCCTTTTACCTAGAGGGCCATTTCCTTCATAACCCATTTGTTGCATGATAGCATAACCCTTTCCATATTGTTGTGTGGGTAACTTGATATGCTGTATGAATTCTTCTTCATCTTTATAGAGCCAATCAAGAATAGCTCTATCTTCTATTTCAGTTTCTTTGATAAATATCCCATTAAACTTGGTGATGGGGGCTGAAGTTGAGGCTAAAACTGCTGCAGCCTATTGTGTAGATGTTGATGGCTGACCATGGGATCTTGGGGATAGGGGTAGATTAGAGAGAGATAAAGAATATTCTCCCACCCCATTATCTTTCAATTTTAACTTGGTGTCAAATTTTTTTATCATTTCTTGCACTTGTTCTTTGTTTTTGGAGGTAGAGATGGCCAAAGCCTCTCTATTATGTGGGACAAGTGTGTCCTGAGTTGTTCTTATGTTAGAACAAGTTTGACTGCTAATGTGATCAATGCGTATTGTTACTTTCTGTCCATCGTATGGAAACTTCAAACATTGATGATAAGTAGACAAAACAACTTGCATGTCATGGATCCATGGACGAACCGATAGTATGTTATAGGTTAGATCCTGATCGAGAACCTAACAAAAGGTATTCTTCACAACAGGTCCCACTCTAATTGGTAACATGATGAGACCTTTGGAAGTCCTTTCCTCATCATCATAGGCCTTGATTGTAATTTTCCTCTGTGGATCTATAGAGTCTGCTGAATATCCCAAAGCTAGGACCAATTTCAAAGTACAAATATTTAATCTGGCTCCCCCATCTAAAAGAACACGTCTAATGTGGGCTTTGTGAACCATGAATTCTAAATAGAGTGATGAATTATGCGGATGGGTTATGGATGAATCATCTTTTTCAGAAAAAGATAAAAATGTGTAGGAGGACAAGTGTCCCACCATGGCTTGAAATTTATTGATATCCAGATAAGGGGATATAGTTGTATCAACAAGGGCCTTTTCTAGAATGTCCTTATGTGTAGGTGATAACTTTAAAAGTTCCAAGATAGAAATTAGGGCTGATGTTTTTCGCAGTTGATCAACCAAATTATATTGAATTGGAGGGGGAATTGATGCTTTAGATGAGCTCCCTTTGACAATGATCTTGGCTTGTCCCCTTGTCGTAACATTGACCTCTTGATATTCTTGCTTACCTTTGATTCAGACAGCGTTGATTTGAGGATCTTCAGTATAGATATGATTGATAATGATGTCATGGATGTTATTAACATTCTTGCCCTTGTCACTCGAGGATTCCCCTTTTTGATAATTAGGGAGCGGATTCTTGAATGCTTGATGGTCATTATTGACATTATTTCCCTCAACTGTAATGGTATGATTATCAATCAAATCTTGAACAATATTCTTTAACCCTTGGCAATTTTTTGTCTTGTGACCTTTGCACCTATGATAATCACAGAAGTGTGAGTCATTCCATGATGGTGGTTTAACTCGAGGCTCATAGTCTCTTTGTGGTGGAAATGTTGTAATGCCCCACCATGCAACCCTAGAGGAAGTTGCATTAAACTACTTAAATAGAATAGTTTTTTTTTTAAATGTATAATTAATAAGCACGTTTGCTAACTAATGCCAACAACCTCTAAGGTTACGAGACAGAGGTTATATAGAACCTCAACAAAAAACATGATTTAAACCATGTCAATCAATTAACCAATAATTAAAGCACATACATCTAAGAAGATGAATTACAACATGCATAAGAGATAACTTTCCATTGCATTAATCCATCATTAAACAATAAGGGTTACAACTCTCATTCCCCGAATGAGGCAAATCCAATAACATAATTTCCAAATTACCTTATTCAACAACTTAAATACCTTAAGCCATTTAAATCATCCAATTAAATTTGAAATTAAATAACGAAGAGAGGGAACGATAACCAAAGCAACACAACCTGACAAACAACTAACAACATACAAGGACTAGGGTGACGACCTGACACAAAAACCTAGCTACTATCTCCCAATCAAATACCATTGGGTATTGAACATGCTCTCACCTGTGGAACTAGGTGGAGTCGATGTCCTGTACCTGTCAACCTGCAAATTAAGTAAACAACAACATATAGTATAAACAACATAAAATACACACCGTGAAGAGGAAATCACGGAATCGTAGGGCACTCGCAAGCGAGTGATACGATACCGTCCCCTTCACCAATACACTGCAAATAACTGACAATTCTAACATGCTAGTATAATCCAAAGCATAATCATCATTAATTCAAACATCCATTTATGTTAATCCAAAACATGCCATAAGATAACATCATATTAAAATACCATCACATCAAAAGATTACAATAATGTCACTTTACAGATAGCGATCAAATAACAATTGGGTACCATAGTCAAGGTACAAACAGGAAGTACAACAAAAGAGAACAGAACACTGTTCAACCAAGAGGCAAAACAGAGGGGTATTACAAATGTAATAGCATTTTGATTCAATAATTCTTTGAGAATGGATTCCAAAGATTGGCCCAAGGGAGTGAAACTCCGTCAACTTGAAAAATATAATGATATGGGCACATTTGAATTTTGATTATTGCCAAAATTATTTCCACAATTATTAGTTGTGTTTCCTTGATTAGAAACATTGTCTTGGGTGCTAGAATTTCCAATATTATTGTTACGTTGAACACCTGACACATTAAGGACGATAGGCTTTGTATTCACATTGTTAGCACCTACTACCCCATCATTCACAATATTTTTATTTCGAGTCCAAAATCATGACTTGTCATTGTTGTTATTATGGTTGTTTTTTTTGTTGTACAAATTTGAACCCTCTTTATCAATTTTTAGAACTCCACACTTGATCAATGCACCTTCAATAGTAATTGTGTTTTCAATCAATTTTTCAAATGATTGAGGACAGTGAATATTTAGTCTGTAACTCATTTCTTGATTAAGGCTATCGATGAAGATCTCCATCTTTTCCTTTTCAGGAACAGGACGCGAGTATCTAGCAAACACCCTTCTCCACCTTTGCAAAAATGTAGTGAAAGATTCCCCTACTTTTTGTTTTATCTTACAAAGATCAAGCATGATTATCTGGTGTTGGATGTTGTAAGAGTATTCTGATATAAACTTATTTATCAACTCTTCAAAGGTTTTGATGGGGGGAGTGATCTTTGAAAGCCACTCCATGGATTGTCCACCCGGACTTTGTGGAAACAAACGCATTAAGTAGGTATCGTCATGAGAAAATTCTAAGCTCATATTTCGGAAATCCCTTACATGCTCAATGGGGTCAATTTTTCCATTATACCTATCAAACTTAGGGATTTCGCAATGTTTTGGAAAAGGAATCATTCGAAGATTCCTATCAAATGGATAAGGATATATTTCTTCCAAAACATACTTCTTTGTTGCTCCCCCTTACATTTCTTTTATTTGCCCTTATAATTCCTTGATCTGTTGAGTAAGGGCACTAAAATCGTTAAGAGGAGTTTCAGGATTTTCTTTAATCCCTTCCGTGTCAAAATTGGCAGGTAACTTAGCTCCTTGATTAGATAAAGAAAGAAAGTATCTCTCCTTGTTTCGTTCTAAAATCCTTTCCATAAGAGTATGGAATTGAGGATCCTGCTCCACTTCTTGAAGTTTTTCTTCCGTTAGCTCTTTAGTATTTGAATTGTTAAAGAGGTTTTCCTCCCTCTCACTATTATCACCCATTTTGCTCACTGTAGTTTCATCTTTTTCTATGTGCTTTCGAGATCTCGTGGTAACAAGCATAAGCTTTACTCAAATCCTACTAACTTTGATCAAATGAATGAAATAGTGCAATGGTGATGGATATGAAAGTTAGGATAGAATGAAGATTCTATGACTTAAAATATTTTTAATCTTTAGCTCATAATTCCCTGATTGAAAGGATAAAAATCCTATTTGTGAGAATTAAAACAAAGATAAAAAATAAAGATGATTTTGCACTTTGTGAATTTTGATCTTAGCTTTGTAGAAAGATGAATCTAATGGATGCCTAATGTGCTTGAGTTCTCTATTGCAGAATTTGATTTGGATGAGTAGCGTATGTGATTGCAGGTTGGGGAATATAAGAGGAGTGAATACATTGACTGTGGTTATGCCTTTGAGAAAGGGCTCTTCTTTGAAAGAAAGCTCTTGAGTATAAAGGTTCTATAGCATAATCGTCAGTGAAACCTCTAATATAGTCATGATATCAATGAATAAAGGTTCTGTGTTCAAGTAGGACCTTTCGACTTTGATATAGAAATTTCCTTTTCTTCAATATCTTCTTATAACTAAGAAACTTCTTGGGATTTCTAATCTTTCTTTCTAAGGACTTCTTAGAAAATGTTGTAGACTTCCAAACTCTGAGCATGGGAAAAACTAGACCGATAAGACTTGATTTCTGAAAGTCAGAAAATCACCTAGGCTCAGAAAATAGATGTGCCAAAACAAAGACTAAATGTGCCAAAACAGAGCACAGATGCACTGAAACAGAGTACAGATGCACTAAAACAGAGCACAAATGCGTTGAAACAAAGCACAAATGCACTGAAATAGAACACAGATGCGCTAAAACAGAGCACAGATGCACCGAAACAAAGTACAGATGGACCGAAACAGACCCGGGATGCGCTAAATTACTTCTGAGATCGACATGTTTTGACAATTTGATAATTTTTTTTGTTTTGGATGATCTTAATCTGATTTAAATGTGAAAAACACAACATAGAAGTAGATAGTGGTTTTGTTAGTCCTAAAATCTAATCAAAGAGTGTATGTTCTTGAGATTTCAATAGGTTTTAAACAAAATAAGCACTTTAGGCAGACTCACTCTTAATTCATCAAATAGGTCATCATAGTAATCACAGCCCACAACTTAAAATCGCATCGACTCACACAGCCTTGTCACCCCCTAGAGGGCACCCGTGTTTTTGTCTTTTCCAGGCGCGTACTCAAAGTGATGAAAGTGGATACCGAATCCCTTAAGCAAACAATCCGTGGTGACTATATGGTGAGTGTCTTGGGGGCAGATTCTTCCCTCCCCTTGCACCGTGATTAAGATGATGTTTGGATACTGACACGACTAACTTTCTACACTATGGTTCGTAATAAGGGTATCCGTTCAGTGTGGCAAATAGATATACTCCCTCAAGAGACCTCCCAACCTTTAGAACAAAGGTTTTGGGGATGGTTATCTTGCACACTACTGTCAAGTTGGATTTTCATCATCAACTTGCTTTTGATTAAAGTGGGTTGGAAACCTTGGCTTTAGGTGTTCCCACTTAGGTCATTCCTCTTGGGTGAATACTTTTTTCCACAAGAGCAGGCCTTCTAAAGGCTGTAATAAAGCATTAAATTGCAGAAAATAAAAGGTAAGTTTGGTGTTCTAATCACCCAGTTAAGGGGAGAGCATAAACCTATTACCCACAATCACAACAAACAATAATGGTTCAATTTTAAATCCCAAATTGAAAATTTCTCTATACTAATTGAAGATGTTGCTTCACCAAAAACATGGGATTCATTTTAACCAAAAGAAAATTTATGTTTGGTGACTATCCTAGGATTGGTTAATCTAGATTTAAATGTCTACCCTAGGATTGCTTCATTCTGTTAAAAATAAAATTTGAAAAATCTTGTCCACGGATGACGTCGGAATCAGAATTTAAAATTTTTACAGCCGTATGCGCCAAAACAGGTCGTCTATGCACCAAAACAGGCCATGTATGCACCGAAAGATCTCACAGGAATGCATTGAAATAGAGTGTCTATGTACCGAAACAAGCCACAGATACACTGAAATAGTTAACGTATGCATCGAAAGATCTCATAAATGAGCTGAAACAGTCCTCATATGCACCAAACTGAGACTCATATGCACCAAAACGTGATTTTTGTCCGTCACCTGCCAGAAAAATCTGCAAAAAGAAATATTAAATGCGGGGCTTGGCCCCACGGTGGGCGCCATAAATGTGTACGTTAGAATATGCAAATTAAAATGAATCTAAACTAATACACCAATGAAACATTAGATTAAATAAAATAAATTAAAGAAAGAAAAATGCAAGCAGCTCCTTCAAATTCATCCCATTGTCCTCTATCTCCAAGGATTCGTTTGAAGATGCTTGCTCTCAGTAGTTTTAAACATCAGCTTGTAGAATGGCAACTTGAGAGAATGCGATTAATGAAAATGCATATGCATTGCTAATATGCTTTAAGCTATGAAATTGAAATGCTAATTTAAATGCTAGAAATGATAAAATGCGACTATAATAACTACGCATGAAAATCTAAAATTTGAGGTCCTTTTCAACTCATAAGAGGGTTGCATTTATAGATTTTTTAAGGCAAGAATTCAATTGGCCAAGATTGACGGTTGAGTTCAAACCTGTTAAGATGAACGGTGAAAGATCAAGAATTCGAAAAGAAGATGGAAGTTTAAGAGACAAATGGAAAATGAAGAGACAAATGAAAGGTGTCTCTCATAATTTAAATAAATAAATATTTAATTATGTGGGAGAAATGAAAAGCCTTTAATTAAATATTGAAAATATTTAATTATGTGAGAAAAGAAAAATCCTTTTAATTAAATATTAAAAATACTTAATTATGTGAGAAGAGTGAAGAATTTAGAAAGTGCTTTAATTAAATATTGAAAATATTTAATTAAATGTGAAATAAAGAATATCATTTAAATTTAAAATTTAAACTTGTGATAATCAATATAAATAAATTGTGAAACCTATTTATTTAATTAAGAGGAAGATAGCATTAATTAAATAAACTTATTTATTTAATTAGAAGAACTGGAAAATGAACAATATAAATAAATAATTAAATTTATTTATATGTAGATGACTTAAGAATATTAATTAAATAATTCATATTTAATTAATTAACAGGTTTGGTTAACCGTGACCATTTTTAGATGTGTACACATACATACATATATATATATATATATATATATATATATATATATATATATATATATATATATATATATATATATATATATATATATATATATTCATATTATGGTTATGTTGTTGAAATATTTCCTCAAAAATAAACGCCCCTTGAAAGAGGCACGGATTTCTGCAAATCCATGTGTTTCTTTTCCGTAAAATATTTTAAAAAATTTAAAAAAATAAAATCGCTGGGGGTCCTGGGCTCACCCCCACCGCACCCCCCAAGGGAGGCGCGTGGGGGGAGTCACACCTAGCACGACCCCCATAGCCCGCGCACTGCCGGGTGGGGTGGCTGTTTACACAGCCGCCACCACCACCCTCGGTGGTCCGCTGTGCTGTGCACACCACCACCGAAGGTGGTGGCCGGCTGTGTACACAACCCCACCACCGACGACGACGCCCAAGCCACTGCACTGACTGTGTAAGCATAGTTAGCAACTCTAAAACCCTGCTCGCGACCGACCCTAAACTGTGGCTCTAAAACCACATGAGCGGCCTGAGGCCATTTGACTTTTAAAAATAAAATAAAATATAAATTTTAAGATATCTTTGTTTTTTTAAATATTTTAATATTATTTTTATATATAATATTAAATATTATTATATATACGTATAGTGATCTTTAATGTATATATATTTAATATTTTATATTATACGTATTTAATATTAAAATACTAATTTAATAAATGTATAATAGAGAATATGAAAGAGGGAAATAAAAGTATAGTTTAAATGAATTTATGAAATTTAAACTGATGGGTAAAAGTACAAATTATTTATTTGATTTATATATAAATTGAAAAATTTAAGACATTGGGTTTATAGTCAAATTATTGATTTATTTTATAACAATAGTTTTGAAATGGGCAAATATTGGATTTGTGATTAATGTGTTAATAACAAAATTAATTGATTTATTTTATAATGATTTAGTTTGCAAGGACAAACGGTTATCTAGTATAAAGCGAAATGTTTTGAGTTGTAGTTGAAAATGCTTATTTTATTAAGGGCAATTAGGGAATTGAATATTAGTGTTAATTTCTCCCTTATCTAAAAGGATGAATTTTTAATTCAGTTGTAGCGATGTAAAAAATTACGTAATGTAATGAGGAAATGGTTTAGTGAACCCAAAGTAGAATTTAAATTCTCATCTCCTTGCTCGCCTTGATTGTGAATTTTTTTTCCCTTGTGTTCTTGTTTGGGAAATGGGTCAAGTGTTTTAAATCTGTAAGTCTTCTAGAAGACCCTAGAGGTTGGGGGTTGTCATCTTGTGATGTCGACTATTTATTAATTCCCTTGGGTAGTGCATGGTGTATGGTCAATGTTTACCCAGTTTCCACAAACGAGAATGTTTTGTGCCTCCTAAGAAAGGAGTGAATTTTGTAATGTGTGCCTCCTTGTCAGGAGCGGTTTTGTTATTGTTGTTACCTCCAGTGTTTGGAGGTGGTTTTATCTTTGTTGCCTCCTAAGAAAGGGGTGGATTTTTTAATGTGTGCCTCCTTGTCGGGAGCAATTTTGTTATTGTTGTTACCTCCAATGTTTGGAGATGGTTTTATCTTTGTTGCCTCCTGAGAAAGGGGTGGATTTTGTAATGTGTGCCTCCTTGTCGGGAGTGGTTATGTTATTGTTGTTACCTCCAGTGTTTGGAGATGGTTTTATCTTTGTTATCTCCTAAGAAAGGAGTGGACGTGTTATCTTGTTTGTGCACTTTGATACCCTTGATGTTTGGATGGTATGTGTGTTGTCAAGTAGAAGAGTGGCTTATGTACGGGCCAGAGCCCAAAGAGGTATCCAGGATAACCTTCAGAAGTGGTTTAATCAAGTGATAACTAAAAGAATACTTAGATGTTTAGGACTAACTTTTCACTAATCAAGATATTAATGCCTCACTCATGGATCCAAGTGCTCGGTTAGGGTTGGGATGGGTGGGAAGGCCTGGAATGGCAAGGTCATCTATCTTGTCTGTATGAAAGGTATTTGATTCTGCATGAGTGATTATGGGGACCGAGATTCAGTAAAGGTCACTAGGATAACCTTTTCTTGTGGGGGTCAGAGCCTATGAAGATTCCTAAGGATAACCCATGACGAGCTGTGTAATGACACTCTATCTAGGACAACAGTTGGTTCTTGTTTATTGTGGGTATGGTTTCCTTAACATACCTGATGTGACCATAGTTGGTATTTGATTTTGTGGGTATGGTTTCTTTAACATACCTGATGTGACCATAGTTGGTATTCGATTTTGTGGGTATGGTTTCCTTAACATACCTGATGTGACTATAGTTGGTATTCAATTATTGTGTGTATGGTTTTTTTGACATTCTTGTCCTGCTTTATTTCTAGAATCAATGTGACCATGTAGAGCTATACTTGTGTGGTACTCATGATGCTCTTGAGTTGTAATTTTGTGGAACTTATGTTGTACGTATGTGGTACTTGGGTTGAACTTGTGATGTGCTTGTGTGGTACGTGTGATTGGATGTGTCAGTTTGGTTCAGTGGTGATTTAGCCTGTGTCTAGAGGTAGATGGTCTTGGCTAGGATTCCTTGTTACTATCTCCTAGCACGGGGGGTGGGCCTTTGGGTTCCACTTGGCTGGGTGGCATGTACCTAAATCCGTTGGGCTATCTTCATGTTCGTGTGGACGAGACTTCCAATTGGAGAGCTTGTGGGTTTCAGTACCAATTCGTGCTTTTTTTAACTTTAGTTGGATCTTGTATTATTTTACCCCTCATTTGTTGTTGAGGTGGAAGTTGTAACTGTAGCCTTATTTATTGGACTTGTCTCATTCGGGGAATGAGAGTTGTAACTATAATATTTAATTATGGATAAATGAGTTTGAAAGTTTTCTATTATGTTTGGATGTAATTTATCTTGTATGGAATGTATGCGTACTTATTATCTTGAGTAGATAATTGTTATGGTTTCATTTATGTTGTTGTTGTGGGTTGTTAAGTAGATTCAATTTCGTAACCTTAGGGCATGGTTGCATTGGGAAGCGAATTTATATATTAATTGTACTTAAAAAAAATAAAAAATTAGCTTGTTTAAGTAGTTGTTTGCATCATCCTCCAGGGTTGTGTGGCGTGGCATTACAAATAAACTAAATTTGGATCTATTAAATCTATTTCCCTTAATAACATTCAATAATTTATTACACAATAAACTGATTCAATAACGTCTCTTCTGGACAAAGGATGAAATTCAAACCAAAAATTTAATTCCTCAATTACTTGTAAATAATAATAAAATAGATAATACTTTGTTGATTTAAAACATCCTCTTTTCAAATCATCTATTTCTTCTTTTCAAAATAAATCATTAAAAAAATCAATTAATTTCTCTATTAAACAATAATACCTTTAAATTTTAAATCCAATATTTGTCTTTTCAAATATATTATTTTAAAATAAATTCAATAATTTGTTTAAGACACAATATTTTAATTTTTTCAATTAACCTTAAATCATGCTTTCAATAAATCATATTTTAAAATATATATACACTTGTGTATTTTGTATATATATATATAATAATAATATAATATTATAACATTAACTATTATAATATTAAATATTAATATAATATATATTAATATTTTAATATTATTAAAATATAATAATAAAATATTAATTTATATATATTTTTTATTTTATTTTAAAAAAACAATCGAACCCAAAGGCGTCCTCGGGTTGCGCCAAACCCTAAGGTCGGTCGACTAATTTCCCTGGAGCCGTGTGTACAAGGAAGCCATCGACTATGCAAAGCACAATCGACGCTGCTGGTGGTGGCAACAGTGGTTGTGTGCACAACCGACCACCATTATTGGTGGTGTTGTGCTATGCACAACTGGCCACCAGCAATGGTGGTGATGGTTGTGTAACACAACCGACCATGGGGGTTTAAGGGGGTCGCCTTGGGTGTGTCTCCTCCCACTCGCCTTCCATGAGAGCGTGGTGGGGGTGAGCTCCCAATGCCTCCACAAAACAAATTTTATTTTTTATTTTTTATTTTTTAAAACAAAATCTTTGTGAATTTTGAAATCCACATTTTGACAGGGGGTGTATTTTTTTTTTTTTTAAAAAGAACTTTGCAGTTAACATGTATAATATATATATATATATTTCAATGTATATATATACGTATATATATATTTTATTACATAAAATATTTACAAACTAATTGAACAAACAAAATTGAAATAACAATTTCCAGCTAAGAACACCAATATTTTCTTGAAGCAATTCATTTCCAAACAAAGATTTTTCTCCAAATTTAAAAGAAAGATTTAAAATGGGTTTCATTTGCAAATCAAACAAGGTTTCAATAATTTTAAACAACATAACAAAATTTGGGAAACCTTTCAAAATGAAACTAATTTAATAGGAAGAAAACCTGATTTCCAAAAGCTTTAGAGTTTGATAAATTGGTGCAAGGCCTTCTCCATAGATGCAAACTCATTCCCAACAAACCAATTGAGCTTCTCCAAGAATCCTAAATACAACAAAAATAATCCTCTTCCTTCTTTTCTTTTCAATTTATGCTCCAATTTCAATTTCTCATACTTGTTTAAAACTCATTCCAACATCCCAATAATAGAGAAAAAAATATCCCAAAATATCTATGCAACCACCCTCATAAATTTTTGAAAATGGAAATAGAAAATATCTCTAATTTTCAATTTGCATTTTTCTAATTTTCAAAAAAAAGAAATTTAAAACCTTTTTCAAAATCTCCCATTTAATCTTTTCAATTTTCCAATTTTACACAAATATCTATAAATTTCAAAATGCATAACTTAATTTAATTTCAACACAATTAATTTAATTAATCAATTAAAATAATCTAATCCAACATTAAATCATTTTATTAATTAAATTAAATTTATTAATAAATTTAATAACATTTTTCACATTATAACCTAATTAATTTAATCAACAACTTAAATACATAAAGCCATTTAATTACCCCTTTGCAACTTGCAATTAAATTTAATCCAGGCAAAATAAACAGTATTAACACAACATAACCCTACTAAGACCCGACAACACACTATGACTAGGGTGATGACTTGGCACGAAAACCCTAGCTACTATCTCCCAATCGAATGTCATTGGCCAATGGACACACTCAAACCTGTGAAACCAGGTGGAGTCGATGTCATGTACTTGTCAACCTATGAACAAATAGTATATCCACATGCATATATATTTATCATAATGAGACACACTGTGAAGAGGAAATCGTGAAATCGTAGGGCGCTCACAAGCGAGTGGTGCAATCCCGTCCCCTTCACCAATACAATATCACTAACTGATGAATCTAACATCATTAATATAATCAAAACATAAAACTTCATTAATTCAAATGTTCACAATGCTAATCTAAAGCATGTCACAATGATAACATCAGAATAAAATACCATCACATCAAAATATAACATTCACATCGCTTTACAGATAGCAATCAAATAGTAACCGAGTACCATAGTCAAATTACTAACAGAAAATAAGACATAACCAAACATAACACTGTTCGATCAAAAGAGCAAAATGGAGGGGTATTACAACTACTGTATTGAAATTTCAAATTTTCACCAAATAGATTTATTTAAAAAAAATAAACCTAGTAGTTTAGAAACTACATTCAATTTGCTACAGATTCTATTCTTACATATTTTTGATATAATATAGATAAATTATTCAAATTTTTACTTTAAGTTGCCTAACTCTGATTTTTTGAATTTTCATTGCCACTTAAGGGCCTATTTTTCCATGATGATCCTACACATACCCATATTTTGTATACATAAGTGGCCTATGTTTACCTAAATAAATCAATCTCTAAGAATTTGTTCATATATATAAATTAGCCTTTGAAAATTATAGCCAACATTTTTCCACTATCATACTTTCCTCACATAACACACACCACATAAACTCATTTAAGGTTTAGTTCACTTAATCTATGCTAAGCATTGCCACCACTTTATAGACATGCCTTTACATATGCTACCTTTTTTATTTTCATTGCTTTACTAATGGTGACATATATATGTGGTTTGAAACTTACTCTTACACCTTGATGTTTATTTTACACTCTACCATGTAGTCTTATATAACATTATATGAGCAACCATATAATTGTTATGTATTAGCTCTCAATACTTTTGGTTCTTTCCTCACTCAAGCACTATGAATACTTGTATGTTTTTCTATGTATAGTTTACATATATATAAATTTTCTAAATTGCTACCATGATAATAATATATATAATCATATATACTTATACACCAATCTGTCCCTTGATATGGGTATTATGATATACATACATAATATTAAATCATATTTTGTCCTAAATAGTTAAATAACACCAATTATCTAATTACGTCACTAAATCACTTTATTCCCCTAAGTCTATTGAATTATTAAATCATAATAATTTAATTAACTCACTTTCCCTCCAAATTTGAATAATTTGAATAAACTATTCAAAAAATTATCAAAAATAAAATCAAAATAATGCAACTTTGTTTGCAAAAGTGAAACTTGATTTTCACATTCAACTCCTAAAAGGAATTAATTAATTAAATCAATTAATCAATTATCCTCACCCACATTATGATTGTTGACTAAGCCATCTAATTTTCTAACTAAGCCATCTAATTTCCTGAGTAAGCCATCTAAATCCTGACTGATCAATCTAAATCTTGACTGATCAATCTAAATCCCAATTGACCAATCTATTTCTTCAATCACACAAATTATGCAATCTACTTTGCACAAATCATTCATGTCTAAATCCTCTCAACATCCTTCAACCGTCGATCTTGATTCAATATTGTTTAATCCTTATTGTCCATTTTGAATCACATTTTCTATATAACAAACCTCTTTCCTCACAAATAAGGATTGAGGAATCAGCTTATTTAGACAACAAAGTAATTCCAAAACACAATTGATAGAGTTTCAACACATTTCTTCAATCAACACACAACACATAAAAATATCCCTGCATGCAACAATGGAGGCTTCATAGTGATATGAACAATACGACATTAGGAAAATACACTCTGACATGGTATGGTAAGATTGTACTCATATATCCCAAATAATCATTCAACCACACAATCAAGCATATTAAGATAAGGAAGGAACTCACAAGCTCAAACAGATAAACATCAGCCAATAATGCACTCAATAATAAACAAGACTCTTACTAATGCATACACAACAACTAAGGATGACTTACCAACTTCCCATATAATAGCTTGACTTAAATTATTCTACTGTGGTGTGTGTAAGCTCGGATATGTTACATTATTGGTTACTCGGCAAAGATATTCTCCTAAGTGATACTTCCCCTCCGCCTGGAGGAATTAACATATACCTGCATCCAACTATCACAAGCACATGGTAGTCAATTGTTCACAAAACATGTATTACACATAATACATCTCCATAGTTAGAATATTAATTAAATAACCATCCATTTCACACATCTGCATTTATTCATATGACATTAAATGAAATAACGTTTATTCATAA
The DNA here is from genome assembly GCA_007115665.2 of Sequoiadendron giganteum. NCBI lineage: Eukaryota > Viridiplantae > Streptophyta > Pinopsida > Cupressales > Cupressaceae > Sequoiadendron > Sequoiadendron giganteum. The sequence continues at coordinate 630,523,559 of CM021100.1, forward strand.
TGTACATTGATAAAAAAGTACAAGCATATTTTATTCACCATCAAAATACAAATTACATTCACATTTACCCTACATAGTAGTAGTAAATAGTAATTATATATTTTGGGTGTAGCATACTTCCCCCCTTGTGAATCATCTTATGCGATGATCTAAGAAACTTTAGCATACAAATAAAGTCAAATAAATTTTTACTTACCATTCTCAAAATATGTAAGATTTATAAAAAATTCATCCTATGTAGCATCACTCCTTACAACCTTGTCCTTATTGGACCTTGCATCGAGTGTCCTTACTATCACATAGGGAAAAATTGTATGTCTCACACATAATTTCTCTCTCAAAGATCTTATGTGTTGTATTCATAATATCTCATATTTACATCCCATGTATAATACTATCTAAATAAAATATGACACATATACTATAGTGACTAGAAAGCATGTTCTCATTGGTTCACAAATTTATCCTTAGTATAATCCAAAATAGAAAAGGAATAACGATGCATTGTGCACTACACCATGGGTCCCATCCTTCCATTTGATATTTACACCTTTAGATAACTCAGAAGCCAAGTCTGCCCATCACTTATCTATTTTATTTAACCAATAAGTAATGCTCTGGACCACTTTTCTTTTTTGAGCACAACATTGCTCTTGTTCATCTGTCAATTCCGATACTACTTCATACTAAAGGTTTGTATTGACAAAGTTTCATTGATTTATTTGATTTCTTACTCCTTTTTGACAAACTATAAAGTCTAAGGTTAACCCTATTTCTTAGCCTATTTCAGCCTAATATAGTTTCCAACCTTCTTTTCCATACAATAGATCCAATCTCAATGTTATACGTTTGTAAGTTTTCATCAAATCATTCAAGATTTGGTTTATCACATTTTCCTAATCGACTACAATATTATATTGTGCATTCATTCAATTGAATGTCTCATAGAATGATCATGGTCCACACAACCCTATCATTATTTGCTTGTTCAAAACTGAGACAACCTTCTCAAGAATGCTAAGCAATTACCTTACACAATATATTATTTAAGACTAGAATCCCATAAATCAAAATTTCCAACCAACATTGGTTACCTTGGTGATTTTTTCCATCACAAAATTATGTCAGTTTTGTTGACATAGATAGGTTAAAATATCTTGTGTTCTACCACTCCCCCTCTGGAATCTCAAGAGAGTACACATGTCCTGCCAATAATGACATCCTGTCTTCATTTTCTGGAACCCTAGAAATTATCTTGCTATATACTCAACAAAATCTTACTCTATCTTTTTCCAAGTTTTAGTGGTTCCTCACCCGTAAAATAGCTTTATAACCCCAATGTCTTACCCTTGACATCAAATTTCTCATTCTATCCATTAATTCTCCAAAATTTTGGGTACATAGGGTCTTTTACATCCCTTAATAGTATTTTATTTGACTAAATGTAAATCTATTTTGTGGTCTCATTCCACATTTATTTCCAAACTAATAATGTTTAGGAGTCTTGTAGAGATAAATATAATTTATCTTAGGTCATCCATACCATGGATTTCTTCTATCCTCAAAATATTTTCAAAGATGTAATCCATCTTTCAACTCAATCTAATTTTCTCGATAAGAATTGGTACTAATTTCGAGTATTAATCCTCATTCGATCATATTGGTTCCTAGAAGATATAAAATTTAATTGCATACCTACTTACCAAGTACAAAAATTTATCGTTAGCTCAATTGGTTCACTTAATCACATAGGTGAACCCCAACCTCGATATACCCTATTTCTAGGATAAAGTCATTAATCAATGACTAGTCCAATGTTATAGGTTACTCTAACCCTATATGTTCCAATCAAGACCAAATGCACAACCAAACCAAGTAAGTTATTCCCAACCTATTGGTGTCATTGAGTAGTCCCGTACATATCTCAACCCAATAGGTAAAACTTAACCTAAGGTTTCTCTCTTTAAACAAATGAAATTCTTGTCCCAATTAGGTTATTCTAAACCTAGGGTTTCATTCGAGTATCAAGTATGATCAAATGATCATTCCAGTAACGATATTTTGATGTGGTTCACATAACTTCACATCATATATTTCATACCATTACTTTTGCAATGATAGCCCTTTCATTCCCAAGTCACTTCACGACATCAATATATTTCAAAATATCTAGTATTACTACTTATGTATAGAAATAACATCATTATATAAATCCCCATATAAGGTATATAGGAGTATTTCTTCTAGATCATGAGTAATATTGATCTTTGTAATACCCCTCTGTTTTTCTCTTTTGATCGAACAATGTTCTATTTTTTTATGCTTTATTTTCTATTAGTACCTTGACTATGGTACTCGGTTACTATTTGATCACTATCTGTAAAGTGATGCGAATGTTATATTTTGATGTGATGGTATTTGATTTTGATATTATCATTATGGCATGTTTTGAATTAGCATAAGTGGATATTCGAATTAATGATGTTTTATGCTTTCAATTAAATTGTTATGTTAGATTTATTAGTTAGTTACACTGTATTGGTGAAGGGGACGATATCACATCATTCACTTGTGAGTGCCCTATGATTCCGTGATTTACTCTTCATGGTGTGTTTTAATTATGACATATATATGCATGTGGATATACTTTTTGTATGCAGGTTGACAGGTACAAGACATCGACTTCACCTAGTTTCACAGGTTTGAGGGTGTCCATTGGCCAACGACATTTGATTGGGAGATAGTAGCTAGGTTTTCCATACCAAGTCATCACCTTAGTCATAGTGTGTCATTGGGTCTTAGTCGGGTTAAGTTGCTTTAATATTGTTCCTTCTCTTTGATTATTTAATCGCATGTTATTAAGGTAAATAGATGCTTTTGTAGTTAAGTTGTTAATTAAACTTATCTGGTTTAAGGTTAGAAATATGATTCAATTTATTAATTAATTTAATTTAATTAATAAATAATTTAATCATGTATTAGATTGTTTTATTAATTAATTAAATTGATTATGTTGAAAGAAGTTATGTTATTCATTTTGAAGTTATGGATATATTGTTGAAATTGATAAATTAAAGAAAAAGAATTTGCATTTCTATTTAGAAATTTTGAATTCAAAAATTGGAAAAGAAAGATATTTGCTATTTTGTTTTGGAAAATTTATGAGGGATGTTGCATGGATATTTTTGGAAATTTTCTTTATTATTGAATTTTTTTCATAAGTTTAAAAAAAAAAAGATTGAAAGAAAATAACAAAGAAGGAAGAGGAATGGTTGTTTGGGATTTTGGATTTTTTTGGTGAAACAAGTTGAAATTCTTGGAGGAGCTGGAATCAAAAGTAGGAATCAGAGCTTCATTGGAAACCTTGCAAGCTTGGGAATCAGGTTCTTCCTTGTGAAATTAATTTGCATTTTGAAAAGTTGCAAGATTATATAAGGCTATTTGGAGATTATTGAGAACCGAGTATGAATTGCAAAACAAACCCATGTTTAATCTTGCTTCAAAAATTGGAAGAAAACCTCTATTTAGAAATGAATTACTTCAAAAGAAAAATGAGATTCTTGGCAATAAATGGTTGTTTCTATTTTGTTTCTCAATTTGTTTCATAAATTCAGTTTATGGAAAGGTAATATATATATATATATATATATATATATTGACATATATATATATACACGTATATGTAGATACATATTTTTTATATATTTCAAATAGTAGGGTTATGCTGGCAATTTTTTTGAAAATGCCCAATAGGTGGATAAAAATCTGCAGGGTTTTAAACCCTTTGTTTTTTTCGTATTTAAAAAAAATATATATTTTTTTCACAATGGGTTTGTGGGAGGCACTCGAGGCTCACCCCCACCGCACCCCCATGGGAGGTGCATGGGGGGAGCCGCGCCCAATGTGACTCCCATAGCCCACTCATTGCCTAATGCAGTGGCTGCTTACACAGCCACCGCCACCATTGTCGGTGGGCGGCTGTGCTATGCACAACGCCATCGGAGATGGTGGCCGGTTGTGTACACAACCACCACCATTGTTAGCGGCTCTGTGTGGCGGAATCCTTAACCGATGGCCCAAGGAAATCCGTGACCCAACCTTTAGGATTGGTGCACGACCCGAGGCCGAAGTTTGTTTGTTAAAAAAAAAAGGTAAAATAAAATAAAATATTTTATTAATTTAATATATACTAATATTATTTTTATATTATAATATTAATTATTAATATGTATTAATGGTTAATGTTATATTATATAATAATATAATATTTATATATTTTTTTATATAATTAAATAGATATATATATATATATATATATATATATATATATATATAATTGATTAAATAGATATATATATATATATATATATATATATATATATATATAATTGAGTTAAATATATATATATTACATGTATATGTATTTAAGTTATGTTTTTTCTTGAAGGCATGATTTAAGTCAAATTGAAAAAATGGAAATCATGATATCTTTAATTAAACCATTGGTTTATTTTAAAATATGATTTTTAAAGGAGAAGTAATTTTGATTTAAATAATATGATTTTAAGACAAGTCAATTGCTTTAAAATGGTTAAATGGGAAAAGAGGAAGCAATAATTATTTTATATCAACGAATTTGAATTCATAGCATTAACTGGTTATTTTAATTATTATTTAAATGTGAGTAGGGAATTAAATAATTAGTGTTAATTTCTCCCTTATCCGAAAAGACGTATTTTAATTTAGTTTGTTTAATGCAATAAATTAATGAATGTTGATGAGGAAATGGATTTAGTAAATCTAAAGTAGATTTAATTACTGTCTTCTTGTTCATCTTGATTGTGATCGGTTTCCGATTTCTTTTGGGAAAATTGTGTTATAGAGATTAATAAGTCTTCCAGATGGGGTTTTTAATCATGTGGGTTGTCATATTATGTTTTTCAACATGTGATGAATTTCTTGGGTAATGCATGGTACGTTGTTAGTTAATTACCCGGTTTCCATGAATGGGGATGTTTTTTGCCTCCTTGGATTATAAGTGGATTATGTGATTTGTGCCTCCTTGTAAGGAGTGGCTTTGTTATGTTTATTACCTCTAGTGTTGAAGAGGGTTTTGACTTATGTCACCTCCTGAGAAAGGAGTGGTCGTGATATTTTGTTTGTTTGCACTTGGGTACTTTTGGTGATTGGATTGTATGTATGTTGTCAAGTAGAAGAGTGGCGTTCGTTAGGGGCCAGAGCCCAAAGAGGTAAACTGGATAACCTTCAGAGGTGGTTTAATCAAGTGATAACTAAAAAAAAAACTTAGAAGATTAGGTGGTACTTCTCACTAATCAAGATAATTATGCCTCACTCATAGACACAAGTGCTTGTTTAGGCTTGGGATGAGTGGGAAGGCCTAGAATGGCAAGGTCATCTATCTTGTCTTTATGAAAGGTATTTGATTCCGCATGAGTGAGTATGGGGGCCAGGATTTAGTTGAGGCCACCAGGATAACCCTTAGTGGGGGCTGGAGCCTACGAATATTCCTATAGGATAACCCATGTCGAACTGTGTGATGACACTCTTTCTAGGACAACACTCGGTACACGATTTTATGTGTATGGTTTCTTAACATACCTGATCTATTTTATATCTGGAAGTAATGTGACCATGTTAAAGTTGTACTTGTGGTTTTATGGTTCTTGTGTTTGGTTGTATTAGTATGAGTCAGTATGAGTCAACTTGTGTCTATAGATAGATGGTCTTGTCTTGGAATCCTTGTTACTATCTCCTAGCAAGGGGGGGTGGGCCTTTAGGTACCACTTGGTTGGGTGGAATGTGCACCTTACTCCATTGGGATTTCTTCTTGTTCATGTGGACGAGATTTCCAGTTGGAGAGCTCATGGGATCCAGTTTCATTTCATGTTTATTCATTTCAGTTAATCTTGTAATTATTACCCCTCATTTTTTATCGAGGTGGAAAGATGTAATTTGTAATCATGCTTATTGGATTTACCTCATTTGGGGAATGAGAGATGTAATCTTATTTTTTAAATTATTGTTAGATGGAATCACATGGTATCTCTTATTCTTGATGTAATTTACCTTGTATGGAATGTATAGGTTCTAATTTATTATGTAAATCAATGTAATGGTTTCCATTCATATTTTTTGTTTAGGTCTTAAAGAAAACTCAGTCTCGTAACCTTAGGGTTTGTTTGCAATGGGTAGTGAACTTTCATGTTTAATGAGATTTAAAAAAAAAATTAGTCTATTTGAGTAGTTAATTGCAACTTCCTCTAGGGTTGTGTGGCGGGGCGTTACAATCTTCCCTTGCCAATCCCTTAGGCAATGATCTTCCCTTTCATGATCAAATTATTTTCCTATCCTTTCCTAAGGCATCAATGATATTAACAATTTATTTTAAAATTAATATATATATATATATATATATATATATATATATAAGGTATGGTGAGCTAATAGGTCACAATTCTTGGCCTTTCCACTATTTTCTCCAAAAATTCCAATACCTTATCCTTGTGGTCATGAAGTACATGACTTACTAATAATTCAAAGTTCTTCCAAATTGAAAATATATCCACATTTTTTTGTTGGATGGGGGTACTTAATCTGATTCAACCCACTCTCTTTCTTCCCCATTAGTGTTTCCATGATATTCATTTGACTCAAAGTTGAACTTATAGAAAAAAATTGCTTCCTTGAAATGATTTAAAATTCCTTGTTGTTGGCTTTTTATGGCCTTTTTATTGCCTTAATAGAATTCTTTGAATATACTTATTCTAAAGTTAGATTCATCACTAATCTCTAATCTCATAGATTCAACAATTGGATCGACAAATAGTTCTAATGAATAATTAGCAACTTTACAAGTTGAGAGGCACTCTAATATTCCAATTATCTTTCCATTATCCTTTTTGTGGAGGAATTTCTATATCCACAAAGCCTCTTTTTTTGATGTAATTTTCAACTTAAAGTGTTGTTTCCTTAAAAATTCTATTGATTTGACACATAATGTTACACTATATTACATTTCCCTTTGGAACCTCTAACATATGTTTAGTTTTTTTGACATGTTGGTGAGTTTTAATTATACTCCAAATAATCTATGTAATATCCAAACCTTTGTCAGATCAATATGATTTACCTTTTTCAAACTTCTTTCTCACAATAACCTTTCCAAGTGACTTTGTCCCAACTCTTGGTACATTATAACCTTAAACACTCTATGGTTTCTTGGTTTCTCTTTTCCTCATCTCAATCAAAACTCCAAATTTTTCTCATCAATTTTGGTTTGTGGAATCATTTCCAATTTTTTGATTATTCTTCTTTGACCATTCAAGTCTTTTCCCTCATTCCTAAGGTACTATTTCCTTTCTTACAAGTTCCTATCCTTACACAAAACTTAGATTCAAGTCAAGAGTTCTCCAACCTCTTGGATACCTCCTTCATTGAATTTATACTTTGATCAAATTTATGCCAACAATGCATACTAATATATTTGTATTATTATTACTAAATCCAAGAATCCTTGAATCTTTGAAGCTATAGGTTTCTATCAATAAGGGAGATTCTCTCAATCTTCTCTATCCCTTAGATTTTTATATCTATTTTGTAGGATGAAGGTATATATTTTTTATTCTTCCTAACCTTCCTACATAACCTGATTGCATAATCTTCCACATTCCAAGGGGATATAATAAAAAGTTGTTGGTTTAGGAATTTTCACTCTAGGGATGACTCTTAACTAGTCCCAAACTTAAACAAGTTTCTAGGAATCTCATCTTCTTTTCTCTTTTCCCTCAATTATTTTCTCTTTCCATCTTGGCATAAGAAATTTTCTATTTTTTATCTTTTGATAAGTTCATGTAACTCTTACGTAATGAGCTCATAGGTTCATGAGCTAAACCTGGTAGCTCTAATATCACATGTAACAACCTTGGTGTTCTACATAGTAAAATTTCCTATGTTTTCACCTTAAGTGAATAAATCATGATGCCATGAAATAGAAATAAAAAAAATTCTTCCCATAATGTAAATTGCATTCATATTTGAAATAACACAAATTCCAATTTGTCATTGCATTCCAAAGTAATTATACAAATCTTCCCAAAACATAGATATCATATTGAATGAACTCAAGTATATCATTCATGATTACATTCTTCTATGTAAATGGTTACAAGATACATACATTGCTTCACTAAGATTTAGAGCATAAGATATAGATGGTCCAAGAATTCACCTTTCAAAACCTTTGATTTTGTCACATGTTGAGGAGGAGAAGCATCGCTCAAGAAATTTTCTACCAACCATGAACTCATATGCATTACCCCACACATCTATCAATGATAGATGGCCCTACCCTTCAATGAAGAGATTGATTGGGTAATCTCGTACGAAAAAACACATTGAGCTTAGTGTTGTTCCCTACATGAATAGGATTTATAACCCTACACTAGGTAGCCCTAATGCATTTAAATGGACATGGTGAATTGACAGTGGAGCCCCAAGCAGTTACACTACTTTGTCCAAAGTGTTCTCACTCTGTACTTTGACTGAAGTTCTACCATTCACTTACACTGTAGCAAGCTAATTTTGACTTAAGACCATTATATCTATACTTAGGTAATCCCTCTCCATGGGTAAGCTCAATATCCAAGGTAACCTATCTCTTTAACAAAAAACTAAGGTAACACAAATCATTAAGAAAAGTACTAGTTCCCTCCCTTCATTGGACAACAATCCTAGGAGTAACCTACTAGCCATCTAGCATAATCAAATATCTAGCTATGATTATTCCTTAAGCTACCCATGTTTAATCATATCTATTATAATATTAATACCTATGACAAATATCCCTCCTATCATGGAGTAAATACAAACACGATGCATGGCCTCAATCAAAGAGTTTTCATAAAAATAGATGATTGCATTTGAGATTATCACCTCTCTGACAAAAAGGGTTTAAGCTATGAATAAGCCTTATGCTTCCCATATGTATTCATATCTAGTATGTAATATTTATGATACAAATAATCCTTAAATGAGTTTATGTGATGTGTGTTATGTGACAAAGTATGATATTGGAAAAGTGTTGGCTATAAGTTTCAAAGGCCAACAACCAACACTTTTCCAATATCATACTTTCCTCACATAACACACATCACAATAAAATCATTTATGGATTAAGTATATCATAAGTATTACATACTAGATATGAATAAACATGGGAAGCATAAGGCTTATTCATAGCTTAAACCCTTTTAGTCAATTTCTTCAAATTTTCTCTTCAAAAGGTCTTCAAGATTTCTTCCACCTAAATATGCAAACACAAGATAAGAGGGAAAAATTGTTTGTTTTTGGTGAATGGGGGTTTGCCTTGGTCAAACCCCATTTTGGTAATCAAGCCTTGAATTGAAATGAAACATGGAAGAGGGAATGAAGAATGAAAAAAGCTATGTAACCACTCAACAAACCCTTGTATAAGTCCTTGGATGAAATTTTGTAACTTGCATTAAATGACTTCAATGGATGTGGATCTTGAAATTTGAATATTTCTTGAAATAGTGCTTTGAATTCTTGACTTGATCATGAAATCTACATCACAATGTTAGCTCCCAAAACATGCATGATGCAAGAAGACTTTGAAATGATGATTGGATCTTGAATGCTGCAATAAAAATCTCATAAATCTTCCTTTGAATTCCTAAAATTGTTCTTGAAGTGTTCTCTTAGATCTTGAAAAATGCTAGGTGAAAGTTAGTGAAATAATCTTGTATTTATAGGTATACATCTTTAATTTCCTAAAATTCAAATATCACAAGCCGACATTGAACTATGGACTTAAAAAAGTTAAAATACCACCAAAAAAATAATTTAAATTTAGGTCCTAAGACTTAGGGATGACCCATTCATCCATGGGTGAATGGGTCCCAGGTCCATAAACCTAGGACACACATTGCTCAAGGTAAAGTGTTATGTTTAGGCATTAATCATCATACGGATTCCCCTTTGGAAAATGTAATTTACTGGGCTTGGAAATGAATTACAGGGCCAATTAATTAAAATATCCCTAAACTTAGTGTGAAAATGTAAATAAATACATATTACAACACTAAATTAAGGCACAATTAGGTCCATTTTTAATAAGGAGGGCCCAAACAAGTGAGAAAATGTAAAGGGATACATTTTTCCACACTGCATGTTTGCTTTTTTTTATATGTACATGAATGTTGGAGTGTTCATTGGTTTATGTATGTCTTTGTTGATTCTTGTTTAAATGTGTAATTTGTGATTGAAATCTATGTGAAGAGTTAATGTTGGATTCTTTGTGATGATGTTGTGTATGTTGAGATTTGTTTGGGTAGGAGTCCCACCTTGTTAAGTTGCACATGAATGGATATTTGGTGTGCCAAAGTTAAGCATTTGAGTTATGTGAATGAATGGTTGGTTTGTGTCAAGCCATCTGTAAATTAAGTTTTGGAGAGCTATGTGACCCTTAGAGCTTGGGGGCGGATTGAACATCAATCCTATGGTTGGGAGGAGATCTTGTGGTGACATTATTATTATTATTATTTGTTGAATTCTTTTTAGGTTTATATGCGGGAGTTGGAACCAACTTGGGAGATTCATCAAACATAGGGCTCAAAGAGAAGTTCAACCTCCTTAGGTCATCTTATGTTAGATATGTTGTTGTGAATTAAGTAAGTTAAATGTAAACAATATTGTTGAATTAGATAAGTATGAGTCTAAGGTTTTCATTTGGGGATAGTATAATGATTCTAGTTGTATTTTATCAAAGAAATTCATGTGGGTGAAGTCCCAATTATAGTTAAATCTTTCTAGTCAAGATTCAAGTAGTTTGTGGTTAATTGTGTATGGGATTGTGCTATAAATAGAAAAAAGAAATGTATATTTTGTTGTCTAGAAACCCATTATGTATTAGGAATAAAATAAATGTATAAACTCTTTACAAATGTAGAATAAAATTATTAAATAAAAATTGATCTCCTTTTTCATGCGTGAGATCATGTAATTATCTTTGGGATGTACACTCAATGAAAAACTAGTTGGGGTAAGTTATTTAATAGAAGAAGTGAAACATTATTGCTCTATATTCGATAATTTGACTATTAAAAAAAGGAAGGAAAATTTTATTATCACATAATGAGTTATATAATCCATTTACTTGAATTTATGAAAAGTAAAAAATAAAGATAAACAATTTTTCGTAATTTAAATATGTATGATATAACTTTATTTTTATTTTTTAATATTTGCGGAACTTATATGTATACTCTCTATAAGAAATACAAACACATTTTTAAATTTAATATTTATATAGTTTTAAATTAGTTAATTATATAAGTATAGTTTTATTTACCAAATATGTCTATTAACATATCTATAAATGCATTATATACCGATAATTTTAGACTAAATTATTATGTAATTTTTATGTCCATCACCATGAGACCACATTTATTTGAGGCATTTTTTCAAATAGTTCACTGCCTTGTCTATGCTACCACATTTTCCATACATGTCTGCCAAAGCATATTATCAAACAGTTCACTCAATTTTTTTTCAAATAGTTCACTATCTTGTCTATGCTACCACATTTTTCATACATGTCTACCAAAGTAATCAAAATTTTGTTGACTATCTCATACATTATAAGCCATGACCTACATCACTATTCTAGTTTTTGTAATTGGATAATGTTGTTTTATTTTCAGATGATGCAAGTGGAGACACCTCTCAATGTTCATAGGGCAATGGAGCATGCTGTGTCCTCTACAATAGATAGCTTGATTCCTTTGATGTCAATATGAGGTAGATTAGTAAATTTTAAATTACATTCAATGTTATAGTTGTTTATTATTGAAAAATCAAATGATTATTGATTTGTAGTTTAATTTTTATCTAGATTCTTTATATAGGACTTTGGAACACCAAAAATGGAGCATGCAAATGTTCCAATTGAGGAGAGAGGTCATCTAATGGTGGTAAGTGATTATTTTGTTAAATATTTCATTTTTATAATATAATTTTTGTATATTATGGTTTATACTTTTTATTGTAATAGGTAAAACTCCATGAAGAACTAAATAGGAGGAGAAGCCCTCAAGTTCAAAGTATACCTGTGTCATGCTCATCTCCATCCCACTTATGATCAAAGGCTGCCCGTGATCTATTTTTTTCACCTGGAGGGAATGAGTTTATATTGGGGTCCTTTTTTGTATTCTTATACGACATTTTTGGACATATATTTTGTATTGCATATACTTGACATTATATGCCTATATGGAATTCTTGCTAGACTATATGGCTATTTTGTATATATGTTATACTTATATCAACATATATTGATGTATGCCTATATGGCTATTTGGTTAACACACATCTTTTTTGTTGATGGTTTCCACATTTTTATTATAATTCCATGCTTCAATGGATATTTTTAGATGGTTTACTTCAAATATTTAAAATCCAAGTGTATTGCATGCACTCTTCCTTTATAAAGTTTAAAATCCAAGTGTTCACATGTATGCTTCATGCTTCCTATTGAAGGGAAAAACATATATCCCAAAAAAATTTCAAGGAATAGTATGCACACTCAGTACCCTATGTTAAAAATACAAGCACATACTACTATGCCTTATAGTGGAAATAGACATAGATGATTTTCCTATTGCATTAACCCTTCTAGGAAAGATAATGTAGTTTGTGGATCTAAGAAAATTTTGCAAGCATAATGACATGTAAATCAACACTTTGAGAATGAAAGAAGAAGAATAGAATAAATATAGACAGAAGAGAAGAAACACCAATATACGTTGGGAAAACCCTTTCGAATAAAAAACCCCACACTCCAAAGCATCGAACCAGTATATTAATCTGCAACGAAAAAGGTTACAATATACTTTTAGGCTCACAACCTTAACATGGAGATTACATCTTGCTCTTTTGGAGGAAATTTGATAGCATAACCCTGCAATGATTTAACTCATCCTAAACACACCCTCAAGCACCTTATTTATAGTGAGATACAAGCATAGAGGTAGCTTCATGAGCAAGCTACAACAAGGAGTTATGCAAAACTCATCCAAATCCATGTCGCACACATGTACATGCATTTATTACACCCTAAAAAAACCTCCATACTTGGACACCCCAAATTTTCCCAAAATAGGTATGATAGATTCACTTACACACCTTACAATGTCATAGAATCTATCATATATGACAACCTCTTACAACTGTAAGAGAATTTGTCATAACAGGCTAAATATAGAAGATGCTCTTACACACTCACAAATTTTTCATATCCCAAACTTGGGTGCCTACCTTCTCCATACGAAGATTCCAAGTGACACTTGTCACACCTATCATGGAATCTCTATTTTCAGCTCTTACATGTCATAGATCCTGTCATAGGAATATGTCATACAATGATGACTTACACAATGCTCAAAGTGCCAACACATGGCAAAAAATCTCTACACAAAATGGGACGCCTATATTCCCATGTTGGGACAAAAACATCCATGTCACCTTCCATATCACCTCCTAGTGCGATGACAACTCACCGTGCCAACTCACACAAAATGACAACATTAGATAAGAATAAAAAATACAATATAGGAAAATAAATAATAAATCAATGTTAGGAAAAAATTCCAAGGTTGAGACAACTTAATTCCCAACATTCTCCCACTTGTTGAACACTTTGCAAGAGTCAATCGAACAAATAATTTTTTTACTGCTAAGAGTCAACTGATGAAAAAACATCATCAAAAACTAAAACCATCCATCCATGAAACCACATAAATCTCTAGCATGCTCTCATGCTCAAACAAGACAACTGCAACAACATCTAAGATGTCCACCATATCAAGCAACAATTCCCATCATCTCCCAATCTGCCACCCATGGAAGAAAAGGAACAAGCCACGGTATATGCACTATTCCAAAGAACAAAAGCATCAAACTCAAGTGATAACAAAAGCTACATGATACTGCCACAAATCCAATGTGCTCATAAGATATTCAAAAGCATCAACCAACTTCAGCCCCATAACCAGAACACAAATTTGAAGCCAAAGATTCCTCCAAGAAAGAATAAGATAAAACATCAGCTAGAACAACAATCAAAAGACTGATCACTCACATCTAGCTGATAAACCCACATGATAGAAAAATCACTTGCTATAAATGCTAATCCATCCAGTCAACCATACCTCAAAGGTACACAAAAACACTAGTACAACCCATGTCATCCACATATCCAACCCATAAATTGCAATCACAAGCTCCATGAACAACACCCATTAAGTGAGGAACATACATATCCAGGAACTCCCATTGCATGGATAATGTCAAAACTGAAAATAGATCATACCATACTAAGTCTACCAATCAACACTCAACCAATGTGTAGCACTTGTAATATCAAGAACAGTCACAATGATCCACATGCAACACATATGCTGCAAAATATCTCACAACATGTCAGCATAACTCTCCCAAGTCCAACCATATCATATGAATATGAACATTCAGGAAGTAGCCATAAAACAAAGAGAGAACCTATAAATCATAATGTCCCACAACACCTCAAAGTGCTAAGTTGTACCAATTATGATCTCCTCTACAACCCCAAAATAAAAATCCTTAACAACACCCAACCATTCAATCCCATCTATCCAATGTACATATGTATTATATAACCAAATGGATGTAAGCTTCTCAAACTGAAGAAGATCAAACTAATATCCATTTCTCATATTAGGAAATCAACCCAATAAACCATCTCTCAAAATGAATCTTCCAAAACTAACCAACTATCCATAGCTCAAGATCCATATCTATGAAAGATAGAACATAACACACTTGAGAAATAATGGGAAATATACCTCAAGTGATAAACTACCGAGTAGACCAAGAGTTGGGAATGAGAATGCTCCACCAAGATGCACCAAGTCACAATGACTCTCTCCAATAAAAATATCCTCTAGGTCCATAATGGACTCATGTCCATATCCAGGTGTAGGCAACTCAGTCTTCCTGTTGAAAAACTCTTAGAAAGTAATCATCTCAACAATGTGTCTCTAATCACAAGAGAACTCTACCCTCACCCAAGTCTCCAAGTATTCATGAGAACCTCCATGATCAATCCATGTTAACTCCAAATGCAATATAGCACCATCATGAAGTAATCAAGCAAATGACCAATGTACCTAATACCAAGAGAACTAGACAAGATCATAGTCAATGCTCCAACCTATATGTCTGCATAACTTATAAATAGTTCATGACATCATAATCTCACATCTCCTCAAAAGAAGAATGTATGTCTCATAAGAACATATCATGCTCCAAAGAGCACCTATATCATGTCAACACTCTAACATATGATCAAGAGTAAACCAAGACACAATACCTAACATCCTATAAATAAGGATCATTAAACCAACACCTTAAGCAAAGACTTCACGAGTCCTCCATGGTAACAAGATTTAAACATCTTCAATCACTTGAAGATAACCATGTCTTGTCAATAGAACCCAAAATGCCAAAGAACTCTCACTGCATACAAAAATAGGATTCAAGAGCTCCTCCATGACACCAAAAATTACTACAAAAGATCATCCATCACCAATTGATGAATTCAAAATCACTGCTAAAGATCCCACATAACCGTGATACTAAGATCTCCAAGAATCAAGATAAACCATATCCTAGATGAAGATCTTCCACAGCTCTATCACAAGCAAATACTTCGCACACAATGTTAGCAACATAAAATTATTAGAACCAAATCTCCAAGGCAAGAAGATAAACTAGCATTCTACAAATCCCCATCACTGACTATCCTGATACTCAACAAAATTCATCCTCTTATCTCAATGTGACATACCAATGCACAAATGACCATAGACAAGGTCAACTAACTGAATCTGCTTCAACACTAAAAGGACCTGTGGATATAGATAGTCCACATCTAAGTCATCTCATTGCAAGACAATGGGTAGCTAATCCACAACCTGCATAACTCGAAGATCCAAAATAAATGAAGCATGCAAACTCAACATCACATTAGTAACATGAAAAACTAAGATAAAAAAGAGGATAACATGCAAATTTTAGGACTCAAACACTAGATCATCGTCAAACCCAATTTTCCACACAAATCCATAATTGAGCACCATAGTCAAGGAACCAGATAAGCATAACTGTAAACCTAAAATTAATTTCATCCAGAAAAATCTATGAGTTTGAATCCAATATCTTCCATAGATCTACAAATCACAGATTTTGTTAACATGAAAAACTTGCAAAACCATCACTGTGCAAATCTGAAACCATGAATGGAAATACTCCAAATCTACACAAAACCCACAACTTTGAGTATGAAAGGAAAATTGTAAAACCTCTAGAGGAAATAGGTTGTCCAAAAGCTCATTAAATATACCAACTTAACAACCCATAAATAATCAACATTTCCTCATACCATGCATGAAGCATACATGCAAAACTGTAACTATCTTATATCTAGAAATACCCCAAAGGAAACTTAATATGAAAAATAGCTTATCAGCAGATCTGTAAAACCACAAGTTTTTTTTATCCATGTAAAACCTGTAAAACCAATGTTCCACAAACACGCATACAAATCCATTTCCACCTATCATCCAAAAAACCCACAAGTCTGATAACTAGAACAATGGAACACCATGAATATGCATAACCATAGATTTTGAATAGAAAATCTACAAAAATATCAGATCCAACCATCATGAAATTGAGAAATGCAAGTACAACCAACCAAAGGAAGAAGGGTCCAAGAACTCTAAGCCCACTTATAGGCCAAATCCACAACCACCAACATGTACAAGCATTCAAAGGAGCTAGGCTATCACATAAGCTTTCAAATCATCCAATGATTAACTCCATAGCCTACATGCATTTGAGGTTAATAAATACTTCCAAATAGGAGATCCAGATCAACATCACATCAAATGTAACAACAAGATCAACTCCAATAAACTCTATCTACTCCATCCTTCAAAATGCTTATTTTTTCCCAAAAGCAAGATCAACTACAAAAATTCCACTCAGACAAGGATCAATCATCAGTCAATTTCATCAAAATATATTTCCTCAAGCTTGCTAGGCTAAGAAATCACAATAGAAGAAATACCCAGAACCTCAAACACCACATGTATCATCATGCGAGCACATGCAAGTGACATGCAAGTCCATGCAAGTACATGAAAATCTAGATCTAAGCTCTGATACCAAATGAAGGGAAAAACGAATATCCTAGAAAATTTTTGAGGAACAGTATGCACACTCAGTATCCTATGTTACAAATACAATCACATACTACTATGCCTTATAGCGGAAATAGACATAGATAATTTTCCCATTGCATTAAGCCTTCTAGGAAAGATAATGTAGTTTGCGGATCTAAGAAAAATTTGTTAGCATAACGACATGTAAATCAACATTTCGAGAATGAAAGAAGAACAATAGAAGAACAATAGATAGAAGAGAAGAACACTAATGTACTTGGGAAAAACCCTTTCAGGTAAAAAACCCCACACTCCAAAGTATCAAACCAATGTATTAACCTGCAATGAAAAAGTTACAATACACTTTCAAGCCCACAACCTTAACATGGAGATTACATCTTGCTCTTCTGGAGGAAATTTGACATCATAAACCTGTAATGAATTAACTCATCCTAAACACTCCCTCAAACACCTTATTTATAGAGAGATACAAGCATAAAGGTAGCTTCATGAGGAAGCTACAACAAGGAGCTATGCAAAAATCATCCAAATCTATGTGGCACACATTCCAAGGACATATTTGACCTTTTCTAAAACATGTACATGCATTTCTTACACCCACAATCAACCTCCATATTTGGGCGCCCCAAATTTTCCCAAAATAGATTCACTTACACACCTTATAATGTCATAGAATCTTTCATATATGACAACCTCGTACAACTGTAAGAGAATTTGTCATAACAGGCTAAATATAGAAGATTCTCTTACACACTCTTACAAATTTTGTCATATCCAAAACTTGGGTGCCTACCTTCTCCATACAAAGATGCCAAGTGACACTTGTCACACCTATCATAGAATCTCTATTTTCAGCTCTTACATGTCATAAATCCTATCATAGGAATCTATCATACAATGATGAATTACATAATCCTCAAAGTGCCAACACATGGAAGAGAATCTCTACACAAAATGGGACTCTTATATTCCCATGTGGAGATAAAAACATCCATGTCACCTTCCATATCACCTCCAAGTGTGATGAAAACTCACCATGTCAACTCACACAAAATGACAACATTAGATGAGCATGAAAAATATAATATATGCAAATAAATAATAAATCAATGTTAGGAAAATATGCCAAGGTTGAGACACCTTAATTCCCAACACCTGTGTATATTTAATGTATTATGTGTAGTCTCATGTATGCTTCATGCTTCTTGTGTATACTTCACATGTTCACATGTATGCTTCATGTCTTGTGTGTATACTTCATGTATTATGTGTATGCTTCATGCTTCTTGTGTATACTTCATGTATTCACATGTATGCTTCATGATTCTTATGTATACTTCATGTGTTCATGTGTATGCTTCATGCTTCTTATGTATACTAGGGTGTATTAAAAGTATTCACTTGTATGCCTCATGCTTCCTATGTATACTTCATGTGTTCACGTGTATGCTTCATGCTTCCTATGTATGATTCATATATTACATTTATTCATTTGGATGCTTTATGCTTCCTATGTATACTTCATGTATTATGTGTATTCACATGTATGCTTCATGATTCTTGTGTATACTTAATGTATTCATGTGTATGATTCATGCTTCCTATATATACTTCATGTATTATGTGTATTCATATGTATGCTTCATTCTTTCTATGTATACTTCATGTATTACATGTATTCACATGTATGATTCATGCTTTCTATGTATACTTCATGTGTTCATGTGTATGCTTCATGTTTCGTGTGTATACTTCATGTGCTCACACATATGCTTCATGCTTCTTGTGTATACTTCATGTATTACATGTATTCACATGTATGCCTCATACTTCATGTATTACTTATATCTATTTGTTTGCTTCATGACTAGATGTGTCTTCAACTAGATTACTCCATGTGTATTTATGATTACCTTATGCTTAGAAATTATGAAAATATCAAAAACATTGTCTTTCAAAATACTTTCTAGGTTGATAATAACTAACATAAAAGGGAGAAAATTTAATTTGAGAAAGAAATCCATAACATCATTAAATAATTCAATTAAGAATAAAACCTTAGGCAATATTGCAAATCAATTAATTTAGGTTCTCACAAATAGTGATGATATGATTTAGGTTGTGAATTTTCAAAGGTGAAAATTTGTGACCCTTCGAATAGGAAATACCATGACCCTTTTATAATTAAGGGTGGTGACCATGCCTAGCATAGATGTGCCCACCTAGATATGTTGGTGCTAACAATTTGGCCCCATGAAGAACAAAACAAAAAGTAGCCTACCTTGCAACTTTACACTACATGCATCTAACGATTTTTGGGGCATCAAAAAACTTTCACCATAGGAAAATGGATTGGAGATATCAAGAACCAAGAGAGTTTATTTTAGAGGGTCCCTACATATACCACACCTTCAAATGAAATGTTTCTAAGTGCCATGGTTTTCAAGTAACACCTTGTCAAACTTTACTGCCTTTTTGCACTTTGGTCTCTTAGGAGATATCACCGATCCAATGTAGCTTAGATTGTTTCGACATGTTTGGGTGTGAAACAATAAATTTCCTAATTTAAATCTACCCATATGGATGTGTTGGAGCTATCAATTTGGTTGCATGATGAAAAAAAAAAAATTACACCACCTTGCAACTTTACATTGCGTGCATTTGACACTTTTTCTATCAATTGAAAAATAGACACCATAGGAAAACGACTTGAAGATATCAAAAAATGAGAGAGTTTATTGTAGAGGGTCCCTACTTGATCCCTTACCTTAAAAAAAATGTTTTTAAGTGCCATGTTATTCTAGAAACACCTCGTCAAAGTTTGTTTCTTTTTTGCACTTTAGTCTCTTAAGAGTTATTGTCAATGCAATGTAGCTCAAATTGTTCCAACATGTTTGGGTATGAAATAGGACCTTGAATAATGTAAAAATACCCATCTAGATGTGTTGGAACTATCAGTTTGGTCGCAGGATAAACATAATGAAAATTACACCACATCACAACTTTACATTGCATGCATTTGACACTTTTTCCATCAACTGAAAACTTGACACCATAGGAAAAAGACTCAGAGATATAAAAAACTGAGAGGTTAATTTAGAGGAAAACTACATGATCTTGTACCTTCATAATTTTTTTTTCTAAGTGCCAAAGTTTTCAAGAAACACCTAATCAAATTTTACTACCTTTTTGCACTTTGGTCTATTAAGAGATATCACTAGTGCAATGTAGCTCGAATTGTTCTGGCATGTTTGGGTGAAAAATAGGACCTTTAATAGAATAAACCTACCCATCTAAATGTGTTGGAATTTTTGGTTTGGTCACATGATGAACGTAAAAAAAATTACACCACTTTGCAACTTTACACTGCATGTATTTGACACTTTTTCCATCAACTAAAAACTGGACACCATGAGCAAATGACTTGAAGATGTCAAAAACTAAGAGAGGTTATTATAGAGGAGCCTTAGGTGATCTCTTACCTTTAGAAAAAAGGTTTCTAAATTCCATTATTTCTAGGTAACACCTCATCAAAGTTTACTACCTTTTTGCACTTTGGTCTCTTAAGAGATATCGCTAGTGTAATGTAGCTCAGAATGTTTTGGCATGTTAGGGTGAAAAAGAGGACCTTTCCTAGTGTAAAAATACCCATCTAGATGCCATGGAACTATCATTTTGGTCACATTATGAACAAAACAAAAATTACACCACCTTGCAACTTTATAGTACATGCATTTGACATTTTTTCCATCAATTGAAAATTGGACACCACGAGCAAATAGCTTACAGATATAGAAAAACAAGAGTGGTTATTGTAGAGGGTCCCCACATGATCCCATACCTATAGACATAATTTTTCTAAGTGCCACAATTTAAGAGCAACACCTCATCAAAGTTTTTTGTCTTTTTTCACTTTGGTCTCTTAAAGATATCATCAGTACAATGTAGCTCAGACGATTTTGACATGTTTGGGTGTGAAACAAGACATTTCCTAGCATAAACCTACCCATATAGACATGTGGGACCTGTTGGTTTTGTCACACAATGAACAAAACAAAAAATTACACCGTCATGCAACTGTACATTGCATACATTTGACACTTTTTCCATCAACTAAAAATTGGACACCATAGGAAAAAGAATCGAAGCTATCAAAAATCAAGAGAGGTTATTTTAGAGGGGCCTTATGTGATCTTATAACTTTAGATGAAATATTTCTAGGTGCCATGGTTTTTAAGAAACACTTCATCAAATTTTTTTGCCTTTTTGCACTTTGGTCTCTTAAGAGATATCACTGGTGCAATGTAGCTCAAACTATTTTGACATGTTTTGGTGTGAAACATGACCTTTCCTAGCATAAAAATACCCATATGGATGTGTTGGAATTGTTTGTTTGTTCGCGCAATGAACATAATGAAAATTACACCACCTTGCAAATTTACACTGCATCCATTTGACACTTTTTCCATGAACTGAAAACTAGACACCATAGGCAAAAAATTTGGAGATATTAAAATTGAGAGAGATTATTGTAGAGGTTCCCCACATGATCTTGTACCTTTAGGCATAATTGTTCTAAGTTCCATGGTTTTTGAGTAACACCTCGTCAATTTCTTTTTTCTTTTTGCACTTTGGTCTCTTAAGAGATATCACCAGTGCAATGTAGCTCAAAATGTTTTGGTATGCAAGGGTGCAAAATAAGACCTTTCCTAGTGTAATCCTACCCATCCAAATATGTTGGAACTATCAGTTTGGTCACATGGCGAATAGAGAAGAATCTACTCAGGAACCTTCCTCAACTTTTGATCTTTGAATATGCTTTACAAGATAATTATTGCTAAATCGAACATTTCCTAATTGATCCCATAGGTGCTAATATTATCCTTCAACTTCTAAATTCCCTTAGATTCTTATAAATGCTCATTTTTAATCTCTTCATGCACCCTCCCTCATAAGGAACACCTTCCATTGTTGTCTTTATTTTCTCAATTTCTCATGTTTTAGATTACAACTCTCTCTCAACAACATTAACCTCCTTTTCTTTGATGATAAAATATTCTTATCTTTTAATTCCTTTTCAAAGTGGTTAATTTTAGTCTTCAGCTATTTTACTTAAATTTCAAGAATCTTTGAATTCATTGATTTCTAGTTGTATTTTCTCCATGGAAGTCTTGGGTTCAAGAATCTTTCAATTCATTTGTTCAAATCAACCTATATCATCATCTCTCACTTTATTTTCCTTCACAAATTATTATGAAATATAAAACCTTTTGAGTTTATCCACTTCTCCATTGCCATTTACCCATTCCACATACTACACAAGCACCTTCCTTGACTTCTTAAGAGCAGGAATAATTTCTTCAGTCAATATATTATCTATCTCATTCACTTTTGTTTTCTTCTTTTCAAGTGTTTTTAGAGTAGATTCATTTTTCATTTCATACATTCTAGTACTTTCTACCTCCAATTTTACATTTCCATTTGCCCATTGCACATACTGCAAATGTACCTTCCTCAACTTCTCAAGAGCATGGAGAATTTGTTCAGTCAATATTTTATCAATCTTAGTCAATATGAATTTTTACTTGATAGTGAAAAACAAAAAAATATGGTGATGTCCTAGTTGAAGTCCCTTAAGGGTATCCTTTATTTTTCGCACATATTGCGCCAAAGTAATTGTGAAGTTGAAGGGTAGTTATTGATTGATAATTGGATATGGGAGGTTGTGAGGATGATATGTGTTGGTACTGATAAGAGGTAGAAATGGTATTAGAACATTGGAGGTGTTGATGGGTATATGAGATGCGACTAGAAGTTTGGAGATGACATGATGGGTTAAATGGGATAGATGTTGAAGTATGAGGAGAAGGGATATAATTTTGAGGTTGTGGGATATGTGATCAAATATTTTGGGTGTGAGGGGATTTTGATATGGAAGTGTGATGTAGGATTGATGGATTGAGATAACATGGGTAGATTAGAAGAATATAGAAGATGTGATATGTCATCAAGATTAGAATAAGGTGGAAGGTATGTAGGTTTATGATGAATAGAATATGCTATAAGTGGAGTTGAACAAATGAATCCAATAATTCTTGAAGTTATAAATTCCATGGAACACATATAATTAGAAATGGATGATAAGGAAAAGGCAAAATCAGATCTAAGTGTAGAAAAAGAGAATCAGTTGAGTGGAGGCACGGAAGTCTTATCTAAAAAGGTAGACAAGTTATCTAATGATATTTTCAAAATAAACATCTACATAGTCTATGATAAAGACACTATAAAAACTAACCAAAAAATAGTTGCAAAGGTACATAAAAGTATTCAAGAAATTCCAAACTCTATCTAAGAAAGGGATGTTACTATCCTAATGGTTGATGAGGGAGAAGATTATCTAAAGCTTGAACTAAAAGATATGAAAAATAAGTTAGAAGATCATGTAAAGGAATAGCAAGGGGTGTTAAGAGGTAAAATTTGTGGGATGAGCAAAAACATATTGATGATAAATTTGTAGATGCAAAAGAAATAGTTGGAAGTGCTAAAATTGAAGCAAAACAACTAAAGACTAAAATTAACCAATTAGAAAATGAATTAAAAGACAAGAATTTGTCATGGTCAAAATAAAAGGAGCTTAACATTGTTCAAAGAGAGATGCAATCTAGAATACATGAAGTAGAGAAAAAAAGACAATAATGGAAGGTGTTTCCTATGAAGAAGGGCACATGGAGACATTAGAAAATGAGTGTTTCCAAGAATTTTATGTAGTTTACAAGTCGAAGGATGATATCAGGCTCCTCGAGGCTCGATTAGGAAATGATCAATTTACCTATAATGGTCCTACAAAGCATTTTGATAGCTCAAAAGTAAAAATATTTGTTACACAACTTATAAAAGTTAAAGATGCCACAATAATAACTACATTGGAGGTTATTGGAGGAGGGAAGTTGTGTAATGTGGTAGTGGATACAAAACAATTAGGAAAGATACTACTTCAAATAGGGCATATACAAAGAAGAGTAATGATTATCCCTTTAAACAAAATCCAAGCCCATACCATTTCGTCAACAACTCAACAATCAACAACCAAATTGGTGGGAAATGGAAACACAAGGCTCACGCTATCTTTTGTTGCATATGAAGGTGAAATTGAAGCTACTATGAAATTTTTATTTTGTAGTGAATTTGTTTGCAACAATTTAGATGTTGTAAATGAGATTCCTTCTCATAAAGAAATGCAATCTCCAATTGTAACTGTTGAAGGGGACATTTTTCAGCCAAGTGGTCTTCTTACAAGTGGAAGTCACAAACGAGGAGGTGAATTATTAAGGTAGATTCATGCATTATCTGAGGCAAAGTATCAACATGTTATTCATCAAAACATGCTTACAAGAATTGAATCAAAAATTGCATCATTGTTTCCATCGAAAAAGAGGCTTTCACATTTGAAATCTCACCTAGAGCTGAAATCTTAAGATCTTTCTATTTTTGAAAATTAAGATCAGAAAAATGAGCATCATTTATTGATAGAATTGGTTGCTAGAAAGGAAAAAGGGCTATAAATTTCCAAGCTCAAAGCATTAAAATATATGAACATCACAATACTTGTGTTCCTCAACTTGCTACCCTTCAAAAGGCAATGGAGGATTACAGTTTCATATTAAATATTAATATTTGCAAAATGATAGAATTAAAATATAAAAGGTAAAAAAAATCATATTCTATGTAGAATTGGATGTTTCTTTAGTAATTTATTTTCAATAATCAGTTATTCTTTCAGAATGAGAAGTCACGTACGAAGCGAGGGGAAAATTCAATTTTAGGATAAGTGATTGGTAGTTGGGATTTTTTACATGGTCATTCTATTGAGAGAAGGAGAATTCTGTCAACTTCCATTGTATTGAATAAATTAGGATATGTTTGGAATCTATGCAAGTTGTATAAAATCATCTACTAAGATCTCAGATTGTGTTTTCCAACTTGCAATTATTTAGTGCAATTTTTTACCATCATGCGAGGAAATTGAAATGAAAATTTTAGTCTACCTAAGAGATAAATTTTGAAGGTTCCTTTCATTACATTAATAATGTCTAAATAACAAAATATTTTCATTCTAACCATACTCTATGTATAATTGGATGTTGAAAAACTTGTGTGCTATAAAACCATGAAGCCACATACTCTTGTAAAACCATCTACATGCAACAAAACAATTAGTTAGTCAACCCTTAGCTCTTAGTTAATTTTATGTATCCCCCACACTACAAATCCACCTCAAAATCTACACCCTTGAGAATTGAAGAAGAATTGAGAAGTAAGTCACAACCCACTATGTTTTCCAACCTATAACTATTTTACATGCATTTTTTGTTTCAATCATATGAGGATATTGAAATGCAATGTTTACTTAAACTAAGGTTTATTATAAAATATGAAGGTGAACTTCAATACATTGTTACTATCTACAAAACAAAAAGTACTAATTGTAGTCAACCATTTCAGTGTCATATTAATTATTGTGTTTGTGCATTTATCAAACATCCAAAGATACCATTGAAGACCATAATTGATTATCGAATGTATATATGATGAGAGTGATAGTTGCCCACATATATACATACAAAAAATTTACTGCTATACATTTTTTCATTTATGTAATAAATAAAGATTGTATGTGTTTACATTTGTAAGTAAGTTGACATAAATAATAAGACTTGAGGTGGCATTTCCTACCATTATTTGATGACATTTGACATGTTTATAATGAAACTTTACATGGAAAAAGAAGTGTCATATGAAATTTACAAAAACATAGTCTTTTCTTTTTTTAGTTAAGAGGGGTAAACACTTTTGACCCGGAGCTATGAACTGGTGAAGTCACAAATGGGAGACCTCATCCCCAATATAAATTAGCAAAAATTGCACCCCAATGGGGTTTGAACCTTGATGGAAAGAATAATAATACAACTTAAAAATTGAACCATTCCCCTATTGGTAGAAGACCATAGCCTTCAAACATACCAAAATAATGTAATTCTACACCATAATTGTTCAAAAATTACATGATCAAAGAATGAATGAAAAATAACTATTCCTAGCCTCTCTCATCCTCTCCAACACTACCTTTTTTGTGCAATTGAAGAGACATTAACATAAAATCTTATAGGCTTCTTTGGGTCCTTGGCACTAATGGTGGGGTGATTCCATTTGCACGGATCCTTACATAAATTTGTATGTGTAACAAGAGGGTTGCGAGAAGCTTGTGCTTTGACCTTGGTAGTTTCAACACCTACAACCTATAACAAACCTATCAATATAAATGACTACATTCAACAATTAATGTATGGATGAAAAAAAATATAAGGTACTATGAGTCTATGATATATATAGAATGAAATAATTTATATGTACTTGTGGATGACAAATACAATTGGAAATAGATGATAAGGAAAAGAAAAAATCAGATCTAAGTGTAGAAAATGAGAATCAGTTGGGTGGAGAGATGAAAGTCTTATCTAATTTTTAGAAAAAAATTGTAACAAAATTGTCCTAAGAAACATCTACATTTTCTAATCAAAAAGACACTCTAACAGATGAGCAAAAAGTGACTGCAACGGTACATAAAAGTATTGAATATATTGAAAAATCTATCCACGAAAGAGATGTTGGTTTCCTAAGGGATGATGAGGGAGCAACTTATCTTAAAGCTTGCAGCAAAAGATATCAAAAATAAGTTAGAAGATCATGAAAAGGAATAGCATGGGGTGTAAATAGTTAAGAACAATGTGGATGGGTATGTGCAGGATCATGATGGGCCAAAAAGTGGCGATATCTAAGTGATATGATGACCCATGTGGCTGGCGAATTTTTTTTTACCCAAAATTGATGAAACAAAAAGGGTTTTTAAAGGAGATTCTCAAATTTCCACCAATATAAATTATTCTTTACTTTGAATTTAATAAATAATTATTATTCATTTTCTATTTGAATTATGACTAAAGTCCTAATTGATAGGTTGATTGAAAAAATCTATAACTTTGAAATGGTATCACCATTTTTGAATCTGAAACATGCGTCACATTCTATACTTCTCATACTATAGGATTAAAAAAATGAATTTCATGAAGTTTTGACCAAGTTAAGGTGGTTAGACATACGAGTTTTTATATTTTTAAAACTTTGTAATAAAAAAATCATAATTAATTATTTGCTTGGAAAAAAATTACAAAAGAATATGCATCACATTGGGACATGAGTCCCCTACTTATATCTAAAATATTATAAAAAATATTATCATTTTATTGTGGTTAGGGTGGTCAGAAAGACACCTACTTCTTATTTTTCCCCTAAAATTTAAGTACTACTGCATTGAAATTTTAAATTTTCACCAAATAGAGTTTTATTTTCTTAAAATAAACCTAGTAGTTTACAAACTATATTTAATTTTCTATAGATTCTATTCTTACATATTTTTGAAATAATATAGGTAACTTATTCAAATTTTTACGTCAAGTTGCCTAACTCTGATTTTCTGAATTTTATTGTCACTTAAGGGCCTATTTTTTCCATAATGATCTTGCACTTACTCAGATGATGAAAAAACATCTCAATGACCAATTTGTAGATGCAGAAGCAATATTTGCAAGTGTTGAAAGTGAAGAAAAACAACTGAAGAATAAAATTAACCAAGTAGAAAAGGAATTAAAAGACATGAAGAAACACAACAAATAAGAAAGCTGATATGATATATATGTAAAACAAACCATTTATATGTACCTATGGAAGAGAAGGGCTCAACTTGGAGATGATCCATATTGTGAAGGGACTCATAGATTCAGTGAGAACATCTACAAAAGCACTAGGATAAGGCAATCTATAGTTAGGAGCAATGGCCTTGATAATGTGGACTTTCACACAACCTTTTGGAATTCTAGAGAGGTGGAAAACAACACCTCTTCCCACATCTACTAGAATGAATTTACTAACCACTTTACCTGCTAAGTAAAGTTCAACATGATCATCAACCTTTAAAGCCATGTCCTCATCATCTATCCTCTCCTCGTCAACATGATTTGTCTACATTGGAAATTTTAGTAACATCAATAGTAATTCATGTCATTATTAAGGAATCATTAAGAAATTGAAACATAAGCATGGAAATGTGTTATGTTGCTACCGATATAGATGGTAGGTGAGTTCTCTCCCCATCCCCATGTCCATATTTATGACCCTCCCCCAACTACAT
The DNA here is from genome assembly GCA_007115665.2 of Sequoiadendron giganteum. NCBI lineage: Eukaryota > Viridiplantae > Streptophyta > Pinopsida > Cupressales > Cupressaceae > Sequoiadendron > Sequoiadendron giganteum. The sequence continues at coordinate 630,552,131 of CM021100.1, forward strand.
TGTGACTATGTCACCAATAAGGTCAAGGCCTAATTTTTCCCAAGAAAAAAGATGTCCAATAAAATCTTGATCCTACAAAACATGGAAGAGGTGGGAGAAAAAAACTATCATAAAAAAACTTTACAATTGAAAAAAACAATATACAAATAAAAACATATCAATTTCAAACTATAATTTCCAATAATATATCTATAGAAGGAAAGGAGATAGTGAACTTCAGATCAATGAACTCATAAACATGCAATGATCACCTCAATATTTGTTGGTCAACAGTTTTCTGTTTCTTTGCTAGAAATTGAGAAATAGGAATACCATCCTCCTAGAACATAAATTTGAAACACATTCAAAAAAGGTCATATCGTACAAACTCTACCATTTTTCATTAAATATAAATTCAAACTTACTAAATCATCTATCACATATATGATCTCCGTAAGAACCCTTTCTTCTTTGTTGCCTTGCCAAGGCACATTTTCCTATCCCAAATGGACACTACTCTACTCATGGCCACCACTTCCTTTTTCATCATTAACTTGTAATGGTAGGAATGTAAATGTCACATCAAATTCAAATTCATGCAACCAATTCATTCAAAATATCAAAATACACATTAAAAAGTAGATTTCAAAATTACCCTTTCATCCACTTTCTTCCTTTGAAGAAGCCTTGAAACTTTTGGCCGTCTATGCTCCCTCTTCTTCTCAATGTTAGATGCAACAGTGGGAGGAAGAACATGATCTTGTGATTTCATGGGCAACACCTCATCTTCCAAATAAGATATTCCCTACTCAAGCCCAACATTCACTTCTTGACCATCACATTGTCATGCCATGTAAGTTAACAGTACATGAACCTTGAATGCATCAAACAGAAAAAATAAACCAACCAAAATTCAGATTTAAGATTTCATTTCCACATTACCTTTTTCTTTCTCTCTTGCAAGATCAATATTCTTTTCCTTCTTTCCTCCTTCCTCTTCTTACTATTGTATGAGGGTATTACAGATTTAACCTCCTTCTTTGCTTCACGAGGAAGTTCAAGGAAGTATTTTTTACCATATGCTAGGCATACCCTTTCAATAAAACACCTTCTCTCAACATTATATCCTAACCTCATCTGGTAGTCCACATCATTCTCCATCTTTTGATGATATTGTTTCAATTTTTCAGTTGGAGGAAGTAGGTGTTTTCGTTGTCCCCCCATCACAAATTGGACATGCTTTCATGGCATCAAAAGAGGAAGTCAGTGTTCCAACACCCTATGCATATTGAGCATGGGTATGTGCAGGATCATCATGGGAAAAATAGGCCCTTAAGTGGTAATAAAAAGACAAAAAATCAGAGTTAGACAACTTCATGTAAAAATTTGAACAGTTTATCTATATTATTTCAAAAAAATGTAAAAACAAAATATGTAGAAAATTGAATGTAATTTCTAAACTACTAGACCTTTATTTAAAACAAAAAAATTCTATTTGGTGAAAATTTGAAATTTCAATGCAGTAGTATTTAAATTTCAGGGTCAAAATAAGTAGTTGTCTATCTGACCACCCTAATCACAATAAAATGATAATATTTTTTTCTAATATTTTAGATATAATTAGAGGACTCATGTCCCGATGTGATGCATATTTTTTTATAATTTTTTTCCAAGTAAATAATTAATTATGATTTTTTTATTACAAATTTTAAAAAATATAAAAGATCTTCTGTCTAACCACCTTAACTTGGTAAAAAATTCATGAAATTCTTTTTTTTCTTTTTTAATCCTATAGTATACAAATCATAGAATGTGACGCATGTTTCGGATTCAAAAAATGTGATACCATTTGAAAGTTATAGATGTTTTTCAATCAACCTATCAATCTAGACTTTATTCGTAATTCTAATAGAAAATGAATAATAACTATTTATTAAATTCAAAGTAAAGAATAATTTATATTGGTGGAAACCTAAGAATCTCCTCTAAAAACCCTTTTCGTTTCATCAATTTTGGGTAAAAAAAAAGTCGTCAGCCACATGGACCATCATATGGCTTGCATATCGCCACTTTTTGGCCCATCATGATCCTGCACATACCCGCATTTTGAAATCTGAAAAATCTTTTCCCTTCCCTAATGCTACATGAACCGTATGTACATAAATATACATATTTTCTACCCAGCCATTCTATTATGTGATGAGCAGCATCTTGGACAACAAATTCAGAAAATAAAATAGTATACCATGTTTGATATTAAAATAAATAGAATGCACAATAAAAACACATAACCAAATGATGTAATAATTTAATTTTTATATCTGCCTTCTCATCTTTCACATCAAATTGTGTTCCATTCACACCTTACTCATCATTACGGTCACCCTGTAAATCCTCATACTCACTAGGCTTGTCATGACTGCCAGCCTTGTCGACATCAAGAACATCATGTTCATCAGGGACCTCAAACTTATCTTCAACCTCATCCTCATCTTTGGTCTCCTAATCTTCAACCTCCTCATCTTTAGCTTCTTCCTCATCTTCAGCCTCCTCCTCATCTTCAACCTCTTCCTTATATTCAACCTCCTCCTCCACTTCATCCTGGTTACCCCATTCATTGACCTAAATCAAATGAATGATATACTGTAAAAATCATTATATTCGTAACAAAAAATAAATTTTCTAAATGAAATTGTAAAGCATATTGATTCACGCATTACAAGGAAATAATTATAGGAAGTTCACAATCAATTACCGAACAGTATTCCTCACACATCCAAATCTATCAAACACCTCAATAGTATTCATAAAAGTACAAACTATGTTTTCTTTTAAAGGAGACATCTATGGTTCTTTGTAAAATGCAAAAAAGTTGCAAGTATTACAAATAGTTAAAGTTCCAAAATTTATTGTATTTTTTGTTGTAACGAAGCATACATTTTTTGAATCATATGAGGAAATTGAAATGCAATCTCTACTGTAACTAAGAGTTCTTATAGTCACAACCCACAGAGTTTTCCAACCTGCAAACATATTGTGCATTTTATTTTTCAATGGTGTGAAGAAATTGAAACACATTTTTTACTATAAGTAACAGTTGTGGTAAATTTTGAAGGTTTGTTTCATTACATTCCTACTCTATAAATAACAAAGGGTTTTGAAGAAATTCCTATTGTGAATAAATTTGTAGTGTGGAAAACAGTGGGTGTTATAAAACCTGCATCATATAAGGAAATTAAAACACAATATTTAGTCTACCTAAGACTTGTTATAAATTTTGAAGGTGGAATTTATTACATTCTTACTGTCTACAAAAGAAAAGGTTTTCATCAAATTCACACTGTTTTCATATACTGCATTTTCCATAATAGGGGAGAAGCTAATCTCCCTACCAAACACACCTATGTCTTATAGATTATAAGACATAAAATCCCATCTCCCATATTGTGTCCTTTTGAGATAGACTAATGGATGGATGTTGACGAATGTTTAGTTGCATGTTGACTGTGCATGCCACTAGAAAATGTGGCATGTCGGTAGGATTTTAAATAATTTTTTTGGTACATTTCAAATAATATATTTTAAAAGAAAATAGCTACTATATTTCAAATTTTGTAGGTTTCTCCAGGAGCTTGGAAGAAAGCGTAGGTGAAAGTAGAGAAACTATTCTCCCTTCCAAGACACATGTGAGGCATGAGTAGCTATCTAGGTGGTATGCATATCTGCTAGAAATATGTGAGGTGTTATTGTATGTTATCATGTCTATGACATGCAAGTTTTTGAGAGATTGGATGCATCTGCAAAATAGTGGGTGACCAACCAAATTGAGGTGATGGGTAACAATCCAATTGAGTTGTTACTATGTAAATAACAAAAGGTTTTGATTACATTTATATTGTTTTGTAAAATTCGAGGTTGAAAAATACTCGGTGTTATCAAACCTACAACTCACATGTTGTTTTAAAACCATCTACACATAACAACCCAATTGGCTGGTCATCCCTCACCTCAATTTTGGTAGATTTATGTATCTCCTACTTGCAACTGCTCCTTATGCTCTCCACCCTTTATCTTGAATGTGCACAATGAAATAACTAACAACCCACATTGTGCTTTCCAACTTGTAATTATTTTGTGCATTTTCTTTGTTCCAATCACATGAAGAAATTAAAATGAAATTTTTACTCTAAGAGTTGTTATATAATTAAAACGTGAAATTCATTTCTTACTGCTTCAAAAGATAAGGTTTTCTTTACATTCACACCATTTTCATATAGTGCAGTTTGCAAAATAGTGGGTGACTAACCAAATTGAGGCAAGGGGTGACAAACCAATTGGGTTGTTACCATGTAAATACTAAATAAAAAAGGTTTTTATTAAACTCATACTATTTTATAAAATTGTAGGCTGGAAAATACTTGGCGTTATCAAACCTGCAACCCACCCACTATTTTAAAACTCTCTACACATAGAAACTTAATTGGTTACTTGCCCCATCACCTCCTATAATTTAATTACATAACCCACATAGTTTTTTCCAACATGTCATTTTTGGTTTGTCTACACATTACTTTAGAACTATTTCAATTGCAAAAAATAAATGCAGGTTGTAAAAGATGTAAGATTTTTTTTTTAATTATTTCCATAGATGGCTCTAGATTTTGTTAAATTAATTGAACTATAAATAAGCCTCATATTTGTTTGTTTCAATGATGTTCATGGGAAAAATAATACAAGATATCATATCAAATGTACACTAAGAAAACAAAGATCAATTATGAGGAAGCTAATTTAAATTATGCGGTTTCCTTATTCAATGTTGATAATCACACTTCAACAAGGAAACATCATCCACATAAATTTTTGGGATCATATAATAGGCCCCCAATGGACCCTAATTATGTGACATTTATTTTATTTTCATTGAACTATAGATTTTTTGCATTTCCCACAGTAAGTATCTCATCTATAAATAAATCAAAACTTCTAAATGTAAAATATTTTTTGGAAATTTAACTGTCTAGTACACTTGCAATTCAAGCTAAGAGAGATAGAATCACCTGTATTTAGTGCAAATGCTTCATGTCTCCCCAAGCGTCCTTCATAATCCACCTACCCTTTTTTTATTCAGTTTTGTTTCATCACCTATATCAACCACTTGGAAGGAAGACAAGTGTTAGCAATAGATGAAACTGGAAAATTAAAGACCTTTGGTGCTATAAAGAATTCATTTTTTTCCAAATTTCATCAATATTGGATTATACACTACGCTAATTGCAACATGACAACTTGTACAAACAATAATCAAACATATCAAACTATAAAATGGGAATTTAATTTCCAATTTAACCTATCACTAACACTACTAATATATATTAGTAATAATATCTACCATTTTTCCATTCTATTGGAATTGTGAAGACGTGAACACTCATTTAGATATATGAAAAAATCATCACCCTTGACATCTTAAATAAGGTAATATATAACAACTCTAAGTTAGAGTAAAAATTTCATTTGAAGATAATCGTTATGATTACAACAAGAAAAAATGCATAGAATAATTATAGGTTGGAAAACACAATGTGTGTTGTCCATTATTTCACTCTACATGTTGAAAGCTATAGGGTGTAGACCACAGTGGGAGATACATAAATCTAAAAACATTGAGGTGAGGGGTGACCAACCAATTGGTTTGTTATGTGTAGAGGGTTTTAAAACAATAGGTGGGTTCCAAGTTTGAAACTCCCAATGTTTTCCAACCTACAATTTTAGATAATAGTATGAATCTAATCAAAACCTTTTGTTATTTAATATTTACACAGAACAACCCAATTGGTTTGTCACCCCTCACCTCAATTTGGTTAGTCACCCATTGTTTTGCAAACTTTACTATATGTCTAAAAATAATATGAATTTAATGAAAACCTTTACTTTTGTAGATAGTAAGAATATAATGAAGTTCACCTTCAAAATTTATAACAAGTCTTAGGTAGACTAATATTGCATTTCAATTTTCTTATATCATGGAAAAAATGTACTGAATAATTTCAAGTTGGAAAAAACTAGTGGGTTGTTAGTAGATGATTTTATTTTGCTTGTTGAAAGGTAAAGGGTGTAGAGGACAGGGAGGAGTTGCAAGTGGGGGATACATAAATGTAACTAAATTAAGGTGAGGGGTGACCAGTCAATTGGGTTGTTAGGTGTAGATAATTTTACAACAACATGTGCGTTGCAAAAATTTATAAGATGCAATCTTATCCAATTTTATTACATTCTTACAACCTACAAAATAAAAGGTTTTCAAAGCAATCATAAAATAGAGTATGTTGAGGTGAGGGGTGAATAACTAATTGGGTTGTTATGTGTTAAAGGTTTTAAAATAATATGTGGGTTGTAGGTTTAATAACACCTAGTGTTTTCCAAACTGTAATTTTATTCACAATATGAATGTCTTGAAAAACTTTTTTTATTTAGATGATATGAAAGGAAACTTCCAAATTTACCACAATTGTTAGTTATAGAAAAAAATGGATTTCAATACCTTCATATGATCAAAAAATAAAATGCTTAGTATATTTGCAGGTTGGAAAACACAGTGGGATGGAGGTTGGAAAACATAGTGGGTTGAGAGTAGATGGTTTATAAAAACACTTCAAAACCCAAATCCCTCTCCCCAATAGTATTGAATGCTTTCCGCTTTCTTCCGAGCTCCCCAAAAACCTACAATATGCAAAATTAAGGGCATGTTATTTTTTTTCAAAATAGATAATTTGAAATGTGCCAACGATTTGATTTAAATTCTTGTTGATGTGCCATGTTTTCCAACGATGGGACAACTAACTAAGAACTAATGCCACACACCTAGATGTATGCCAACGTCCATCCATCAATCTATCTCATAAGGATGCCATCATATGGGGGATTGGGTGTTATGTTATAATGTCTAAGACAGGTGTGTTTTGTTAGGAGATTAGCTTCTCCCTCTTTGGACTTTCATACTTTTTATGTAATTAAATATTTAATTATGGATAAATTATTTGTCATGAGTATCACTCGTAAAGTAAAAGCAACTCAAACTTAAACGAAAAATCATGAGGCATGTCACATCATTATGAATCAAATTTTCACTATCATATATTGTGCATCTCATATGATCTTAAATTGAATTAATATTTCATGCCATGATATATGGGTATTAAAGCATTTGAAAGTGATGATGCCATATGTCATGCCATGTCACATTAATTCAATTCCAAATGATATCAATCCACAAATCATATCAGATCAGCAACGTATGATAGTGAAAACTTGAATCATAACAGATGTAAAATGACACATATGATTTTGATTTTGACTTTTCCTAGGTTTTATTCATTGACCTTAACAACTACTTGTAGCATATGCCTAGACTCTCTTTTTTTTTAATTGAAATTTAAACTCAACACCATCTAGGTTCTTACAACATGGCATTGTCATTAATCCAATTGCCCATCGGTAGAATCTCATTATTAGTTTGGTAAGATTAGACATTATAGAGTATGATAGCTCAAAATATAGTTTTAAGTTATAATATTGTTCTTCAGCCTTTTTTAGGTTATAGCTTGAAATGTATATGCATCTTCCATTAAGTATTGACCGTGAATAGAGGTCACCTACAATGAGAAACATGTTATTTCATAAAATATAACCCCATATATATATTTGTACATTTGAATTCCATGACAAAGTTTGCATATAAGTAAAGGAAGGCTTCAAAAAATAGTGTTCACAACCTACACTACATAATGTTCACCACTATCAAAAAGTTTATTCAATATTGCCACTAATGGCAAGAAATTTATGTTGCTATTTCTAATGCACACCTACAAATACATAATTAAAAAATTGACAACACAAAGTGTTATTAGTTGTTGGAAAACACTAGGTGTTTATAAAATGGAGCCTTTCATCACATTCCTATGGTCTAAATAACAAAATATTTTCAAGACATTCATACTAGATTTTGTAAAATTCTAGGTTGCGAAACACTAGGTTTTATGAAACCTGCAACCCACATAATGTTTTAAAACCCATGAAACAAGTAACAACCCAAATAATTAGAAACCTCTCACCTCAATTCGGCTAGTTTTACGTCTCCCCCACCTATAACTCCATCCCTTGCTCTCCAACCTATCACTTTCAACCAACAGAATGAAAAAACCCACAACACAATGAGACCTATAGAATGAGAAAACCCTCAACACAGAGTGTTTTCCAAAACTCAACGGGACCTATAGAATGAAGAAACCCTCAACATAGAGTGTTTCCCAAAATCAAGTTATTACAATTTAAAATACATGTCTTAGTGATGTCAGCCTTGGGACCGCCTCCACATACAAATAGCTTCTTCTACAAGCCACCACGCTGGTGAATTCAACAAGTTGGGATGAAGGGTAGGAAAAATGACCTGACGATGTTTTTATGTTCTCGATTTTGTCATTGTAAAGTTTCCCCTCATCTATTGGTTTCATCACTTTCATCCCCTGTCTCGCAAGCCCCACACTATGCCATCTCATCATGTTATTTATGTTTTTATGTATGTTTTTATGTATGTTTTTATGTGTTTTTGTATGTTACATGCCTATACTCAGTGCATTTTGTTGAGAGATTAGCTATGTCCCCTCTATAGGTTTGGAGGTAGCTAATTTGCAATAAAACATACATCATAGACATGATAACATACAAAAACACATAAAAATATACATAGAAAAATACACAACATTTTGTAGCTAGTGTTGTGATGTTGAGGTTGACAAACACACTATGTTATGAAGCATGCAATTTCTCATGCCGACCAGCCTCTGCAAGTTTGGAGGTATCTAATCTCACAAAAAAATGACATTTCATAGACATGACAACATACAAAAACACATAAAAACATATATAGAGATATACATAAAATTTGGTAGCTAGTGTTGTGATGTGGAGGTTGACAAACATGTTGTGTTTCGAAGCATGTAATTTCTTATGCCGGCTAGCCTCTACATGTTTGGAGGTAGCTAATCTCACAACAAAACAACATGTCATAGACATTGATAACATACAAAAACACATAACATTTGGTAGTTAGTGTTGTGATGTGGAGGTTGACAAACATACCGTGTTCCAAAGCATGCAATTTCTTATACTAGCTAGTCTTTGTAGGTTTGGAGGCAACTAATCTTGCAACAAAATTACATGTCATAGACATGATAACATACAAAAATGCATTAAAAAATACAAAGATACATAGCATTTGGTAGCTAGTGTTGTGATGTGGAGGTTGACAAACACATTGTGTTCTAAAGCTTGCAATTTCTTATACCAACCAGCCTCTACAAGTTTGGAGGCAACTAATCTCACAACAAAACATGTCATAGACATTATAACATACAAAAACACATAGAAACATATATAGAAACATACATAACATTTGGTAGCTAGTGTTGTGATGTGGAGGTTGGAAAACACACTGTGTTATGAAGCATGCAATTTGTTATACCGACCATTCTCTACAAGTTTAGATGTAGCTAATCTTGTAACAAAATGACATGTTATAGACATGATAACATACAAAAATACATAAAAAATACATAGAAAAATACATAACATTTGTAGCTAGTGCTATAATGTGGAGGTTGATAAACATATTGTGTTATGAAGCATGTAATTTCTTAAATCAACCAGCCTCTACAGGTTTGGAGGTAGCTAATCTTGCAAAGAAATGGTCGGTCATAGACATGATAACATATAAAAATTCATAAAAAACATACATGGAAACATACATAACATTTGGTAGTTAGTGTTGTGATGTGGAGGTTGAAAAACACATTGTGTTCTAAAGCATGCAATTTCTTATACTGACCAATCTCTATAGGTTTGGAGGCAGCCAATCTCACAAAAAAATGACATGTCATAGACATGATAACATACAAAAACATACATAACATTTGGTAGCTAGTGTTGTGAAGTGGAGGTTGACAAACACACTATGTTTTGAAGCACATAATTTCTTATACTGGCCAACCTCTGTAGGTTTGGAGCCAAGTAATATCACAAAAAAATGACATGTCATAGGCATGATAACATACAAAAATGCATAAAAACATACATAGAAACATACATAACATTTGGTAGCTAGTGTTGTGATGTGGAGGTTTCAACAAACATATTGTATTCTGAAGCATGAAATTTTATTATACCGGTCAACCTCTACAGGTTTGGAGACAACTAATCTTGCAACAAAATGGAATGTCATAGACATGATAACATACAAAAATTCATAAAAATATACAAAACACTTGGTAACTAGTGTTGTGATGTGGAGGTTGACAAACACACTATGTTAAATTGAAGCATGCAATTTTTTATACTAGGAAACCTCTACAGGTTTGGAGGTAGACAATCTTGCAAAAAAATGACATGTCATAGACATGATAAAATACAAAAATAAATAAATAAAGTACATAGAAACATACATAAAATTTGGTAAGTAGTGTTGTGATGTGGAGGTTGACAAACACACAATGTTCTGAAGCATGCAATTTCTTAAACCGTCCAGCCTTTCTAGGTTTGGAGGCAACTAATCTCACAACAAAATGGCATGTCATAGACATGATAACATAAAAAATGCATAAAAATACATAGAAACATACATAACATTTGGTAGCTAGTGTTGTGATGTGGAGGTTGATAATACACTGCGTTCTAAAACATGCAATTTCTTACACCTGTAGCCTCTACAGGTTTGGAGGTAGCTAATCTCACAACAAAACGACATGTCATAGACATGATAAAATACAAAAACACATAAAAACATACATAGAAACATACATAACATTTGGTAGCTAGTGTTGTGATGTGGAGGTTGACAAACACACTGTGTTTTGAAGCATGCAATTTCTTACATCATCCGCCTCTATAGGTTTAACTATCTACCCTGAAGCTTGGTCTATGCCACTAATTGTAGTTGAAAAATGACATTGTGTTTTCAAACCCTAAACCCTATTTGTGCGAGGACATTTGTAACTTAACACTTCACACCCCAATTGATGAGTCACCAAGGAGCTCAGTTTAAAAGTTTTCCTAAATTGCAATAATTCTAGAAAGAATGTTCAAGTCACAAAATTAAAATACCCTCAACATAATATCACATAAACAACTCCTCATATGAAATGGAAACCACTTTTTGCAAGGAAAACCCTTGCAAACCCATCAGTCAATACCCCTTTTTGCAACAAATACCAGTTCAATTCTTCATAGTCCCTTAGGAAGAACAAAAACCTGACATATTTTTGGCAGATATACATACCTGCTAGCGAGTTGCCCATGCTTGTCACGTGTGTTTTGGTAGGGACAATGGCTGCTATGCAACTCCCTTCCCAACTCCCCAGATACCTTCAAAATGTGATTGTTGAAAATGATGATGTTATGGTTCAATTTCCATAGTGGGTTGCGATTTTTTTTCATACAAAATGCAAATTTTACAAACCCCTAGCACATTATGGATGCAACATGTCAAATTAATACCCCTTTTCGCAATGAATACCCTTTCAATTCTTCACAATCCCTATGCATAACTCATCTCTAGTTGCATGCGCCTCACATGCATCTTCGAAGCTGGAATGGCCACTCTGCTTCTGGCAATGCTTTCTTTCGAGCTCCCCAACAACCTGCAAAATGCGAAATGTGGAAATGTGGTGGCTATTTTCTTTCAAAATAGATGTTTTGAAACGTGTCAAATATTTGATTTAAAATCTTGCCAGCATGCCATGTTTTTTGGCAGTACATGCTGGCACACACCTTAATTACATTCGTACTATCTAAATTACAAAAGCTTATCAAGACATTCATTTTGTTTTGTAAAATTCCATGTTGGAAAACCCTAAGTGTTAAGAAACAAACAACCCAAATAGTGTTGTAAAACCCTCTACACATAACAACCCAATTGGTTAGTCACCTCTCACCTCAATTTGGTTGGTTTTCTCCTCCAACTCATCCCGTGCACTCCAACCTCCAGCTTTCAACGTGCAGACTGAAAACACTCACAAAAAAGAGTGTTTTTTACCTTCTCGAAAAACAATTCTTCTTACAATTTTCAAAGTAGGTTATACTCACGTCACTCCACCTCCAATTCCCACATCTGCTTGCTTCCCTCACTGTAATGTTTGCTTCCATCTACCAGTTTTGTCACTTTTACCCCTCGTCTGATGGACCCGCATCATCCCATCATATTATTTATGTATGTTACATGCCTATGGGAGGTGCGTTTTGTGGGGAGAGTAGCTGCGTCCACTCGTGGGTTGGGAAGGGTGCAAATTATTTTCGCTCTCACGTCCCCGTACAGACTAATCAATTATTCAAGACTCTGAGATATGGGTGGGATAGGGGACAAATCATTTTACGCTACCGTAGGTTGGCTTAAGGTTAGTCATACACGGTGGAAAATAGCCTCCAAATCTATTCCACGCCAAACTAAGAATCTTCTTTGAATGGTGATCATCCATTACACAAACCTTCCTTTCCACAAGTCCTTTCAATGTGCCATTTTGTCAATAATCCAGTCATATTTTCTACACTCATATCTTGGGAATTGATTATTCTGTGAGTGGGGAAATAATTTGTACGTTCCCTACCCAGAACTAGTCTTTGATTTCAACAAGTATTCTGGCTTTTCTTCATTGAATTTGTCGTGAAAGGGAATGGGGGACGTATTAGCCAGCCAAATCTGATTTTTCAACAGTCCTGTGAATGTATAGATTGCAATCTCACATTGTCTTATTAACTGACTAGTCAGTGTGCAGACATGAATTAGGAAATACAATAACAAGTTCGTTGGCTAGTCGTTGGAGACTAGGCTTGATAATAGACCGTACCAAAAAAAAAATGAGTGTTCTTAAATTTTCATTATATTTTATTTAAAAAACTGTAAATATGACTATTAAATTATTAGTTGTAATGAGTTTTTCATACATCATGAAATTGTTTGGAAGTTTTTGGATTCAATTTTGTATGTTTTTGCATCGACGTTTCAGATCATATTTAGTGATCCTTCCTGATCCTTCCTCTTCGTGGTGATAGATCATTCAGTGTGATCTAAACGACAATGCAAAAACATACATAGTTGAATCCAAAAGCTTGCATTCAAAAACATACATTGTTATTATCATTTTTTTAAAATACGGACATGAGAAAATAATATTATATAATAAAAATTATATAATTATTTTATTTTAAACAATAATAAATTTAAATTATAAATATATATAATAATTATATAATTATTTTATTTTAAACAATAATAAATTTAAATTATAAATAAATATATTTTTATTTTGTCAATAGTGGGATGGTTTGATGATTAAGTTATTGTGGAAGTGTTTTTGTTGTCAAGGTTCACACTCCATTAGGATGTTGTTAAATGTTTATATTGAGTATGAGGTCCCCATTTTGTAACCTCACTGATTCATAATTCCTGATCAAAAGTATTTATAGCTTATTTAATAAAAAAGTATATTATTACACGTTATTAATTTTTATATATAATTTTAAAAATAAATGGATTAATATATTGATTATAATATATTTTTGATTGATTTTTTTACATGAAGTTGTTAGAAAGATATTATTATTTTTAAATTATGGTTTATTTTTATGTTAAAAAATAAATTTCATATTTTAAAATTTTGTGTTATTTTTTCTTTTTAGCAAATGTTATATAGTAGTTAATACTTTTCTCTAATTTATTATTGTAATTAATTTTGTTTATGAAATAATTTTATCTTTAGTTAGATGAAAGATCATAATTTGACTATTTCAAAACAACTAAAATATATTTAATTAAATGTGTTAAACAAAGTGAGTGACAACAATGAATGTCAATTGTAGCCTTTGATAAGTATAAGATATATTTTGACGATAACAAATCATTTGTAAACATCAAGTAACAATTTGTATTATTATGACAAAGATATGGTTCAAAGACATTAGATTTGCATAGTCCATGTCATTAAAGTATGTTGTTTCTGGATTAAACTATACATAGTTTAATCCAGAAATAATATAATTTAAAGATATAGTTTGTATCTTTAACTTTTAAATTTCAATTATAAAATATTAAGAATTGAATTTTCACTTATAAATTCTTTAACAAGATTGTATTATAATATTGTAATTATATCAACAAAATTATAAGTTTTTAAAGATTATTAAAATAAAAAAAATTAAAGTTATTGTCTAAATATATATAATACAAACATTATAAATGATTCTATTTTAGGTATTACTCTTTATAATATAGTGAATAATTAATATTTAGTATAATTAATATTTTAGTACTTGTTACATTAAATAATTAATATAATATAATAATATTTTTTTTGTAAAAGAATGTTATAATTTAATATTTTTAATTTGAAGTGATAAGGGTCTTGTAGTATTATGAAGGTGGTATCATGATAACTATTGAAAATGTGACATTGATTTTTTTAACTATAAATAAAGTTGGCAAGACATTTTTACACATATAAGTGATACACTTAATTAATGGAATAGTAAGGGACAAGCCGGTAAGCTGGTTATTAATCATTTTGACACATATAAGTGAGATAATGCAAAATTAGATTAGCATTAAAGTTGAATGTTATGCTTTCAAAGAAGATTCTTTTGGCTTTAATGAAGAAAACTTCTTAGTGGAGATTTTTTCTTTAGTTTCTCACTAATTTCTTGATGGTCTCCTCTAGAAGTGGGGGAAAGGGTAAATAGAAAAGCATGGAGAATAAAGGGAAGAGTATTGTCAATGGTAAAATGAGTAAGGAGTGGATGTGAGGTGAGGATATTATTAACATCTTCTCATGTTATCTAGAAAATAAAAACTTAAACCTAGACCTGTAATTATGACTATTGCACATCTAGGGGTAGTAAAGGATTTCAATAAGGTTCATAATGTAGGCGTTAGATAGGCATTTTCTAAGATTATAATTGATTTTGAATTTATTTTTTTTGAAAGAAAAAATAAGTCAACATAGTCCAATCCTTGGGTTGTGCCTATAATCTTTCAATGATAGTGAGGGCTTATTTTCTTTGTGATGATATAGGGTGGGAAGAAAAATAAGATGGGGTTTCTTATAATTGAAATCTAGACCACTTTAATGGTCTAATGAGTAGCATTCATATATTTCAACATATGGTTGTAAAGGATATTGATAAGGTTTATGATGAATCCAATTTAAATGATGTTGGTGTTAAGTGTAAAAGGGGATCCTAGATCCAGCTAGTATATTAACCTAGATCAATCCTTCCTTGTCCTAACATTGGAACATAAACCAACAAGGGTGTTAGGATTGGCCAACTACCTATAAGGAGAGCCAATCTACCCTAGGTTTAGCTCCTTTGTTGCAAAGAAAATAGATTGATTGAATGTGGTTTGTTTAATCTAATTGTTATAAAGCCCTAATTTGAACATCTTAATTATTTACATAAACGAAAATAGAAATTGATGAAACGATTGTAAATATAAAAAAAAAAACTAATAGATGGTCACCTATGATGTCAAGAATACCTTGAAATAGTTGGACAAGGGCATTGGGCACCTTAGTCCAAAAATGAGGTTTTACGTATCTTGAATTTGAATATGGAAGTTATAGGTTTGCATCAAGTACATTTGTATTCTGACATTTGTAACCTTTGTAGTTTAACCTATACAATATAGAAAAGGGGAAGAGAAGGGGGTGGTTATATAAGATTTTTTTGGATCAAAACCTCATTTTCGTATTTCTACCTCCATAAATAACTAATTTGAGGATTTAAACCTAAGTGTGTCTTGTTGAAAGTTTATGTCATTAAGTAGATTGTTGGCAACATGAGCATATAGTATGAAGAGATGGTTGAGTAGAGATTGTTGAAGATTGATAATCATGATAGTGTATGTTTTTGTCATTGATGGTAACCCATTGTGTTGGTCCAGAGATGACCAGATGTGTTGGATATTTTCCTAAGTTTTGGTACATAGTTTCAATGTTTAGTGAAACAATTTTAAGGTTTGCATTGCACTTCGCTATGAAGAATCATGTCATACAATTCTAAGGTAATGCTGGTTCTTGTTGGAGGAATCTAAATCCAAAGTTTCAAGACTTGAAGTCCCCCATAGTCGAAGATGGAATCAAGACAGAGTATAAGACTTGGTAGTGATAGTGTTATTGAGACAAAGTACGTGACTAGAATGCTCTACATTCCATCGCGGATGAATATTTCGTTATGCGGTTCTAAGGGAATGTTTACAAATGTCAAAAGTGTTTATGATCTAAGTGGCAAGTTTTTTCGAGGTCCATGTTTCTAATTGTGAATGAAAAATTGGCTCCATTATAATGTTTCTTCATTAGTGTTTCCGAACTAAATGGTTTGGGGTTGTGCAAATTTAAAAGATGTGTGGATATGAATTATGGGAGCTATTATAGGTCCTGTTGACCTATTTTGATGTGCTACACATTTTAGTTTATTCTATGAGGAGTGTATGGTTTAATCCTAAGTTGAAAGGTTATTGTATTTCATATTTCATCTAATTAGGCCAACCTAATTGATGTTTTATGTGTTTGTGGATGTGGTGTATATAAATGATATTATTTTGGTGTTGTGTGTGGTTGTGGTAGTAGTCTTCAATGATAAGTGTGTGGATGTGATGTGAAGTAAATATAGTTTGATAAATAAAAGTGCAATATTAGTGAAGCATAAAGTGTGTTAAGTCAATTTATAGATCTTAATTGGAACTATCTCTAGCATATTATAGACACATTATATCAATTCAAATATTGGTGGTGAGCGACCCTTTCTTCTACTTCTTTTTACTTTGGGACATTGATTCCACAAGGTAGTGATCCATTTTGTAATATCTTATAATGGGTTATAAGATATTGTAAACTAATCCTCATTGTGTTTTTTCCCTTTTTGGGTTTTCCACGTAAATCTAGTGTTCTTGTATTATGTGTTGTGATGCATGCTTTAATTATTCCTAAAAAATTCTCCAAGTTTGATGATTTTTTTTTAATACATGTTTAACTGGTTTCAAATAATACTAATTCACCCCCCCTCTCAATATTCTAGGTGTTCAACAATTGGTATCAGAGCTTGGTTCCTTGGAAGAAGCTTAACCACTTGAGGAAGATCTTGGAGTTTAAACACAAGGCTACTAGGAGATATCTTATCCATCTAGAATAAATTACTATGGAAGGATTTACTAAAGAATATTATAGAGTTGGGTATGTGCAGGATCATCATGGAAAAATAGGCCCTTAAGTGGCAATGAAAATTCAGAAAATTAGAGTTCGGCAACTTGACATAAAAATTTCAATAAGTTATCTGTATTATTTCAAAAATATGTAAGAATAGAATCTGTGGAAAATTGAATGTAGCTTCTAAACTACTAGGTTAATTTTTGTAAAAAAAAAATCTATTTGGTGAAAATTTGAAATTTGAATGCAATAGTGCTAAAATTTCAGGGAAAGAAATAAGACGTAGGTGTATGTCTGACCACCCTAACCATAATAAAATGATAATATTTTTTTATAATATTTTAGATATAAGTAGAGGACTCATTTTTGGATGTGATGCATATTTTTTTGTAATTTTTTTCAAATAAATAATTAATTATGTATTTTTTGTTACAACTTTTAAAAAATATAAAAAATCCTATGTTTGACCACCTTAACTTGGTCAAAACTTCATGATTTTTTTTTTTTTTTAATCCTATAGTATGCCAAGCATAGAATGTGACACATGTTTTTTATTCAAAAAATGTGATACCATTTGAAAGCTATATATGTTTTTCTATCAGACTATCAATCAGGACTTCAGTCATAATTCTAATAAAAAATAAATAATAATTATTAATTAGATTCTAAGTAACATATAATTTATATTGGTAGAGGTAAGTTGTTAAAAATGTTTTACGTGTTGACTTTTTAGGATTGGCAGGTGTGAACCAAATCCCAATCCTAATACCGAGCCTAATCCCTAGGCATTAAATTTTGTGTTAGCATATCAGATATTTGATTCAAATCCGATATCCGATTTGAATTTGATATATGATATGTTTTAGATATGAGTTTTTAAAAAATTATACAATCTTTAATATATGATTTAAAAATGCAATAAAGTTTATAATTTAATATATATAATATCCAATAAAGTTTATTATGTAATATATTTAATATACAACTTATGATAATCTCTTACCGAATTATGTATTTAATACATAATATATTATCAAAAGTATAATATTTAAATATTATTTCAATATTTTAGTTAATCTATAAATATTTAAATATATCTATATAATATTTAAATATTAACTCTTCCCTTTCTCTCTCTCCACCTTTATCTCTCTCAAGTCTCTCACTCAATTACTCCTCTCTCTCCCTTCCACTCTCCCTCTCTCCTTCCCACTCTCCCTCTCCTTCTCTCAATCTCCCACTCTCC